>OX377618.1:126254016-126886097 GCA_947397865.1 Polietes domitor
ATATAGCTCCCATACAAATTTCGTTCCCCATTTGACTCTTCTTGCTCTGCACCACATAATTCAACCAATTTAGATCGAATTTGGCACAACGTATTTTATCTAGAAACATCTATAGTGAAAATGAGTCAAATCGGTTCAGATTTATATATAGGTTTCATACAAATGAACAGATTTTGATCAGAACAAGTTGTATTTCACCTGGAAAATACATTGTGAAAGAGGGTATATAGGACACTTTCCAAAATCCTCACCTAATTGAAATACAATGGCGTAGAAAGTGAAGAAAAGAAGAAGAAAATACTTTAAATGTCATGCTTCTGTGTTTATTAGTTTAGCATTAACGAGTGGGAAGCCCTTAGTTTTTTCATATTTTACTTTTAAGGACTGAAAACTTATAATGCTAAACTAATACACTAATACCCCGACTTGCGTCGTTAATTGGGACCGACCAAACGGGACGCAATGCGAAACAACGCAAATCGAATCACTTTTCTCCATATATTTGTATGGATTTTTCGTTAATTCGTTCCAGAAGAAAATTTTTAGAAAATTTGAACATTTTTACTATAAATAAATGTATACATAGACATATTTTTTATAATTTATTGCAACAAAAAGATAACGTAAAGTAAAAAAATAAATTAAAGCCAATTCATACATGTAAAAAATCAACATAAACATATAATTAATTAAATTATTAAATAATTTGTGTTACTCCAAGGCAATGGTCACATCAGGGCTTTGATTCGATAGCTGCCCATCTTTTTGAAAAAATCCGGTTATTTTCCGTTGAACTTTAACTGATTTTTTTTGTAAATAAATTTCTCTATAACAATCAATAGCATCTGTCACAGCGTTTAAAACTTTGCTGCTTCGATTTTCGTCTGGATCGTTGTCTGTAAAAATATCCATAGCTTTTGATATAAGTTGCATAGCTTCTGATATCTGAGTGATCTTCAGATGTTTTTCTTCTGCTATATTATCTGGCGTAAGTATTTCGTCTTCTAATGCGTGTTCCACATCAACAGAAAATAAATCTTCGTTGTTTAGGAATTCTTCGTGTGACATTAATAGCTCATTAATGTCGTCTTCTTCCATACCATCAACTTCTGCTGTGCTAGCACGTTCAGCAATTTCTTGACAAATGCTATTTACATCGTTTATTTCTGGACTATTATTTGGAACACAGTCAGGCCATATTTGCCGCCAGACTCCATTCATACACGATTTTTTTACTTCCATCCAGGATTGATTTATATTTTCAATGGCCATCAAAATATTATAATTTCTCCAAAACTCTTTCATGGAAGGCTTATTGTGTCCATCCGATGCATGAAGTAGCTGACTAAAAGTTCTTCGTAGATAGTAACACTTGAAGTTCGATATAACACCTTGGTCCATAGGTTGCAAAATTGATGTGGTATTTGGCGGCATAAATACAACTTTTATATTTTCTGAAATGTCATCTGAAAATATTGGATGCCCTGGAGCATTGTCTATCAATAAAAGCATTTTGAATTCTATATTTTCAGAAGAACTGTAAGCCTTTAATTCTGGAACTGCGCAATTTTCTACCCAGTCTTTAAACAGGGTTGCTGTCATCCAAGCTTTTTTATTTGCACGCCAGTGGACCGGTAGATCACTTTTTTTAGCATTTTTAAAAGGTCTTGGGTTTTCAGAATGATAAACAAGAAGAGGTTTAAACTTGAAATCACCTTCAGCATTTCCTCCTAAGAGAAGCGTGAGTCGATCTTTACTGACTTTATACCCTGGGCAAGATTTTTCAGATTTAGAAATGAATGTCCTCTTTGGAAGTCGTTTCCAAAACAGTCCAGTTTCATCGACGTTAAAGATTTGCTTTGGAGAGTATCCGCCTTCTTCTATAATGGATTTCAGTTCTTCTTTAAAGTTGTTTGCTGCTGAAATGTCTGCACTAGCTGCTTCTCCTTTCAATGCAACATTATGCAGATTTGCTCTGGTTTTAAAACGACTGAACCAGCCTCGGCTAGCTTCAAATTCTTCAAATATTTCACCACTTGTTGAAGCAGAATTATTTTTTAGATCGTTAAATATCGATAGAGCCTTGTTTTGAATTAGCATTTGGCTCAGTGGCATTCTTCTCTGGTTCTGATCTTCTATCCACATGCATAGAAGGGGCTCCATTTTTACCATAAGTGAACTTCTAACTTTAGAAACTTGCGTTGACTGCAAATGTGTGGCAGTTTTACCATATTCTTTAATTTTATCAGCATCACGACTACAAATTGTTCTTATTGTAGTTGGAGCAAAACCCATGGTTCTTGCAATGTCAGCAGGTTTATCACCTGATTTAAAACGTTTTAAAATGTCTATTTTTTGTTTTAATGTAATTCTTTTTCGCTTTTGACTCATTTTATTTATTTTTTACGGAGCAGAAATTGCTCTTACACTTTTTCGCACTAATATTTCTTGTAAACTGACACCAAAAATTTTAAAACGACCAAAAGCAAATAAAAAGGGAAATACCCTTTCTATGCACAAAATGTAATAGAAAACGACGCAAAACGAAACATTAACGACGCAATTCGAAGCCACAATTATTTTTTTTGCGACGCAAAACGAAACATCAACGACGCAGTTCGAAGCCACGCAATGTTTATTTTGATGACGCAAATCGAATCAACGCAAATCGGAGCGACGCAAATCGGGGTATTAGTGTACAGATAAAATCATGTCATTTAAAGTATTTTTTACATTAACATTTGACATATTGACACATATACCGGTGTCATAGGGTGTGCGAATAATTATTTAAATAATTTTTTTGAAAATTTGTATCCTTTGAAATTTTGTAATCCTGTGAAGGGACAACAGGATGAGAAAATGAAAAACTAAAAGCGTCAACTGACTCTATTTTGTCTATAACTACAGACGTATATCATCCGGTTCAAGTGTAATATGGACTGTCGGACAGTGTAATCATATTCTCGTATCTCTCGGATTTTTCGGTTACTTTTAAAATAAAATAAAAATATGTGTAAAGTATCTCTCGTCCATTTCGGTTACTTTGAAAAATGAAAAAAAAATATATGTGATAAGTTTTTCGGTTTGACTTGAAACTACTCGTCTAAACATGTATGTAAGTTTGCTCTACACTGCAATTTCCGCTCTGCACTCACCAAAATTGATGATATTCCCACCAGTAGTAGCGACAGACACGAAATTTTGATTTGGCCAAACTTATAAGCGATGGTGCCAAAGAAATTCGTACCCACAAAATATCCAATAGAGTCGGGTATAAATACCGTACCCAGCTGCCATTTAGTGGGTTTCAAATACTGCATTAACCACAGCGGCAGACACGGCTCCAGTATAGCCATGGTCGATGTGGAAAACCAAATGGCAATGACAATGGCCAAAATCATTTTGCTTTGCAGCAATGGTTTCCATTTTGGCTTCTGTTGGTCCATATTAACGATTACCTAGAAAACGAAACGATAAGAAGAGCGCAGCGATTGTTAATTGATATTGAAACGATACGCGGCTACACGGAGAGAACGATATTGTGATAAAAATTACCTCTGATTGTAGTGATAAGTCCATTGTCACCAGCTGTATTCCTGTTGTAGTTGGGAGAAACAAATATGTAAATATATTTTATTTTCTTATTTTAAAGTTGAATAAATTAGACAGCCATCTAGAGCAATAGCGTTTTCAGACTGCATGTGAAATCGACCTAAGGTCGTTTTCATATGTTCGGATCCCATACATACATAGGGTTTGGGGCCCGGGAATTCCCGAATCGTTCAAAATTTTCCGGGAATTCCCGGGAATACGGGAAACATTAAAAAAACATTTTATTGAATATTTTGATCAATAATTTAGATTTACTATATAAATTGGAAATTTTAGATATATTTCAAACTCATATATTTACATTACTGACAATAATAATGAGTATTTGTTTATATCATATTACTACAAACAAAACTTTTTAAATTCGCTAAGTAGCCTATCGCTATTGTGAAACAAATATTTCATACTAGCAGTACCCGCTGCTTCGCACGCGAAAAAGACAGTTATTTGTTATTAGATAATAATACAGATAAATCTAAAATGGTAATTTGGAAACCTCCTATTAGATAGCACTCATACACAAGCAAACGAATGTGGTTGTCGAATTGCACTATTTTAGCTGAAGTCCCTTCATATGTATAATTTTTATCATTTTCTACCCAGTTTAGAACAAAAAACTACAATCGTAGAGCTTTTATATCTTCGATCTGATGTTTTAGATACAGCCCGCCATTTTATAACTTTTTGCACCTTTTTTCCAAACAGTACACATTTTTAAAAATCACTATAAGTAACATGTGTTTTTGTTTCTCCTAAAAACATGTATTTTATATGGTACCACGTTTATCCCTTTTGGTCCTGCATCCTCCTTATAAGTACAAATTTTGAAATATCCATTTAAGTTCCGCGTTTACGTAACTAAAGGGTTGTACGCTATTCTTCGTCCCACGCAACGCGTAGAAGTACAAATGTACTGCGAAAAATCAAATTTTATTACGCTTTTACATGGTCAGAGGAATTTATATACCAAATTTCACGATTCAAGCTGTAATACTTTAGTTGGTACACTTTTTATCCCTTTTTGTCCCGCTCACGCATTAAAAGTACAAATTCCAAAAAAATCGATTTTGCTGCCCGTCTACGTGGTCGGAGGAATTTGCACACCAAATTTCACGACTAATGTTACAATTTTTGTTCCCCTCAACCCCATATAAGTACAAATTTCGCAAAAGAGGAATTTACACTCCAAATTTCACGACTATAGCTGCAATACTTAAATTGGTACCATTTTTATCCCTTTTTGTCCCGCGCACCCCTTTTAAGTAACATTTTTGAAAAAAATCAATTTTACTGCGCTTCTACATGGTCAGAATAATTTACATACCAAATTTCACGACTCTAGCTGTAATAATTCAGTTGGTACCATTTTTATCCCTTTTTGCACCGTTTACCCCTTATAAGTATAAATTTCGAAAAAATCCATTTAAATTACGTTGTCAGATGAATCTACACACCAAATCTCTCGACTATGGCTGCAATACTTAAATTGGTACCATTTTTATCCCTTTTTGTCCCGCACAACCCTTAAAAGTACAAATTTCGCAAAATCCAATTTTACTGCGCTTCTACATCGTCAGAGAAATTTACATACCAAACTTCACGATTCTAACTGTAATACTTCAGTTGGTACCAATTTTATCCCTTTTTGTCCCGCTCACCCTTTATAAGTACAAATTTCGAAAAATCTATTTAGATTTGCTCTTCTACGTTATCAGAGGAATTTACACACCACATTTCACGGCAATAGCTGCAATACTTAAATTGGTAGAATTTTTATCCCTTTTTGTCTCTTTACTCCCTTAAAAGTAAAAATTTCGAAGAATCCCTATTTGTAGCTCGTCTACATTTCTAGCTACTGCCGTTTATTCAGGACCAAGGTTCTTTTTGTCCCATTTTACCCCCTAAAAGTACGAATTTCGTAAAACCCCTTCTTAGTCAACGTCTACGTCAAATTTTGGAACTACCCTGAAAATTACATGACCCTGGCTTCAGCCGTTTGGTCTGGGGGCTGGTCAATGATAAGTCAGTCAGTAACGCAACTCTTTTTTATACATAGATAATGCACAATGTTTTTATTTTTTATGAATTTATTTATTTTTTAAATTGTTTCTATTGATTTTTCAGTTTAGAATATTTTCCCCCTGTTTCTGTAAAATATTTTCGTCTATAGAGTAATGAATTTTCTAAATTAAATACATCATAAAATTCTCCGTTATACAAGTTATTTGTTTCTTTAATCATTTTTTTAATTTCGAATCCTGTGTAGGTATCAGCCACGTGTGCTTGCGACTTAAATGTCAAATTCTGTCGATTGTAAAATGAAAAATAATTTATAATAATAATTTGTACAATATTTTGTATGTCAGCATTTAAAAAAACACACCAGTTACTAAATGTTGATATTTTAAAAAATATTGGACATACCTAAAATAAATTATTTTTCCCGGGAATGAAACTATTCATTCCCGTTTTCCCGTGAAATGAAAAAAGTCCGGGAAACCCCAACCCATTTGACCAACACATCAAGTTAAGCTGTAAAGGCTACACACTGAAAAAATGTGTGGAGGCCGATTGGAGCACCCTAAGCGTTTACTGGAATAGTTGCAACATTTCCCACAAATGTCGTGATTGCCGTGAAAGAACTTTTATGTACTTAAAAATTGTCAGCGATTTCTGACAATAAGAGAAGTGAACTTTGTAAGGAAAGTAATACTAACCAGTACACTGTGGGATAAAATGAACCTTTTTCGAAAATAACAAGGTTCTGACAACGGATTCTGATAGAGTCGTTAAAAAAGTATATACTTGTATTGGCGTTCTGAAAGTTTACGTATGGTTAAGGTGACCATCCATCCCGCTTTTCGCGGGACTATACCGCATTTTGATGTCCAGTCCCGCTTAAATTTTCCATCCCGTATAATCCCGCTTTCTTACAAAAAGCCCCGCTGTTTTCATTTTACAATATTTTTGGTACAACATCGATTAAAAATTGTCACTTAAAAATTTGTAACCGATTCTAAATTTTGATTCTAGTTTTAAGTGAACATTTAACATTATTAATAGCAATTTAATCAATACTTTGATAATAATACATGAAATAGAATGTCAAACAGTTTATGAAAAGAAACCATTATGATACTAGCTGGTATAAAATCCCTTTCAATAAGTTCGGACACGCCTTTTTACTGTTTGAAATAAATTGTAATGTTTCTTTGGTTATTTAATGCGAAATAACCAAAGAAGAACACTTCGTAGCAAACTTCAAAAAATGTGCTTCAATACCCTAAATATTTTTTATTTATTTAGTTATGTTCAGTCCTAGTTAGGCAACAACTTTATGACTCTCGACCCATCTTTACTGTTTACAATCCTAACAGTCTACACAATCAAGGTAGCCTAAAGTTCATGATTCCTGATATAGCCATTTGATTGGTACCATTTATATGTCTCCTTTTCCCATTGTGACCCTAAGTACGAATTTGGTTTTTTTATACACTCCACGAGAGTATTATGCTCTAGAAAACAGATCTAGAAACAGATTGTCTTCAGATTTGGCAAAACATCTTATTTTTCAACTAGCAACACCTGTGGTAAAAATGTGTTAGATCGGTTCAGATTTATATATAGCTCCCATACAAATTTCGCTCACAATTTGACTTTTTCCGCTCTAGATACCACATATTTTAACAGATTTTCTTCAAAATTGGCAAAACATCTTATAGTTCAACTAGAAACACCTGTGGTAAAAATGGGCCAGATCGGTTTAGATTTATATATAGCTGCCACACAAATTTCTCCCCCGATTTCACTTTTTCCACTCTATAAACTACATATTTTAACAGATTTCTTTCAAATCTTTCAAAACATCTTATATTTCAACTAGAAACACCCATGGTGAAAATGGGTCAGATCGGTTCAGATTTGCATATAGATCCAATACAAATTTCGCTCCCGGATAGACTTTATCCGCCCCAGAAACCACAAATTTTCTCCGAATTTCTTTGAAGTGACCACCAAACGTTATTGTTGAACTGGAAGAACTTATTTTGAAAGTTAGTCACTTTATTCCATGTTGGGATATAGCCCCGATACAAATATTCTTTTCGATTTGACAAATTGGACCAGGTCATATTAGCCTATGATAAGGAAACATACAAAAATTCTTCCCGTTTTCACTTTTTACCGAGTTGAATTGTATTCGGATAGAAAGTGGAGTGTATCGTATAGTCGGCCCCGCCCGACTTTAGCCTTTCCTTACTGGTTTAATTATACCCTACACCACTTCGTGGTCTAGGGTATTATAAGTTAGTTTCGCGCCAAATGTTTGTAACACCAGGAAATAATCGAGCTAGACCCACCTTTAAGCATACCGATCGGCTTAGAATCACCAGCTGAGTCGATTTAACGATGTCTGTCTGTCTGTCCGTCTGCTGTCCATCTAAGCTTGTTCGCACTCTACAGGTCGCAATTGTTGTCCGATTGTCATGAAACTTGGCAAATCGGTTCAGATTTAGATATATCTCCCATACAAATGTCGCTGCCGATTTGACATTTTCCACTTTAGAAACCACATATTGTACCCGATTTTCTTTACATTTGGTAAAACATCTTATAATCCAACTAGAAACACCTATGCTGAAATTGGGTAAGATCGGTTCAGGTTTAGATATAGCCCCCATACAAATGTCGCTCCCGATTTGACATTTTCCGCTCTAGGAACGACATATTGTACCCGATTTTCTTTAAATTTGGCAGGACATCTTATAATCCAACTAGAAATACGTATGCAAAAATTGGGTAAGATCTGTTCAGATTTAGATATAGCCCCCATACAAATGTCGCTCCCGATTTGACATTTTCCGCTCTAGAAACGACATATTGTACCAGATTTTCTTTAAATTTTGCAGAACATCTTATAATCGAACTAGAAACACGTATGCAAAAATTGGGTAAGATCTGTTCAGATT
This sequence comes from Polietes domitor, assembly GCA_947397865.1. Taxonomy (NCBI): domain Eukaryota; kingdom Metazoa; phylum Arthropoda; class Insecta; order Diptera; family Muscidae; genus Polietes; species Polietes domitor. Next base: position 126,262,599 of record OX377618.1, read on the forward strand.
TAGATATAGCCCCATACAAATGTCGCACCCGATTTGACATTTTCCGCTCTAGAAACGACATATTGTACCCGATTTTCTTTAAATTTGGCACAACATCTTATAATCGAACTAGAAACTCCTATGCTGCAACTGGGTAAGATCGGTTCAGATTTAGTTATAGACCCAAACAAATGTCACTCCCTCCGCTCTAGAAACCACATCTTGCACCCGATTTTCTTCAAATTTGGCACAACATCTTATAATCTAACTAAAAACACCTATGCTGAAAGTAGGTATGATCGGTACAGATTTAGATATAGCCCACATACAAATGTCGCTCCCGATTTGACGTTTTCCGCTCTAAAAATCCACATATTACCCGTTTTTCTTTAAAATTGGCACAACATCTTATAATCCAACCTATGGTGAAAGTGGGTAAGATCGGTTCAGATTTAGATATCGCCCTCATACAAATGTTGCTCCCGAATGTTTAACCGATTTTGGCCAAACTTTACATATTACATTTCACCAATAAACATACATGGTGAAAGCGGGTCACATCGTTCTAGGTTTCAATATACCCCTATACAAATGTCCTTTCCGATTTAACATTTTTTGTCAAACACATACATTTACAGGATGCAAAAATCCTTCCCTATTTCACTTTTTTACCAAATTGAATAGTAATGAGATAGAAAGTCCGTCCGTCTTTAGCATTTCCTTACTTGTTTGGGAGATGCCCATATGTCCATACTTTGGTATAACCCAAATGGGGTCCCATTCTGATCTATTACAGCTCTAGAAACTACATCTTACATCGGATCTTCATCAAACTTTGCAGATCATGGTATTTTTCAACCAGGAATACCTACCGTGAATGTATAGGCCCATGTTTTGGACCAGGCCCAAAATGTAGTTATAGGCCTTTTGAAATGTCGGTCCGATTCATCCTATTACTACTGTATAATTTGTATTTGTCTGTCGGATAATTGGATCAATTACTTTATTATTTACCATATTCATCATTAAATTTGACTATAGATTAATTTATAGTATAATTTATATGAACTACATAAAATTGCTCCCATGAAATAAATGGGTTTAGTAATCAAAGCGAGGTACATACGCAGGGAGTGGTGTAGGGTATTATATAGTCGGCCCGCCCGACTTTAGCCTTTCCTTACTTGTTTTAATTTATATTACAGTATAAAGCTTAGTTTTTTATACTTACGTTTTTGTTTATATTTTCACGATCCCGCTTTTTTTCTACACAATCCCGCTTTTGGAATTCATAAATCCCGATTTTTGCCCAAAAAGAGATGGTCACGTTACGTATGGTGGGGGGGGTGTGAAATAATAAGAAATAAGTCAAAGGTAAGAAATAAGTCAAAACTTAAAATTCATTTTACTGTGGATGTTTGGATTATTAAAATTTCCTACTTTTCCCGAATTAAAGCTAAACTGTACCACAAAACTGAATTTTAGGGGAGTGGAGTGAATGCACAAAATATTCTATGTCAAATTTCACTGTAAGGGGGACAACATATAAATTAAATGGGAAACTAGGTTAGTCCCTTGAGAATTTCAAACATTTTACTGTCGGTTACTCTAAAGGTGCTACATGAAACACGTGTTAGAAAAAAAAAGGATACCATGAATTAAGTAAATATGTACTAAAATTGAGGAAAATTGAACTTCGTTTAGCGCTAAGGCAATAATTTGTCACATCAAATACAAACATTTCCTTGAAAATATGGCATGCTTATTCAAGTTCAACTTTTCCTTAAAGCATGTCAAATTTATTCAAACTGAAGAACATTTTTTTTTTTTTTCAAATCAAGTAAATGTTTACTTAATCTGAGGAAAATTTAAAAAAATTACTCAAACGAAGTAAATTTTTTACTCAATCATTCTCTCACAACACGTAAGGCTATGCGAACGAAAAGTCAGAAGATAGTGGGTCGCTTTTTGATGCGAAAGTGAGTGACTGGCTTTCGTTCGTATAGATTTTCTTTCGACATTGTGGGTCAGGCAGTTAAACTAAGTAAATTTGTATTCAGTCGGACTACAACTTTACATGATAATTGAAATACATTATTTCGCTTCAGAGTATGCACCACTCATATCAAAAATGAAAACATGGAATAGTTCTCAAACGTTTCATGTTACTTCTACCATAAAGAGTTGAGCTATTTCACCATGACTGCTGCAGAGGCTAGGTAGGCGCCCTCGCAGTGATTGTTTAGAGAAATATTTGAAGTACTTAAGAAGAAAGTCTTGGCTATCGAACGAGAATTGTTTCTTAGAATACTATTAATATATTTCTCTAAACACACTGAAGTATTATTTATAAGTCCATTAATGCTTGAATGTATGAAGAACTTGTCATAGCTTTAAGTACACACATTATCTTTATTTCAAGGAATAAACGTATTTTTAAGAAAAAAACTTTCTAAATGGAATTTTTTCATACAAAAAATTACTTCATATTTTCATTCTTAAAAGCTAGTAAATTTTCTTCCTCATAAATGATTGTAAGAAGTTTTTACTAGATCCAAAAAATGTTTTGAAGTAATTTTTTTTTTTATTGCTCGCAACATTTTCGATTTATTCAACATCTTGCAATGGGATTTTGTACAGATTAATTTTTTTTCTGTTGAGTACAAAAAATTAAAATTAATTTAAATGTATACATAGAAAAAAAAGAACAGGGAGGCTTGGCTGGTAGATGCTCCCAGAGCATTTGCAGCGACAATAACGTCCTCACGCTGTATTAGTCTACTTCAACTTCTTCTTGGGGCGCAAGTTGTTTGTGTGTCCACACTTCTTTTTGCGACAGTTGGTAGCACGAGGATGGAGACGAGCATAGCACTTACGGCAGATCATCGCAATTGTATTTTTGAGCCAAAATACGCAATGAGGGTTCGATGATACCACCACGAAGACGGAGCACCAAATGCAAAGTCGACTCCTTTTGGATGTTGTAGTCGGACAATGTGCGACCATCTTCCAATTGTTTGTCAGCGAAGATCAAACGTTGCTGATCTGGTGGGATACCTTCTTTGTCCTGGATTTTAGCCTTGACATTTTCGATGGTGTCGGAAGGCTCGACCTCCAAAGTGATGGTCTTACCGGTGAGGGTCTTGACAAAGATCTGCATTTTTCTTTAGAAACGTGCAGCCAAATGTTAAAAAGGAAAAAGGAAAATGTACTCCTTTATTTTGAGTATATATACTATTTCTTCTGGCTTTGAAATAAGGAAACTGTACTCATATCTACTTAATTTTCCTTCTTGTAAGGAAATTTTTAACTAAACTGGAGTAAAATTGATAAACTAAATTTGAGTATGTACTTTACTCAGATTTAAGAATGCTATTTTTCTGAGTGTATAATGCATAAACATATTTCCCTTCTCATAAAGGAATTTGTTCATTTATAACGAGAGATGTGTGACATGTTTTCGCCTTCCTTATGTATGTAACTCTGTATGCTCGTTGTTTTGTATATTTTTCCATGCTTTATAAAGAGTGATTTTTTTGAGGTTAGGATTTTCATGCATTAGTATTTGACAGATCACGTGGGATTTCAGACATGGTGTCAAAGAGAAAGATGCTCAGTATGCTTTGACATTTCATCATGAATCGTCTTACAAACGAACAACGCTTGCAAATTATTGAATTTTATTATCAAAATGCGTGCTCTGTTAAGAAAGTTCATTGCGCGCTTCCATTTTATGGTCAGTTTAATCGACCCACTGAAGCGGCTATTCGGGCTATTGTGACTAAATTTCGCACCAAATTTACATTGTTGGACATTAAACCACCAACACGCTTACGTAGAGTGCGAACTGAAGAAAATATCGCAGCTGTATCGGCCAGTGTTAATGATGACCACCAATTTTCGATTCGTCGCCGTTCGCACCAATTGGGTCTCTGTTACTCAAAAACGTGGAAATGCCAAAATTGGACTAAGCGGATGGACCACATAAGACGCAGCCGCGGTCAACATTTAAATGAAATTATCTTCAAAAAGTAAATGTCATGGACCAATCTAACGTTTCAAATAAAGAACCGATAAGATTTTGCAAATTTTATGCGTTTTTTTTTAAAAAAAGTTATCAAGCTCTTAAAAAATCACCCTTTATAAAGCATGGAAAAAGGCCGCCGCTGCCATTTGTTACTGCAGTTATAATTGTTTATAACTGCTGTAATTGTTGCTTTGCAATTAAAAGAGGTTTTTTGTTGCGACAAACAAACGCAAGTCTTCAACATTGAATTGCCGTTCTCTTAGCAAATCTCGATCAGTAATGTCAATGGTAGAACGTTCAGGCTCTACAATTCCAAGTTGATTTTGTTGCTGATGGCTAGGCATATGTCTTGAATTTTAATCAGCGTATCATTGAAAATGTTAATCGCAAATGATATAGAATCGTAACGGTGCGACAATGATGCAAAATGTCCTCACTCATATAAACTTTGAATTTTCCCCACAGGTCTCTTGGGTTAGATGGCGAGCAAGTTCTTAATATTATCGCAAACAAAGTTCGTATCTGGAGAGGATGACAGCTGAGCATACATTAATGTAGTCTCCCAGTTTCTGACACGCCTCTCTCAACTGCTCTTAAATTTGAAACTGAAGTGGGTACTCTCACGTTAACTAATAACATTCTAAAATAATAACATTCTGCGTTGTTTGTGTGCACGGTATAACCACGGACCAATGCATATGAAGCGTAGACATTTTGATACCCATCTACTGGAACACCTTGCTTGGTTCGAGTATGAGTAGACGCGCCAATTGTTCATACCATGACCTCTTATATTCAAGATCCAAACCCTAACCTGAACGTAGCGGCAGAAACAAATCGGCACGTGTTACTTTATAATATTGTTGTTTGGGTGGAGCCGCGTCCCTTTTTGTAGAATGACCTATTATAGTCAAGGTCATCCTCTGTCCGTTACAATAAAATATTCAAGTGAATCAATGTATTTTGATATAGTTTTAAAATATAGTTTTTGTGAGCGGTGTCATGCCCATCCCCTATTATAGCCAGAAAACATCCCTCTTCCTCAGTCTATATACAGTACAATTTTCAAGAGAATCCGCCATTCGTTACGTGTTTTGTGATAATTTTAATATATAGTTTGTGTGGGTAGTCTCACGTCCATTTGTAACATGACCATTGTATAGTCGCTATTCTGAAACTATCCTCTGTTCAGAAGTTAGTCACAATAAAATTTTCAAGAGAATCCGCACTTCGGAACTTGTTTTATGATAGTTTGTGTGGGCGGTGCCACGCCTCTTTCTCGTATAATGACCTATTGTCGAGCGAATCCACCCATCGGTATGCCTGTTGTGATAGTTTTAAAATATTTTTTGTGTGGGAGGTACCATCCCCCTTTGTCCTATCATGACCTAGAATATCCAGGAACGATCCTCTGTCCAGAAGATAGTTACAGTAAAATTTTCAGGCGAATCGGTCCACCGGTTTGGCGTGCTATACGCAACATACAGACACACATTGATTTTTATATATATATAGATGTGGGCGGTGCCACGCCTCTCTTTCGTATAATGACCTAGTATATCCTGGAACCATCCCTTGCCCAGAAGTTAGCTGCAGTAAAATTATCGAGCGGATCCAACAACGCAACATACAGACACATTTTGATTTATATATATAGATATGTTGGGTAGAAGAGGGAGCATTCGCATTTTTTCAAATTGCTGGTGTAACGAAGTCAAATAAAAAATTATTTTTTATTTAAAGATTTACATCTGTTAGCTTCAATTTGTTTACTTACAATACCAGTGATTCTTAACTATTCTATTATTTTTTTAGTTTTTCAAAGTAAACGGTGAAAGTGCCCCATCCGTGGGGTAAATCGCCAAGAACTAAAAATTCAGAACATATTTTAGTTATAGTTTAATTGATTGAAAGCGTCAATTTATTTAAAATAATTCCTTTTTTATACCACAAAATATTGCAAATAAATAACTCATGAAAAAATACTTTAAAATGTGTTTTTATACAAATATATCTAAGTAAATAGGTATAGGTTGGGTTATTTAAAATTTTAAATTTGAACTACCGATTACTTTGACTTTGAATAATTATAATAACATTCGTTTTTATTCATATTTTCAGGTTTATGTTTGACATTTGCAAAATCGGACGCTATACGCTCGACCAAATTTGGGAAATATTAAAAACTTACTTCAAAAGTAGTGAGTCTTTAGCGCAAACTGTAAGAAATTTACGTGTTTTCAGATGAAGCTCATTTTCATATCGGTGGCTATGTCAATAAGCGAAATTGCCACATACGGGTTTCAGAGAACCCACATGTGACTATTGAGAAGCCAATGCATCCACAAAGAGTCACTGTTCGGTGTGGATTTCGGCTTCATTGGGCCATGTACTGAAAAATTGTGTTGATCGTATGAGGTATTGCCGAGCCAGTCGTGGTAGTCATATTAATGATATTGTGTTCCATAATTAAATGACAAAGTTCAAACTTTCCCATAAAACCAGAAATTTGATAAAATAATCAGTACTTTTTTATAGCCGATTCTAATTTGAAAATTTAAATGGTCCAACCTATATTAGTTAATAATACTGATATGTGCAATCGTATTACAATCAAATTTAACTTAACAGGACCTCTTATTCACAATAAACTATATTTTTTTTAATTTTTGGATGTGTTTTCAAATCATTTATATTGCTGTGAAAGATCTTTTGTTTTCCACACAAACAGATAAAGTTATCTCTATTAAAATTGACAGCTAGAAGGCTGAGCACGAGAAAGATCACTTTAATGCCGAAATTTGGATTCTCCTTTTGTGGGCGGAGAGGTCGTGGCAATAGTGTTTTTGAGCTAGAAGGCAGCAGCGGTCACCCCCCAGAAATGAAGATTGGATTGTTTATCTGCAAAATATTTCGTCTCTGTGTCAAGCCATCTGTGAGCTAAACGCCCCTTAAAACACCTCTAAAAATCATGTTTTTCCCGTGTAATTTTTTTATGTTGCATTTTTGTCCAATTTTTTTTTTCTGATTTCATAGACCCTTGAAAGCACTTTAAATAAAATTTTTTCATCTTGTCGTTTATATTGATTTTTTTGTGGGTCTTCAAGCTGACAACTAAATACTTATATTTCTTGGAAAGATTTTGTAAGAGGTGTAATGAAAAATAAATAGAAGGTATTGATTGATGAATATCGGATGAAAAATGTCGTCACTGAATCCATGAGCACTGCGGCGTCAATTTACTTCCGATTTTCATCATTTCATCATCATTCGGTATTGACTGTCGCTATTTATTTTTTATAAAATACTAACACCAAATAGGAATTTGTTTTCAGTTGTCAGTAGGGTTTGGGGTTTCCCGGACTTTTTTCATTTCCCGGGAAAACGGGAATGAAAAATTACATTCCCGGGAATTCCCGGGAAAAAGTAATTTATTTATAGGTATGTCCAAAATGGTTTAAAATATCAACATTTAATAACTGGTGTGTTTTTTTTTTTTCAATACTGTCATATTACAAATTAAAAACTAATGTTATTGTAAAAATATTTTACAAATTATTTTTCATTTTACAAATATTTTACTCTACACCTTTTCAAGATTATATTCGGAACATACAAATTTATATTGAGAAATGTAAATTCATATTTGGAACATATACATTCATAATGGGTGATGTAAATTTATAATAGGACCATGTTAATTCATAATGAGAAATATAAATTCATAATGAGAATTGTTAATTTATATTGAGAACAATTAATTCATAATTGTAATCAGAAAATACGTTTTCATAAACAGAAAATATGAATTCCTAATGAGAAAATATAAAATCATATTGAGAAAATATAAATTTATAATGAGAACATTGATAAAATATGTGTTTCTACGAAAATATCCATAGAAAAACGTACATACATAGCTTCGATTATAAATTTTACAGTTCCTGATTATGAATTTATATTTTATCAATATATATTCCTGAATAAGAATTTATATTTTCTCATTATCAATTTGGATTTTCTCATTTTGTATTTATATATCTCATTGTCAATTTGTATGTTCTTATTATGATTTTATATTTCTCAATATGAATTTACATTTCACATTACGAATTTACGGTGCTGATTATGAATTATCATGCTCCTATTATGAATTTACATTTCCTGTTATGAATTTACATTTCTCATCATTATCTTATATATTCTGAATTTAAATCACATTTTCTCGTTATAAGCTTGAAAAGGTGTAGACTAATCGTCATTGCAGGTAGAAGTGACTGACACCTACACTAGATTCAAAATTGAAAACGATTGAGGAAACAAATAACTCATATGACGAAGAATGTTATGACGCATTTAATTTAGATTATTCATTCGTCTGGAGACAAAAATTTTTTATAGAAACAGGGGGGAATATTCTAAACTGTAAAAACAATAGAAACATAAAAAAATAATATTAATTTAATAGATTCATCAAAAATAAAAATATTGAAATAGTTCAGTCATTAATTCTTACAAATGGCCATTGCAATACACCGTAGCCTAAATTTATATTCCTATTAGATTTCTCTTGAAAGTTTCTTGAAGAAGATGTTCACCACGATTCTTCTAGGAAAACAAGAAAATTTGCATTATGTAAGCCAAGGTGTTGTCGGCATGGTATTTTTATTTCACAATAAAGATCCTGCAAATAGCCTCACAAAAAATTTTTATTCACCTAGCTGGGTTTCGCATAAAATGTCTATTTAGCGAATTCAAAAAGTTTTGTTAGTAGTAATATAATATAAACAAATACTCATTATTGTCAGTAATGTAAATATAGGGTGTTTTTTATTGAGGTATAGAACTTCGAATTGAAATAAAACACAAGAAATCGTTTTAATGTCCATCAATTTGGCTTTATTGGAAGGATAATTTTATGCCATTAATGTTTAAATATGATTTCGGGCATGTGGCTGGCTCGAATATAGCCAATTCTACAGGTCCACTTTCTCCAATTGCTGTGCAGCTCCAATTGCTGTGCACGGTGGCGAATCGATTCATTCGGGTCCTCTTCAACACTTTGCTCTACAGCGGCAATTGTTTCTTCGGTGCGCACTGTTCGACGTCTCTGCGGATGCGTATTATCACATAGAGTAAACGTAGTGCGAAAACGATCCATGGTTAACCGAATTAATTGCTCTGATGGACGATTATGTCGATAAAATGGACGGAGCTTGCGGTGAACTTCGCGAACTGAACCATTACTTTCGAAATAAATTTGCACGATTTGCAAGCGTTGTTCTTTTGTCAACCTGTTCATGATGAAATGGCAAACCAAACTAAATATTAATCACTTGACAGCTGACAAAATGGCCGCCAGTTAAAAAAGCGATGCCAACTTAAAGTTCTATACCCCATAAAAATTTGAAATACAACTAAGAATGCCAATTTATATAGTAACATTAAATTATTGATCAACATCATAAATATATTATTTTTTTAATATTTCCCGTATTCCCGAGAAAAAAAACGATTCGGGAATTCCCGGACCCCAAACCCTAGTTGTCACTATGAAAAAACACAAAATAAATACTATAAAGGTCCAATAATTCGAACAACAAGTTACTCTAAGATGAGAATAAAAAATTATATTTACAGTGCTTTCAAGGATCTATTATTTCAGAAATTTTGACAAAAATGCAGCACACAGGGTATTTTCAAGAGCGTTTAGCTCAAAGACGGCTTGGTATAGGACCGACCCAGCCTAATATAAAGGGTCCGCCATCTAACTTTTTTTTTCAACTATTCAACCGTTGGACTATTATTTGTGGGGTGCCCTCAGCAGCCATTTGAATGAAATTATTTTCCATTATTATCCGGAAGGATTGTACTTTCAAATAAAAAAAGAAATTTGAGAAAATATTCAGTAGTTTTTTTTATAGCATTAAAAAAATTATTTGTTGAAATATGTGGTTTCTAGAGCGGAAAAAGTAAATCATAGGAGACATTGGTAAGGGAGCTATATAAAGGGTTCGCCATCTAACGTTTTTATTTTTCAACTATTCAACCGTTGGACTATTATTTGTGGGGTGCCCGAGGTAGCCATTTGAATGAAATCATTTTCCATTATTATTGTACTTTCAAATAAAAAAATTTGAGAAAATATTCAGTAGTTTTTTATAGCATTTTTCAAAAAAAAAAAGTTATTTGGCGGACCCTATATATAGTACTGACCACGAGAAAGGTAAATATTTCGGATTTTGGATTTTCGTTTTGTGTGTTTAGTGCTAGAAGGCTGAAAATTGGTACGAATATATTACTGATCACGATAAAAATCAATATGAAACATGATTTTAATTTTACCATTTGTTTTTTACCTGGCGAAGCGGGCGGGGTTCAGCTAGTAACAATGCATATTTACATAAAATATTATATAAATAATAGAAATACAAAAATACTTTTTTTGCCTACAAACTAGAACTTTCAAAGTTGGTGGATAAGGGATAATCAATAACTGCAAGAATATTCGTAAATTCTGAAATACAGGTCTTGAGCCAGGACAATACCCCAATTCAAATCATTTTTTTTTTCATTACAGACTGAAATATCACGTAAGAAAAAGTCAGTCGGTTAAACCGACTTATATATACCCTTACTTTCAGAGAACATATCTATGGAAATTATAATAACTTGAATTTTACGTAGGCCCGAATGATTTGTGTGGAAGGTAATATAGGGATCATGGCACTTGGTCCTAGCTTCCACAGTTATAAAACAATTGCAAAAACATAATCAAATATCATGTCATAATGGATTCCATGCACCAGTATAGAAGTTGTGAAGGATTTAATTTTACCTAGGATATAGACAATTGTGTGGGAGGCTCAAGAAGGGGCGTGGATAAGACGTAAATATTTTTTATGTTTAAAGTGATTATAAAAACATTTTCATATGGCAAATTTCAATTTGATTTGACTACCCGTATGGAAGTTATATCGGTTTTATTTTAACCAAGGCTTATTCCACTTTGTGTGGGAGGTACCCGTAGGGGTGTGACAATATCGCCCATATTCCACATGAATACAACATATATAAAACATTGCCAAATATCAAATTGCATAGTATTCCGATCATCCTTATAGAAGTTATAACAGCTTTAATTTTACGTTGGTTAGGGTGATTTGTGTGGGAGGTGCCAGAAGGGGCGTAGTAATACCCGCCATATTTTGTACGCTTAAAGTATAGCCGATTCCGAATATCCGTATGGAAGTTAACATAGGAATATGGGTCAATTTCGCCCATCTTCGAACTTAAACTAAATTTGGAAAAAATATTACCCTTTGCAAAGTTTGAATTGATTCCTTAACTCCTTTCGACAGTTATCGTGTACACCAGCCACACAGACAGACGGATGGACGGACATGGCACAAACAGCTTAAAAAGTCGTGAAACGGATTTGGTCCAAACATATTTCGGGCCTTAAGTCCCGGCTTCAATGCGTTATACTTTTTTCTGTCCCAAATGATATATACCCTCCTACTCTGTAGAGTGAGGGTATCAAAACAAACCTTAATTGGTTCTACTTACCCAAATTAACGAATATTATAGTTGATAGTATTATGAACGGTGCGGATTTACCAAACAAATCGTACAGTATTCCACCAAAAGGATAACCCAGCAAAACACCCAGAGCAATGCTGCCCAAAATAATACCCATTACTTTGGAGCGGCGATCTTCTTCAGGATAATGCTAAATTTAATTTGGAAATCAGAACATTACTTCTTCTCAATGTCCTCCCCCCCTGCGCAAAACTTACCTGAGCTACCAAACTCATGCCACATACACCGATGCAGGCTGAACCAATGCCCTGTACAGCACGAGCTATTAAAAGTGTTGTGTATGTCTCACCCACAGCGAATACTAAAAATAGAAAAAGTCTTTTAATAGCGATAGCCCAAAATACATGCGCTACTGGCGTACGTACCTAGCGAAGATATGAGTAGGAAAAATGTACCCATAACTATGGGCAGACGATAGCCATACTTGGTGGATACATTGCCCACAATTGGATTGAAAATCAACTGCACCAGAGCCTTCATGGCCAAGAGAATGCCAATTGATCCATTTTCGCTGGCCAACAACTCATCATCGGTCTGCGTCTTCAGCTGTTTGGGGCGGCCTTTGTTGTTAACTCTGTCGCTCGATGTCGTTAAAGAGTTTTTGCCTCCTCCTCCGCCTCCTTTGGCATCGCTATGATTCATCCATTTCATGGCAGTTCCGTGTTCATTTAACGGCGATGAGATGAACATTTTGCTGTTATCATCCGTTGCCAAATGTATTAGTGAAAAATTAACCATCGATTTGCCCGGTATCGGATGCTTGGTCATAAAATGTTGCTGCTGTTGCTGTATTTGCTGATATTGATGCTGTTGCTGCTGCTGCTGTACCAATGGCTGTAATTGTATTTGTGGCTGAGCTTGTGCCTGTGTTTGTGCTGCTCCTGTTCCTGTTCCTGTGCCGTCCAGATTACGATAAGCCATATGTTGTGCTGTCGCCGCAGCACCAAGGATACCAAGACCACCGCTGGCATTCACGCCTGTTGCTGCCGCCACTGCATTCAATGGAGTGTAATATGATGTTCCTGCTATGGCTCCTTCCCCAGTTGATGTTGTTGTTGTTAGTGTTCTATTATTTATGGTAGCGAGATAATCGGGTAAAATGGGCACTGCGTGTTGTCGAAATCAATTTATTGACAGAAAAAGAGCACGGGTGGGTTGTACACATACACAAGCATAAGGTTAAGGAAGCACAGCCGCCAACATGTAATGAAAGGGGAAAGAAGGGGGAATAAAAACAGAGCATGTAAATCGTTATAAAACATTACGACAGAAGGGGTGGCTTTAAAAATAAAAAATATGTTCTGGAGATATTTTAAAATTGCACATGTTACAAAGTATTTGCGGAAAACGATTTATTATTCAACTACATATGTATGTATGTATGTACATTAGGGTACCCTAGATATTCACTCCCTACAAAAAGAATGAAAAAACATTCTAAATGTCTCGATCGAACTTTGTTTTTTAGTTTGCTTCTAAAAGGAGTATCATTTCAACCACGGAACTGGGCGGATGTTGTATCTGTTCTGGTCTCATAATATGCAATACCACATAATAGGTAACTATAATGAACGATATTTGTATACTACTGCAATGGAGTATATTTTCTATTAATTTTTATTTTCGATTAATATGCAATCATACGCATCGGTTTTGAGACTTCAGAGTTTATCTTATTCAATATTTACTTAGTGGCGTATAATTAATATTTATTCATTTTTCTATTCATATTAATCATGCGCATTATTTTGGAATTTCAGAGTTTATGTAATTTTCAACTAGTTTTTCTCATTATCTTCCCGGGGTTTGAACCACTACAGCCGTGCACTAAGACTTTGATTGACAAAGACTGGTTTAGTAATAGTCGCCAAAAAAATTAAGAAAAAACTGTTTTTTTTTTTTTTTGAAAAAAAAAAAAAAAAATAGTTTTGTGCTGGCATTAAAATTAGTATTAATATCGAAATATATTTAGTTTTATTTTTTAATCTATATATATAAAAAAGAATCTGTGTTTGTTTGTTTGTTCTTTATAGCAGCCTAAACTACTGAACCGATCTTCTTGCAATTTTCACAGTATGCTCATGCTGAACCGGTGGTGAAAATAGGCTATATAAATTATGCTGCACAGTTTTGACAAATGGGCGGTATTGCAAAAGTGGGCGTGGTACCTCCCATACGAAGTTAAAACCCAATTTTGAATATTGTCAGTTCTATGACACCTAGATTGCTGAAATTTTGTGTAAGTGCATCTAGCATCAATATGCGTAGTTATGCCAAAAATGGGCGGTATTGAAAAAGTGGGCGTGGTACCTCCCATACGAAGATAAACCCCATTTTCGAATATATTCAGTTGTATGACAAATACAATACTGAAATTTTATGTGATTGCATTTAGCATAAACCTGCGTAGTTGTGCAAAAAATGGGCGGTATTAGAAAAGTGGGCGTGCAACCTCCTATACGATGTTAAACCCTATTATCGAATATATTCAGTTCTATAACACCTGGAAATTTGTGTTAGTAGATCCAGTGTAAATAGTTGTGCAAAGATGGGCGGAAAGTGGCCATGTCCCTTCCCATTCGAAATTAACTCCTGTTTTAGAGTATATTCGACACCGAGATTCCTATATTGTTGTGTGAGTTAATTTATTTGTAACCTTCTTAGACAATATACAAATGGGCGGGATTTGAAAGATGGGGAATTTTTTTATTTGAATTTTGTAAAATTGCACGTTTTCTTTGGATATTTTAGCACAATAGTAAAGAAAGGTTACAAGTTAAGAAAATGGAAATTATATAAACTTTTTAGTTTTTGCGTTGTCTGATTAGTGAACAATTTGATTGACTTTTTATATGTTTTGAATGTAGTACGTAGGAAGTTTATAGTTTTGGTTATGGAAAGGAGGAGAATCACTCTCAACCTAAATTAAATTTGATTTTCGACAATTCTTCCTTCAAATGGAACATATCCATTTATTATAAGTGGTACATATATTACCGATCACAAGAAAAACACCATGAAACCTGATTTTAATTTCCGTCTGTTTTTCTGCCTGGCGAAGCGGGCGGGGGTTCAGCTAGTAACTAATATTCTGAAGATTGCGACATTGGAAGACTAAACAAAACTGACTTAGAGGCATATGATTAATATTTATTAATTTTTTCTGTTAATATTCAATCATAAGCATCGTTTTGGTACTTTACAGTTTATCTTATTTAATATTGACTTAGAGGCGTATGAATTATATTTATTCATTTTATTATACCCTCCACCTCCAGTCCCACTATTGTTGATCGTCATAAAATTCTAAGACGATCTAGCCATGCCCGTCCGTTTGTCCGTCTGTTGAAAGCACGCTAGCATATAAACGAAAGGAGCTAGGAGGTCCAAATTTTGCATAAATACATCTTATAGTCGTAGATCGGTTGGGATTGAAACTGGGCGAAATCGGCCTAAAGGGAAAAAATTTTCCCTCACAAGGATTGAAAATACCCATAATAACCCCTAATATTTTAGAGTGTTTAAGCATATTTATACACTCCACGAGAGTATTATGTCTTTGTGCATTTGTTTGTAACACCCAAAAGGAAACGAGTTAGATCCATCGTTTATTATACAGATCGGCTTAGAATTACTTTCTGAGTCGATTTAGCAATGTCCGTCAGTCTGTCCATCTATTGTTGTAATCAAATTACAGGTCGCAATTATAGTCCGATCTTAACAAAAATTGGTACAATTAAGTTTTGTGGATCAAGGACGAACGCTATTTAATTTGAAGCAAATCGGATCAGATTTAGATATAGGCCCCATACAAATGTCGCTCCCGATTTGACTTTTTCCGCTCTAGAAACCACATATTTCACTCGATTTGCTTCAAATTTGGCACAGTACCCTACAATTGAACTGGAAACAGCTCTGGTGAAAATCGGTCAGAACGGTTCCGATTTAGATAAAGCCCCCATACAAAATTTGCTCCCGATTTGACTTTTTCCGCTCTATAAACCACATATTGTACCCGATTTTCTTTAAAATTGACACAACATCTTATAATCCAACTAAAAACACCTATGGTGAAAGTGGGTAAGATCGGTTCAGATTTAGATATAAATTTATTTATATATATTTTTGTCAAACACATACATTTACAGGATACAAAAATCTCCCGATTTCACATTTGTACAGAATTGATTTGTAATTGGATAGAAAGTGGAGTGTATCTATAGTCGGCTCCGTCCGACTTAAGCCTTTCCTTACTTGTTTTTTCAATATGTTTGCTTGTACTTACTTGATATTGGGCATACACATTCCCCCTATAACAAAAATGCACAATAAAGTGATTTTTATTCGTAGGGGGTGAAATGGTTCAAAAAGGGATAAAAATGGTACATATTAAACGACAACAGCTAGAAACACGAAATTCGGGGTGTACATTCATCTAATTGAGTAGATAGATAATATGAAATTATTTTTTCCAAATTCGTACTTTTAAGGGATAAAATGGGAATAGAGGGATAAAAATGGTATCAACCAAACGGCTGCACCTAGAATAATGAAATTCGATGTACACATTTCGAAATTCGTACTTTTTGGTGTTCAAATAAAAAAAGGTGCCAACCAAATGACCGAAGCTAGAATCATGGAATTCATTCCATTCCATGGACATTCCATTCCTCTGACTGCATAGAAACGCAAAATAAAAACATTTTTCCAAATTCATACTTTTTACTTTTACGTCAAAAATTGGTTAAACCATGAAGTTAGGTTATTTTGCACTATGTACGTGAGATAATGGATTTTCAAAATTTGTACTTTTGAAAATATAAATACAAGAATATTTATTTTTTAATTGACTTGAAGTATTATTTCGATATATATAGTGTAAACGTATTGGTAGCCTTGTCTTATAAGCGTGGCTTGAAATAATAAAAATATTATATTTATTTATAAAATCATTTTTTTTTTTCAATATTTATATTTGTTTTTGTTTGGCTATATTAAAAAAATATTTTTTACTGCAATTTTACAGCACTTCTACGAAAATCGACAGCCTCTGTGGAATGCAATCCATGGTGGAGGGTATATAAAGTTCGGCCCGACTGATCTTAACGACGTTTTTACTTGTTTTTCTATTAATAGTAATCATACGCATCGTTTTGGATTATTAATGTCAACATTTACAGGGCGTATGATTAATATTTATTCATTTTGCTATTAATATTAAATCAGCGTTCAGAATTTAACTTATTTAATATTTACTTAGTGTCGTATGATTAATATATAATCATTTTTCTATTAATATTAATCATACGCTCGTTTTAGTATTAAAATCGAAAAAAAAATATTTTGTTTTATTTTTTAATAGCTAATATTCTAAAGATTATGAAAAATAAACAAAACTGTCTTAGATGAGTATGATTAACATTTATTAGTTTTTCTACTCAATAAGAGTTTATCTTACTTAATATTGACCCAATGGCGTATGATTAATATGTATTCATTTTTCTATTAATATTAATCATACGCTCGTTTTAGTATTAAAATCGAAAAAAAATATTTTGTTTTATTTTTTAATAGCTAATATTCTAAAGATTATGAAAAATAAACAAAACTGACTTAGATGAGTATGATTAACATTTATTAGTTTTTCTACTCAATTAGAGTTTATCTTACTTAATATTGACCCAATGGCGTATGATTAATATTTATTCATTTTTTCTATTAATATTGATCATACGATTCGTTTTGGAAATATCAGAGTTTATTGGATTTTCAACTAACGTTTGATATTATCTAACTTTTGATATGACTTTCATCGTGAAGAAAGTTTGGCTTAAGAATAGTCGCCAAAAAGTTAAGCAAAATATACTTTTTTGAAAAAAAGAAAGTTTTGTGCCGACCGAAAATCCCATTAAATTATTATTAAAGGAAAAAATATTTTGTTTTATTTTTCAGTAGCTGTTGTTTTGAATGCTTGTGTATGTATTCTTCTCATAAAAATGTTGTAAACGTATTTTTGGTAAAAAAATTATGACCAATTTAACAGCGAAAAAGAAATACATTTTTTTCAAAAAGATGTGTTCATTCAATCGCCTGTAACTTTTGATTTTAATGTGCTTGTTTTGAAATTTCAATTACTTTTAAAATATTGAAGTGGAATGGTAAAGCCGCTTTATATTTTTTTACAGTTTTTACAGTTTTATTTCTCTTATTTTGATTTTCGGAATGATTATATTAATAATTTTTTCGAAACTTTAAAGTTGTGTTCTTAGATGTCTTTTTTATGACTGTGTGAGTTTGGAAGTGGTGAAATAATGTCTTCTATTTTTTAAGATTTTTTTTTGCAAAATCAGCTAAAATTTCATTGAAAAATCTTCAGAATGATTATTTTTCAGTAGTTTTTTAACACAAGCTTTAAACTGGCAAGAATTCTCTATCACTCTACACTCAAAAGAATTTGTTAGTAAAAGAAATCAGAAGTCTGCTGAAAAGAATTTGTAGCCCCCAGATATTTCTCCTAAAAATGTTTTTAATTTATCAATGCCAATGTTTCGGGTTTTTACACATGAAAACTTATTGTACAACTTGGATTATAGCTATATTTCAGTGAATACTTTTGTTTGATTGTGAATCATTTGAGAAACATGACCAACCTAAACACCACGTACAATGTATTCAAACAGAAGTAAATTGGCAATTACTACACGATTTAGAAGACCGATTCCTAGGTTTGGTAGGTCTGTGATTAAAGATTCTGTACATAAACTTATTTTTTTTAATAAAATGCAAAAATTCCAATATGTATGTATTATGTGATGCAAATATAATGTCGGGCTTCAAGATTATAGTTCAAATGAAAATAAACGAAAACAAGTAAAAAAGGCGTTAAGTTCGGCCGGGCCGAACTTTTTATACCCTCCACCATGGATTGCACTCCACAGAGGTTGTCGGTTTTCGTATAACTGCAGTAATATTACAGGAAAATATAAATTTTGTAATATAGCCAAACCAAAACAAATACAAATATTGAAAAAATACTTATATAAATAAATATTATTATTATTATTATTTTGTCTGTAGTATTAAATGTTTGGGTGTAATTCTTGATAATAAATTGTGTTTTGAACAGCATATTGACGGTGTCATTGCTCGCGTGAATTCAACTCTACGTCGACTGTATAATTGTGACCTAAGCTTACCTCGCCATATTAAAGAGAATTTAGTCCATGCTTTGATTATGCCCAATATCCTTTATTGTATAGAGGTTTATGCTGGCACTTTAAAGCGCAATACTGATAGGGTATGTGTGGCGTTAAATAGTGCAATGCGATACTTGTACCATACGAATCGTTTTGCTCACATGACACCTTTCGTAGAAAAATTTTTGGGTTGTTCTTTTGACAAATTTATTAATCTACGTTCTCTAATAATGTTCTATAAGGTTTACAAAAATTGTTGTCCAATATTTCTGGCTAGAGAATTTACTCTAACCCGCTCCACTAGATCTAACCAGCTAATTATCCCTATGTTAGACCATTATCTAGAAAAGTCATTCCAAGTGAGAGTAGCCCGTGTGTTTAACAAACTACCTGTTAATTTAAGGACTTTTAATATGTCATGTGCGACCTGGCGCAATAAGATACTTCAACACTTACAGTTAACTACATAGATTTTATTAGGAGTAGTAATAGAAATATTGTAAGAATATTGTAATATACAATATTCTTAATACAGGTGTTTGTGCAGTGTTTTGTCTCTTTTGTCTCTTTTTTTACTTTAAAATTTTATAATATAAAATTCGAGTAGTCATTCTTAAAAGAACTTCTTCTATTATCATTATATTGGAAATATGTCTGATGCAGCATTTCTTTAAAGACCTTCGTCTGTTTTTATTTTTATTATTATTGTCCGGCGATTCATTGGGAACTTAGAAATTGACATTGTATGTATGCTCTTTTATTATTTATTTATTTTTATTTAATTATTTACTTTTGTTTAATTACTAATTTTTATTTTTAGTTGTTCATTTTAATTTATTTATGAAAATGTTCAGTTTAAAATCATATTTAATTTTTTATTATTTTTTTTAAATACTATTTGTTTGTAGTTAGAATCATGATTACTTGTAGTTAATTGTTTAAATAGTTTAAGACATTTAATAAATGTAATTTCTTGAAGAATATTGTAATTCAATTATAATTGGCCACTTGGCTTGGAATTACAAAGAAATAAATGAAATGAAATGAAATGAAATGAAATATAATATTTTAATTATATCAAACCATTATCTATTTCAAAACAAAAAATAAGTATTCTTATATTTTTATTTTCAAAAAGCTTAAATACCATAAATATTGGAAGATAGTGGGTGCTACAGTTGGTTGTACTACCATTCTATTTTAATTCCAAAAGTACAAATTTTGAAAATCCATTATCAGACGTACATGTGCAAAGTGCAAAATAACCTAACTTCATGATTCAACCAATTTTTGCCGTAAAGGAATGTATACACCGAATTCCATAGTTCCAGCTGCGCCCATTTGGTTGGTACCATTTTTACCCCCTTGACATTTCTACGCAATTAGTATTTCATCATTCTAGCTGTAGTCGTTTAGTTGGTACTATTTTTATCCCTTGAAAGTACGAATTTCGAAAAGTCCGTTTATTTTTCGTGTCTACGCAGTCGGAGGAATGTATACTCCGAATTGCATCACTCTAGCTGCGGTCATTTGGTTGGTACTATTTGTATCCCCTCTTTCCATTTTAACCCCAAAAAGTACGAATTTTAAAAAAATTCGTCTATTTTCCGTGTCTACGCAATCAGAGGAATGTATACTCCGAATTTCCTGACTCTAGCTGCGGTCAGTTGGTTGGTACTATTTTTATCCCCTTTTTTCTATTTAGACTCCAAAAAGTACGAATTTCGAAAAATCAGTTTATTTTCCGTGTCTACACAGTCAGAGGAATGTATACTCCGAATTTCATGACTCTAGCTATGGTCATTTGATTGGTACTATTTTTATCCCCTTTTTCAGTTTAACCCGAAAAAGTACGAATTTAAAAAAAAAACGTTTATTTTACTTGTCTATACAATCAGAGGAATGTATACACCGAATTTCATTATTCTATGTACAACCATTTGGTTGGTACCATTTTTATCCCGCTGTTGCCATGTTATCCCTTGAAAGTACGAATTTGAAAAAAATACTTTTATATTATGGCTCTACTCAGTTAGAGGAATGTACACACCGAATTTCGTGTTTCTACCTGTTGTCGTTCAATATGTACCAGTTTTATCCCTTTTTTGCCCCATTTCACCCCCTACAAATAAGAATCGCTTTATGGTGCACGTTTTTGCTGTATCAAATATCAAGCAAATATAAACAGACATATTCAAAAAACATGCTTAAAAACGCTAAAATATTAGGGATTATTATGGGTATTTTTAGTCCTTGTGAGGGACTTTGGGCCGATTTCGCCCCATTTCGATCTACGATCTACGACTGTAAGACGCTTTTATGGAAAATTTGAACGTTCTAGCTTCTTTCGTTTAGATGCTAGCGTGCTTTCAACAGACGGACGGACATGGCTAGATCGTCTTAGAATTTTATGACGATCAAGAATATATATACTTTATAGGGTCTGAGGTCGATATTTCAAGGTGTTACAAACGGAATGACAAAGTTAGTATACCCCCATCCTGGAGGTGGAGGGTATATCTAGTAAGGAAAGGCTAAAGTCGGGTGGGCCGACTTTACATTATACGCCATTGCACATCAATTAGGTGAGGATTTTGGAAAGTGTCCTATATCATGGACCAATGAAATATAACTTGTTCTGATCAAAATCTGTTGCAATATGTATTTTGTAGAGCAGAAAAAGTAGATTGGGCGACATTTGTATGAAACCTATATATAAATCCTAACCGATTTGACTAATTTTCATTATAGATGTTTCTAGATCGAAATCGGTTAATTTATGTAGTTTTTAGATAATTGTAATAATTGTATGGATGCTATATTTTTAAATATTTAAATATTATTATTCCTAATACATTTACCAACATTTACAAATATATTGAGTAGTTTGCCAACAAAAGTGGCATTCCCTTAGAGCTTATAAGAATTTCAAAAAGAGAAATCAAAGGACACTTAATAAAGTTTTTTTTTTGTAAAACGCTAATACGTAGATGAAATATGATGAATATGAAATAAATATTTATTACCCAGTAAATGATAATATTTCTGCAAATTTGTAGCACTGATTTTAAAGTCTTCCACTAGCTAAAGCAGTAAATTTCTGCTTGATTGGAATGGACTTTGAGAAATTGTTTATTGTGGATAACAAGCTGCGATAATAAACACGTAATTAAAGAGTTATTTTTTACTCAAAATAAAAAATATATATTTTTTCGAATTGTCGGCAACTACAATATAAATGGTTGTTTTAAAACGAATTTGCAAAAAAGAAAAAATAAATATATATAGCCAAAAGCGCTCCAAAGATGGAAAAGCAAAAAATTAAATTTTTATTTTGTGCAAATGCATCTGGATCCCATAAAATCAAACTAAGAACCCTCGCCCCGTACTCAACAAAAACCGTATGTCAGCCTGGATGACATATTCAATTTTTAAAGGTTGGTTTCACTGCTCCATATATTAACTGTGGATCTAATAACTGTTGAAGTTTCGGATAAATTGCATGTTCTCTTCATAATACATAGTTTCTTTGTAAGCCTTGCTCTCATACAAAACAACCCAAAATGATGCTCTAAATTTCTGCTATCGAAAATGTGAACAAATTCAAATTTACTGTACTCTCTATAACCTCACTCTACAGACTAGGGGGTATATATCATTTGGGACAGAAAAAAAGTTGTTTGAGCAATGTCCGTCCGTCCGTCTAGCTGGCTGGCTGGCTAGTGTGCACGGTAACTCTCGAAAGGAGTTTAGGAATCAATTCAAACTCTGCACATGGTAATATTTTTCCAAACTTAGTTTAAGTTCGGCGATGGGAGAAATTGGCACACACCTTCTGGTACCTCCTACACAAATTACCCATATGTTAAATTAAAATCATTGTAACTTCCACACGGATATTCGAAATCCGCTATATTTTGGTATTTGATAATGTTTTTATAATCACTTTATGTGTACTAAATATGGCGGCTTTTGCCACGTCCCTTCCAGTACCTCCCACACAAATCACCTTTATAGAAGTTACATTCGCATGGAATATGAGCGATATTGACACACCCCCTATGCTATCTTCTACTTTGGTAACAATAAAACCGACATAACATCTAGAGTTCGACCGAAGGTGGTTTTTTGGGCCGAAGCTTCGAACTTCGGTCAAAATCCTAAACTTCGGCCGAAGCCGAATGTTTTTCAAAACACATATACACATACTTACATATGCAACTCAATGAGATGCTTGTAAGGTGGCATGTGTGCTTTATTACTTGGTGCGATTTTTTAAAAACGGATATGTGGCAAGTGAGTTTTGTTTCTCGTTCGTTTGTGAGAATCATTTACTTAAAGAGACGGGTATGTTGTTGAAAAGTCGCTGCGAAGCCACCTGAGGAAACCTTTGACAGGGTGGAAATCATGATAGTGTCATTTATAAATAAATTTGCATTCTATTAAATATAGATGCGAAATGGTCTTGAAACAGGACAATATCCTAGTTCAAATCAAACATTTAATATATGCTAAAAAAAAGTTCGTGAAAATATATACATCGAGTCGATTTAATCTTTCGAATACGAGGACAGTTCAATTAGTAGTTGTCTTCAAAGAGGTGGATCAATGGACAACCGAATGTAAATAACTTTTGCCGTAGTACAAGTATAAGAAACTAACAATTTTCAAGCCGATAGCTTTAATTGCTAGTGCTTTTTTCTAGTTTATTATAATTTTAAATTGTAATAAATAAATAAATATATAATAAAAACTAACAATTTATATTTTTTCAAAAAAAAAAAATTAAATATGGATTTCACGCAGCTATGAAAAAATAGTACTTTTCATGAAAACTCCTTGGAAATCAAGGAAAAACTTGATAATATTTATGGCATATAAGCTCCAACAAAAGCTACGGCTTATCGCCTTGATAATTTTAACATGGCCTCAACAGTAATACTGTATTATTCCGAATAGATCCTTGATTAACTGAATGTTTGTGATATTTAGTTTGGCATGGCAGATCGAGTGTAGCCTTGAACGGTTTGAAAAATTATAGTACTTTAAAATGGATGTTACTCCATCCGGTATATTTTGATTTGAATTTGTATACTATTTTTCATTACTTAATATCTATACAAGTTACAATTCGCAAAAAATATATGAGTAAAAATAAGTACGTAAAGGAATAGAGATTGAATTTTTCATTTTGTTAACCTTGTGTTAATAAACTACTGATTGATTTTTCTCTGAAATCTGGTTCATCACTTCCAAACTCACACAGTAACTAAAAAAAACATCTAAGAACACTACTTTAAAGTTCAAAAAAAAAATAATTAATGTAAACACTTCGAAATTTAAAATAACAGAAATAAAATTGTAAAAACTCTAAAACTTTATATTAATTAAACAAGGTATTAAAAACAAGGTATAGTATAGTATAGATCAAGTATTTCAGGAGTTACAGGCGATGGAATGAATACATATTTTTGAAAAAAAAATATTTTTTCACTGTTAAATTGGTCATAACATTTTCTATTTCCTCCGAAAATTTTCTATTTTGTTTTTCAAAAATAGGTATATAACATTTTTATGAGAAGAATTTCAAGATATTCGCAGCTTTCGAAGTCAAAAATCGATTGACATGGAATGACTTATATACATTAGACTGGGTCGTGGTCCATACAAATGGAAAAACAATTCCCAGTCACATCACGAAAATAAAGTTTGGACTAAACGCTCCAGAGAATGCTCCTAAAAATCATGTCTTTTCCGTGTATTTTTTCATGTTGCATTTTTTTCCTGAATTAACTGAATTTAAAGCACTTTAAATATACATTTTCATTCTAGTCTTAGATTTATTTTTGTCGAATTATTGGACTTTTATAGTATTTTTTGTGTTTTAGTGGCAACTGAAAAATGTTTCGTATTTGGTGTTAGTATTTTATAAAAAATAAATAGCCTAAATGATGACCATTTGAAGGAAATTGATGCCGCAGCGCTCAATCCATGGCTCATTTTTCGCCCCATATTCATCATTTAGGCATCATTCGAAAGGTATTGATTCCTTCTATTTATTTTTCATAGCAACTTTTACTAAATGTTTTCAAGAAATATATGTTTTTAGCTGTCACCTTGAAAAATCACAAAAAATCCATATAATCGTGGTATGCTGTCAACCCCAGGAGCTTTGTTTAGTTTTACCTTTCTTAGCTGCGTCTTAAGCTCTTCCACGATGAACGGTCTATCTAAAGACTCAACTTCTAACCTCATTGGTGCATAATATATTTTTGTAGTTGTCTGATTGGGACACAGTAGTTTTTCAAAGTAAGTTTTAAATTGATCTGCTGATACAATAGAACTAATTTGTAGTTTTTTGTTCCTGATTTCGTTGACACATTTCCACCATTCCTTACTATTGTTTATGTTGTTAATTTTTTGTACGATAATAATGATAATATTCCTCCTCACTGCTTCTGCAAATGCTTTTATACCTCTTTTGTTCTTGCAAGTATATATTTTTATCATTTAAACTTCCTGTTTTTCTATATATATTCAGCAATTTAAAGGTAGCCTTTCTGGCGTCATTGCACTTCTTATTATACCATTTTTGCTTAGCTTCGAATTGTTGTCTTCTTGAGTTTGTGTTTTTTATTGATTGCTTGATAAGTTTACTAAGTTCATCCAGCGAAGGATCTGGTATTGTTTTTTTTTTTTGAGGATTTCAGTAGCTTTGTTTGGAATTGGTCTCTCTGTCTATCTTGCCACAGCTCCTTGGGTAGTAAATTGAGTTTCTTCATTCTGGTATCTACGCCTCCAATTCCTAAATTAAGTACAATGGGCATATGATCTGACCAAATTCCATCATCAACTCTAAAGCTATGTATGTTATTTAACAATTCATGACATACAGCACAAATATCAATGACTGTAAAACTTCCATTTTCGTCACCTTTTGTTCTACCATTTTTAATCTTCATTTCTGGGGGGTGACCGCAGTAATTTATTTTCGTGGCCCATCCTAATATACATATATATTGTAGAATATCAACATCATTTGAAAATTGTAAAAAATCCTAAAAATGAGTTTAACCACGCCCCTTTTTGTTCCTAACACACAATTTTCTCAATCCTTTATAACTTCTATACTGGTGCGTGGAATCCACTATGACTTGATATTTGATTATCAATTGTTTTATAAATGTGGAAGCTGGGATCATGTGACACAAACCTCCCCACGCAAATTTTCCTGCACTACGTAAAATTTAATTCCTTATAACTTCCGTATATATATTTTCTCTGAGAGTGAGGGTATATAAGTGGGTTCAACGCTTACTTACTTGTTTTTTATTTTAATCAAGAGCAGTAATTTTTAGCGCACTGCAAAATCTTCGGCAGTTTGAATACTGAAGCAAAACTGGCAGAAAAGTGCCTGCTGATAGGTAACTAACAATCTCCCTCTGTTAATAGCGGACTTTTTTCTAAGTTTCGAAACTCCCTAGCTACTCTATTGCTTTTTAAATAGCATTTAAAATTGTTATAAGGTTATAAGATAAAAAGTACTGATTATTTTTTCAAATTTCTGTTTTTATTGGAAAGGTTGAACTTTGTCATTTAATAATGGAACACAATGATGCCGAAATCCACACCAAACAGTGACTCGTTGTGGATTCATTTGCTTCTCAATAGTCACATAGCCACCGAGATGAAAATGAGCTTTAGGAAGGTAGTTCAAGGTTCGTGACATATGGCCCCAAATTCCACATTTATAAAATACAGTGAAATTCCCCTAACTCGAAGTCCCCTAACTCGAATTTTTCCCTAACTCGAACTGTTATGTACGAATCTTGGATTCTCAATAGCTTTTTCTTATGTGTTTTTCTCCGTATGTCGAATTTCCCCTAACTCGAACTTTTCTGTAAGTCGAATTAAAAACTGATACAATTTGTGACACTTACTATTTGAGTTTATTCCCGTAACTCGAATTTTTTGTTTTGCTAATTTTAATATTGTTTTCTCGTTTTCTCGTTAATAAGTAGTACATACATACATATTTTAGTGGCACTTCTTTGCGAAGCCTTTAATTCAGTGATGGGCACCGCTCTATTTTCCTATGCACAGTGCATAGGAATGAAAATGCTGCTTCTGTCACGGAGAGACACATGTACACATCGTGTGGCTTCGTTCGCTGCGTAGTTTTGTGTGTACACTCAAATCAACATGTTTTATGTGTTACTTTCATTTAATTGCTTGTTATACTTTTGAAACATGGAATATTTTTCAGGCGTAAGCCGCGTTTTGTTCTCTGCTGCTTAAAATATTATAGTATGCGTGTGCCCTGCTTTAATTTCTCAACCGTAGGTGGCGACAATATGACGGCTAAAAATTGAGAATTACAGTTACAAAATTGATATGCGAGTTTTTAGAGCTGTGAATTTTAGTGAATCGGTAGCGCTTCAGTCGACAACATGAGTAAGAGAGTTTTAAAATGTTTGTCAATTGCAGAAAAACTGTAAAATGTAAATACATATAAAAAATGTTTAATTTCCATAACTCGAATTTTCCCTAACTCGAAGTGTTTTGTCGTGCCCTAGGCGATTCGAGTTAGGGGAATTTCACTGTAATTGTAAAAACATGATCAAACATTAAGTCATAGTGGATTCCTTTATAGGAATTTTACCTCATATTACATATAGGGACAATTGTGTGGGATGTAATTAAAAGGGCGTGGAAAAATCGTACATATTTTTTAGGTTTAAAGTGATTATAAAAACTTTTTCAAATATAAAATTGCAACTGAATCCGACAATATGAGTGCAAGTTATATTAGTTTTATTCACGTCAATTTGTGTGGTAGGTGATTCCTATTATCCGTGTGGAAGTTACGTTGGTTTTACTTTAACATAGAAATATGGGCCATTTGTGTGGCAGGTACCAGAAGGGTCGCGGCAATTTCGCTCATCTTCGAACTTAAACTAAGTTTTGAAAAACATATAACTATGTGCAAAATGTTAATAGATTCCTTAAATCCTTTCGAGAGTTATCGCGTACACCAGCCAGTCAGACGGACGGACATGCTCAAACAAGTTAAAAATTCGAGAAACGGATTTGGCCCAAACATACGTAGGGTCTTAAGTCACTCCTACAATGCGTTACACTTTTTTTCTGTCCCAAATGAGTGGGAGGGTACTCTGTAGAGTGATGGTATAAAGAAGATTACTAGGAGGATAATGATTTTAATAAGCCCAGAGTTTAAATATATGTATGTATGAAAAAAAAGTCTAAAGAAAATAACTTGTCCTAAAATATATAGTTTTACATGAACTTAAGTATGTACCCCCTAATTTTCTAAAAGGCATATTATTTAAAACGCAAGCGTTCACTTGCGTGATTTTTGGTGTTGAGTTCCGTTTTTTGTTTTTTAAACCCTCCACCACCAGGATATATATTCTTGATCGTCATAAAATTCTAAGACGATCTAGCCATGTCCGTCCGTCTGTTGAAAGCACGCAAGCATCTAAACTTTGCATAAAATCGTCTTATACTTGTAGCTCGGTTGGGATTGTAAATGGGCGAAATCAGTCCACAGCGATGTTTCCCTCATAAGGACTGAAAAGTCAATATAATAAATAATAATATTTAAAATATTTCATCATGTTTTTGAATATGTCTGCTTATATTTCTTTGATATTTGGTATTCGCATTCCCCTTATAGCAAAAACGAGCACAATAAAACCATTTTTATTTGTAAAGGGTGAAATGGGGCAAAATGTGATCATCACTAGCGAAAATTTCAATAACACAACAAATGGTTGTTTACTTTACCAGTTGCACTACCTTAAAGTCAAGAAAGTTTTAAGATTTACACGGTCAGTTGTGAAAAGTTCATATTGACATATTTTAAAGGTTAATATCTTTTTGTCCACTGTAAAAAGTAACATAACCATTTTTTAACAAATGTATTATAGAAATATTTTTGAAAATATGTCTAAATTTAAGGTATTTTCGAAATATATGTGGAGTTGTAAATGTGAATTCTGTAACATACCTCCAGATGGTGAATTTCTAATTAAATTCCAATGTGTTAGCATAAATATTCCGCAATCACTTGTTGCGCGTTTTTGTGCCAATTTATTTTATCGAATAAATTGTGAAAATAGTCGCTCTCTATGGGTGCTTATACATAAAGTTTTATTGTACAACTGGAATTTATATTATGACGAAAACTTAATATTTAAGCATTTTGTAAAGAAAAATATGTCTTATTATTTATTTAACACGTAAATGAAACAATTATTTCTCATGAAAAGCATTCACAGAATCAGAATGAGATTCCAAGTTGCACAATAAATCTTAACTTATAAAAATGCCCATTCAAAAACAAGTACGAAAAGACTAAAGTCGGGTGATGCCGGCTATATAATACCCTGCATCTTCTACCATATTTCAAGTAATTTACTACCAATTTAAGATGAATTAAAATATCTGTGATAGTTTAATGCCGGACACATCTGGCGGGACATTTGTTCGGGGGCTTTATCAAACAATGGAACGATGCCACCGAATTTAGCTGTAGTTGTTTTTTGGTACAATATAACATCAGGGCCGTGCACAGAATTTTCCCCTGGGGGGTTTTCATTTACATTCATAAAAAAGTGAACCCTATATTCAAACTTTTCGTTGAAATTAGTAGATGCTTTAAACATGATTCTAGTTCAATATTCCTCAAACGAAGTAAATATTTACTCAAACTGAGGAAAATTCCAGTAAGTTTTTCCTCAAACCAAGTACATTTTTACTAAATCTAAGTAAAATTTTCCTAAATCTAAGTAAATATTTCCTAAAACCAAATAAATTTTTACTAAATTTAAGTAAAATTTTCCTAAAACTAAGTAAATTTTTACAAATCTTAGTAAAATTTTGCTGAAATTTACCTAAAACTATGTAAATCAAGTAAATATTTACTCAAACTGAGGACATTTTGCTGATTTTTTCCTTACATCAAGAATTTTTTTTTGTTAAACTGAGGAACATTTCATTTGATACAAGGAAAAAAGTGAAATTAAAATAAGTTCAATTTAACTAAAAAAATCAAACAAATAGTTTAGCTTCAGAGTATGCAAAACTGATACAAAAAATGACTACATGAAATATTTCTCAAAAGTTTCATGATACCTCTGCCATAAAGAGTTGAGCTATTACTTCATATTGCGAAGACAAGATAGGCACCTTCGCAGTGGTTGTTTAGAATAATTCTTAAATTATTTAAGAAATAAGTCTCTGCAAACAAACGAGAATTGCTTCTTAGAATAATATTCAAGAATTTTTTAAACAATTTCCTATGTTTTTTATAAGTTCATTAATACATAAATGTATGAAGAACTCGGCATAAGCATTAGTAAACATTTTAGCTTCATTTTAGGAAAAAACATATTTTTAAGTTAAAATTTCGTAAATTTTTTCCATACAAAAAATTTCAGTTTTTTCCCTCTTAAAACCTTGGAAATATTCTTCCACATAATATGAATTTACTTTAATCTTTTATTAGATCCAAAGAAATGTTTTTAAGTAAATCTACTACCCCTTTTCTAGTAAATGAACTACGGCTATACAAGAAGAAAAGTTTACTCATACTTAGTTAATTTTCTAACTTTTTTAGAAAAGGAATGCTATATTTCTGAGTGTAGTTTTACAAAAAATAAAGCAGGTGAAAATTCTGTTAATTATTTTAGTCAATTTTCAATCAATGTTCAGTTTTTCTCGTGAAGTCTAGTCAGTCTATGGCGCAATAATAAATGATGTTAATTTGATTATGTGTGATTACGTGAGCGTTTGGAAACCACTCATATTTTATTGCCAGCATCTTCGAGAAATATTTTGATACATTCGTCCGACAGACATCGTCGATAAAATTGCATTTCAGTAATCCATCTATCAGTACACTCAAAGAAATTTGTCAGTAAAAGAAAGCAGATTTTCTGCTGCTGAAAAAGAGACAGCAGATTTGTATCTGCTGAGATGTTGTTTTATCAATATAGAAAATACTTAAAGCATGTGTACAAAACAGTATTACCACTTAGATATACATGTTAACTACACTTTTTTTGAATAGAAGTTATTATAAAGCAATTTATTATCATGGAAAGATATTGCGATTGCGTCTTTTTAATGATACGCATATTGTCCCAAAGCAAATTCGAGCTAAACTCGCTTATGAACGCTTATCTATTTTTATATTTTAATTAACAGCAGCCAATTTTAGCAGACTGCAAACTCTTTAGCAGTGTTAATGGTGATGTAAGATTGCAGAAAATTGCTGTTATACCAAAAAAAAGCTGTAATAGCAGAAAAGTGTCTGCTGATAGGCAGCAGATTCCAAAATTACCATTTCAGACGAGTTATATTAAGAAAACCTTAAAAATTCTATATATTTTTGCTTCAGAAAGTCTAGAAGGTTTTAAAAGTATATGTTCGAAACCTCTCTGGGGGGTTTGAACCCTCAAACCACCACCCCCCCCCCTTGCGCACGGCCCTGTATAACATTATGTGCCAAATTGGGTAAACAATTTTGTTACTAGAGCGGAAAAGTCAAATCTGGAGCGACATTTGTATGGAAACTATACCTAAATCTAAACCGATGTGACCCACTATATTTCTAGTTGAAATATAACGTGTTGTGTCAAATTTGAACATAATCGCTTAAAATATGTGGTATCTAGAGCGACAAAAGTCAAATCGGGAGTGACATTTGTATGGAAGATATATATAAATCTGAACTGATTTGCTTCAAATTTAATAGCGCCGTCATTGATGCGAAAAAATTAGCTGTACCAAGTTCTGTTGTGATTGGATAATAATTGCGACTTGTACTTCGATAACAAGAATATATACACGGACGGATTATTAACTTATTTTCCAGGAAAAACATTTTTCCACTAAATTGAAGTTGTCTTTTCTTTTGCTGATTAAGGTATAAATATTTAAAAAATATAAACATTACCAACCCGAAGACTTCCATGAATTAATCTCCATTTTTTGGCGGCGGCTGTAGCTGAATATGCACCCACTATTCCCCAATATTTAGGATAGTTAAGCTTTTTTGAAGATTGCTGTCTTATATTTACTTTTTGAATTGACTTGAAGTATTATTTCGATATATTTACTATAAACATATTGGTAGCCTTGTCTTATAAGCGTGGTTTAAAATAAATAATATTTTATATTTATTTATAAAATTATTTTTTTTTAATATTTTTATTTGTTTTGGTTATATTACAACAACATTTTCCTG
Source organism: Polietes domitor (assembly GCA_947397865.1). Lineage (NCBI taxonomy): Eukaryota > Metazoa > Arthropoda > Insecta > Diptera > Muscidae > Polietes > Polietes domitor. The sequence goes on from OX377618.1 coordinate 126,294,676, forward strand.
TAATGTTACTGCAATTCTACGAAAATGGACAGCCTCTGTGGAATGCAATCAATGGGGAAGGGTATATAAAGTTTGGCCCGGCCGAACTCAACGCCATTTTTACTGTTTTTAACTTCAACTTTTGGATTCATCAGAAACACTATCTTTATGTATTTTTTTTTTGAAAAGAAATCGGGTTGGACATACCAAAAACCAAGTTATTTAAATAATACCACTTTTCCGCATTCTCTTTGCGTTCACTCACTTTGAATTAGAAAATGAGGCGGACGTTTTAATAATTTTTCTTAATTTTAATCCCATTTTATTATTTCTCCCAAAAAAATATTTGTTTTGTAATAATTTATGCTGTGAATATTCTTTAGCATTAACTGTAAATGTTTGAATTCTAATATAAAAATAAATAAAATTGAAAATTCCATAAAGAAAAAATATCCCCTATTCCGAATTTTCCATAATCCGAATTATGGCTTGCAATCAATTATTCCGAATAACGAGATTTTACTGTATAAGAATATGTATATTTCATAAGTACATGCTTGCTTATCTGAAGATATAAATTTACCAATTACTGTTAATAGAACATTATCCAACAATAAAGCCAGATAGACAATCAAGGCAATCATGCCGCGATTAGTTGTGCCATAATTGGGGCTTGATGTACGTCGATCATTGTACGTCTGGTTCAGAGTTGAGGCGCGGTTATTTTGAGATTCATTTGAATCCAATTTATTGGCGGTATTCGCGTCCTGCGTTTCCGGCTGTTCGGACATATTGTTTTGTATTCAACGTTAACGTCAACTTAAATTCAATTTATTTTTGGATGAATGTTAATATGTATCATTTACAATTTTTAATTAAACGCCAACCACCGACATATGTTACAATTTCAGATGTAAAAATTTTCCCAGTTCACACACGTCACACACATACACACACACAGGCACACACAAAGCCACTTGTAAACACTCGACGGGGCAGCCTAAAAGTATGCTTTCGACGAAACCACCATTAAGAGAAACCTATGTTTGGTAAAGTAGTAGTGTCACTGGTATTCCGCCGCGTACTGTTATGTTAACCGTCAACCGTTAACCGCGTTCAACAGGTGTTAGCGCCACGATGCCTGAGGTTGTATTGAAAAGTATCAATATGTCGATGCTTCATTTTATATTGCTCTGTTTGTCGTGTCTGACAGACGGACTAACGTGTATGGCAGAGAACATCATCCTCCACGCCGAAAAGGGCAACAGGCTGCCATTAATGTAGTTGTATTATTGTACAAGTGTGTGTGTGTGTGTGTATGTCAGATTTAACACAGATTGCTGTGTCCATGCTACAGGCTGTGTTGGTATGTAAGACGGCGTGTACAGTATGCATACATCCCCATATACAAAGCAGGGGCGGGGCTCACATGATTTAAAAGTACGCTACATGTTGTAATTTACACCCTTCGCACAATGATTCATATTTTTGACATACAATGGTTTCTGTTCAATTGAAAAATATTTTTCCACCGAAGCACAAAAATTTTTTCTTAGAATATCCTACTACTAAATCGAACTTTTATAAAAACTCGAAAACGTTGGTACCTCTAAGTGAACCACTACGTACACCAATTTCATTCTTCTCAAAATGAAAAAAATGAACACACACAATTTTTAATTTTTTTCACAAACTAATATTTCCTTACCAAAAATGAAAGACAACACAAAATATTTTATTAAAAAAAAAATATATATATATATATATACAGCTGCGGTCAAAAAAATAGCAGCGACGAGATAAAAAAATGTCGACAAAGAAAAATATCAGTTTTACTTCGAAAATCCTAAAAGTTTTTACGGTGATTGAAAGGTGGTACTGTGCCATTCTTAATTTGGCTTTTAATAAAAAATTAAGTTTTTGTAATTTTGAGATTAAGCCTTTAGAACCATTTATGTCAAAAATGAGGCCAGTCAAAAAAATAGCAGCGCTAGTAAAAACTAAAAATATTTTGTTTCAATTCACTATAATCGAAAACTTTTTTGAATAATTACTTAAATAACGATATTTTCTTGAATTTAACACTTAGTTCTACTGACTTTATTGCTTAATATTGCTACATAACGTCGTTTCTTGGAGTCAACTAGTATTTTGTACCTTTCATGCGGTATTTTTGAGCATGCCTCTATAATTTCGTGTCAAATATCGTTATTGTCTTTCAGTATTGCTAGTGAGATCTCATTTTAGTCATCACACTTAAAATTTTTGATTATATTGAGATGTGGTGTCTGCCCGAACCATTCCATAACATCGATATTATTGACTTCAAACCACCTTTTTGCATGTCGGCTGGTGTTAACTTGCTAGAAGACACATTTAAGGGGCATTCCATATTCTGCATACGTAGGCATAATATTATGCAGTATTTTGATATACTGGACAGAGTCCATAGTAGTTCTGGGCCAATGTATTGACCTAACTCCATAATATGAAAAACACGCCCAAGCCATTATGCTTGATCCTCCCTATTTGACAGTTTTGGTACTATACCTTGAGATGTATTCCGTGTTCTGTGGACGTCTTACAAACTGTCGAGGGACTGTCCCACCATATAAAACAATTTTTGATTCAATTGACCATAGAACGTGCACGCACTTTTTGGTTGGATACTGCAGGTGTGTTTTTGCGACTTGCAATTTTTTTGTGACATGTCTTTTATTTTTAAGTGGGACTTTTCTCGGACTTCTGACTTACAGATTATGTTTTCTTAGTATTCTACGAACATTTCAAACTCTCAAAGATGGACAGACATTGTTTTTTATTTCGGTGGCAGGCGTAAGTGGGTTGCTAGTACTAGACATTACTATTCGGCGAATGGTTGCAGGTGATATAAACAGATTTTTTGACGTGTTTTAGTTTTTTCTTCATTTTAATGGAACACTGGAAAAAAATCGAACTTCACTATATGATTTACCCTCAGATTTCAAACTTTTTATATGAACTCGATTTTGTTCACCACAATGCTCTCCTTGCCCTACTTATGAAGAAAAATAAAACAATAACATTTCAGAAATAGTATACAATTCATAATATCTTATTTATAACATCAAATCGAATTGAAAAAATGAGATAAAATTCCTTTTTCTTGAGATTTTTTGAATGCTGCTATTATTTTGACCGGTCCAAAATGTCGAATAGTCCAAAAAATGTGAAGTCTCTAAAACAATTAAAACCATATCACCAAATAAACAATTATTTTGTATTTGTAACCTCATTACACACCATTTAATGCAGTAGTGCCAATAAAAAAATTATCACACAAATAAATATATGACAATGTATGCTAAGCTGTGGTGCGCTGCTATTATTTTGACCGCAACGTAAATATTTGCAGGTTGTTCGTCTAGAAAATTTATATTGAAATTATTTTTTACTTTTTAAATGATCTCATTTTATATGTTATCCAATTTATCTGAATCACCTAAAATGGACATTATAAATAAAAAATGCTTGTTTACATCAGCATCACACGTCAATATTAGTGGATATAGTGTGACTTAGACCACTTTCAAACTAACACTAAAGACAATTTTGGTGTGCATAAAATGAGAAATGTCATTGTAAGGGTACATTTTTTATAAATGTCCGATATAAATGTTCTTAAATTAGAGATCTGCTCAAACTGAAGAGAAAAATTGGCATATCTCATCGGATATCATTGTAACTGGCACATACGTGATTTCTAGAGCGAAAAAAGTCAAATCGGGAGCGACATTTGTATGGGAGGTATATATAAAAGGAGGTATATATATAAATCTAGACCGATTTGAATCATTTTCACTAGAGTTTGTTTGGAGTTGAAATATAAAGTATTTTGCCAAGTTTTAAGAAAATCTGTCAAAATATGTGGTTTCTACAGCGAAAAAAAAAAACAAATCAGGAGCGACATTTGTACGGGGGCTATATCTAAATCTGAACCGATATGTCTCAACTTACTTGTGCCAATTTTTTTAAGATTGGACTATAATTGCGACCTGTAATTTGATTACAACAATAGATGGAGAGACGACAGACGGACACTGCTAAATCGACTCAGAAAGTAATTCTAAGCGGATCTGTATAATAAACGATGGGGGTAACTAGCTTCCTTTTGGGTGTTACAAACAAATGCACAAAGACATAATACCCTAGTGGAGGGTATAAATATATGTATATGTATGTTATACTGAACACCTTGATCTCTAGAATGCAACGCCACTGAAACCTACATAAATACACAAACGTACTTATACTCAGCAGCAGTGGATTGTTCACTTCCCAGCGATGTACGTGACGAGGCCTGTCTAAAGGAGGGCAGCTAAAAGGCCTGCTTATAACTTACAAAAAATCCCATACATTCCGGTCTGTCTTCCACGCCAAGTCCTGCCGACCGATATACATACGATCCGATTTCTCTTCTACTAAAATTGGTTAATGTAAAAATAATAAATACAACTTTTCACAATTATTGTTGAGATAACACATTTTCATTTGAAATTCAGAAAATAAAACATCATAATTAGAAAAAAAAAACAGATTGAAATTGCGAAATGTTAATTGAAATTGAAAACACACAAATTGAAATTGAAAAAATACAAATTGAGATTGAGAAACGAAAATTGAAATTGAGACAATGCAAATTGAAATTGAGAAAAAGCAAATTGAAGTTGGAAAATTTAAATTTAAATTGAGAAAATACAAATTGAAGTTCAAAAATATTAATTGAAATTGAGAAAACCCAAAACATACTCCTTCTAAGGCTGTACTCAAGTCAAGGAGTTAGGCGATACACTTTTGTATGGCCATCCACTTTTCTCCAACTAACCTTTTAGCAACGCATTTAAATACACAATGTAATACATGGAACCCATTGAAAAGATAGATGCTCAAAAAGTACGGTAAGGTACCTTACCTTATGTATCTGTGAAATGTAAATGTATATGTGAATTCAAACTAACCTTCACTACAACATATTTTTATTCCCTCCACCTCCAGGATGGGGGTATACTAACTTTGTCACATATAAAGTATACATATTCTTGATGGTCATAAAATTCTAAGACGATCTAGCCATGCCTGTCTGTCCGTGTGTTGAAAGCACGCTAGCATCTAATCGAAAGGTGCTAGGAAGTCCAAATTTTCCACAAATACGTCGTATAGTCGCAGCTCGGTTGGGATTGCGAAATAGGTCCAAAGGGAAAAAATTTTCCCTCACAAGGACTAAAAATACCCATAATAACCCCTAATATTTTAGAGTATTTAAGCATATTTTTTTCAATATGTCTGCTTGAACTTACTTGATATTGGCTACGAGCATTCCCCCTATAACAAAAACGTGCACCATAAAGATATCTTTATTTGTAGGGGTTAAATGGGACAAAAAGGGATAACAATGGTATATATCAAACTATATCACCTAGAAAGGGTAAAATGGGATAAAAATGGTACCAACCAAACGGCCACAACTAGAATCATGGAATTCAGTGTATACATTCCTCTGACTGCATAGACACGCAAAATAAAAAAAATTTTTTCCAAATTCGTACTTTTTACTTTTACTGCAAAAATTTGTTGAATCATGAAGTTAGGTTATCTTGCACTATGTACGTGAGATAATGGAGTTTCAAAATTTGTACTTTTTGATGGAAATACAGCCTACTGTAGCACCCACTATCTACCAATATTTATGGTATTTAGGCTTTATTGAAAATATAAATATAAGAATATTTAGTTTTTGAATTGCTTGAAGTATTATTTCGATATATATGTAGTGTAAACGTATTGGTAGCCTTATCTAATAAGCGTGGTTTGAAATAATAAAAATATTATATTTATTTACAAAATTGTTTTTGCGATATTTGTATTTGTTTTGATTTGGCTATATTAAGAAAAATATATGTATTACTGTAATATTACTGCACTTCTACGAAAATCGACAGCCTCTGTGGAATGCAATCCATGGTGAAGGGTAAATAAAGTTCGACCCGACCGAACTTAACGAATTGGACACACTCTTTTTTCTTTTTTATGTTGCATTGTGTTCCCTTTCTCAATTTCGAAATTACATAAATATTATACATTTCAATTTACGTTTCTGAAATTCAATTAATATTTTTGAAATTTCAATTGCAAATGGTGTAGAAGGAAGGCCTTTGCTGTCCAATGCCAATAACTAAAGGCCTGATAGAAGAACTGATTACCCCTTCGTTACACCGCTGGGTTGTTGCCGAGTATGTTTGTATGTGCGATTGTTAAAGGATATCTTTAGATGTATGTTTATATTGTATATGAATGTATGTGTTATAATATTGCTTGAAAACGTAATGTTTTGACATATTGGAGAACAAAACGCTATAAAGGGATATATTGAACGGAACTACATAATTGAATTAAAACTTTTTAAGTAGGAAATTTTTGAAATATTGAAAATAGGTATGTTAAATATAGACCTGTGCTAAATAACTTATATGCATATAATAATTAAATTAAAGTAAAATTAAGTATGTGGATATCCCGATCACAGCCATATTCGCTGTTCCTAATATCCATTGTTAAAGTTTGTGTGTGTGTGTGTATTACAGAGGCGAATGTGTGTGTGTTCAGTGCAAGATAAGCTTTACGCATGTGTATCCTTTTGCTTCAGTTTCCGCAGTTTTCTCTTCTGCCTTTTTGTTTCTTTCAAATTAAATCAGGGTGGAATTTATCGATGCAATAATTGACAATGTATATTCATTCGGGTTGGACTGTCTACCCTTTTGCCTAAAAATAACTAAAACTCTGTTTTTTGTTTCTTTTTTAAAAATATAAGACTGAGAAATATTTGGACAGAGAAAGGGCAGCGTTTTAAAAAAACATTTCCTCGACCTAACTCCAGCACGCTGTCATAGTGTGGTGGTTGTTTCCGAATTGACTTGGAGAATTTTGGCCCTCTAATGTCAATAGATTTTGAGTAACAGGGTGTCGGAGTTGGTCTCCTCTGTTGAAAGTAGTAAAAGAGAAGAAAACAGTTGAATTACATGGACCTAAAATATTACCAACTACAGAGGGTAACGTGACACGGCTAAACTAGAAGCTATTTTTTAACCTATAGTGAAACGTGTCGTGACGTGATGAGACATAAACCCAGCAAAAACTCCCACCAAGTAACATGTGGGTAAGCCAAACCAAAAAACTACACTTAAAGGAATTTGTCAGTAAAAGAAAGCAGAAAATCTGCTGAAATGACAGATTTTCTGCTGAAAACGAGAAGGCAGATTGTAGCTGCTGAAATAGCAAACAGCTTTTTGCTGTTTTATGTGTGTTATGAACGCTTATTATACCCTCCACCTCCAGGATGGGGGTATACTAACTTTGTCATTCCGCTTGTAACACTTTGAAATATCGACCTGAGACCCTATAAAGTATATATATTCTTGATCGTCATAAAATTCAAAGACGATTTAGCCATGCCCGTCCGTCCGTCCGTCTGTTGAAATCACGCTAGCATCTAAACGAAAGGACGTAAAATTTTCCATAAATAGTGGTAGATCGGTTGGGATTGAAACTTGGCGAAATCGGCCCAAAGGGAAAAAATTTTCCCTCACAAGGACTAAAAATGCCCGTAATAACCCCCAATATTTTAGAGTATTTAAGCATATTTTTCAATATCTCTGCTTGCACTTACTTTATATTGGGTATGCGCATTCCCCCTATAACAAAAACGTGCACCATAAAGTGATTTTTATTCGTAGGGGGTGAAATGGGACAAAAAGGGATAAGTGGACAGCAGCTAGAAACACGAAATTCGGTGTGTACATTCCTCTAATTGAGTAGATACATAATTATTATTTTTTATTTTAATTATTATTATTTTTTTTTAACGCGTGCCTTTAAGGGATAAAATGGGAATAGAGGGATAAAAATGATACCAACCAAACGGCTGCACCTAGAATAATGAAATTCGGAGTATACATTCCCCTGATTGCGTAGATACGTAAAATAAACAGATTTTTCGAAATTCGTACTTTTTGGGGTTAAAATGGAAAAAAGAGATAAAATAGTGACTTCAGCTAGAGTCATGAAATTCGGAGTATACATTCCTCTGACTGCGTAGAAACGAAAAATAAAAGTTTTTTTTCCAAATTTGTACTTTCAAGGGATACGACGGGATAGTACCAACTAAAGGATTACAGCTAGAATGATGAAAATCGGTGTGTACATCCCTATAAAGTCGTACTCTTAAGGGAGTAAAATAAGAAAAAAGGGATAAAAATGGTACCAACCAAATGGCCGCAGCTAGAATCATGCAATTCAGTGTATACATTCCTCTGACTGCATAGACACGCAAAAAAAAAGATTTTTTCAAATTCGTACATTTTACTTTTACGGCAAAAATGAATGGTTGAATCATTAAGTTGGGTTATCTTGCGCTATGTACGTATTTTCAAAATTTTTACTTTTGGAATTAAAATAGAATGGAAATACAACCAACTGTAGCACCCACTATATACCAATATTTATGGTATTTGAGCTTTTTGAAAATATAAATATAAGAATATTTATTTTTTGAATCGACTTGAAGTATTATTTCGATATTTAAACGTATTGGTAACCTTGACTTATAAACTTATTTCTTCAATATTTGTATTGTCTTGGTTTGGCTATATTAAAAATATATTTCCCTTTAATATTACTCCACTTCTAGTGGAGTCCATTTTTACTCGTTAATAAATTAAATTTCTTCATTACAATAATAATAATAGTCCATTGCTATATGTAAATACTAGCAGTACCCGCTGCTTCGCACGCGAAAAAGCCAGTCATTTGTTAATTTTATCCGTCTCAATTTTTAGATAGTATTTATTAAATTTTCTTTTGGTGGATATAGATAAATCTAAAATAGTAATTTTGAAACCTCCTATTAGATAGCACTCACACACAGTCAAAGTAATGTAATATATGAACTCCTTCGTATGTATAACTTTTATCATTTTCTTTGATAAAATGACAAAAAATTACCACCTTGCACCTCTTTCCCAAAAAGTACACATTTTGAAAAACCACTTTAGGTAACATATGTTTTTGCTTCTCCTAAAAATATGTACTTTATTTGGTAACACATTTATTTCTTGTCGGGATGTATACTCCATTTAAGTACAAATTTTGAAATATCCATTTACATATGTTCCGCGTTTACGTAATTAAAGGACTGTACACAATTTTTATCCCTTTTCGTCCCGCGCAGCCCTTAAAAGTAAAAATTTCGAAAAGTCCAATTTTACTGCGCTTCTACGTTGTCAGAGGAATTTACACTCCAAATTTCTCGACTATAGCTGCAATAGTAGTTGGTACCATTTTTATCCCTTTTTGTCCCGCTCACCTCCTATAAGTACAAATTTCAAAAAAAATGAATTTAGATTGCGCTTCTACGTTGTAAGGGAATTAACACTCCAAATTTCGCAACTGTGGCTGCAATATGTTGGTACTATTTTTATCCCGCTCACCGTTTTTAAGTACAATTTTCGAAAAATCCAATTTTACTTCGCTTTTATATGGTCAGAGCAATTTACATTCCAAATTTCACGATTCTAGCTGTAATACTTTAGTTGGTACCATTTTTATCCCTTTTTGTCGCGCTCACCCCTTCAATGATAAGTCAGTCAGTCAGTCAGTCAGTAACGCAACTCTTTTATATATATAGATATATAGATAACACTGCAATTGTAATCAAAAATTGAACATGACGCAGCAATCTTCTGTGCCCTCAATACTAGGTGTATTGTCAGGCGTCATTAGGGAGAAACATTTCCCCCCAAAGTGACTGAAAAGTATAAATTTCAAAGATTAGTTATGTTTCGGGTCCACATTGGAATGTACACAAATCTAATTCCATGATTCTAGGTACATCCGTTTGCTTGGTACAAGTTTTTTTTTCATTTTGACCCTAAAAGTACGAATTAGGAGAACTACTCATATTTCGCGTGTCTACGAAGACAGACGAGTGTAAACACTGAATTTCATGATCCTAACTACAGCCGTTTGGTACCAATTTTATCTCGTTTTGATCCTAAAGGTACGAATATAGATATATAGCTTTACTGTCAGAGCAATGTACACACCGAATTTCACTATTCAAACTGTCAACGTATGATTAATAATAATTCAACTGAATTCTAATAGCGCTTATACGCCATAATAACAAATGGATATTGATGTAAATAGATGGCTGATTGGTAGGTGACAATCTGAACATCTACAGCTAGTAAGACAATCATCTTGGCTAGTAAGGGAATCCTGCGTTTTGTGATTTGAACCCTTTGGATTATTTTCTGTGGGGAGCCATTAAGGATCAATGTTACGCAAACCATCCAGAGAAAATTTATGCGTTGAAACATGGAATCGAAGTTACCATTGAAGACATTCGAGCCGGAACAATCGAAAATGTACTGAAAATTTTGGTTGATCGGATTAGGTACTGCCGAGCCAGTCGTGGTAGTCTTATGAATGATATTGTGTTCCATTATTAAATTAAATGAATTTTTCCAATAAAACCAGAAATATGAAAAATAATCAGTACTTTCTATAGCCCTGTAGTTCTAAAATTTCGTTTTGATATCTCAATATTTAGATTTAGATATTAGATTTTATGCAGTGTTCAATATGAATTTGTTCTTCTAAAAAAATATTTTTTTTTAGTTTTACGTGTAGTTCCCTCCATACCAAAATAATACTTCAAGTGTATTCAAATAAAGTGCTTAAGTAGCCTAACTATTAGGGATTATTTTCTGTACTTATTAGGAAAAATCTTTATCACAATCACAATCATCCACACAGTCAATGGAGCATGCACACAGAATTTCATGATTACAGCTACAGCCGTTTGGTTGATATACTTGGAGAAAAAAGTCTGTTATTAACAGCAGAGGATGTCTGCTGCCTATCAGCAGATTCTTTCTGCTATTACAGCAGTTTTTCTGGAAACTTGCATCAGCATTCATAATGCTAAAGAATTTGCAGACTCCTAAAAGGCATACTGTTCTGTACATTAGGCTGGGTCGCGGTCCATACAAATGGAAAAACAATTTCCAGTCACCCCACGAAAATAAAGTTTGGATTGTTTAACGATGATTTGCAAAATATTTCGTTCCTAGATAAAGCCGTCTGTGAGTTAAACACTCCTGAAAACAACCATAAAAAATATGTTTTTCCAGTGTAATTTTTTTACGTTGCATTTTTGTCCAAAATTTGTTTCTGAATTCATAGACCCTTTGTTATGCGCCGGCTACTTGCTGAATACACAAAGCATAAATAAAAAGGTCGAAATTTCAGAAGAAAATACTTGAGTCGTTTTGGCATGGTAAGATAAAATCACCCTGGCTAGCTCTGTCAGGTTGGTAAGTTCTAGACCCGTATTTTCAGCGCATAAACATATTAAATAAGCCTTCCATGCCACGGAAACCAAAAGCAAAACAAAAAAATAGAGTTGAAGTTAGATTACATTCCAAAAATTTATCATTTATTTGGGATCACTATGGCATCACCAAACTGCAACGAAATGTGGTATGACAAGATGTTACGTCATACCAAGGTACACTTTTCCCTCCCTTACGCCTTTGACAGAGTAGTACCTACATTTTACACTGTCCCTACTATGACCACCTTCCAACACTAAAGTTTACGTTCACTCAACATTCCTCAATATTCAAAAGATTTAGCAATTCATATTTTCAATATCAAACAATTTCATTTAATGAAGTTAAAATTTACATGAGTCTTTCTTAAAGGTATGAACATTTATATACTTAGGTATACTTAGCCTAGGTATATAGTAGAGGTTAAGAATTAAACTTTCATTTTAAAACAAAAGAAAAGAAAAGGAAGAAAAAACGAATTACATAAACTTATAGTTCATTGCAATATGATCTTAAGTTTAAGTTTTTATAATTTTAATTAGGTTAAATTTTAGTTTTATGAGAAATTTAACCCACTGATGGCATGATTGTACAAATATGTACTTCAAATAATTTTGGAAAGGGACCCCTACCTATATCATCGAGCTCGACTATTAAGTAAAGGTCTGTAAAATGTCTAAATTTGCCTATCGGGGTAAACTTCGCGATAATTCACAAAATAGTTATTTAAATTTTGTTCAATAAAATTCACATTGGGCCTTTTCACTCTCAGTGAAGCAGATATTTAGAAAAAAATTATATATATATAATAATTAGAGCATGTAATAATATATTACATTATATAATACTTAATCATATTTACAACACTGTATTACATATAATACACACTACGCTACATACATGTATATATATTTACATATGTATATATTTACATATGTACATAAATATAAGTGTATGACATTTACTGCACTACCACAACTTCATTTAACTTATCTTCTTCTTCCTCTTGGTGCACGTGAATGTTAAGCCAGCTTCAGGTGGTTTATAACCTCAAATTACTAGGTTATGGTTTGTACGTACTGTTAGCCGCAACTCCAGTACGATTTAAAATAAGAAAACACGATGGGGCGTCGGACGGCTACGAATTTAGAAGATTCCTCCTTTTTCTTCTACATAGATGTGGAAATGTACAGCCTTGTAGAATCTTTAACCTTATACGTACAGAGTCACTTGACTCCTCGTATATACGGTGTGCCAATGGTGCCGATGGCGGGTGGTTTTGCACCGAAAAGATTGAGCTGCTGCTCCTTGTTGTTGCTGGCCAGTGGTACCGCTGGCCAAATGTTTTCGTACCGAAGAATTGTGGGCTGTTGTTCCTAGCGTTGTGTGCTGCAGTCCCAAAACAGCAAAAGAAAAAAAATCAAGCTGTCTCGCTTGTGACAGTGGCCCGCCAATGGTACTGTTGGCGGGATGGTTTCCGTACCAAAAAAAATATGTTCAGGAGATCTGGAACCGCCTATTTATAATGCTGTTGCACTTTTGTTGGGCAAAAAAAATGCGCCAAAAGTCGCAGCCTGAGTTGCTAAATTTCCTGTGCAACTTTTTATGTGCAATTGCACTTGCAAAAATAGGCTGTTGCTGCTTATTCCTCCTTTGCCGCAATTCCCAAAATCAAACCTATGAAATTGCAACTAAGTTAGTAGGAATTCACTAAATTATGTCTTCCTAAACTTACCATGTGCAGATTTGCACATTCACAAAAAAAAACACTTTAAGAACTTTCACACCAACACTTTAATTTAATTTAAGAATTGTGCTGATCACTTGTTCGGCTTTCTACTGCAACTGCATTAATAAATTCTGTCATGTACGAATGTATGTGTGCAAGCATTTTTTTGAGCAGTGCTACCAACTTAGCACCAAAGGTGTTGCCAGTGTGGTAATGCCCTAAATAGCTGCGCGCTATTCATGGTGATGTAGCGTATGTTGACCACTAAATGGCGGCGATCCGTAACAAACCTGCTTCGTCTCGAGATCTACGATCAATAGAACGAACAGGAAGGATTGCTTTCCGAAGTCAACGTGTGGCTCGACCCACGAAGCCGGGCTATACCTAAGGTTAAGGTCAATATGTAACTTTTCCTACGCTCGTAGGTCTGAAGCATGGTATTTCCCAATATATTTTCCCTGAAGGTCCTCAATATCGTATAAGGCATTGCCGATTCTCTTAACAATTCTACACTTGACATATTTGGGATTGAATTTTGCATTAATAGCCTTCTTGAAATCGCTCTGTGAATGATTTTTCCTAAATACTTCTTGGCCATCTATAAAGTTCACGGGTCTAGATCTAGTGTTGTACACTCTAGTGGCCTTCTCATGGGCTATGTCAAGATTCTGACCAATTTTTTCACGAATATGTTGCAGTCTGTCGGAATGCTGAACTACAGTGTCCTCAGTCATCATATTCAGCTTTTCCAAAATGGAATAGGAGGATCCATGCAAAATCATATTTTGGCCGAAAGCAGCATAGTATGGCGAGCATTGAATGGCAGAATGAAAATCGCTTCGCAATATAGTCAATATTTTAGGTATATTCCTATCCCAGTTTGTATGGTCATTATCATCCTTGAGGAAATAACGAATTTTAGAAATGATCTCCCTGTTTGCTCTTTCGGAGGCGTTCGCCTGTGGCGAATAAAACGCAGTCGTTATGTGTTCGATTCCGTAAAGCAAGAAAAATTCTTTAATTTCCTTAGAAGTGAATTGCTTGGCGTTGTCACTATGAATGTATTGTGGAACACCGAAGGTAGAAAAGAGTTCATTTTGGAAGAAATCGATGACGTTAATCGATGTAGCTGACCGTAGGGGTTTCAAAAATATAAATTTCGTGAGGTGGTCTATCACAATAAACAATTGACAATTCTTTGACTTACTGCAGGGGTATGGTCCTAAAAAATCGCAGTAAAGCCTTTGAAAAGGTCGGATGGTTATGAACTGGTTTCCCATAGGAGGGCGTGAAATCATATTATTGGGTTTAATTGCTTTGCAATCGTCACATTTCCTAATAAGTTCTTTCACATCACGGGCCATCTTTGGCCAGAAGAATTTCTGCCGAAGTCGAAAGAGAGTTTTATGGTAACCTCCATGGCATCCTTCCTCATGGGCCCTTTTGATGGTATTCTCGACCATAGTCTTGGGTAACCATATCCTCCAAAGAGACTCCTCGTTTTCCACACCACCGCGAAATTTCACTCTTTTGTGAATGATGTTATTGGAAACACGGAGGTCAGGTAATGCATCAGCTTTCTTTAAGATATTTTCCCTCAGGAGGTTATACTCAGGGTTGTCAAAATCGGGAGAATTGAGATCTATTACAAGCGGTGTGATGTCTGAGTCAAGCTCATCAACATCAAATCTGGACAAAGTGTCTGGTACAACGTTCAAGGTCCCTTTTCTATGTTCCATTGTGAAGTCAAATGCTTGGAGTTTTAGGCTCCACCTAGCTAACCTGCCCGACAGGTCCTTTTGGCTCATAAGCCACTTTAGGCTCGAATGGTCGGTTACGATCTTGAATGGCAGTCCTTCGATATAAGGTCTGAAGCGTTGTACACAAGTTATGGCCGCTAGGCACTCCAACTCGGTTACTGTGTAATTTCGTTGTGCCTTATTCAGTTTCTGGGACACGAACGCAATAGGGTGTTCTTTTCCTTCATCGTCCAATTGGTATAGAACACCACCTACACCTATACGTGAAGCATCGCATTGGACCACGAATTCTCTATTAAAGTCAGCTTGTGCCAGTACGGGCGAGCTTGAGAGAGCTCTTTTCAGTTTCGACACGGAGTCAATGGCTTGAGACGAAAGGCGAAAAGGCTTATTTGTCTTTTGCAGACAATCAGTCAAAGGTCCAGAAAGGTCGGAAAAATTTTCGATAAATGAGCGATACCAGTTGGCCATACCAATAAAACGTCTAACTTGGCGTGGTGTCTTAGGCAAAGGAAATTGCACAATTGCCTCGACTTTATCGGGGTCAACTTTCAAAATACCTCCGCCTATTCTATAACCCAAGTACTTTATCTCTCGTTGGCAAAATTTGCTTTTTTCCACATTGATTGTGAGGCCGGCAGTTCTAAGGCATCGTGCTACCTCTTTGAGTAAGGTCATATGACTATCAAAATCGGGGCTACAAACAAGGAGGTCGTCTAAGTATATGAATACACGGTCTCTTAATCTCGACGGTATCGTTTTGTCCATAAGACGGCTCATAGTCTGAGGTCCGTTGCAGACACCAAAAGGCATTACCTTATATTGGTAGAGAGATCGCCCAGGTACTGCAAAAGCGGTCTTTTCCTTTGAGGTCTCTGACAATTTAATCTGGAAATACGCATCTTTTAAGTCTATGCCGGTTATATAATGAGTATCATTTAGACGACTCAGAAGTCCATTTATGTGAGGAAGAGGGTAGGAATCTTTCTTCGTTAATGCATTCAATTTCCTACAATCGAGGCAAAGTCTTATTTTCCCCGGTTTGCGAACCGTGACAATGGGACTGCACCAAGGCGAGTTCGATTCCTCGATCACTCCGAGAGATAAGAGCCTATCTAGTTCTTCGTAGACCTCAGCTTGTCTAGGGGGCGACAGAGGATAATGTTTAGATTTCACTGGGGTACCATCTTCTGTCTCATCCTTGAGGAAATAACGAATTTTAGAAATGATCTCCCTGTTTGCTCTTTCGGAGGCGTTCGCCTGTGGCGAATAAAACGCAGTCGTTATGTGTTCGATTCCGTAAAGCAAGAAAAATTCTTTAATTTCCTTAGAAGTGAATTGCTTGGCGTTGTCACTATGAATGTATTGTGGAACACCGAAGGTAGAAAAGAGTTCATTTTGGAAGAAATCGATGACGTTAATCGATGTAGCTGACCGTAGGGGTTTCAAAAATATAAATTTCGTGAGGTGGTCTATCACAATAAACAATTGACAATTCTTTGACTTACTGCAGGGGTATGGTCCTAAAAAATCGCAGTAAAGCCTTTGAAAAGGTCGGATGGTTATGAACTGGTTTCCCATAGGAGGGCGTGAAATCATATTATTGGGTTTAATTGCTTTGCAATCGTCACATTTCCTAATAAGTTCTTTCACATCACGGGCCATCTTTGGCCAGAAGAATTTCTGCCGAAGTCGAAAGAGAGTTTTATGGTAACCTCCATGGCATCCTTCCTCATGGGCCCTTTTGATGGTATTCTCGACCATAGTCTTGGGTAACCATATCCTCCAAAGAGACTCCTCGTTTTCCACACCACCGCGAAATTTCACTCTTTTGTGAATGATGTTATTGGAAACACGGAGGTCAGGTAATGCATCAGCTTTCTTTAAGATATTTTCCCTCAGGAGGTTATACTCAGGGTTGTCAAAATCGGGAGAATTGAGATCTATTACAAGCGGTGTGATGTCTGAGTCAAGCTCATCAACATCAAATCTGGACAAAGTGTCTGGTACAACGTTCAAGGTCCCTTTTCTATGTTCCATTGTGAAGTCAAATGCTTGGAGTTTTAGGCTCCACCTAGCTAACCTGCCCGACAGGTCCTTTTGGCTCATAAGCCACTTTAGGCTCGAATGGTCGGTTACGATCTTGAATGGCAGTCCTTCGATATAAGGTCTGAAGCGTTGTACACAAGTTATGGCCGCTAGGCACTCCAACTCGGTTACTGTGTAATTTCGTTGTGCCTTATTCAGTTTCTGGGACACGAACGCAATAGGGTGTTCTTTTCCTTCATCGTCCAATTGGTATAGAACACCACCTACACCTATACGTGAAGCATCGCATTGGACCACGAATTCTCTATTAAAGTCAGCTTGTGCCAGTACGGGCGAGCTTGAGAGAGCTCTTTTCAGTTTCGACACGGAGTCAATGGCTTGAGACGAAAGGCGAAAAGGCTTATTTGTCTTTTGCAGACAATCAGTCAAAGGTCCAGAAAGGTCGGAAAAATTTTCGATAAATGAGCGATACCAGTTGGCCATACCAATAAAACGTCTAACTTGGCGTGGTGTCTTAGGCAAAGGAAATTGCACAATTGCCTCGACTTTATCGGGGTCAACTTTCAAAATACCTCCGCCTATTCTATAACCCAAGTACTTTATCTCTCGTTGGCAAAATTTGCTTTTTTCCACATTGATTGTGAGGCCGGCAGTTCTAAGGCATCGTGCTACCTCTTTGAGTAAGGTCATATGACTATCAAAATCGGGGCTACAAACAAGGAGGTCGTCTAAGTATATGAATACACGGTCTCTTAATCTCGACGGTATCGTTTTGTCCATAAGACGGCTCATAGTCTGAGGTCCGTTGCAGACACCAAAAGGCATTACCTTATATTGGTAGAGAGATCGCCCAGGTACTGCAAAAGCGGTCTTTTCCTTTGAGGTCTCTGACAATTTAATCTGGAAATACGCATCTTTTAAGTCTATGCCGGTTATATAATGAGTATCATTTAGACGACTCAGAAGTCCATTTATGTGAGGAAGAGGGTAGGAATCTTTCTTCGTTAATGCATTCAATTTCCTACAATCGAGGCAAAGTCTTATTTTCCCCGGTTTGCGAACCGTGACAATGGGACTGCACCAAGGCGAGTTCGATTCCTCGATCACTCCGAGAGATAAGAGCCTATCTAGTTCTTCGTAGACCTCAGCTTGTCTAGGGGGCGACAGAGGATAATGTTTAGATTTCACTGGGGTACCATCTTCTGTCTCGATATGATGTTCGATAAGAGTCGTGCATCCAAGACCTAGCTTCTCAAAAGATGGAAATTGCAAGATTACGGAGTCGAGTTCAAGCCTTTGCTCAGCGCTGAGGTTGTGAAATAGAGCATCTGGTTCCCCATTTATGTCAATACTTGAAATGTCCGGTATAATCTGTGGTGCGAGTGCAAAAGCTCTCCAAAAGTCGACACCAAGATAACCTGCTTGAGATAAGGTAGGAACCACATAGAAAACAATATTCTTTGACACACCTTTAAATGTCACTGGGAGCGAGCAATAACCTAGCACATCATTTTTCGATCCATTTGCAGTTGAAATTCTCGATCTAACTTTCCTCAATTCAATATTGTGTGTCTTGATGAAATCTAAACTATCCTTTCCCAATACTGATACGTTTGCTCCTGAGTCCAACAGACAAAGAAGTTCACTATCACAAATATTTATCCTCGCATAAGGTCTACCATCATCCGATATGGGTAAAAAAGTCGTCTCAATTGCGTTACGATATGTACGCCTCTTCCTGTATCTCTCTCTGCATTTTAGAATTTGCCGTGAAGGTTTGTACATATATGAAGGTTCCTGGTCATGTCTGGTTATGTGTAATTGTTCAGAAAGGAAATTTCCCTGTGGGAGATTTCTTTTCGAATCCGTATGCGACTCGGGATTTACTTCGGTGAACGAGAGTCCCCGGTTAACTTCTCGCTCCGACGCCGGTTTTCCGAATGTGGTTTACTACATTTTGGCGTAGTAACACCCCTTTGACCACATTTGTAACAAAAAACCTGTCGAGTTTCATCAGGGCAGTAAATATAACTGTGCCCCATTTGAAGGCAATTCCAGCATTTTATTCCCAAATAATCATGTTTAACGTACGGTCTGGTGATCCTCAGAGCTTCTAGTTGAGGGTCTAGTTCATCTAGCTGATCATCCGGATCATCTTCAACTGAAACTTCGTTTACCTGACGAGGACGCATCGCCGTGTGCCCTATTTGGGATTTATTTTCAAAAATGACTTTCTCAGCTCTCCTGGCTATATCCCTAAGTTCACCTAAGTCCTTCGGTTCAGAAATAAACAACATTATTTTGAGGTCTGGATTAACATTTTTCTTGATAATTTCTATCAATGAAGCGTCGGGCATTGGGTTCCCTAATCTCTGATTCATCTGAACTATAACTGAGTGATAATCATCATAATTTTCCTTGGCATGTTGTTTTCGAGTTGAAATTCTCAATATGACCTCATGGTCACTTTCCAAGGTGCCGAATTCCTTCCTAATGGCAGTTTTCAGAAGCGGGTAAGATATATCTGGTTTTTGCTTTGTGTACATCCAGTACCAGTCATCCGCTTTACCCGAGAGAAAAACTTGGAAATTTGCCATTAAATGATCGAGTGGACACTGAGAACGTTGTACAAGAGTGTCTACTTTGAACAGAAAATCAGAAACATTGCCTGTGCCGTTGTATGAAATGTTCCAATCCTTTAAATTTTTCGAAAAACCAGAAGAAAAGTTCGAAACCGATCCTAATTGTGAACTGTGTGCCCTATCATCGTTTGATTGCATGGGTGTTGACCTATAGTTATGTTTTATTATTGTTGGAAATAAAACATTACATTGTTTGTGTTTAATTATGATTTATTATATAACTCCACGTTTTCAATATCTATGTATGTATTAAAGTAAAGATAAATTCAAATTTAAATAGAGATATGTCAACAATGACCACACAAGAAGAACTGACTCCCAAATTACATTGATACCTTATTAAATAATGTCTAAGAACAAATCAGATCACAAAGATAATTTAACACAACTTTCTCACGTATGTGTGTGAGCTTTTAAATATAACATATTAAATGATAACATAAAGATAACTTAACTTACTAACATGAATATTGCTTAACTTAATAACATTATGATTACATAGATGTATATTATATAACATGTTATGTTATAAATGTGCAGTGGGTGCTAATCTCATGTAACTCCCCCACCCTTTGACAATACATTGCCCCTGAAATGTACTTTACAAATTAACATGAATACTTAGCATTAAAATTTTTAACAGAAAAAATGTGTCATATGTATTGACATGTACATTGTACACACATACAAACTTATAACAAGCTATGTATTGGTACTATCTTTATGTTTTTGGTTTCTCTTTAAATAATTTCTACCAGTTAATTTTCTATCAAAATTCACGTCTTGTACTTCATTTTGATATTTAAAGTTTCGTTTAACAATTTGTCTATCTCTTTTGCAACCTTTGTCATCGATGAAATTATGATTTCCCTTTTCTTTTACGTCTTTTATTATATATTTCGGTTTCTGTTTAATATTTTGAAAACCAAGATTTTTAACGAATTCTCTATCACGAAATTCTTCACACTGAGATCTGTCCTTGTTCAAATTCTCCGTTCTCTTCCTTTTAAAGTTGACGACCCTATCATGAAGTTTTTCCCATATAGATCTGTCAACTTTATTATGTAATAAATTCGTGGGTTTCTCCCCGGTCGTCGAATGAATCGTGTCATTATATATCTGTACAGCCTTATATACCATAGTTCTATCATCTACATTTAAATCCCTTGAGTCAAGTTTGAATAATCGTATGTGTTCATTTAATGTTAAATGAAATCTCTCTACATCTGAATTGCCAGTGTGTGTGTTAGGAGAAGTATAATGATACTCAACATTCTCCGAATTCAGAAAATTCTTTATATAAGCCGTGTTGAACTCATTGTCAGCAATTATCTTGCAAGGTTTTCCAATAATAGCAAACCTTTCTCTAAGCTTATCAACAATGGTCAAAGAATTTTTATCAGGTAAATAGTGAATCGAAACGTGTTTCGTCAATTTGTCTATGCAGGTTAAAAAGGTCAGGGTTTTATTTAAAAACCAAATATCAATATGAATAACTTCATTAGAACTCATAGGTGTTTCCGTAAGACAAAATTTCGGTTTTGTAGGATGCCTGTCATATTTGCACATGTTGCAAATAGTGCAATTATTTACAAATTTATGGATATCCAGCTTCAAATTAGGAAAATATATCATATTCTTCAACTCAATGTACGTCTCTTGGATACCTCTATGGTTCTTTTCTTCGTGATACTTTTCGATTATGTCCAATAGAATCTCCTTGTCGAAAATGTCCTTGAGAAATGTGGAGCATTTGTAAAATATCATATCCGATGCATTTGAATAATAGCGTACAATTGTATCTTGAAAATATTTGAAAATTTTGAAGTTATCGCAAAAAATTGCTATTTTACCATGAATTGGAAATATATCACGAAGAATTGTCAAAACAGAGTCCTCATGATATTCCTTCAAAGTAATAGTGAATCTAATTTTCTTACTGTATAAAATATTTCTAACACATTTGGACTTATTTCCCATCACGATTTGGTTTTTATAAATATTTACAGGTAATTCGCTTATCCTAATATGGTCATGTAAATCTTCAACGCCGCTATGCACTGTAGCCAAGTCTGAAGCCAATTCGGCGCCCGCATTACTTCCATTCAAACAATCTCCAGGTCCGTCAAGTTTATTTATATTCACACGGCTGAGGAAATCAGCTACTTGATTGGTCTTTCCTTTAATATATTCTATTTCAAAATCGTATTCATTCAACTTCATCTTCCACCTCTGCAGTTTCATATTAGGTTCCTTCAAAGAATTGAGCCACACAAGTGGTCTATGATCAGTTTGAATTTTGAATTTCCGACCAAACAAGTAGGGCCTGAAATATGCTGTTGCCCATACAATTGCAAGCAACTCTTTCTCAATAGTACTATAATTGCATTCATGTTTGTCCAGAGTTCTAGAACTGAAAGCTATGGGGTGTCCACTCTGAGACAATACTGCCCCTAATGCTGCATTGCTTGCGTCTGTCGTCAAATGAAAAAGTTTGTCAAAATCGGGGTATGCCAATACGGGACTTTGGCAAATGAGTCGCTTCAATTTATCAAATGAGTCTATATATTCGGAATTATTCATATCGATTTTGGTATCCTTCTTCAAATATTTTATCATTGGTAATGCAATCCTTCCATAATCTCTGATAAACTTACGATAGAAACCTGTTATACCTAAAAACGAACGAATTTCCTTGACAGTTTTCGGGAGAGGGACCTTCTGAATAATTTCAATTTTAGCCGGATTAGGCCTAATACCATCAGGTGTTATAATGTGTCCCAAATATTCGGATTCTCGCTTAAAGAAACTGCACTTGTCTATCTGAATCTTAAGATTGTACTCCATTAATCTTTGGAAGATCTTTCGCAATGAAACGATGTGCTCTTGAAGTGACGTGGAAAATATCAGTATGTCATCAAGGTACACAACGCATATACTATTAATGTAGTCATGTAAAACCTCGTTCATCATCCTTTGAAATGAAGCTGGAGCATTCTTCAATCCAAAAGGCATTCGTGTAAATTCATAATGACCAGTATGTGTGGAAAATGCCGTTTTGTGTCCGTCACCAGGATATATAGGTATTTGGTGAAATCCTTTTGCCAAATCTAGCGTTGAAAAATATAAGCACTTCCCCAATTTCGAAAAGAGATCGTCCATGTTCGGGATAGGAAACTTGTCACTAATTGTCACGTCGTTGAGTTTCCTGTAATCAACGACCACTCTCCATTTCTGGTTTCCCGAATTATCAATTTTTTTAGGAACCACCCAAATCGGGGCATTGTAAGGACTTGAAGATTTTTTAATAATACCTGAATTCATCATCTCATTAATCTGTCTCTCAACTTCCGTCTTATGGATTTCTGGAAAACGATATGTTCTTGAATAAACAGGTATGTCATTTATTGTCGGAATTTTGTGTCTATATTTACCCACAGCCGATAAATTATCACCCTCAACATAAAAAACAGACCCAAAATCTTTAATTATAGTCATCAATTCTGAAACTTCCTCTCTATTCAAGTGATCAAGTTTTAATCTGTCAGTCAGAACATTTAACTCAGGTCTATGAAAATTAATATCAATTCCTACCTTTTCCAAATAACCCGCTTCACTTTCAGATAACCCATTCTCCGAGGTGTCAAATACCAAAGGAAAGTTGGCATTAGCAGTCAATAATACGTTCTGGTCAAAATCAATCTTCGCCTTTAACGGTCTTAATATGTTACAGCCTATTATGCCGTCAAAATCGCCGTATAAATCACATTCCAACATTTCAATGTTAACATTCGGAGTATTGAATTCCTTAAAAAGGGGTATTGTTATCTTAGATGTAGTTATAGATTTCGAATTAATAGTATTTAGTATAATAGGTCGACTAAGTTCCGTCCGAAAAGTTTTATGAAATAAACCCATTCTAATTAAAGAAACCACGGCACCAGTGTCTACCAATAATTTAATAGGAATGGTCTTAGTCCTTACTATTATGTAGGGAAGAGATCTTCGGCTGTCAACTGAAAATTTGATGATCTAACAATGCCTATTTCCATAGGAACCTGATCATCATCATTCTGATTTTGTCGGTTGTAATTCTGATCATTATCTCTGTTAAATCCTCTACTTCCGTCAGAAAAATTCCCAATGTTATGATTCCGTGATTGAAAACTATTTGGATGTCTCGTAACATTGTTGTCACTTCTATTGTTATTACTGAAGGAAACATTTCGATCCTTTGACCTGTCAGCGACATTCGACAACAAAGGTTGAAAAACATACTTGTTCCTCTCATATTTACTATTAAATTTTTTATAAAAATATTCAGTTTCCACTAAAATTTCTTTAGCTTGTAAGACTGAATTAGGATTTCTAGCGTTTAAAATTAACTTTGGTTCACTAGGTAATTTATTTTTAAAGATTTTCAATACCATTTTTTCATTGTTTTCACATGTATACCATCTTTCATCTCCGTTTACATTTGCCTTCAAATTCAGTTTCGTTAATAATCGCATTATGTACTCATAAAAATTATCTATGTTATCTCTAAATTCTGCTGTTTTTATTTTATTTATTATACTCTCTATACTCTCTGTTATGTTAAAATTTGTCCTAAGAACAGTTTTTATCTGTTCCCAATTTGTTGGATTATTATTATTTATTAATGCAATATTTGCCTTACCAATTATCTTATGTCTAATTTTTAAATCGAAGAGAACGAGTTGAATAGATTCCGCATATTGGCGAACTTCCTCTATATATCTTATAAAGAGTGGAAGTTCTTCTGCTTTGCCGTCGAACTCGGGAACACTCTTCAGAAATTCGAAAATGTTGTAAGCCGCCATGATGAGTTGACTCTCTTAAATGGTGATACTGATGTGTACTTGCCTTGTTACTCCTACAAGTCTTGAGAAGGATGATGTTTGCCTGCCTCGTCACTCCAACGTGTTGTAGCTGATGATGAGTTGTTGTCAAGCACTACCAAGTCTTCAAGGTCATGGTGGCAAATTTGTGTAACTGCATTCAAAATTCTGTATTTATATTATTTTCTGTGTTCTTCTCAAGGTCACGACTGAATTTATTTTACGATCTATGTAGCAGTAGTGAATGGGTTCTTAGCGATTTTTTTGACGTAAAACACTGTTTTGATATTTCATTTATATTCAGTTGTGCTACATATTTTGTTACTACACATCAAGTCACTATTGTTATTTTTTCCTTGCTTGTACCAAATATCTATGTACCAAATGTGTACTCGGACAAGGATTCTATGAAAAATCACGAAGTTTTTAATTAATTTATTTGATGAATATAAATATTCATTTTCACATTGCACGACGCGAAACCTATAACTAGTTTCACTTTTCCGTGTCTTTATGTTCAATACACGTCGCGAAAACAATAACTATTCTCACTTTTCCGTGTCTTTTTTTTTTCAATCGATTTAAAGATTTTTTTACAAGAAAATGATTTAAAATTTTCACAATGATAGTTCGTAGACCGACTGCGCCAGTTATGTTTTATTATTGTTGGAAATAAAACATTACATTGTTTGTGTTTAATTATGATTTATTATATAACTCCACGTTTTCAATATCTATGTATGTATTAAAGTAAAGATAAATTCAAATTTAAATAGAGATATGTCAACAATGACCACACAAGAAGAACTGACTCCCAAATTACATTGATACCTTATTAAATAATGTCTAAGAACAAATCAGATCACAAAGATAATTTAACACAACTTTCTCACGTATGTGTGTGAGCTTTTAAATATAACATATTAAATGATAACATAAAGATAACTTAACTTACTAACATGAATATTGCTTAACTTAATAACATTATGATTACATAGATGTATATTATATAACATGTTATGTTATAAATGTGCAGTGGGTGCTAATCTCATGTAACTCTATGGCTTGTTTGTGGGGCAAGGGTATCTCTAATGGAGCTAAGTTCCCTTCTAAACTCGTCTTGAGTCTCCCTCATAACTTGCCTAAAATATACCATCAACGATTCTGTGGAATTAGATTCAGGATATCCAGGCCTTTCTGTCAAAGGTGGGGGATCGTTCGTATTATCCGAAGCCATTATTGACTGAGTGTCAGACTCTCCCGAAATATTTTTAAGGTTTGGTCCTGATGAGGAATTATTAACGGATATATCAATAGAAGTTGCTAACGGTGAAGTCCGAGTTGTTGTGGCTAAGCCCCTGCCTCTAGCAGAAGTCTGAGAAACGTTCAGATCAGTACCTAAGACTGGCCTTGTACTTGTTAAACCACTAGTACTGCCAGGCTTCTTATAAAGCTTGCTTACTGGAGAACCTCTGCCTCTAACGTTGGTAAAAGATGTACTTGAATTGCTATTACGAGAAGATGATGGTGTATTTGTGGTTGAGCGTGTAGTGCGTTTGTGCATAATGCAAAAAAAATCAATAAACAAAAAATATTTTTCTTCTAGGTTTAATAGAAGATTTATAAAAATCAAAAAAATCAAAAAAAAAAATAAAAAAAAATAAAATAAACTTAACTGAGGAATGTTGAGTAACTCCACCTTTTGGTCAGAAAATTTGGTCATAGTTTTCTTCATCAAGAGAAGTTTGCTTAGATACCGAAGTATACTGACTCTTCTGTACGATCCTGGCTCATCAATTGCCTCCCAAAGGAGAATATTTTCTTGATGACTCAGGTTTACCCAAAACATTATTGTTTACGTCAAAACAGTACATCCCTATATTTGAGTTGTACGCCGTAAATTCCTATTTCATTTAAACTGAATTCCCAATTTAAAATGTATCTATGTGTAAAATCGCCAAACGCCAGTGCAGTAAAGTAATCGAAGTACTTTACTGCATTACATTTATCTACATTACAGAGCCATATTGCAAATACAGCATCCGCAAAACTTGTCTCTGGTTCAATCCTATTCTTTTACAACAGTCAAACCTACTGGTAAGATTTCGTCCAACAAAAAATAAATCTTAAATTCCTAAGCAAAATCCTAAATACATTGTGTTGTTTTTTCTTTTGCTTTATCTTCCACTACTACGGAGTTACAAAACCAACGAAAATTCAATTCTTTGGTTTTGTTTCGGCTCAAGAGAGTTCCATGGTTTCTTTGTCCATCCAGGTCTAATCTGCTCCCACAAGTTCCTGCAATTCAGCTATTTACCCTGTACATTTTGGTCCAATTCGAACCGGATAAACGGCATTTGCGATAGACACTCTCTGAGAATCCAGCTCCTCCAACTTGTAAGCAGGTACGTTTATATTCTGCTTCGTTCGTCCATTTAATACGTTGGATAGTGCCAAGTGCCAAGTAGTATTTTGTTATACGGAAGATTTTTTTTTGTATTGGGTACATTTTTACCTTCCCAACACGCGTGATAAATATAATACTAGTCATTATTAATCATTAGTAAAATAAATAAAAAAATAATTAATAAAAGATTGTTGTGTGAAAAACACACAAAGTGTAAAAATTACACCCAAATGCACAATTTGACATAATTTTGCATAAGCGGAAAAAACACAAACAAAAACATCGAGGTTTTAGCGGCAGCATACATGCAGTAAGCGTCCAACACGCCACCGATGTCATCAACAAGGGGATTCATCTGGAAGACGGTGATAAATAAATAAAATAATAGCCCTGGTAATTATCGGAGGAAGCAGCTAAAGTAAATCGTGAGTTTTATGCTATCAAATTCATATTTTTTTTACGCGCGTGTTTGTAACTAAGACGAATACTTAGTTTAACAGTGTAATTTGTGTCAGAGTTCTGTTAAATAACATTGCACCAAATATCAGAATTGTGTTTCGAACATTCTGATGTGTGGTGTATAAGCATTTATTTAACATCAAGTCTGCATCGAGCTCCAACCAATATTTTTCAAGATCGTGCTCTTAATATCCTCTTCTCACACTCATTATCCACTCTCTTACTAATACTCTCTTCAGTTCGCTCTTTCTTCCGCGTCTCGCGTGCATCTCTTTATCACTCCCTTTTTACTCGTTCTCTTACACGCGTCTCGCGTGCATCTCTTCATCACTCCCTTTTACTCGTTCTCTTACACATTGGTTTTTCGTGGCTGCGTACAAGCAGTGATGCGAATGGTGAGGTGTGCGTCACTGAAAGAGTTTGAACTGAAGAGCAACATTCTTCCATCACCACTACACTTACATGTGATAAATATTATGCACTCTGTATTTTTTTCCGAAACAGTGCTGTCACTGTTGCTGAAATAAGAGAGTACGTATGTACGAAGGTGTGTTTAACTGAAAGAGGAGCGACACTCTTTTTTATCACTAATACATTTAAACGTGATAACTACCCGCTTGTTCGGCAAAACTGTTATTGACGTTCTTTCTGTACTAAATTCGTCAATTACAATCGCCAGTACCTACTCTAGTGTAACTATGTATTATGTGAATTCAATACTAGCGAATTCATTAATCAGCATATGTACATATTTCGTTCCATCAAAATAAGCAAGCAAGCTACCTATAACAGCTATTGGTACACATTTTCTTTGCTTAACCATTTCCGTCAACTCTTTTTGTTTCATTGTAATCAGTTATTTTGGAACAGGCCTACTTTAGTGAGACACCCGATTTTAAGCAAAAAATTGTATATACCAAAGTTGGGGGAAAATCCTATTTTGGGAGTTATATGCCTCAAATTTTCATATTTCACACGGAAATTTAAATATTGATTTAAAAAAAAATCAAACTGTAGATCGAAGATTTTGAAGAAAAAATAAGTAAAAAATAAATAATTTTTTTTCTCAATTTCTCTTTAAATGAAAGTTATAGTTCTGTTAACTCATATGGCAATTCGGATTTATACTAAACGAGAACAATTTTATAAAAAATAAATTTAAATACAAAATGTATTCATTATTTAACATAAACGTATTATCTCACCCTGCTTCAGTGTTCTTTTCATCATATATTTTGTGGCATTGAATACTATGATGAATATTCTACCATGTTTTCGTCAACGGAATGTAAGCGAGGGGGTGGCGATTGCATCCTTCCTATGACATGCCCATGTTAAATTCATCACTCAAACGCACTGCGTAGGTATAGCCGGGTAAGTAGTGGTAGTTGCTTTGTGCATAATGGTATAATGACTGATGTAATGTATACTGGAACAAGCGGGTATTTTTGTTCTTTCTTGTGTTCCTAAAAAATAGAGTCTCTCTTCAAAGAAAGACAAATATTCCAGTCAAAGTGCAGTCAATGACCGATACATTTTTTGTCGGTATGAACGTCCATCGATCATATGGTTTGCTTTCCAGTGCTTAGATCCAACATAGTGACATGTATGTACATCGGTGTATGCTGTGTGTTTGCATCTTTTGTTTGAATAGAGATTTCTGTTGAATATTTCTGTTTCAAGCTTAGAGATTGTTTCGGACAGCAGATACTTAGGTACATTAGGGTGGATCGTAAACCTTTTTTTTAATTAATTTCGTCGTTTTAATATTCCGGTTTTAATCAATTGTTTCCGATATAAACCTGCAAAACTGATTGATTTTTCGGGAGTTGAAATTATTTCGGTATTACTTGCTTACCTTTAAGATTACATGCATAAATTGGAAATTATCAATTTTTTCTATTTTCGGTAATTCTTGCGAAATTGTCGCTCAAATTAAAAAAAAATCAAGATTGTTTATTGTTGTACGGGTTCTATACTGTTCTTTATCCTGCAGAGATAAATTATATCCCATCAATTTGATAATTAACTTCAATACACTTCGGTTTTTTTGGTTGGCATACATAAAGGTAATTGTCTCGACACAATTCCTGTGGATTATTGTGGTTTCACCTAGGTTCTTTCTTGAATAATATTCATCTTTTTCGCAGAAATGTCCCTTGATTATTTTATTCGTCTAGCCGACAGCTTGGTTGAGTTCGAGGCTGCTTTAAACGACAACGAACTTCCACTGTCATCCATTTATAATTTAGAAATTCATAAGGATGAAGTGAAATCCATATGGAACCATTTAAAGCAGGCATATGGGAAATGTTTAGCTGATCTTGAGAATGAAGAACAAGATGATGGTGACAGGGGGCAGGATGGAAAGGAAATTAGCGCGATTGAAACAGTGAAAGAAAAATATAAAAAATCGTACTCCACGTACTGTCGTTGTTTTTCTAAACTGAACGAGCTCATCAATGATCTCTCTCCGAAAACATCCCTTCCCAGCCCTACTTCAAGCTATGGTTTTAATTTGCCACCTTGTGAACTAATTACTTTTCAAGGCGACTATAAGTCGTGGCCAACCTTCCGTGACATGTTCACGGCGGTATGCGTCAAAAATCCAAAACTGAGTCCAATTGAAAAGCTTTTTCACCTGAGTCAGAAGACGAAAGGGGAAGCTCATGATATTGTATCGAAAAGTCCTTTAACAAACGAGGGTTTCAAAATGGCATGGGACAACCTGTGTTCTCGGTTCGAAAACAAAAGAGTCCTAGTTAATGGCCAATTGAGGACATTGTTCAGTCTTCCAGCAATATCTTCTGAAACAGCGAGTTCCCTAAAGAAAATTCAGAGGGATATAAATTCATGCATGTCCACTCTAAAGCTTTACGGTATTAATGTCGAAAGTTGGAATCCTATTTTTGTTTTTCTGTGCTCAAATTGTCTCCCAGATTCGACTCTAACCTTGTGGGAACAGACATTGAATGATAAAACGTGTATACCTCAATGGTCTGATCTTGACGCGTTCTTGACGAATCGATACAGGACTCTTGAGTCAGTATCTGAAATGAGACCTGCTAGTGAGCAAAAATCTGCTACGTCCAAATTTAAAAATTCACCCAAGCCAAAGAATGACACAGGCAATGTCCATACATTCCAAGCCAAGGTATGCAAAACGGAATGTCGACTTTGTCCTAAAGAGTTCCATATCATTCGGAATTGCCCTCGTTTTATTAGCATGGATCCCAATCAAAGATATGCTGAAATAAAAGCCAGTAACTTGTGTTTGAACTGTTTCTCGAGTGCCCATGCTCTGAAGGGTTGTAGGAGTATTCATTTATGTAAGAAGTGTGGCAAACGTCACAATACCCTACTTCACAGGAATTTAGATACTTCCAGGAATACTTCACAGGCTTCTCCATCAACTAGCATCACTAAGCACCCTAATTCAAGACCACTTCCGTCACCATTTGTTCCACAAAATAATTCGTCTCAATTACAGTCCACTACTTCTTCAAATGGTGTTATACAAACATGTTTTTCATCTAGCTCTAGGGGTGTTTTACTCGGTACTGCAATAGTGAACGTGTGTCACTTAGGTATGACTTACAGAGCCAGGGCCCTGATCGATTCAGGATCAGAGGGCACATTTATTTCAGAGAAATTATTCAACACTCTTAAGCTTCCATTTACGCGAACATGCGCGAAGATTTCAGGATTGAATAATTCTATTTCCGCTGATGTCCAGAAGGAGTGTACGTTCGTATTGGGATCTAATACTGATGATAGTTTCCAAATTTCTGTCTCTGCCCTCGTAGTTCCACAACTTTCAAGCAACCTTCCTTCTAGGACCATAGATTTTCGATGCTTCTCCAATCTTCCACAACTACAATTTGCTTTGGATAAAGAGATTTCACGATTTTGGGAGTTGGAGAATATTCCACAGAAACGGTTCATGTCCCAATCCGATAAATTTTGTGAACAATTGTACGAGAGTTCTACTCAGAGAAACGACGACGGGAGATATATTGTTTCGCTTCCTTTTAAGGAAGGATATCCGGAGAAATTGTGTTTGGGTCAGTCTAGAACCAGCTCAATGGCTCAGTTCTTCCGCAATGAAGGTCGTCTCCTTAAAAATCCACAGTCTAAGGACGAATATGACAATGTTATTCAGGAATATATTACCCTTAACCATATGGTTCCTGTAGATTCTCCCATTCCTTCAAAAAATCCAACTCACTATTACTTACCACACCACGCGGTAATCAAGCCCGAGAGTACGACTACCAAAGTCCGGGTAGTTTTTAATGCATCTTCTGCTACGTCAAATGGGTTGAGTTTAAATGATATCCTGCACACAGGCCCAGTATTACAGAATGATCTAACAATCCTTTTATTGAAATGGCGTTTATGCCGTTACGTCTTTAATGGAGATATCCAAAAGATGTATAGGCAAATACTTGTTAATCCTTCACACACGCCTTTCCAACGTATTTTATTCCGTAAAAGTCCACATGAGCCCATACAGGATTATGAACTCAAGACTGTAACATTTGGCGTTAATTGCGCCCCATATCTCGCCATTCGTACAATGCTTCAACTAGCAAAAGATGTCCAGGACATATATCCTTTAGCAAGTAAAATTCTTAGGAAATCCATGTACGTAGATGATGCTTTAGTTGGTGCCCATACTATCGACATGGCGGTTAAGGCCAGAAATGAACTCATCCAGGCTTTAGGCTCTGCCGGATTCGCTATGAGAAAGTGGACGGCTAATTGCAAAAGTATCCTTGCAAATCTTCCTGCAGACCACTTACTATATGCTGATTTTTTAGAATTTGACGACCATTGTTCCGCAAAAACATTAGGTATTCGCTGGAACGCTCGATCTGATGCATTTTATTTCTCAACATCAGAATTTCCTGACACTTGTATATACACTAAACGCGAAGTCCTGTCGCAAATTTCAAAGCTATTTGATCCTGCAGGATGGCTTGCCCCAATCATAATAATTGCGAAAATTATTATGCAAAGAATATGGATGGATCGAACTGATTGGGATTCCATCATTTCACCGGAAGCTCTTCACCATTGGAAATTATTTCAGTCCAGTTATTCTCATATAAATGACATAAGTATACCAAGGTGGATTAACTTTGCTCCAGAATGTGAAGTCCAATTCCATGGATTCTCCGATGCTTCTGAAAGAGCATATGCTGCCGCCATATACATTCGTGTTGTACACAAGAACTCCGTTTACACACACTTAATAACCTCCAAGACAAAAGTGGCTCCAATCAAGACCTTATCGATCCCCAGACTAGAATTATGTGGCGCAGCCCTATTAGCTGAAATGATAGACAATGTCATTCCACAATTTGAGATCCAAGAATATTCTATGATGTGCTGGACCGATTCCACGATTGTGTTGTCGTGGCTGGCAAAACCACCATGTGTCTGGAATACGTTTGTCGCTAATAGAGTGTCCAAAATCATTCAGATTATTGATCCCTCCCGATGGTTTCATGTTGACTCTGAAACTAATCCAGCAGATATAGCAAGCAGAGGTGTTCATCCACAGGTTTTGGTAAATAATGATCTCTGGTGGCTAGGACCACCCTGGTTATCAGATTCATCAAAACATTGGCCAAATGTTCCTACTACAAATTTCGAAGAAACCGATTTAGAAAAAAAGCCGGTAAAGGTACATTTCTCCTATTTCCAGCATTTTGAAGATGTGCTAGATCGATTCTCCTCTTTCCCCAGGGCAGTACGAGTAGTGGCCTACGTCTACCGTTTCTACTACAGTACGCACCCGAAATTCCGCTCTAATTATCATAGAAACACTACTAATATCACAGCGTCTGAAATCCTGTTTGTTCGTCGGCAATTGATATCCATGTGTCAGAAGGCGTGGTATCCAAACGAATATATGACACTAAGTGCCAAGAAATCCATTCCATCTTCGAGTTCATTGCTGAGTTTGAATCCTTTTATCGATTCTGAAGGTGTCATGCGAATTTGCGGTCGATTGGAAGCATCTCCTGCATTATCTTACAACGAAAGACATCCAATTGTTCTTCCATATTGTTGTCAATATTCCCGACTTCTAATTAAATTTATCCACTTGATATCTCTGCATGGGGGAAATCAACTTGTTCTCCGTTTGGTGCGATCACAGTACTGGATTCCAAAAGTACAAAATCTAATCAAGACCACCATCCATAACTGCAAACCATGCATCCTATACAAACGGAAATGTCAAAAACAGCTAATGGCGGCGCTGCCCCCTGAGAGATGTGAAATTTCCCGTCCCTTCACACATACTGGATTAGATTTTGCTGGTCCATTTGACATCAAAAGCTATTCGGGCAGAGCTTGTCGTATTACTAAAGGATATGTATGTGTATTCGTCTGTTTTTCCACAAAGGCGATACACCTTGAAGCAACATCCGATTTATCCACCTCAGCTTTCCTTGCTGCCTTCAGTCGTTTTGTGTCACGTCGTGGTTGTCCTCTTCACTTACACTCCGACAATGGAACCACATTTATTGGCGCCTCCCGACTTGTGGCCAAGGAATTTCTACAAACATCACAAAGTGCTGTAACTTCCAATTACGCTCATCAAAATATATCATGGCACTTTATACCTCCTGGAGCCCCTCATATGGGAGGACTTTGGGAAGCAGGGGTAAAGAGCTTCAAGCAACACTTAAAAAAGACTGCAGGAATCATCAAGTATACTTTTGAAGAGTTCCAAACGTTGTTATCCAAAATTGAGGCGTGTCTTAATTCCAGACCATTATCTCCTATCTCACAAAATCCATCAGATCTTTCGGCACTAACACCAGGCCATTTCCTGATCGGCTCTCCACTTTTAGTTCCACTGGATCCTGAAATTAGCGAAACTCCAATGTCCATCCAAAATCGTTGGCAGCGGCTCAAAGTAATACATCAGCACTTGTGTACGCGATGGAAAAATGAGTACCTAAAGGAGCTACAGAAGCGGCACAAGTGGAAAAAGCCTGAAGACGATCTTAAGGATAACATGCTGGTTGTTGTTAAAGATGAAAATTTACCTCCAAACTGTTGGCGTCTCGGCAGAATAACTCGCGTCTATCAAGGTAACGACAGACGAGTGAGAGTAGCTGATGTCCGTACACAAAGAGGCACTATAACCAGGCCCATTACAAAACTCGTTATTTTATCCTCCGAATCATCTGCCTAATAACTTTCCATCACTCTTTCGTACTACCAACGTGCCCGATTTTTTAGACTTACTTTCCGACTTTATTATTTTCAATATTTTCTCAACCTTCTCTTAAACTATTATTCTAGCACTATGAGCCCAACCACCAAGCACAACAGCAGCCAGAATAAACAGAAGCCTTTTGTGTGTAGGGTATGCCGGAAGACACACGCTTTGAAATCCTGTTGGCGTTTCCGAAATATGAATACGACCGAGAGGAAGGAAGTCGTTAAGAAATATGGGTACTGTCCTAATTGTCTGGCGCACGTCCACTCACAAGGATCCTGCTTCACGAAAACAGGATGCGCTTATTGCAAGCAGCCCCACCATTCCTTACTCCATATACATCCTCGGCTCCAAAAAGTCTCTCCAGGTTCGACTTCCAGAACATCCCGGGTTCCACCAAAGTCCTCGTCCTTAAGTACACCACCTAAAAAACCATCCACGTCAATCAGTACGGGCCCGCGAGTAAGTAGACAACCCCCACCTAGTACGACGTCGCTCACCGCAATACTTAAGCAAAATGCTGCAACCTTGCTACCAACGGCGCTAGTAAAGGTAGACGCTAAAGATGGTAAACATTATGCACGTTGCTTGTTCGATTCCGCATCCAGAATAAGTAGTATCTCGAAGCGGTTCACCGACAAACTGGGATTGACAACTCTAGAATTGGACAACGAAACAATTTGTCCACTCACTTTATGGTCCTGTGTTGATTCCACTTACAAAGTAGAAGCAACTTTGCGGGTACATAATCGAATCAGCACAGTAACTCCTACAGAAAGTTTACCCGAATCCATAAAATCCAATTTTAAAAATCTTGTTCTGGCTGACAAACATTTCCACAAAGCGTCGTCGATAGACATTGTTCTAGGGGTTGATATTTACTCGCGCGTTATCTCAGAAGGCATTTTTGTACGAGCAGGTCTTCCCACTGCTCAAAATACAATGTTCGGAATAATTTTATATGGTATTTTTTCTTTACCTTAAGATGTAATAGTTTAGATCATTTTATAATTAGCAATGGATTTAAAGCAAAATATAAACGCACTAATGAATTCTTTACATTTAAGTATAACATAATTAAATTACATACTTGAATTCCATTACTATGCATATAATACTTTTTACATATATTTTTTAACAAAGTTTTGTAAATTAATTTATTTTAACTACAATTCCAATACAATTAAAAATGTGACCTGAATTCTGAAAATTGTTACCTCACTACTTTTAAACTTTTTTTTCATTAGTATTCTCCTTCTGTATCTGCAATATGACTCCATATCCTTTTCACTAATTACAGATATCCTGCAAGGCGGGCGGTGATGTTTACGTCAAAACAGTACATCCCTATATTTGAGTTGTACGCCGTAAATTCCTATTTCATTTAAACTGAATTCCCAATTTAAAATGTATCTATGTGTAAAATCGCCAAACGCCAGTGCAGTAAAGTAATCGAAGTACTTTACTGCATTACATTTATCTACATTACAGAGCCATATTGCAAATACAGCATCCGCAAAACTTGTCTCTGGTTCAATCCTATTCTTTTACAACAGTCAAACCTACTGGTAAGATTTCGTCCAACAAAAAATAAATCTTAAATTCCTAAGCAAAATCCTAAATACATTGTGTTGTTTTTTCTTTTGCTTTATCTTCCACTACTACGGAGTTACAAAACCAACGAAAATTCAATTCTTTGGTTTTGTTTCGGCTCAAGAGAGTTCCATGGTTTCTTTGTCCATCCAGGTCTAATCTGCTCCCACAAGTTCCTGCAATTCAGCTATTTACCCTGTACAATTATATAAAAATTATAATCAGAAATCGAGATGTTATTGAATTTCATGCGTTCCACCCTAATGTTCGAACAATATTACCGCAGTTGTCCATCATAAAAATAATTTATTTCCAGACAAAGACTGATATTAAAAATTTTGAACACATTGTATTCTTATGAAAATGATTCCCTAGCGCAACAGGAACTGAACTACTCTAGTCGTCAGACTGGACTTTAAGATCCTCAAGATCACAAAAAACAATTTAGATGTTAGAAGACAGACTCTGATTATATTTACTAACATCTTGCAATTGCTCTTCCACAACACTGATATCAGGTATAATACAGAATCCCAATAGATCATGACTTGTGAAATTGCAAAAACAATTGTAAATAAAAAAATAAAAACAAATCGCTACAGTTGGTTTCATTTACGCACACCTGTATTACGTGCGCTACATGAAAGCGTTGGCAACATACACCAAGTGATCCGTATATTCAAAATGCAAAATAAAATTTCTGAAATTGTGATTTTGAAATTTGGGTAAGTTCAAAGAGAACTTTTGGAATATAATCTAATTTCTTAAATACAATAAGTGTATTTATCGTTGGGCGCCATATCTAAGCCTAAGTGCTAGCTAGCTTTACATCTATTGATGAGAATTTCTTCATTCTCAATTGAGGCTTAAATGGTACATTCTCCAAATGTACGATATCTTGTAGTAAAGGTGACCAGCCTATGTTTAATGTATTTAGCACAAGTATTTGTGCTTGAGTTGGATTGTCTATCTCATAGGGGAAGAAAAATGCAGCAGTATCCCTGGGTAAAGATTTCTTTACACGATATAAAAAGCTGCCTCCGAGATAAGAGATGGAACTTGAGACATGGAATGGAGATGTAGAAACGAATGATGCATTTCCGATGTCGTCAATAGCCCGGAGTTGAGTCGGACGTTCGTCAACTTTATTTAAGATGAGTTGACCCTGCGAACCCGAAATTGAGTTGGGAATTGGTCCCGATTCTAGGGTTGGGACCCCAAGCAGGTATTTTGAGACCGAATTTAACAGACGGATGCTGAGTCTAAATGACGTAATGTCAGCCGGGAAATCCTGATCCGTTATTCTTGCATTATTTAAGACTTGGCGTTGCATCTCGCTTAGTCTTTGAGCCGGTGCGTAACCAATACACCGTGAGTTCCAATTTTGTGCGATCTCATTTGGTAACCATTCTGGTCCAATGTCCGGGTCTGCAGTATATGCTATATCTTGACATATACGTTTAGCAGACAAAGTGATGTTCGGATATGAAGCAGTGAGATAATATTG
The DNA here is from genome assembly GCA_947397865.1 of Polietes domitor. Classification (NCBI taxonomy): domain Eukaryota; kingdom Metazoa; phylum Arthropoda; class Insecta; order Diptera; family Muscidae; genus Polietes; species Polietes domitor. The sequence goes on from OX377618.1 coordinate 126,332,332, forward strand.
TTGCTCCATATTTGAAAAATAGCCTGAATCTTCATAGGCGTATGGTTTAATATTAAATTTGGATTCGACACTTGATGGAATCTGAAAATTACCGAATCCAGCGAGATAGAGCATTATAGATTTTGGAAGTATATAATTGCCTTCTGTATATATTACTTCAATTAATTCCAATTCATGTGTATTAAGCTGGTACCTATTCTTTTTCTTAAGATATAAAGCGCGTGTCCAAGCGAAAACAACTACATAATAAGTATACATACTTAGGGATATTGAGGGCTTAAAATTTAACGAGTGGGCACAGAAATTTTCATAAGTTTCATTTATTAGGGTTGTAAGGCCTTCAAACCCCGTAAAATGGTTTATTTCTTCTTCAACCAACTCCTCAGCAGCTGCAGGACAGAATGCCTCTAAATAGAGTGGATCATTCTTTAACTCGGAGGTCGTTTTAGATAGATGTTGACCGCCCGGTGGCTCCTTCGCGACAACTGGAACTCGTACGTTGTCCTGAGGGTGGTTCGAAATACCACCACGTCTGAAGGTAGCGTTAGCTCTGCCTCTTCCTCGATTGTTACCTCCTCTTTGGGAGGATCTGTTATTACCACGGCCTCTGTTTCCATTATTCTGCCCGTAGTTGTTTTCATTACGTGAATCATATTGTTGATCACTGTATTCTTGCGCTTGGTTATTAGGTGCGTGTTCATCACGTCGACCTTTATTCTGTCTATTCTGAGACATTTTATTTATTTGTTTATTTTGTTTTGTGCTTCTCCGAAGTCTTTGATTTGAAAAGTTGTTTTCTTTATACTTTGTGGGGCTACCACGTCGCTTGTTTATAAATTTAAATGTGTGGGGCTTCCACTTCACTGTTTGTTTAGTTTAGATTTTATATTTTAAAAAGGGACCCCTACCTATATCATCGAGCTCGACTATTAAGTAAAGGTCTGTGAAATGTCTAAATTTGCCTATCGGGGTAAACTTCGCGATAATTCACAAAATAGTTATTTAAATTTTGTTCAATAAAATTCACATTGGGCCTTTTCACTCTCAGTGAAGCAGATATTTAGAAAAAAATTATATATATATAATAATTAGAGCATGTAATAATATATTACATTATATAATACTTAATCATATTTACAATACTGTATTACATATAATACACACTACGCTACATACATGTATATATATTTACATATGTATATATTTACATATGTACATAAATATAAGTGTATGACATTTACTGCACTACCACAACTTCATTTAACATATCTTCTTCTTCCTCTTGGTGCACGTGAATGTTAAGCCAGCTTCAGGTGGTTTATAACCTCAAATTACTAGGTTATGGTTTGTACGTACTGTTAGCCGCAACTCCAGTACGATTTAAAATAAGAAAACACGATGGGGCGTCGGACGGCTACGAATTTAGAAGATTCCTCCTTTTTCTTCTACATAGATGTGGAAATGTACAGCCTTGTAGAATCTTTAACCTTATACGTACAGAGTCACTTGACTCCTCGTATATACGGTGTGCCAATGGTGCCGATGGCGGGTGGTTTTGCACCGAAAAGATTGAGCTGCTGCTCCTTGTTGTTGCTGGCCAGTGGTACCGCTGGCCAAATGTTTTCGTACCGAAGAATTGTGGGCTGTTGTTCCTAGCGTTGTGTGCTGCAGTCCCAAAACAGCAAAAGAAAAAAAATCAAGCTGTCTCGCTTGTGACAGTGGCCCGCCAATGGTACTGTTGGCGGGATGGTTTCCGTACCAAAAAAAATATGTTCAGGAGATCTGGAACCGCCTATTTATAATGCTGTTGCACTTTTGTTGGGCAAAAAAATGCGCCAAAAGTCGCAGCCTGAGTTGCTAAATTTCCTGTGCAACTTTTTATGTGCAATTGCACTTGCAAAAATAGGCTGTTGCTGCTTATTCCTCCTTTGCCGCAATTCCCAAAATCAAACCTATGAAATTGCAACTAAGTTAGTAGGAATTCACTAAATTATGTCTTCCTAAACTTACCATGTGCAGATTTGCACATTCACAAAAAAAACACTTTAAGCACTTTCACAGCAACACTTTAATTTAATTTAAGAATTGTGCTGATCACTTGTTCGGCTTTCTACTACAACTGCATTAATAAATTCTGTCATGTACGAATGTATGTGTGCAAGCATTTTTTTGAGCAGTGCTACCAACTTAGCACCAAAGGTGTTGCCAGTGTGGTAATGCCCTAAATAGCTGCGCGCTATTCATGGTGATGTAGCGTATGTTGACCACTAAATGGCGGCGATCCGTAACACCTTAGAAACACTTTAAATATAAATGTTGATTATTGTCTTAACTAATTGATGAAATTATTGCACGTTTATAGTCGTAGTGAGAAGTAAAAACTTTTTCGTAGTTGATGGTAGTATTTTATAAAAAGTAGATTTCTGCAGTCAATAACTTTCGAATGATGCCTAAATGGTGAACATCGGAAGGAAATTGACGCCTCAGCGCACATTTTGGTAAAAAGTATTTGAACATTTTGGCTCTGAAAATCCATTTCACAAAAATGGAGTCAGTGACGTCATTTACCGTTCGATATTCATCATCATTGGCATTATTCGAAAAGTATAACACCTTTTACAAAATGTTTCCAAGAAATATGAGTTTTTAGCTGTCACTTTGTAAAACCAATGAGTTATTCTATGAAAAGAATACAAATTTACATGTGAAGTACTTCCAAAGGGGTATTAATTGGGAAAAATGGTTAAAAATGCAACATTAAAACAATTACACGGAAAAATATAATTTTTAGGGATGTTTCCAAGAGCGTTTAGCTCACAGACGGCTGGACCCAGCGACAAAATAAAATATAAAACAATCCAATCTTCATGTTTGGGGGTGACCGCAGCAATTTATTTTCGTGACCCATCCTACTGTACATATACTTAAAGTTTGGTAAAAAGTATTTGAACATTTTGGCTCTGAAAATCCATTTCACAAAAATGGAGTCAGTGACGTCATTTACCGTTCGATATTCATCATCATTGGCATTATTCGAAAAATATAACACCTTTTACAAAATGTTTCCAAGAAATATGAGTTTTAACTGTCACTTTGTAAAACCAATGAGTTTTTCTATGAAAAGAATACAAATTTACATGTAAAGTACTTCCAAAGGGGTATTAATTGGGAAAAATGGTCAAAAATGCAACATTAAAACACTTATATATATATATATTATATAATATAATTTTTAGGGATGTTTCCAAGAGCGTTTAGCTCACAGACGGCTGGACCCAGCGACAAAATAAAATATAAAACAATCCAATCTTCGTGTTTGGGGGTGACCGCAGCAATTTATTTTCGTGACCCATCCTACTGTACATATACTTAAAGTTTCAAGAAAGCGTATTTCTTTATTGCTAAAAACAGCAAAAAACTGTTTGCTATTTCAGCAGATACAAATGTCAGATTTGTATCTTCTTCGCAAAAGCAAGAAATTTAGCGACTTCAAATCGCTAGCTTCTACTGAACTGATGTAGTTTAGGTTAGGTTAGGTTTAAAGGACCAGAATGCTCCTGCACTCTGAACACTCGGAGACCCAGTCGGGTCCATTGTGCAAATCCTTTCGTTATCTGAAAAATAAGATTGTAGTTTATAGGAGGGGGTAGGGAGTGATAGGATTAAGGAAGGGTGATAGATGATATATGGAGTGTGCGGGAAATGAGAGGATTTTGGAGAGGGGATATGGGGGTAGGAGAATATGAAGTTGTGTTATTAGTTTTTTTTTTTCCAATGGTTGACGACTAGGTAAGAAATTTTGTTGAGAGTCATCCGGTCTACCCATGGTGGTGGTAAGCCTTTATGGCTCTCTTTCTTTGTTAGTCGCCAACTGTCTATGTGGTTACATCCATGTTCCTTACTAGCCACCCCTAATCCGATTTAGTCCTTTTGAGAATCCCAAAAGGTCATAAACGGTGCGGGTTGCAATATCCTCTATGTTGTTAATAAAATAACTTCCTAGGTATTTGTTTCTACGTATACACAGCGCTGGACATCTGCAGATTATGTGCTCGATAGATTCTAACTCCTCCTCATCCTCACATAATCGACAGTGATCCTCGATGTCCAACTGCCATCTTGAGATCCTACTCCTAGTGCAGTAATGCCCTGTGTAGATACCTATCAAAGTTCGAATTTCTGCTTTGTTTAGCTCTAGTAGAGTTCTGGTTTTGCCCCTATCGATCTTTGGCCATGTGGCCCTGGCGATCCTACAGGTTGACAAACTATTCCATGCTGCGTTCATCTGTGACCATTTCCTTGATTCAATCAGTCTGTACAACGTGCCAATCGGTGGTTTTACTAGGTTGTCAGCTCTATTGATTTCCAAGGACGAACCATTTCTAGCCAGTTCATCTGCTATCTCGTTTCCTTTGACATTGCTATGTCCGGGAACCCAGCAGAGACGGACGGTATGGTCGTTGAGGTTATCTAGTGAGCGTTTACAACTCAGTACAAGCCTTGATTTGACAGTGTGTGACATGATTGATTTCATTGCTGCCTGACTATCTACGTAGAAATTTATATCCGTGGTTACCGGAATGTTCTCGCTTGATAGAAATCTTGCTGCCCTTTCTATTGCCAGTAATTCTGCTTGGAAGACACTACAGTTGTCGTCGAGTCGGAGAGACTTGCGTATCTGTAGTGATTCAATGTAGAATCCTGCTCCTGTGCCCTGTTCCATCTTTGAGCCATCAGTGTAGACCGAAAGCCCTGTGAAGGGCTCACCATTGTCCCAATCTGATCTCTTTGGTATAACCATCTGTGGTAAGGGTGAGAAGTCCAGAATCGGCACCATGTAGTCTGTACCTCCATTGATGACCGATTCGTGAACACCCAGTATTCCTCCTTGAACTATCCTTGCGTGACCATAAGGTCTATTTTTCCAGCATCCTGATTCTTTGAGTCTTATAGCACTCCTGGCAGCAATCATCTCTGTGAAGTGGTCCAGAGATGGGTGATGTAGAATTACATCCATCGCTGCTTGTGGAGTGCTTTTTATGGCTCCCGTAATGCTCAGTCCTGCTAGCCTTTGCGTTTTCATTAATTTTGCCCGGAGTTTACCCACTCTCATTGCGCTCCACCATACCAGACAACCATAAGTAGTAATGGGTCTAACAACCGATCGGTAGATCCAGTCTACAACTTTTGGTTTCAGACCCCAGCTCTTACCAATGGAGTTCCTGCACATGTAGAGCGCATTTAGACCCTTTTTATACCTTTCCTCTGTGTTCCTATTCCAGTTCAACTTCCGGTCCAGGATGACACCAAGGTATTTGGCCTCCTGAGAGAGGTTGAGCTCCGTTCCATCAAGGATTGGCTTCCTAAATGGTTCTATGTTATATTTCCTTGTATATAGGACTAGCTCAGTTTTCCTAGGATTGATGCCCAGGCCACTGTCTCTGGCCCAATCAGATAATTTCTTCAGTGCTCCTTGCAACAGATCGCTGATTGTTGGTAGGAATTTTCCACCTACCAATATAACAACGTCATCTGCATATGCAACTACTTTGTTACCCTCATCAGAAAGGGATCTGAGGATATTATTGACAGCAAGAAGCCACAGAAGAGGAGATAAAACTCCACCCTGTGGCGTTCCCCTGGTCACCAATTTCCTTATAGTTCCAGCTCCCAAGGCTGAATTTATTACTCGATGTCGTAGCATCGAGTCAATCCAGTCAGTCAGGAAGTTAGGAACATGTAGATCCTTTAATGAATTAGTTATCGTGTTGGCCTCAATGTTATTGAAAGCTCCTTCTATGTCTAGAAACGCTGCAAGAGTGTAATCTTTACTTTCTAGGTTTCTCTCTATGTAACCCACGACCTCATGAAGAGCGCTCTCAGTGGATTTGCCTTTGAGATAGGCATGTTGAGCGTCGCTTATGAGATTGTTGTCTATGCTTCCTCTTAGATAAATGTCTAAGATTCGTTCCATTGTCTTAAGGAGGAAGGATGACAGACTGATTGGTCTAAAATCCTTGGTGGATGAATGACTTGGTTTGCCTGCTTTGGGTATGAAGACTACCCGCACCTCCCTCCAGCTCGTTGGTATAAATTTTAGGCGCAGACATGCTTTGAACACACGGACTAGATGTGAAGCAATTACATCTTTTGTATGTTGTAGCATGGCTGGGAATACACCGTCCATACCCGGAGATTTGTAGGGTTGGAATGTATCAATTGCCCATTTAACTTTATCTTCACTGACTATTTTATCTATGCTAACTTCATCAAAAAGGGAAGAATTGGATGCTGTGGTCATGTTGACCTCGCCTTCAATATCCTCACAATTTGGGAAGTGGGTCTCTGCTAAGAGGCTAAGTGTCTCTAGGCCCGATGCCGTCCAGGTGCCATCCGTTTTCTGGATGTGTCCTAGAGGTTTCGGATCCTTCGACAAGACTCTTCTAAATCTGGCGCAATCATCTACGTTATCTATTGTCTCGCAATAGGCAACCCATGACGTTCTCTTTGCCTTTTTTAAGTCTGCTTTGTATTTGTTAAAACTAATCTTATAGTTTTCCCAATCATCATTGCTCCTAGTACAATGAGCCCTATTGTACAGTTTCCTAGTAACCTTTCTGAGTTCCCTTAGCTCATTTGTCCACCAGGACGGTTGTGTTCTTTTTCCTGGAAAGGTTTTCGGACAAGACTTAGTGAAACTGTTTGACAGTGCTGATGTTAGGTTGTTGACGTACTTGTCAATATCTTTGCCTGTGAACGTACTAGTTTGCAGATCAGTAAGATCTGTTTCCACTTGATGGTGGAAAGCTGACCAGTTTGTTCTCTTTGGGTTCCTATATGGTTTTGTGTTACTGTGTTCTACATTAACTGTGAAGAGTATTCTTTTGTGATCAGAAAAGGAGTGATCACTAGATACTCGCCAATCTGTAATGAAGGTACTATCCATGTTTGTTAGAGTCAAATCTAGAACTTCTGACCTGACCTTAGTACTGAAGGTTGGGGTATTACCTACGTTACATATTCTAAGGCAGGATAATGTAATAAATTCAAAAACTGACTCACCTCTGTCGTTTATATCTTTGCTGCCCCATTGTGTGTGGTGAGCATTAGCATCACAACCCAGAATCAGCTTCCATTTGTTGCTTGATGCGTATGCTGTGAGTTCTTCCGTGTTGATTCCCGGCGGGTTTTGTCGTTCGTAGGGCATGTAGATGGAGGCAAAAGTCAAGGTTTCCCCGATGGTTGTCTCCAGACATGCCACTGTCGCATCACCAGAACTAAAGCTCGTAGATAAGATTAGACCAAGACTTTTCTTAGCTACTATGCATGTTCTTACCTTCTCATCCGTGCTTGGTGTTATGACCGTGTAGTTGGTGTTAGCCGCTAGTCCCCTCACTTTATTGTGAACGATCCACGGTTCCTGGACTAGGGCTACGTCTGTGTCGTGTTTGGCTATATTAAGTAAAAGATCGGCAGCAGCGGCTTGGCAGTGATGCAGATTAATCTGCACCACGCTGATCCTCTTCCTTTTCGGCTTTTTTGCCCTCAGCGTCAGGTATACGGAATCTGACGGAGCCAAGCCCGAAATTTATGTTGCCTTTCTTTTCCTTAATATATATCGCCGATTCCTTGCTAATCACCATGCGGAGATCTTTGCCGAAGTCTCTTTTACTGGTGGAAGGCAGAACCTCCCAGGACCCAGTATCGAGACCTCTGTTTTGCTTAGCTAATAGTCGCAGTATCATCTCATCCTCCAGTACTGGCGGGGGAAACCATACTACGACTATTGTACGGAGTGGCAGTGCTGACGTTGGTACCACTTCGAGGACGGCGTTCGGCCATGGGGAGACAAGACTGTGAATCACAGATTTTAGAAATGTCAAAGACCTTTCATTTCCGCAATTCACAATCTTGGTTCCCTTGATCCATTCGGCTCCCTTGAAGGATATCTCGTCATCGCACCACTTCTCCGCTAGCATCTCGACTAGAAGCAGCCTTTCCAGCAGCAGCCATCTCTCAGCGTTAATCCTGCCATCAGGATCCGATCTGTCGATGACTGCTACTTGTAGTTCCGACGGAACTTGGAAGCTACCCGTGTTCTTCTGCCTCTTCTTTTCCTTCACTTGAGGTTCATCCCCTGATCTAGCTCTTTTGAGAGCCACTCCAGCATCCGAGGACTTGAGAGCCGCTTGGCTGGTGGAGGGTCCCACAACTGAGCTACAGGCCTTGATCACTCCAGTGGAGGAAGGAGTAGAGGCAGGTTCCTTGCCGTTGTTTCGTGTAGTTGTGCTGTTTTTGTCAGTTTCGTTGCCGTTTGTGTCGTTTCCATGTGCGTTTTTTGTCGAGGTCTTGTCCGTCGCGTGTGAGGGAAGGCTGCTAATCAAGAGACGATCAACAGTGATGTGTGGATAACATCTTTCGATCTTAGCCACACACTGACGATGTCTCCTGAGTACCGCTTTTTCCCTGTCCGTGAGCAGAGCAAAGTCACGTCCTACGAATTTACGTAAAATACCGCAGGAGCGCCTTAAGCCGCTTCTGGCCTTCTGCTCTGCAGTTTTGCTCTGCTCAGACCTGCCCGTGGACTTCGCATCATCTGTGTTGGTCCTAGTTTCACCATCTTCAGGTTCCAACTGTAGTAGAGCTTTTGGCTCTTTAGAGGAACCTCCGGTGGTTACGCTAAGATCTTTTCCATCTGATCCTAGGTCCATGGCGTCTTGTCTTAGTAGAGTGGCCACTGCTTCTGTCCGTGACGGGTCGGCTCGTGCCGACTCATTGGCCTCCGGTAGAATGAGAGTCGTCTGTCGGATCTCACTGGCCTCAACGACTCCGCCAGAAGGTTCCGGTCTTTCCTGGATCTCTTTTGGAGATTGTGTCAGCGTGACATCAAGCTCCTCCGAGAGTATCCAGAGCTGGTCGAAACCCCCTATGGTGGTGTCGCTGAGATCACTGAGCGATCCCAGAGAGGACTCCCGTTCAGCCTCTAGTTGGTGCTGGAGTTCAGACTGCTGCTCCAAAATGGCACCTGCTACCTGTTCGAAAGCTAGAGTCGTCCGTTCGTCCGTTCCCTCAATGGAGGTCATGTTCCGTTCTTTGTCAAGAGTAGTCCGTGGGCATTCCGTAGTCAAATTACCTAAACCAGTAAGGCCGCTGGCGACACGTAGTGGAGACCCGACGTCTCCACCGTGCCCGCCGGAAGTCGCCGCCTTTGCTCCTTCCGACGTTGGGGTGTATATTACCACCTCCGACTTTTCTTCATTTATTTTATTCATCCCATTTTTTTTTGTCCCGTTGTATGCTTTTGTTTTGCGTATTTGAACTATGTAAGTAGGTCCTAGGTGACTAGGACCAGATAGATTCAAAATACAGCCGGTGTGCACACAGGAACAAACACCGGCTATAGGGGGTACCCTTCTGGGCTTATACGGTCTTCACCGGAGGATCGAACAGAGGGAAGTTGTTTATTATACCTTCCGTCTTACTGGTACAGCTAAGGAGATTACGGCTATTCCAGTTGCATAGGAAGGAAAGAGGCAACCTTTAGTCATGCAGACGGACAATCGGACTACCACCCCAATTAGTTCGACTGCACTTAAGCCCCTACATCGCGACAAGATTGTTACCTCCGGTAGTTTGCTCATACTGAGTTTCAAAGAGCCATTTCAATGAATCACAAATCCATAGGTAATATTTCTAAATATATTCTAAATATTTCCAAAAAAGGTCTATCAAAAAAATTTAATCAGACCATACTAATGGCTTTTAACTTTTTCCTTTTTTTTTCCTTATTTCGACAACTTTTTTTATTATTAAACTTGAAGTTATCTTGTTCTCTTTTATTTTTATTAAAACGAAAATTACTACTTTTTTACGAGTAAAATATATTATATTTAAACTAGAAAGACCTGTGGTGAAAATAGGTAAGATCGGTTCAGATTTATATATAGCTCCCATTCAAATTTTGCTGCTGGTTTTTCTTTAAACCACATATTTTAACAGATCTTCTTCAAATTTGGCAAAATATATTATATTTCCACTAGAAACACCCATGACGAATATGGGTGAGATCGTTCCAGATTTATATATATCTCCCATACAAACGTTATACTTGAACTGGAAGTGGGTCACTTTATTCCATGTTTGGATATAGCCCCGATGCAAATATTGACAAACTGGAACATATCACATTAGCCCATGATTAGGAAACATACAAAAAAAATCCTTCCCGTTTTCACTTTTTTACCGAATTTAACTGCATTCTGATAGAAAGTGGAGTGTATCATATAGTCGGCCCCGCCCGACTTTAGCCTTTCCTTACTTGTTTTATTTACCACAGGTATGTGGACATACATTTCTGACTAAGGAGATTTGAAAAACTGGCAATTAATCTATACAAATAAGAACATCAGAAACTATTCATATTTTATTATATTTATTCTTTATATTTGATTTTTAAAATTATAGTTAGTGTAGTCTTCGTATAATGCCTACTAACTTCCTTTAGAGCTTATTTGTTTGTTTATTTGGAATAATTAAAATTACTATAATCGTGAAAAATATGTATTATAATTCAAATATGAATCGTTAAACACCAGCCTTAACTTATATCAGAAACACAGGAAACAAAACATAAACATACGCACGAATTCACTATAGCCAAGATAAATACCGTCTAATTTTATTTACTGTAAATGCTAGAATATTGCGTAAACTCGACGTGAAACGACGATACCAGCTATTCGTAAAAATTCATGTTGTTGATGAAACAGCCAACTTCTTCAAATGTTCCATGAACAGTTGCAATGAAACGTCATCTGTGAGTACGGGAGCACCACCGTCCTAGAAGAAGTTAATAATATAAATAAGAATTAATTGGAGAAAACATAAAAATGTACAAATACAAAAAACACAGATATAAAAGCAGATTGCTTCCATGGTTTTTTGTTGGGACACAGTCATTTAACTATGGAAACACTGAAGCGATCGGAACGAAACCATGAAAATGTTTAGTCACAGCCATTCAACGATTGCTTTCAGATCTACATAATTATTTCCGTGTAAGGTCACTGTGTAGAAGCTGATAAGATATGAATACAGAAAACAACCAACACCATTTTTATATTAAAAATTTGCGACGAAACGAAACCATCACCACCCAAAAAAAGCGTAGAAGGGGGAGTATGTAATCCCTTCTCAAATAAACTTAAAAATTCTTTATAAATTACCGTGGCTTGGCCAATTGGTGGCTGTAGTTTTTTTAAACAAATCAGGGACATTTTTTGGAATAAGAACACGACGGGACAACACACGACGTATACAATAATTCAGAAAACAAAACAAAAATGTTAAAAAATGCATGAACGTTAAAAAGAAACAATTGGCGTGTTTTAGTTACAAAATAGAGGACTTCCCGCTTAGCAGTATTTGTTCGATAAAATGTCAAAAAATTTTAATTATAATTATACAAGTAACAATTCATGTTGTTACTTTAAATGGGATCAATTGGTTTTATTGGAATACATTTTTTTATTGTATGAAATTTTAAATATTTTTTTGAAAATTCTAAAAGCCGAACAAAAACCGCTAAGCGGGAAGTCGCTTAGTTTGTACATAAAACACGCCAAATAATAGAAAATTATATTTATAAAATTAGTTGCAACACACATACCTGACCATAAGCATACATATTGTTATGCGTCTGCGAGGGATTGACTTTCGACAATAAGAAGCGTGCTTGCGATCCGCCGTGCTCGGTATCGATGTAACGAGGCATTGGGAAACGCGTTTGTAAGATTTCCTGAGCGTCGTCTACAGGAGCTTGTAGCAATTGTTTGAAATTTTCATACTCCGGCATATCTTGATATTTCAAAGCACGCCACTGCGCTATAGTTTCACCGTGATAAATGAGAATTTGGAAGAATGTGTCCATCAGCAGAATGCGATCGGGCTGTATGGACGAGGTATCTAGTAAAACTGGTTCTGGTGGACCATTGAATGAGTACGAATACAATATAGGCTGTATCATAATAAGCGATTGTGTTAAGTCTTCGCGCATTAACATGTGTCTATAGAATGTGGTCTCATCGGGTGAATTATTGAAAACCTGCAAAAATTGCGAACGACGCAAATGGTACATGAATTGTGGGAACAAAGAGAAATTTTGAGCCAAACGGAAACTATTTGGATCATCTTTGCTGTATTCGCCGAATTTTTGGCACTGCAAGAGAAAGAGAAGGTGAACATGTATTAAAGGAATAAAATAAGATACATAAATAAAAAAGTAAACAAAGGCATCGGGTGGGGCCCAGCAACATTCTCTATTGTTCTGAATACTAAACGAAATTTTTTTATGGACAACATCCAGTTTACTCCAGTTGGATATAAACATATCATTTATACATACCAAGCGAATTAATTGTCTGTCAACCCATCTTAGAATATCTGGACCTTCGTCTGTTTCAGCACGGTATACCACCATTCGGGCCATTATAACAGCAGCAGCTTCTTGGTCAAATCCGGCACTAATGTGGTGGATATTCGAAGTGGCGTCGGCCCAACTGAAATAAAACAAAAGATGCAATTGCTTATGTCAACACAGTTTTAAATAAAAGAGCGCTAAAAAGTAAATATAATCTATTGACATTCTTAAGAAACCCGAAATGGCAGTTTTAAGTGTTTTCTGGGTAAGTATCACGTAACCTTTCATTTCATTTGATAAATTAAATAACATTATTACATACAAAGAGATATTGAAATCGGATTTTTGTACGTAGTTTTAAGCATTCCACATTACAGTTTTAAATACAAAATCATATTCTTCTTTATGATCTAGTGAAATTTTTATTTCACCAATGAACAGGATTTCTGACCATTGTATTTAGAAAATCTCTACTTACTTTCTTGCCAGTGTGGTCACACGTATACGTCTCTGACCACTGGGATGCTGATATTGTGTAATGAACTGAATACATCCTCTACCGCCCTGAGGTATTGGAGCAGCATGCTGGTTGACTACTTCAAAGAAGAATGCCATGGTCGAACTGGGATTAAGAGTACACAATTTCCATTGAACCGTTTGACCCATGCCGATTTCAACATCCGACACCGATGGGCTCTTCACATTCAATGACACACATGAACCAATACCACCAGAGATTTTCAACTCTCGAGAGCATTTTACTTCCAGAGTACTATTAAAGGCCATTTTCAAATCAGTACGGGCATCACGCGCGAATACACGTTGGAAGGTTTGTTTGAAGAGGGAAGAGTTGAATGAATCGCCCATGACCATGTGGCCACCGGTGGAGTTACAGCACTGCTTCATTTCCATCAAACCGGTTTGATCCAATGCGCACGAATAGATGTCAATACAGTGACCGTTGGTGGCTGCACGAAGAGCCAAAACATCGTAGTGTTTAATGGCTTTCTTCATGAATTTAACATTGTCCTTGTGAATGTCGTGATGTGAACGGATTGGATGTTTCAGTTCATCATCGACTACTTGGCCGGGGCCCTGAGAGCAAGGTCCACCAACAAAGGACAAGATGCGGGCTCCAGTATTTGGATAAGTGCATTCCAATAAACCCACAGCAATGGCCAAGGCGGCTCCGGTGGAACGGAGATAACGCTTGCCCTGAGGCACAGGCCAAGGATCACGTTGTAGTTCACTCAACAAATCGCCAAGAGCAATGTCACACTTCGAAATAGGCTGCAAGAAACGATTGGCAGGCGGAACAGCAGCATGTTGGCCAGGAGCTCCTGGCATACGTTGTTGCTGGCCCGGCATTGGCTGACCGCCAGGTCCCACGGGAGCGCCTGGAGGGACTCCCGCCGTCGATCGGCCAATACCCAACATTTCTTGAACCTGTTTCGCAGTCAAATCCTTAGTGCCACGAAACACGTAGCTCTTCGAGCAACCTTCTGCTCCCAACTCGTGGACTTGAATCATTTTACCGAAAGTAATTAGGCCCACCAACGCATTTGGTGGCAGCAAACTCAGTGACATTTGCAAAGAATCTTTCAAAGCATCCAATTCCTCCTCGTCCATGCATGTATCGACCAAAAATATGAACACTGGCGGCATACATGGTGCCCGTGTAATAGTATACTCAATGGTACTAAAACCTGGAATCAGCTCAGCTGGTTGATGTTGTTCTGATATGGCTGCATATTGCGGAGGGAACTAAAAATGGTATAAAACACTATAGAAACACTCTACTCGTCATCAACTACGGATTACTTACGGGATTCCGCTGGAAACAAAAATTACAGACCCACAACTTGGCCCTGTAGTCGACTTGGCACAATGGATTCAAGATTGCCCTACAATTTGCACGAGTGCACAGCACAGGCTCATACTGGATTGGCGGTAAATCGGGACGTTCTTTCAACGGCTGATAGAGACAGGCCAAAGGCACAACCAAACGACTGGCATCAATACGACTTGATGGCCAAACGTTCCACGTCAGTCTAACGCCGTCACGATCTTCATTCTGCTGTATAAACTCCTCATAGGTCGTCATCTTGGAAGGAGTTTACACTATAAAATCCTCTTATGTTCAGACCTTTATATAATTTCCCAGTTTTTTTATTTTTTTATATAAATGGAGAAAAATAAAAGTGATCCAATTAGAAGCAGCAACTTTTCTCAGTCGTCGGCCACGTCATTAGGTTTGACAGTTAGTTTGTGAAGGGTGATTTTTCTTTGGTAGATAAGAAGAAGCAGAAACTAATCAAGTAGCATTGATAGCAGGTTGTTAAAGAATACATAATAGTGCTGTTTTTTGCAAATACAAATACACTGCATTCGGATATACATTCCGGATTTCCCCTATCAAACTCCACTTTCATATGAATTGGCTGTGTCGAACACCATATAAAAAATCTAATAATGCTTTCGAATATTCACCCAAAATCCACTTTTTCTGGATTTTTTAATTTTGTATATGGAGTTTGACAGGTGAAATCCGATGGATTTTGGGAGTATATTTGAAAATCGACCTTGTAGCCTTGTCACTCTGATTGCGAAATCTAAAATGATATAAGGTCGATTTTCAAATGCCAAATTTGTATGGGATCTGATATTTGTAAATCGAACTTTTTTCAAAATTCAAAATTTCTCCTTCTTTTGACCAACTAAAGTTCTGTTCTTGAATTTGAATTCTCATTAACTTTTCAAAGAGCGAAAATGAACATCTAATATTTCAACAGTCTTGGTATGGACGATATAATTTTCGACAAATCTAGTTTTTACAAAATACAATTGATTTTATTTTGATTCATAATTTACTTTTGTATTTTCTGCGTTTTTTTTCAATTCACCGATGTGCTACCTTCCTATTTCAATTAGGGTATTCACAAATCGTAAGATCGTTTTTGAGCATCCCAGATAGACGAAAATATTAAATACGACAAAATGTATTCGTCATGAAAACGTTAAAAAAATGCGATAAATCAAAATAATTACGCATCTGTTTAAAAACAATGAAATAATAATAATAAAAATAATGAATAATAAAAAATTGTTTCACTACCTTACCTTGACAATATCACATACATTTATTTATTTATTGAATTCAGTTTTGTAATACAAAAGCCCTTCGGGCCTTTCAGGCATTTGGGGCATTCAGAAAAAGATATCTGAAATTGTCGTATGGTCGCAAAATATTTTTGTTTGAAGAATACCTATTTTTGTTTTTCATAATACAGACCCCTCACGAAAATTCCATAATAGTCAAGGCGTATTTATAAAGGTGATAGCAGGAGCCCAGCTGACTGAAATTCTTTTCATTCAAAAGTAACGGAAACTATCAAATCCCATATATTTTGCTTTGATATTATATATACTTTTTATTTGATATTATATATATATATTTCGCCTTGATAATAGTCTACATTGATTTCATAGACACAACAAAACTGTTCCGATATCAAACAACGACAAGAAATTCTTAAAATAAAAATTATTGAAAAAATTACATATAAAAAAGCAAACCAAAAAGCAAAACCAATTCAAAACTTTACATAGACGCGAATCGTTTGACTAACGCCAAACACGATTCGCGGTGTGCCATCGCCGGCGAAAACGTTTACATGTGTGCTGTCGCGATTCGCATACGATTAGCGTGTGACGATTCGTGGTTCACGAACCTGCACAGACATACAAGAGAACGCTTTTGCGAATCGCCTCCTGGTTCGATGAATCACACTCACATTCTCTAAAACAAAGTGCCTACACATATGCATCTTTGAAATACAATGCAACCCAATTGAAACAGTGGATTCCCTAAAGATGTTAGGGATTATATTTAACACATTGAGTGCCAAGCGGTTTTGACGCAAACCTTCCAAAAATAACTACAGGCTCTAAGTAAAAGCAACCACTGTCGTACGGAAACGTACAACGTGGCACCCCACGACGGGTTAGGCACTCAATGTGTTAAAAAGAGTTTATCATGGGTTCCCTCACATTAAATACATACCTTAAACTAGCACTACAATCTAGAATCAACATAATATGGTATTGAATGTCGTTCGTAGATTAAGGTTTAGTTATATATGGCAAAGCTCCAACTTCATAATTCCAAAAAAAAATCAATCCTGTGCCACTTATGTATTAGAAGTGTACTAGATGCTCTAAAATCCACCCCAATCAAAAATTATTGTACTGAATCCACCAAACTTATTACCTAAATCGTTTTCCCTGCCGAAGAATTTATTCCACTAAGGTTCTCGTCTACTATATGTCTAGCCCTTATGCGACCCAAAGATATGGAAATCGACACTAAACCATGATTATAATTTTTTATTACCGAGGAAACAATTGTCATAGCAAATAAATGTCAACCTTCCATTTCATTTTCATTTCAAAGTGCGTACAAAAAGTTAACAAGCAAATTTAAAAAAGATATTTTCGTGAGTTTTCTATAAGAAATGCATGTATCTTATAGAAATTAAATTGTCCTGAGAGGTCCGTAACGGCATTAAAAAGATAAAAACATTTTCAGTTGAAAATATTGTAATTAGGGGAAATATAATACATTTCGTCATATATTATATATTGATAACGCAGTACCACAATTTAAAAAATGTGTTACACTTAAACCGGATGATATACGTCTGAAACTAAAGAAAAAATGAAGTTAATTGGTCCTTAGAAGCACTACAAAATTCAAAGGATATCATTTTTCAAAAAAAAATATTTATTCGCACCCATCGATACAATTAAAGAGGATAATATCTGTTAAAAATATATCAAATTTCATTGTTTAGCATTAACGACAATTTTATTCCCCATTAGTTTATTCATATTTTGCTTTTTAAATAGGAAAAGTTTAAATAGCTGTAATGCTAAACTAAAGCATGAAATGACAGTGCCCCCAAAACCTGTATCAACAAATCTCAATTTCGTCGGCTGATGTTCGACCCGAAGAGCGACACAAGAAGATGAATAAACTAGCATTTGAGGAATCCGCTATGGTAGTCGTTTGAAAAAAGTTAACCAGTTAAGATCAAACCACCGCCGATACATATCATTTCCAATCGCTGGACTAAGACGAATGTTAAGATTATTAAACTATCACAGTAATCATTAAACTATTACAGTAAAGCATCGCACAGTATAAAAATGTTGACTCATAAATTTTATTTACAAAACAAAACATTTCGAATTAGGAAAATGCTTCTCAATCTTGGTTCACGAATAAATTTCACAAAGTGGGTGCTTCATCGTCTTCGTACATATCGTCTTTGTTGCTGTCCAAATAACTGAAATTGGGAAAAAAGTTACAGTGAGAAAAAAATTACTTTTCAAATAATACTAAAATATTGCACGGATTTAAAATGTGTTAAGAAAAGGGTTTGGAAATGCCAAAATATCAATACAACAAAGGAAGTATTTGCCAACTAGCATTAAACGCAATATAAAAATTTGGAATTGATAAAATTTCAGATGAAATTGATTTTTTTCGTCTTAAGTTGGGAAACAAGTATAAATACCTTTTATTGGCGTGACAGAATTGTCGTCTGTTCTAATACCAAAGTCAACAAATATGTGTCACTGCGAAAACTCAAGAACACAAGTTTAGTTTGCGACGAACATAATTGCCGATTTCCTGATGTAACCCTCAAAGGAGCAAACATTCATATATTTTATTATAAAATATATTAATTTTGTGCTTAGGTACAAACGGCTATCTATGTTGAACCCTTTTAAAAAGGACGAAGTAACTAAATTACATCGAAGTAAGATAAAATGAAAAGTTTTGACCACGCTTTGCAATGAATGTTTTGTATATAACTCCGAAAAACATTAATCAATTTAAATTCCTAAATGGATTATTTGGAAATTTTTATATTTAAGCTAAGTTGTTTTTATATGTCCTTTACGTATGAATCAATAATCTAAATCATCAATAGCTCTTATGTTAACATCTCGTTCAGACCTTTCCCTATATGGTTGTTCTGGCGTATTGTGGTACGATGATATATGTTGTTTTTCCAACAACTTGACCGGGAACTTCCGAATCAAATACAGCCAACAAGAAACGGTCCTATGAGAAAGATAGAAAGAAACACAATGAAAGCGCCAAAATAATATTCCCAACAAACCACCACAATTCTTACTCCTTATCCGTTGTTTTTATCATTTGTATTTCGCGATCATAATAGTTGGGGTAATCCTCGAGTACATCAAGATTAGCTAACATTGATTCGTCTACTTCATATATTTCACCTTCAATATTACAACCCGAACCGCGTTTATCTAATAGAAAAGGTATGTTATAACGAGTACCAACAACAAGGGGAAACTTTTCATCTGTGATGCCGGCGCCCACAAAACGGGCAAAACCGTTTTCGTGACGTGTAAGCCAATGGTGATTTGGTTCGCCCCGCTTTAGTGTACCATAAACAAAGACATTAAAGAGTTTATTGGATAGTTTCGACATTTTGCGGATGAATCTTGTGTGGACTCTTTCGGAATTTCAAACCTCCCACAACCCACAATTATAAATTACTCCTGTTAAATCATGAAAGTTAATCACTGCAAACTGTCAATTAGGAAGATATAACTCGTCACCCAAGGTGTATTTATAACAGGTGGGAACAGGACCAGTTTACCGACATAGCTCCGATTTTTTCCTTTTTTAGGGGGTAGGGAATTAAATTTGGAGAAAAAAATTATGTAAAAAAATTCCCCCAGGTCTATATTTACTAAGTTGCTGAGCCCCAAAGTTCTGATATATAATTGAGTATATTTTGGTGTATGGGTATAATTGAGTATATTTTGGTAATATGGGAAATCCGCTCATACCCAAAACCGAAGGCTACGCAGAAAAACTTTAGTCTTCGGCCAGGATTAAAGATTTTCTCCTCTGGGGTATGTCCAAAACCGGCTACGCAGTCTAAAGTTTGGAAGTGAAAATCGCTCGATTATTTTGAAATAATATTTCACTTCTTTTAATTTGTATTGCTTGTGAATTGTACGTTTTTTATAAGTTTTATTTTATTTAATGAAAAAACTCTTATTGCAAATGCACTTCCATATTGCTAATTATATTTTTTCTTTTGAAGGTTTTTCCAAAAAATGTGAAGTTCAAGAAATATTAAAATATCTTTTGCTTCGGAATGGGTAAATAGATTTCCAATGTGTATACGCCCTTCAAAAGGTTTTTCGACAAGCTTTCCAACGATTTTT
Organism: Polietes domitor; assembly: GCA_947397865.1. Classification (NCBI taxonomy): domain Eukaryota; kingdom Metazoa; phylum Arthropoda; class Insecta; order Diptera; family Muscidae; genus Polietes; species Polietes domitor. The sequence goes on from OX377618.1 coordinate 126,352,028, forward strand.
ATTGTTTTTAACATTATTTTACGTTCTTGCTTGAACAGAACAAATTTTAATTTTTACCAAGTTACAGATTTTGAAAATAGGGCTGTTCGATTGGGCTTACTAGCTAATTATTTGTATGGAATTTACTTAACAAAAAAAGTAGCTTTTACTACTCTCTTAGTTACCGAGTAAGGTGATGTCTGATTTTTATCTGTGATTTATTTATTTTAGTTTTTCGTTTGTATTTTTGGTCTGTAATCAATATTTGATTTGAACTGGGATATTGTCCTGGCTCAAGACCATTTTGCATCTATATTTAATAGAATGCAAATTTATTTACAAATGGAATGATGACATTTATTACTTGGCTGCAGACTACCACTATCATGATTTCGACCATGTCAAAGGTCTTTTAAAGTGGCTTCGCAGCGACTTTTCAACATCAAACCCGGCATCTTTAAGGAAATGATTCTCACAAACGAACGAGAAGCACAACTTACTTGCCGAATTTGCGTTTAAGATAGGATACATTAGGTCTGTTCGATTGGGTTTACTAGCTTAATTTTTGTATGGAATTTACTCTCTTAACAAGAAAGTAGAAAGTAGCTTCATACCAAAGATAATGGAAATTTATAGATTAAACAAAACTCTCAGAGAAATGCGTAGTACGAAGACAATTATTTAGATGGCACTGAATGTTATTTTGGAGAGAAAATTTCCCTTTTTTCTAAAAACTGCAATAAATGGAAAATAAAAGCAAATTAAATAATCTGAAGTGTGGTATTTGACGTAAAGTCATATATATCATATCTTTGTTACTACCAAAGAAAAAGTCATAAATATCATTGGAAGTAACTTTTACTTCATTCGTTTTCTTTCAATTTTCAGTATTATAAGCGAAAGAGAGTACAAAATTGAGTGAATTAGAATGTACTTTGAGTGAAATATAATGTACTTTTTACACATTCGCCACCTAGGGGTCATGGCTGCAACTACAACTATTTTATCTATGTATTTCCATTATCTTTGGTTACTATTCTCTTAGTTGTGTTGCCAGATATTTTTTGTTAATCCATTTAACAAAAATTAAGCTAGTAATCCCAATCGAACAAACATGATGTCGAAAACTTAATACATTTACAATTTTTCGATGGAAATTAAGTTTTATCTGTAACTTAAGTCATAGATCTATTAATGGCACAATATTTTCAAAACTAGAAATGGATTCCCACGCTATATGGAGATTGGCATACGAAATCCGTTCGATTTAGATTATGCTAATATATCCGAACGCAACACTCAGATCCTTTTCGACGGCTATGACATTAAAATCGGAAATCGAAATTAAAAATCGACTTTGACAGATGTGTCAAAAAAAAACAACTACCGACATTGTACTCGATTTTCGATTTTCTTTCGATAGTTTATCGATAATTTTCTAAGATGGCGACGAAAAAAACGCGTCTGTGAATGTAATCATAACAAGTGATTTTTATTAATAAATGTGTTTAAAAGTGCATAAAAATTGTATAAAAACATTAATAAATATAAAGAGCATCAAATACATGTGAAATTGTGTATGAAAATCAAGTGAAAATGGCCACAAATATGTATCGTGTCGGAGGTGAGGATGTGAAGAAAATTTTTTTTCCATTTTTTCGCTTTATCTTTTGCTTTGGTTTTCGTCGTCGTTTTGTCGGTTGGTTTGCAAGTATTAAGAAGTATTGTTGCTGCTGCGGCGCAAAATGCTCTGCTCTGCTGGCGCGCTCAAAGGCTCCTCTGATCGCTCAAAATGGAATACTCAAAAATTGTGGGGTCCAATCGACGCTCAATCATTCACATAAACGTGTTGAAATTTTCTTTTCTTCATATGTGATGCCTGACTTCAGCGCAACGAATACGCCAGATAGATGATAAAAAATCTCATTAAAAATTATAAACAAACTGTGTTACATGCTGGATATGATATTCGAACGGAATGTAATGTGCGCTAAAAGAAAGAAATGTTATGTCCATCCGTGTCAATTTATGCCGGATTTGTAGGGCAGTGATACTTTGTGCTTTTTTCATGATTAGATTGATACTGTTAACGAATGGGGTGGAACCGGCAACAATCAGACATGAGTATTACGGCGCCAAAGTGCTCGCCGGTTAATGTGATTTTCGTGATTTTCTCTTTCCTGATAATGAATGGCTTAAATGGGTATTCTTAGTTTGATGGTATCAAAAACTCCCCTCCCCCCATATTTTTAAAATTCAAAATACCCTCAAATGGGGTTATTTTCCCTCGTGTTGGCAGCACTGTATTGGAGACCACCTCCCTCCACGTAGTGTAATGACTCTTCTCGCTGCTGATTTGCTGTTGGGCTGCTGCATTTTTATTTTTGAGATTCCAGTGCCCGTGTGTACATTTGTATGAACAAAAAAGAACAGAAGGCTGACTAAAACAAAAGAAATGCCCAGACAATCATATTTAGTCACAATATTTATGAATGCTATTTTTTTGCAAGTGCACCTTCTGCCTTTGGTGTTGCGTTAAGTGCTAATGTATTCCACTTTACGCCTCTTCAATGTGACCAACTAATTTGTAACCATTATCGGCATAACGTTAATTTTAGTCCAACTTCATTTGTTGTGCGTCGATCTTATTTGAAGCGTAATCTCGTACCTCTTGGTTTGGGAGAAGTTTGTAGTGAAGTTTGAAGTGTGAGAGTTTGTACATTTTCTTCGTTTGCTGTTTTGCGCTAATTTCGCTTTGAATTTTTGGCGTTTCATTTATCTAATTAGATTTTGTTGAATGGTTGGATACTTTAAATGTGGAGTACATATTGGAGATTCTGTGTGCAAGTTATTACAAGTAATTGTTATTTTACAATTAGCCAGTATACACGTGTTTTTTAGGAAAGTTAATTAAAGTAATACACATATCGTTACCCTAATATAAAAAAGACAACGCGTAACTTTTAGAAATCGATTTTTTTGTTAATTATGTCGTAAATATCCAAAAATTTCGATTTGCAAATAAATTAGTTAGGTCCTTTTTATATTAGGGTAATGATATATATTTTAATATCAGGGTAACGATATGTGTATAGATACAATGTATTACCCCATTATTTTCTTAACCATCTTTTGACCCAAAAAACTTTTCAAGACAAGCTTTACCAAGTTGATATGAATATTCTTAGAAAAAATGTTTGTTCTCTTAATTTTATTATTAAAAAGTAATAAACTAAATTCGTAGAAGATAAAAGTTTTTTATTAAGCAAAAATAGTATGATATCGATTTAACCCAAAAGATTTTGTACCTTCGAAAGATAGCACAAAGGTTACTTAAATTAGCTGAACGGGAACGCTGAAAATGGTATTATTTAAATCACTTTGCGTTCTCGATGTTTGACACAATTATTTTACTTTTTAGGAAAACACCGATGGTAGTTTACGATTTAGTTAGTTTATTTAATGTAAAAAAGTTAACAAAATTCGCATTCCAGCTCTAAAACCCGAATCAGAATGGGTGATTCCATTGGAAATATAGATGTATAAGGAGGTAGGAGAATTATTTCGTTATAACTGCCAATACACATTCAATCATTTTTTCGAATTCTAAGATTTTAATTTTTCGCAAAATGTTGGAAAGAGTTTTTATTTGTAAACCCATTTTCTTTTAAAGAAATTGAACCAAACTGTATGCAGAAAATATGTTATTTAGAAATTTTTAACTTTTCAACAATTGCAGCGATTTTCGCGACTGACTGATATGTTACAAGCGACATCGGTTCTTAATACAAAAAACCGTTTTCTAGATCGCGAGAAAATAAAAAAAAAAAAAAAAATGTCATGCATGAAAATTATTTTAGCCATATTTCCCGCGAAAATTAAAATTTTCTAATTTGAATTTTTTGTTTACTTGCCCTACCGCAATACCCACTTTTTGTAAAAAAAATTGGAAAAAGGGAAAATGGTACCAATCGGACGGATGAAGGATGCTTTCTACATCCCAGGAAATACGTTTTCTACACAACATTGCCAACATTTCATGAAACACGTTATCGAGTTTACAATAAATCGTATTTATATATTTGAGCATTAATGGCTTATTTCAATATTCATAGTGCTCAATTTTGAACATGCAAAAGTGGCTATGAACCATAAAACGGGGAATAATGGGAAATTTCGAAAACTTTTTAATCGTAGCAATTATTATTCCTCTTTAGATTAAACTGTAGAAGAATGATTAAAAATTACTCTTAAAATTAAGAAGAAAATCAATTTTAATCGCTCTCCTGAAAATTTATGTTTTTGTTCATAGCCACTTTTGAATATAAGCCCTCGATATACTTTTCACGTCTCAAGAATGTATTCGTTAAGCTTTCGTATAAGTATAACACGATATGTTTCCACTTTTGCATGTTTCGCGTGCCACTTTTGTCCGACAATGAAAACTCCTTCGATAGTCGGGAAAACTCTATATTATTTGTCTAACAGTTTTTAACCTCTAGCTCTAAATATCCTTTGGCTACGTCCCTCCGCCCGCAAGGATATACATAAGACCGACTCATTTTGACTAACCGACTTCTAACTACCTTTAAATATGATGCTTTACTCAATATTAAGTAAATTAATACGGACGCCGCCACCAATGTTGAATGATTATCCAAAGATCAAAAATCAACCGTATAAAATCCATAATTTTTTTTAATTAGCTTTACGTCAAACTTTTTCTTAATATTATGTAATGCACACCCATCCACATGTGTAAGTATTACCAATGTATTGATATCTGTGAAATGTTTTCTTCCAAGAGATGCACACATCGTCGCCAAAGACAAGTTTAGGTCTCATACACGCAGTAAGCCGAAAGTCATTAAACTTTTTCAAAATGAAATTATTTCATGCTTATTTCAAGACAACATTGTAGTTTTTATGGTATTCATACCTGGTTTTACATTAGATCTTGGAAAAAATGTAAGTAGAAAATAAACGTTATATCCAAATTATGTTCCCAAGGCCTATTATCCCCAATTGGGCAAAATGTTCCTCAAGTAAATTGCTAGAAAATACAGAAATACAGCTTCAATAATAATAAATTATATCTGATTATTTATTCAACATACATACAATACAAAGAAAGTATATAAGGCCAATTATACATATACAATTCTGGAAACAGTTCCAGAAGTGGACTGTATTTATTTCTTATAAACTCACAAAATAGACAGTTTGTAGAAATATATGAAAAAACATGAAACTTATTTTCAAATTTTCTTTCTATGATCTTATTACCGCAGCATCGACTGCAAAAATGGGCGACTGTTGCAGGGACAAAAGCGAAGGAACATAATATATACAATTAGCAACAAAGATACAATTCAGCACAAACAGTAGCTGGAATTGCAACAAAGATGGAAACTCTTGACCCTTTTGAGTGAAAGCTTTTCTCTTCGTTGAAGGGATTGGATATAGGATTTCCATCGAAGTACAAAATATAAAACAATTACAGGGAAAACAGTGACATTTTATACTATTTGTCGGATAATTTATTTATAACAAATTCAATAGTTCATTAGACTTAAATAGTACTTAAAAATAATAAGAGTTGTTGAACGACGATTCAACAAAACATGTATTGTAAGATAATCATCTATGTTTCTAAATAACATTATAGAAAAATCCATAAAATATATTAAAATAAACAACATGTATGTATATAATTATGCATGTAAATGTGAACGCGAACTTATATGGGCATTTCTGCGGGCCACGGACGTACGTAGAAAACAAAGTTCCCCCCACATTTTTTGTTATTTGATAGAATTTTGGTAGCACTACGTTTAATGTAAAAGATGGGTTACATTGAGTTTTAGTTTTCATAATGATAAAAGCAATAAACGTGCGCAAAAAAGAACTCAGCTTTTGCTGAATCTAGTAAAATGCAAAATTGCGAAATTGAACGGAATATTCTAAAGCGATTAATTTAATTTAAAAGAGTATTAATGTAGCTTTCTAATGAGTATTAGCACAATAAATTGTCTCTATTGTTTTTTAATTGGCTTAAATACCGGTCGCGAACTTACGAATTTTCCATGTGTTTTTTTCTACTATTATCACTTTACATTTGCATTTTTTTGGACTACTTACATTTTGTTCTTCTTAATTGATTCGATTTTGTAGAAATAGTGAAAACGTATGTTTTTCAAGTAAAATAATTAAATATAAAAATGTCTAAAAAATACCAGTTTTCAGGCAAATTTCCTCATGAAAACAACTGATATAGCTATGAAACCATCGTATTATACAAATTTATAATTTTTTTATAATTATTCACAATAAAATACGTCGATTATCAACACTTTATTTTTCGATCCTGGTTGGCCAATCGGCGGAAATGCCCATATATGAAAGAAGAATAACTAAAATATTCTTTAGAAAATGTCGATAGTAAAATATTAGTTTCATTCAAAAAAATAAATGACGACAACAAAAAAGCAGCGATTAAAAAGGGAAAGTCCTGGATATGCACCCAATAATTGTGGATATTTAAAATATGTGTAATCTTTCTTGCATGTAATGCAGGATGCTTACAGTCATTGAATTTATGGATAATCAATTGAAATCATTTGCATGAGGTCCACATTGAGGCTGGGTTATTTTAAAATAGCTTTTTTGTTATGAATGCTAGTGTAGTGTGAATGTCTGCAAATTTCACCTGGCCATTTGGTATGTTTAATAGTATAAACTCGTTTGGGCATTTGACTAATTATCATCATCTACGCGACACATACATCTATACATAATGTGTACAGTGAAGTGTAAAACAAAAGCAACTAAATCCTAACGAATATTTTTGAATAAACAAATAGGCTACCAAACAAAATGTCGTGGAAAGTATTGGAAAAGAAGGCGTATTGGGCTAAAGACATAAATGAGCTAGGCAGAATATATGGGTTAGAATGGACAAAAATAAACCTGAACAAAAATTATAAGGCTACTGGAGCATATAAAACTCTACAACTTGCAAAAGATGTGGATACAGCCACTACAAAGTAGCACAAGGATATATAAATCACTCGATCACAGCATTGGCACAACATATTTCAAAGAAACCTATGGAAGAAACAAAATATCTTTAATAAAGAGTGATTTTTTTGAGGTTAGGATTTTCATGCATTAGTATTTGACAGATCACGTGGGATTTCAGACATGGTGTCAAAGAGAAAGATGCTCAGTATGCTTTGACATTTCATCATGAATAGACTTACTAACGAGCAACGCTTGCAAATCATTGAATTTTATTATCAAAATGCGTGCTCTGTTAAGAAAGTTCAGAAAGAAAGAAATTGTGTTCAGCGACGAAGCTCATTTTTGGCTCAATGGGTACGTAAATAGGCAGAATTGTCGATTTTGGAGTGAATATCAGCCAGAAGCATTGCAAGAGCTACCAATGCATCCAGAAAAAGTCACAGTTTGGTGCGGTTTATGGGCTGGTGGCATCATTGGACCGTACTTCTTCAAAGATGATGCGAATCGTAACGTAACTGTGAATGGTGAGCGCTACCGTGAGATGATATCCAACTTTTTTTTGCCCAAAATGGAAGAACTGAACTTGGTTGACATGTGGTTTCAACAAGATGGCGCTACATGCCACACAGCTCGCGATTCTATGGCCATTTTGAGGGAAAACTTCGGAGAACAATTCATCTCAAGAAATGGACCGGTAAGTTGGCCACCAAGATCATGCGATTTGACGCCTTTAGACTATTTTTTGTGGGGCTACGTCAAGTCTAAAGTCTACAGAAATAAGCCAGCAACTATTCCAGCTTTGGAAGACAACATTTCCGAAGAAATTCGGGCTATTCCGGCCGAAATGCTCGAAAAAGTTGCCCAAAATTGGACTTTCCGAATGGACCACCTAAGACGCAGCCGCGGTCAACATTTAAATGAAATTATCTTCAAAAAGTAAATGTCATGGACCAATCTAACGTTTCAAATAAAGAACCGATGAGATTTTGCAAATTTTATGCGTTTTTTAAAAAAAAAGTTATCAAGCTCTTAAAAAATCACCCTTTATTTAAAGTTAGATGTCGTTTTATAGTTTTAAACAACAACAATTTTCACCGAAATGATACAAATTACATCTGTTCCCTGTGTACTCTGAACGAGGAGGAAGATATGAAACATTTCCTGGGAAAATGTCCCATCCTACATTTCAAAGTTAAAGAAGAAAAAAAATATTTTAAATACAGGTGGTTGGGTGAATCTGTACCTTGTTCTACTTCAAATAGTGTCGATCATTTTTACCAAATTTTCTCCAGCCGTTGTAGATGTCAAACTCCACACAGACTGACAGCTGTTTAGTTCAACGCCCGTAGCGAGCAAAAATGATCGAAAAGTGAATAATCGACACATGTGGCTACTTTGTTCCAATGTTAACACACCTCGTACCATTGACCATTTTTTTATTAGAGTAGCACAACTAACAATTTGTAGACCTTCAATTGATGGAAGAATCCTTCATATGTTTGTCCTGACCATTGCGAGAGAGACCACTGTTTGGTCTCACAATTTCACTAATGTCTCATTCAGAAGTAACAAATCATTTTTCATGCTGAGAATATCGACTGACTAGGGGGCTTGTACCTTTTACGAAGAGGAACCAATTTTGAGAAATCTCTACAAGATGAGAAAACAAAATTTCACCGCTGACTAACTTCCATGGTCTCAAACATATTTCAATTATTTTATTAAATTTTCTCTTTTACTTCTTGCTGTTTTGTCAATCACACAGTTTTCACAGTTCTAGTCAACAAGCGTTGTACTTATCAGCCGTGATCTACGGTATCAAGTATGTCACGGATAGATATCACAGATTTGTTCGGCATCGAATGGTGAATAATTAATTATGTCCATACCCAAGCATAATATTTATGAAGTTTTTCATTGTTTTTGTTTTCACGCATGAAATTCGCTTCTATATATTATTGTGATAATATAATAAGTTGTTTGCTTCTTCGGATTCAAATAAAATCTAATCGATATATCGACTGATTAATTTTAATGTAGCGTATTAAAGCTTGCATCATTACATTCGAATGCCCGTGAAGCTCTACCTTGTAGATGGACTGCTTTGTTTCCCTTTCGAGGGAAAATTATAATTTCCGATTTCAAATTTGAAGTTGAAGTCATGGTCGGATTCTACATTTGAGGAAAATCTATTACACTCTGTATGGAAATTTATTCTATTTTTATTTAGTCAATCCAATATGTGAAGATTTCTTTGAAATAATCTTTTTTATGCAAAAAAAAGTATTGACTTGTATTGTATTTTGCTGTCTTTCTTTTGAACAATACTGTATGTAACTATTACATGTGTGTACGTGTGTATGACTGAATAGCTGGCTGGCTACTCTATTCGTACCTTTTGTATTGTCTGTACTTGGACTGGTGGTACATATACATACATATATATATAGTATAAAGTAGGATGTAGCGTACGTACGGGTAGGCCATGTACCCGTATCTTGAATATAGACTGTGATTTTGTTAATTGTACGATTGTACATATGTACGTACCTGACCACATTTAGCCATCTCGTCTCGTGCACACTAAATACGCACACATAAAGTGTTGGTATTTATTAAATGCAAAACATGCCAATGCAACCAGTGCTAGAAACTGGATTGCTCTACACTATGGTGTTGTAAATTATTGTCTAATGAATGTTTTTTTCAAATTTCTTTCCAGACTATGTCTATGTAGAGACATCTCCGAATAGTCCATATCTCATACGTCGCATAGAGGAGCTCAATAAAAATCAAACCGGCAATGTTGAGGCAAAAGTTATGTGCTTCTACAGAAGACGTGATCTTCCAAATCCCTTGGTTCAATTAGCTGATAAACATCAACGTAAGTATAAACGAAAGAGTTTAAAAGAAACCCCATCATCTCTCTACGCTGCCTAATACATACGCAATGTATGAACATATGTACTAAGCTCAACTTAATATTATGAATTAGTGTTCGCCCCAAACAACTTTCTCTCTGTGTTGTCTATGCTTGGGAGGAGTAGGTTCTTTTTTTTTTTTTTTTTTTTTTTTTTCGAACGGTCCCAACGCCTCTCACACCCGCCCCTTCCGACCGAGAGGGCCACGTCCCCATAACGTAGGGACAGCGTACACACCATAGTCCGAACCATGGCGGCTATGCAGTAGAGGGTGGACACCGGCTACAGATCAAATATCAACAGCCGGCAAAACAAAAATATTAAACAAAATATTAGTATCACATGCAAATAAAAGTTATTCTTAAAGTTAGTAACTAAATATATTAAAGTAAAGTAAACATGTCACAACAAACTAAACATCCAAGCAGGAGAAAATCCTCGACTTTATTATATCGACTCCTAATCCGAAATCTATGATGTGACACAATGAATTGAAATCAATACACATTCTGCGAATGGGCTCTGCGGAAGCGTAATTCGTACGCTGAAAGTCAATATGGATGAATTGATAGTATCTAGAAGGTCTAAATGGCACGTTAAACTTAATCCTAGAAATAATATAGTCAGAAGAGAAATCACCATTTATAACCTTATAAACCATCACGGTGTTCAACATAACACGTCTGCTTTTCAAGGAAGGCAAGTCGATCAGCTTCAATCTACTAGTATAAGGGGGAAGAATAAAATCACTATTCCAATGCAAATGTCTTAATGAAAATATTAAAAATTGTTTCTGAACTGATTCAATTCTGTCAATATAGATACCATACTGAGGATCCCACACTACGGAACCATATTCCAGAATAGGTCTGACAAGTGATGTAAATAGCTGCTTCGTTACGTAAGGATCGGAGAACTCCTTAGCCCATCGCTTAATGAAGCCAAGAACACCATATGCTTTGTTAACCATAGTAATAATATGATTGTTGAAATTCAGTTTGGAATCCATTAGAATACCAAGGTCTACAAAAGAATCAACTAACTCTAGCTCAGTTCCTCTAATATTATATCTGACAAATCTTGGATTCGATCTAAAGAAACGCATGTGTCTGCATTTCCTTAGGTTGAGTTCCATACAATTCATGTCACACCAGCGTCCAAAACTATCTAAGTCATCCTGCAATGGATTCGAAAATTCTGGCCAATTATAAGAAAAAAATATTTTTACATCATCTGCATACATTAGAAGTCGAGAATTAATTATAGACCCCGGAAGGTCATTTATGAATAATAAGAAAAGAATCGGCCCTAGATGACTACCCTGAGGAACACCTGATGGAATCAGAATAGGTCTAGAATAAGAATTACCAAATTTTACAATCTGAGAGCGATTTGAAAGATACGAAGATATCCACTTCAAGAAGTTAGAGCTAAAACCTATACGATCTAATTTATCTATAAATCATTACTGTTCTAATTATTACAATATTAAAGCTTAAAACACTGTGTGTGCAATTTTATGTGCTGGCCAAACATATTGAAAAAAATCCGTCACACAATTCCTGCATACGCATATCCCCAAGTACAGAAACTTCCTTGTAAAAATAAAAGATGTGCTCCAAAAAAAGCAAAAAAGCTGAAGAGAAAATCATAAATATCGATTTGCACTTTGTCGAAGAAAGAAAGAAGAAACAGCAACTACAAAAATAAGGAACAAAACAACACAGGCCAGGCAGTCAGACCTACAGACTGACTGACAGACAGACAGACGTACCAACGAACATGACTAACCCACTCTCCTCTTAACTGTTCGCAAAACTTTGGGCATCTTTAATTCACCACAAACAATAAAAGAGCACAAAAACGTTAATGGGTTTTTGTGCTGTGTGTGTTGCCGTGCTGGGCTAGAGTCGAATGAAAAGAGCTCTCTGTTGTTATACGACGGTGGCGAAGATTGTAGATATTGTTTTCTGGATGTTAATGTCGTTCTTGTTGTTGTTGTTCTCGTTGTTGTTTTAATGTTATTGCCGTAGTCATTTTGTGTGCCATCATTTGGTTTATACTTGTGGATTATTAAAGTGGTACATGCTACGGTGACGTTTCTTGCAGTCCGATGACCCTTATTTGTAGTTGGGATATTCGAAAATGTGTGTGTGTGCCTTTATATGCAGATTAATAATTCAACGAGGGGGAGAGGATAGTTCAGATCCTGTGTGTTTTACAAGCGATCATATTACTCGTTTCTTCACATCACAGTTGGACAAGAATTTTCGACAGAAAGAAAGTAGGAATGCAACGACAAAATATGAATTTGCGATAATACGAGTGCAGTTCAATAAGTAGCCGATCGGAACAATTTCCTTTTCCAAAATTTCATAGTATTTCTCGTCGTAGCTCGTTAGATTTGGTCAACGTCCGCCAAAGTATACATTAGTTACACGTTTAATTTTAACATATAACGTGAATTTCCGAAATAATTACATTCTGTTGACGTAGGAGCAATATTTTATTCAACTTCCCTCTATGGCATTTTGTTTCAGTAGTGGCTTAAGGCACCGTTTGAAATGGACCACACCACTCGGAAAGGTCTGTTATATCCAGCCTGAAAGATTGGCGTATTATAATGTCAATTTCCGATATCTGAATGACGTGAAGTAATTGTTTCCCGAGGTACCTGTTTCGTGGGTTAACTACAGCTGGACAGTCGACTAATAAGTTCTCGACAGTCTCCTCTTACTCTTCGTTGTTACAGCTTCAGCAGTGATCATTGAATTATAGATTAATTAATTATGGTTGTAGATCAATGGGATTTCAAATGGTCTAAATCGCATTGTTTATATAATTTCAGTTTTTCTTAAGTTTTAAATTCTGTTAATAGCGATTTCGAGCATTTGAAATCGCACTGATTAATTAATTAATCTAATATTCAATATAACAGTAATTCACTGTGACACTATTTTGGTAAAAACGGCTTTTCTATGGAATTAGCAGATAAATATGTATATAGTACTGACTGCTATGGGCGAATAGAGCTAAAAAGTTAAAGGAGAAATGTTTGCAACACCCATATGCAGCCCCCCACGGTCTCTTAAAAATTCAGAAGTTTGTACTTTTCTTTTCCATTGGTTTAATGTCCATTACTTGGACACTGAAGTTTCTCAATACAGTCTATTTATTGTTTCAAGATACATCTAACTAATGCGATTTTGAATATGCGACAATTATAGCCAGCCATAATGAGAACACACAAATCCTCATGCCAAATATAGCAAATAACACTTTTTGATACTCGACAGAAGCAGACAAACAGACAGGAAAGCTGGTATGGTAACAAGATATAGCAGTAGTGTCACGCAGTGTGTAGTGTATGTGTGTGTGTACTAGACATGTGTTGGCTGTTGCATTTTTGTTTTGCAAGTGCAGAGAACCCTAGCAGATGAGATGTACATTCAAGCAAACGTACACTCAGTATGTATGTATGTTGGTGTACCCAGGCAGGCACAAGGACGACAGCGTAACGTGGATAGTTCTGTATCCTGCCTGGGTATCTGTATATATATATATATATATCTATATGGATACATGAGTACATATTAACGAAAATCCAAAATAGGTTTTAACTCACAGCACACGTAACACACACAATGATACAACTACATACAATGGAATGGAATACATCCATCCCACACCCCAAAACATATACATATCGCCTGTTCAACACAACGAAAGCAGACTACCCACATATGTGTGTTTGTGTATAGTAGACTGGACCACCGAAAATGTTGCTCCATTGACAACCTCAAAATAAAGTTGGACATCCAATGCTCTTACAACACTTTTGAGGTGTTTTTTGAGAATCTTTACAAATCTCTAGCAGCCGATAACTTTTCAATGGCGCCTAGCCAAATAAATGCGGCCGGAGATTCGAAGTGTTATTTATTTTTTTTTGGAAAATCATCTAAGGTGCAGCCATTCAAGGCTTGGACCATAACGACCATATTTTAGGAATCATTGAAACAACATACCTAAATCTATTTTTCAATTGTAACTGGAAAACTCGACAACCAAATGCTAAAAAATAACGTCCACCATTTTTTAATCCTCATCCTGTATTTTGGGCAAATTTCGCCCAAACACGATTTTTAGTCAATATCGGCATGAAATTTCATGACAATTATTTTAGCGTTGTGAAAATTAAAAGTAACGAATCTTGTATTTGTGCAAATTTTGTTCAGAATATCGGCACAAATACAAATAAAGACAAGTAAGTAAAGGCTAAAGTCGGGCGGGGTCGACTATATGATACCCTTCACTTTCTAGCCCGTTACAACTGAATTGGGGAAGAAAGTGAAATCGGGAACTATTTTTGTTCGGGAACTATGTCGTTAACCGATGTGATCTTCTTTCACAAACTATCTTTCCCACAGGAATAAAACGTGTTCTCTCAAATTAGATTAAAATATGTAATGGTATAATACTGAGACGATGTGGCCCACTCTCACCATAGACGTTTCTAGATGAAATATGATGTGTTTTGCCAAATTTACAGAACATCGGTTAAAATATATAGTTTCTAGAGCGGAGAAAGTAATTTTATGGGGACTATATCTAAAGCTGAACCAATCTGACCCACTTTTACCATAGAGGTTTCTAGGTTCAGTATAGGGTGCTGTGGCAAATTTGAAGAAAGTCGGTTTAAATATGTGCATTCTAGAGCGGAAAAAGTCAAATCGAGAGCGAAATACGATTTGACCTAATTTTACCACAGATGTTTTTAGTTGAAATATAAGGTTTTGTGGTAAATTTGGAGACAATTGGTAAAAATATGTGATCTCTGGAGGTCAAAAAATTAATAGGAGTACGAAATTTGTATGGGAGACCGAAATTTGCATGGCCCAATTTCACCGTGGCTGTTTCTAGTTGAATTACAAGGTACTGTACCAAATTTAAAGCAGACCGAGTAAAATATGTGGTTTCTAGAGCGGGAAAAGTCAAATCGGGAGCGACATTTGTATGGTCTACTTCAAAATAAAATCGTCCTTGTCCCACAAAACTCACATGTGGCAATTTTGGTTAAGGGCGGACAATAATTACGACCTGTACTTTGATTACAAGAATAGATAGCCATGAAATAAACGATGGGCCTATCTCGTTTCCTTTTGGGTGTTACAAACAAATGCACAAAGACATAATTCTCTAGTGAAGGGTATAATACAAAGGCAGTGGTGGATATACACATATACTTGTAAGCTGAAGACCAATCGATAGACCAATAGTAGCTTTAATCGCAAATATGCTTGTTATAAGCTTTCGTGATTTGGACAGCAAAAAATCTCGAGTGAAAAAAATCAAATTTCAAATCACTTTCCGTCGCAGACTCTGGAAGAACTGGGATTCGATTTTTTGGAAGATGGAAAGGAGCAAAGTAAGATACATACTTATGGTACTGTCGCCAGCAATTGTTTTGGGCAAAATACAAGATTCGTTGTGGTATATTTGTATTGTTTATTTGTACACGTTTAATTCTAAAGTACATTATTATTGATATTCGAAGCTTTTACAGTAATGTCCAAAAAGTAATATTGAATTACTTTTTGCCTTTGTTTTGCGCAATAGGAAGTGTTTGTGTGCATCTATATATAAGATGTGATATATAAAGGATGTGTTTCTTGTCACCTCCTATAATGAAACCAAACAAGTAAGATTCAGTCGCTTAAACCACCTTTACTTTTAGATAACATGTGTATGAAAGGTCTTAAATTTTACTTAGCGCCCTATAATTGTAAAAACGTTACAGTAGTTATAAAGGATTTAATTTTATCTATTATTGAGACAATTGTGTGGGAGGTACTAGGAAGGCCTGGCTAAAGCATAAATATTTTTTATGTTTAAAGTGTTTATAAAAACATTTTCAAATACCAAATTGCAACTGATTTTGACTATCCGTATGGAAGTTATAACAATTATATTTTAACCAAAATGTACCGCCCATATTCCAGGTGTACGCAACGTCTATAAAAGCATTGCCAAATGTCAACTTTCAGAGTATTCCGATCATACGTATATAAGTTATAGCAGCTTTAATTTTAAGTTGGTTAGGATGATTTGTCCCACATAGGCGGTGTGGAAAATCCCGCCATATTTTATACACTTAAAGTAATTTAAAAACTTTAACATATAACACAATTAGGTAATTCCGAATATCAGTGTAGAAGTTTCATGGGATTTAATATATTATAGAAATATGGACCAGAAGGAGCGTGTCAAGTTCGCTATCTTTGAACTTTAATTCAGTTTGCGAAAAATATTACTAAAAAGTTGTCCAGGCATGGACATGGCTCAAACAAATTAAAAAGTCGTGAAACGGGTTTGGTCCAAACATACTTAGGGTCTTAAGTTACTACTTCAATGCGTTACACTTTTTTCTGTCCCAAATGATATACGACCTCCTACTAGGGTTTTCGCGTGAGAGAAAATTTTAAATGGGTACTAAATTCGGACATTTGGTCAATCTTCTACTTGCGAATATTTTGTATGAGCTCTCTTAATGTGTGCACATGCATGTGCATGCATTAGGGAGGCAATACTGCATATTTTCCAACCAAATGGAAAAAAATTAAGCAGCCATTACTAAGAAATTTAAAAATATGCCTGCGATTCTAGATCTAAATCATTCACAGTTATGGAAGTTATTGTCCACTTTTCGTGATTTGTGGGAAGTTAAAGTTGTATATGTATGTGCTTGCATATGTAGTATTTTTAATTTATTTATATGTTTGTTTGTTTCTTATGGAATTTGTCGAAAAAAGTGGATATAGAAGAACATATAAACATCCTTGAATGTCATTTCTCTCCTCCGCCCCTTTTTAATAAAACCACTTTTCGCTCCATCTCTTTTGTGAAAAATTCTTGGTTGCCAACATGCCTTGTATTCATGTGAATACGACCAACTACACCCCCTCCCACCAGCCTTCTAGGCTGTTTATATGCGTTTGGTTTAAAATGTTATGTATTTGGTTGGGCGGTTGGTCGGTCGGTCGATCTCCTCGTTCGTTATGGTCTCATTTATCCACCCCCCATAACAACAACAACAACATTGTGTATTACCCATTTGAGTAGCGCGCTGGTCTTATCATCCTTTCGGTCGTTCGGGGGTATACAGTGTATTCAATGCTGAAGTCGCATTTGTTAGCAACACTTCTTCCCTTCTGCCTGTCCTCGTCCGCTTAAAACATATACAAGATTCGGTGCTTCGTTCTTTTATCTTTCCTTGTTTTCATATTTATGCCTTTCCATATTTAGGGACTTTCACAAATGCATTTTCATCCTAGGAACAAACATTTATTTACACTTCGTGTTAATATTGGTTGTGAGAACGAGGTCTAGCTTTAAGCTATACCAAAAACTGGGGATGCTGTCCGAATAATAAGTCGGATTCGTGTAACCAGATCAGTAGTTATAGTTCATTCTGTTGGAGTACCGCGAGAACCCATCGTGCTGATCAAAATCGTATTCGAGAAATAAAAAAGCCCATTTGTGACTTCAACTGAGTTGGTGAGGAAGTTCTCATTAGATGTCAGCAAAATAACTATATACGAAGGCGGTCCATGAAAGCAGGTTTACATGCCTGGAAGCCATCCAACAGTCCAAGTGGCCTGTATTGTTCTCGGATGAATCAAATTTTAATGAAATTTAATAAGAGATCGGTTTGTATACAAAAATTGGTTACAAACGTAATGCTTCCATTTGCACAATAATCTTATCTTGTTTGGATCTTACAACATGACAATGTCCCGAAATATACTTCGTGAAGAAATAAATGAAATGAAATTTGCTGCATATTAGTTATGTGAGTCAAAAATCAGAGTTTTGGGGTAGCCGAGCTGGTTCTAACTTAACCCTATCACAAATCCATGGAGTAATGTAGATCGATCAAATCAAAGAGAATTCAGAAACAAATTAACACAATATTTGCTATCGCATTCTGGGCGCTTGGGATAATGCTCCTAAGGATGAAATTGAGCGAATTACAGATTCAATGTGTCGTAGGTGAGCTGTTGTTGTTATCAAGAATAACTGCTATGTTATTGACTAATGGCTTTATTTTGACAAAGCCTAAATGAAGGCAATTCTTTCTTTATCTGTTTTGTTTTTTAATTTATATGTAAATAAAATAGAAAGGTTGATAAAAAACGTTAGTCCTTCGTGTATCATCATTTTTTCCATGCTTTATATAAGGTTACTTTCTATATATGTTTGTGTGCCACAAAATTTGAAATCAATTTTTGAAAGCTTTTTTCTCAACCAATTTTGCTCAAATTTTGCACACTTAATCATTTTCGATGACAATACAAGGAAATGGAAAAATTTGACCAATTGGACAAAGGGGCGTGGTACCTCCCATACAAACCACAAATTAAAAATCTATTATTTCTGCTCCTGATAACGGTATTTAAACAAAATTTGGTACGTCGGTTTGGTGTGCATGTTGTAAGTGCTGCTGCAAATATGGGCGGGATTGTACAAAGGGGCGTGGTACCTCCCATACAAACCACAAATTAAAAATCTATTATTTCTGCTCCTGATAACGGTATTTGAACAAAATTTGGTACGTCGGTTTGGTGTGGATTTTTTAAGTGCTGCTGCAAATATGGGCGGGATTGTACAAAGGGGCGTGGTACCTCCCATACAAACCACAAATTAAAAATCTATTATTTCTGCTCCTGATAACGCAGTAATTTTTCCTTCTACAAAAGATAACTAAAAAAGAATTTCTAGGCCCAATAGAATTCTGCTTGCATAAAGCATGGATTTAAAAATTTTTTTTTTTTTGATTTACTAGTTTATCTTTCATTGTATATCTTGTATGTAACATCAGTTGCTTTAGTTTTGGCCACCAGTGTATATTTCTGATCATCATTTCGATCTGTCGAAATCCGAGGTCCAAACTTTCCAACAATACGACAAAAAGTTGGTCAACCGACCTTACGGTAGCGCCTTTCCCAGAATGTCAGTGTTTCGATACCAAAAAAATATTTGCAAAAAAATCAAATGGCAAAGCACAGATTAAAATATGTTTATTATATTCTTTAAACCCAAAAATATATATTCACATCCCTCACGAGGTAAATAAAAAAATTTTGGAACATATTTTCCCGACTATGTAAATTAAAAAGCTTGTAAGACTTTGTTTTCGGAGACATTTCTCTCAGTAATTCCAAAATTTCGTTACGATATCTCATTGTACATTTGTAAATATGAATTAGTTTTTCTCATAAAGATACTTTTCAATGAAATTATTAGTATTAATCCCAAATTTTCCCCATTTTGGAGGTTTGTGTATTAAAAAAAAAATTCAATTCAAAAATTTTTAATTCTACTCACGCAAAACTAAAAATGTAATAAAAAGTAAAAATGTAAATAAAAGTATATTGAAAAAATCTACAAAAATTGAGATATCGCAACGAAATTTTGGAATTAAAAAATGTCTCCGCATCCAATGGCATAGTTTATCATTTATCGTTGGTCATCTTCCAGAAGATAAATTCGTGCAAGACGAATGAATTGTCAAAATTAATTTAATCTAAAAAGCAATGGATTTTATTACCCTGGATATACACTATGCCACAAAAGTCTTCAAACGTCGTTACATTTTATTTTTTTCTGGAGACGGGAGATTATTCTCCCACTTCAGTCTAACATTATACATAAAGCAACCAGTCCCTAACCCTACTGTCTTTAGACATTTATGACATAGTGTGTGTTCCTCAACTGTTCTTAAAAGATTAATTTATAATGCGAACATCTGTAGAGTTTGTTCGTCTTAGAAAAATTTAGAAGAAGAAAGCAAAAAAATTAGATATATTAACATATCGGTCATTTGCGAGTATATCGTCATAACTAAATGAATTCAGTTTGCACGAGAGAAGGCAATTGAACCTAAAACAAAAGGAGTATTTTTGTTGTACTCAACTCAAAAATGTTGTTATGAAAGTCTTCTCGCAAATCATTGATAATATTTAATATTTAGGCTACTATATTTTAAAATATATAATACTGAATATTTTTTGTATGCAAAAAATATAACAAACTTCATTTTCTGAAAATTTCTTCTAAATTATGTAGTGGCCACTGCTGAAGACTCCCCACTGGCAATGAAGCTGAAGAAAACATGGCTTAGAACACCAGTAGGCGAAGAACAAGCTGCACAAGCTGTGCTAGATCCTTCGATAGGTATCAATCATAAAAATACATACATACAATATTGTAGAACACACTTAGACAGTAGAATTGTTTTCCTTTTTATTTCAACGAATACATATTTATTATTAATTTGCTTTAATCTGTATTAGCTTTTATTTTCAAAGTAGTTCGAATTTTACATGACAAATTTGCTTTTTATGATAATTTTTTAGTTGAAGCTGTTAAAGACAAATCATTTGTGCGCGAGACATGTTTAATTGAAATGCATTTTGTTTTCTAGCCGCCCTTGATGAGGAACGTACAAGTCCTGTTAGTACAGCTGGTGATAAGGCTGCAGGTGGCAATAATGTATCTTCCGAAAGAGGTGAACCTTTAACAGCTAAACAACGTTATCAAATCAAACACCGCGAATTATTTCTTTCGCGTCAAGTTGAGTCTTTACCCGCCACACAAATACGAGGCAAATGTTCGGTGACATTGCTCAATGAAACGGAATCTCTGCAAAGTTATATAAATAAAGACGTGAGTCGTAAATTTCCAATGTCCTAACTACACATGTGTAGTTAGAAAACTCATTTGTTGGACAAATGGTGTACAGCAAATCACTTTCGATCGACCTCAATTGTCTGTCGAACGAAATTGAAGTGCTGACCATTCCCGATAATTCAATTAGTACATGTCATCATGTATCATGTTTTTGTTGTCTTTTACAGGATACCTTTTTCTATTGTTTGGTATTTGACCCCACACAAAAAACGCTTCTGGCCGATAAGGGAGAAATACGTGTTGGTAGCCGTTATCAAAGTGAAATTCCCGCTAAACTCAAAGACATCGTTACGGATGAGCGCAAATTGGAGGAGTTGGAGACGTTGATTTGGACACCGCATCACACTCTGAACGATCGCAAGATCGATCAATTTTTGGTTGTGTCACGTTCCATTGGCACATTTGCACGAGCTTTGGACTGTAGCAGTTCTGTGAAACAGCCCTCTTTGCATATGTCAGCGGCCGCAGCAAGTCGTGACATAACATTGGTTAGTTGAATCCAATCCCTCCTCACCTGTTCAGTGTTCAGTTATTCTTATTAGATTGTCTGTCTTTGTAGTTTCATGCCATGGACACATTGCACAAACATAACTATTCCATAGAAGAAGCAATGTGTTCATTAGTTCCTTCCACTGGTCCAGTTTTATGTCGTGATGAAATTGAAGATTGGAGTGCTTCCGAGGCGAATCTATTTGAGGAAGCATTAGATAAATATGGCAAAGATTTCAATGATATACGACAAGATTTCGTAAGTCAAATCATTTCTCATCATCATTTATTAGAAATACATCTATATGACCGCTCTTATATGTATATATAGCTGCCCTGGAAGACTTTAAAACAAATCATAGAATATTATTACATGTGGAAGACCACAGATCGTTATGTGCAACAGAAACGTGTTAAGGCTGTAGAGGCGGAATTGAAACTGAAACAAGTTTATATACCGCAATATAATTCAACTAAAAGTGGTTCAAAAGGTGGCACCTTATTCAATGGCACGACAAATGGCGGTGCCGATGTCTCAAATATGGGAAAGCCTTGTGAATCGTGTACATCTCTAAAGTCATCACAAGTGAGTATTTGAAAATATGCCCCTCCACTGCTTACAATAACATGCCTATGCCAATCTAGTGGTATCCGTGGACAAGTGGCCATGTGCTTGGTCGTTTGTGTCAGAATTGTTGGGACTATTGGAAAAAATATGGCGGTCTTAAGAGTAAAAATGATGGTAGTATTGATGAAACCAAGAAGAAAGTGGTGGTGGAGCCGAAGGAGGAAGAAGAAAAAGTTAGTGACTTATCTAATCGCCAAATGCATAAGTAAGTATAAAATGTAAATTGTTCATCTCATTTAATTGTAAGTGGTCGCTGTTGTTGTTGTAATCTTCTGTACAGGTGTTCAATTGTTAATTGTGGCAAAGAATTTAAGCTGAAAACCCATTTGGCCCGGCATTATGCCCAAGCCCACGGCATTGCAATTAGTTCGAGCTCGCCGAGGCCCATAATGAAGACTCGTACGGCATTCTATTTACACACAAATCCGATGACGCGACTGGCGCGCATTATGTGCAGAAATTTTATAAAACCGAAAAGGGCTGCCCGACAAACTTCGTACGCCATCAATACGCAGCTGGTTAAGCAGGAATGTAAGTTTGCCAAAATAAAAAATAGAATTTGTCTTAAATGCTGCTGTTTGATATGTAACTAACACGCTTATTAAAATGGGCGCTTTTCAAAAAATTCAGAAATTATTTTGTAGCGCATTATTTGGACAAAATATTTCCAATGCTTTTTTTTGGAAATCTAAGAATTTGTCACTTTTTCGCTTATTGAGCGAGTTAGATATTTTCAAACAACAATTCAAAAATAGTTTAATATCATAAAATCAATCTATACATTTCCTTAATTTTTTCAGTTAACAACCGTATGACTGGTAAATCGGATATTGATATCAAGAAATTACTTGTATTGAAAAAGAAAGATCGTGGTAGTGTTACAAAAATAGCCAATCGTTTGGGATCGCCAGGTTCTGGGCCCCACGAATGGCTGATTTTAACACCTAAAGATAAAATGCCAAAACCCGATGTGGTTTATTTCCCTAAGCCACCCAAAGCACCCGATGGTAGTCTACTTTATGATCGTATACCGAATAAAATAATAGATCTGGAAAAGGATATAACAATAATACCGGCGGCGCCACCAACGCCTTCGGTAGTCCGCAAGAGAGCTCACGAGGAGACACAACTTAATGGTACAGAAGGTAAGTAATGCGCTTTTTTGAAAACTCCAAGTATATAAATGTAATCATAAATTTTCGATTTTAGTGACTATTGTACCGGCTGGCCCACCTACCAAAAGACCCAATAAAGATCCTATGCCATCACATTGTCCGAGTCCTGAACAATTTGCCGCCATGATGGCTGCTTCAGGTCAACCGTTGTCAAGGCATCACGTAAGTTCTGACAACATACATTGTACATTGCATTTTTATATTTAAAAAATATTTCTTGTTGTGTCGTACACAGCTTAATGGTAAACCGAAAATTGCTCAAATGGCCCGCACAGGAAATGGCCGGAAACAGGTTATTAGTTGGATGGATGCACCAGACGACGTTTACTTTAGAGCAACAGAAGCCAGCAAGTAAGTAAAAAATAATAAAGAAAATCTAGATAGTTGTCGGAAATGCAAAAAGTTTTTGCTTTATCAGACGTCATTACACAGTCTCACAGGCATGACGACTTTGTTATAGAAATTATTTGAAATATATTACTATTTTTTAGTTCAAGTTCAAGTTTTTTGGTGTAATGACCAATAATATAATGGTATCGTTATGTTTTGAAAGTATCCTGAAAAATATAAGATATTTGTGTCCTCCTGCATAACTATGAAAAGCGATGTTTCACTCTTTTGTATTTCACGTGACGAGAATACGTTCTTATGAATTATGCTTCTCTTATAATTTTGCTTCTGTTCAGCTGTAATAGGATATATTTATCAAATTCAATTATTCGGGATTTTGTGAAGAAATCTTCTACAGGAACTTTGTTCTGCATATTTTGTAATATTGTTCTACAAAAGATATTGAGACAATATTTTTCACTGAATAATTGTTGGTTTTTAGTCCAGATAAGCAAATACAAATTAAACAAATCCCCATTATGTTCAATGATAAAAGCGGTTCTAGGAAGTAACATCTTAATATATTTTTTAATATATTATTAATATATTATTATATTATTTTAATATATTATTATATTTAAGACGGATATTAAAAAATATTTAGTTCATAAGTTGGCTATGCGACTGAGACTGTTGATATTCACACCTGCATGTGTTATGTTTGCTTCTTTCAGAAAAGCGCGTAAAATTTTATCACCTACAGACCTAAGACGAGCGGCTCGAAAGCCTTGGCGAAATATTCCTATAGCGAAACCAGTGGTAACGAGCAGACCTATGGAATCACAGGTTGTAATATTAGACTGACCGTCATCAGCGGCATCTTTGACATCAACCACATCAACGTCATCATCATTGATTGAGCAGCAACAACAAATTTCACATTATCGCCAACAACTTCCAATCATGAAACATCAACAGCAGCAACAGCCACCATCACAACCATTTCGCTACACAATGGATGCTCTTTTGAATTAAATTTGAAGCAAATTAAAACATTACCGACAAATTAGTAGGATTGGGGTTTGTTAGTTAACCAGGGCTGAGAAGAAAGAGAATAAGATGAAAAGTGTTGCTTTATTTCAATACCAATGAATTTGAGAAGTTTTGTTTGGATATATTTTTTTAAATGCTACTTGTATATAAATTAATGATAACATAAACAATATAGTTGTTCACTTAAAGATGAGCTATACATATATTTTAGACACGATAAAATAATGAATTTAAGGACAACGACGAGTATAATTTTTACGCAATGAATTATATAACATACACAAGCAAAAAGATGATCCTTCCCCTATCCTTTTCACATCATTTTTTTATATAGCATAGAAAGAAATAGCTCTAAATTGTATTGTAATAATTCAGAAAGAAATTGATTAAATCCCATAATATTTACCTAATTATTCAGGTAATCACATAAAGGGGGTTTAAATATAACATTTTTATTTCTAAAAGAAATTTGTTTAATTAAAATCAAAAAAGATTGTTGTTATATTATTTTGTAATCGTAATAAATTACTTATTTTCTTATATAGGGTTTAGGTTTTTTACACAAACTTATCTTTTTTGTTTTAGCAATTTTGACCTTAAAATGATATTGAATATACAATTTGTGTTCAGTGTAATCTTGTTTTTATTTTTTGATATACATTTTATATTTATTTTCCTGCCCGCCTACAACTAACTGCACAGACATATTTCTTTGAATGCACGAATCTAAATAAATTTCTTTATCCAAAAGAATGTCAATTAAAGCCTCCATAAGCACACTTGAGAACCAGACAACAAACAGTCCAAAAACATAATCTTTTTTATCGATTTGTTTTCTTTCTTTACATTTAAAATAAAGAAACATAAGCATCAAATATATTTATGGAAATAGTGAAGGGTATAGCATGACATAAGATGGTTTTTATACAAATTATTTTTTTACCTAAAACAAAATCCCGTGCTTTTACATAAATAAAGCAAACTAAAAGGGGGAAAAGTGGAATTCGTTGCAAACGACGTAGATAATCAATCATCTTAAAACTCTCCATAACATTTAAACAAATACGATAAAGATAGTAAAAATAATCTCCCAAACAACAGCAGCGTCTCATTAAAGCCATGAAAAAGGTCAATAGTTTCAATAGATAAATACTATGTATGTGTTCGCAGTTTTAATTTCTGACATTTCAGTTCTCATTTCATCATTATTTGAATATGATAATTGTTAATTCGACACGAGACACTTTTTCGTTCAATGTCTTCCTATAGTTTGTCTTAACAAAATGGGGTTTCTTTCAAACATCCAAATCAACAATATACTTTAAACTACATACCTAAAATACGTATTTTTAGGACAATGTCTTAAATTCATTTCATAGCAAAAAGAAGATAAATTAAAGTAATATTTGAATGAAAATATTAAGCATTAAATACGACAATTTAAATTCTTTATATATGTACAGTTTAAATATAAATAATAAGCATATTCCTTCCTGACCCCCCTCCCCCTGACTCGTATGTCTATTTTTCTTTTAATTTATGTCTTAAAATCTACATTTATATAAATATATTATAAAAAATATTTATATATTTAATAGTTGTAACTTGTAACTTAATATTATCTAGCATTACAAATCACATTCAGAAAACATTAAAAAGGAACTTTATAAAAAAACAACAAAACAAAAACAAAAAATTATATATTTTACAATCTAATTAAAATACGTTTACTTTTTAAAGTAATTATAAAAAACAAAGTAAAATAAAATTACAACTGGAAATATTTCACTTTTTGATTGCCCCTAAGATGAGATAACTCGAAAGTGAATGTGAGAAAATGAATGAATAACCGAAAGAAAACATACCTAAAGCAAAAAAGGAAAAGTTAGCATAGCATTACCATCTTAAAAATAAAAGTAATTTTAAATGTAAATTCTGGATGTGTGTTTTATTTTTTATGCCATCTACAAATATATACATCTAATATATCTAAAAATATATACATACAGGCATGTCACAGAAAATCAAATCGTACGAAAGTGAAAACGATTTCAGTTTTGGTGTTGTGTGATTAGTTATTGCTTTGGTTGTCTTTTAGGTGTTTTTGAAGGAAATTTAGTGTTTGGTAATCGAAAGCAGGAGAATCACACTCAACGCACTCCAATGACCCCGCCGGACCATAAACCGCACCAACAGTCAGGGTCGTGCGCAGGATTTTCCCCTGGGGGGTTTTCATCTACACTCATAAAAAAGTGAACCCTACAATGAGTTAAAATGAACTAAAATTTAGAAAAATTTAACTTCGTATAGCGCTAAAGCAAAATTTCCTCAAATCAAGTTCAAACTTTTCCTTGAAATTAGTACATGCTAGTACAATTTTTCTCAAACCAAGTAAATGTTTACTCAAACTGAGGAAAATTCTAGTAAGTTTTTCCTCAAACCAAGTACATTTTTACTAAATCTAAGTAAAATTTTGCTGAAATTATCCTAAATCTATGTAAATTTTTCCTAAAACCAAGTACATTTTTACTAAATTTAAGTAAAATGTTCCTAAAACTATTTAAATTTTTACTAAATCTTAGTAAAATTTTGCTGAAAATTTCCTAAAACTAAGTAAATTTTTACTCAAATCAAGTAAATAGTTACTCAAACTGAGGACAATTTTCCTGATTTTTTCCTTACAACAAGTAATTTTTTACTAAAACTGAGGAGACTTTTTTTTCCCTGTATCAAGGAAAAAAATAATTTATTCAATTTAACTAAAAAATCAAACAAATAGTTTTGCTTCAGAGTGTGCAAAACTGATACAAAAAAAGACAACATGAAATATTTCTCAAAAGTTTCATGATACCTCTGCCATAAAGAGTTGAGCTATTACTCCATGATTGTTGCGAAGACAAGATAGGCACCTTCGCAGTGGTTGTTTAGAATAATTCTTAAAGTATTTAAGAAATAAATCTCTGCAAACGAACGAGAATTGCTTCTTAGATGAATATTCCAGAATTTTTAAACAATTTCAAATGTTTTTTATAACTTCATTAATACTTAAATGTATGAAGAATTCGGCATATATTTCAGTAAACATTTTAACTTGATTTTAGGAAAAAACACATTTTTAAGTTAAAATTTCCTAAATGGAATTCTTTCCATACAAAAAATTTCAGATTTTTTTCTCACTTAAAACCTTGGAAATATTCTTCCATATAAGTATGATTTTACTCAATTGTAAGAATTTTTTATTAGATCCAAAGAAATGTTTTTATGTAAATCTACTACCCTATTTCTAGTAAATGAACTATTTACTATGGCTTTGAAAGAAGGAAACTTTCTCATACTTAGTTAATTTTCCACCTTTTTAGGAAATTTTTACTGAACTTGAGTAAAATTGTTGAACTAAATTGTAGTATGAATTTTACTCAGATTTAGGAATACTATTTTTTTGAGTGTAGTTTTACAAAAAATAAAGCAGTTGAAAATTCTGTTAATTATTTTAGTCAATTTTCAATCAATGTTCAATTTTTCTCGTGAAGTCTAGTCAGTCTATGGCGCAATGATAAATGACGTTAATTTGATTATGTGTGATTACGTGAGCGGCAAAATTGATATATCGTCGGCAAAATTGCATTTCAGTAATTCATCTATCAGTACACTCAAAGGAATATGTCAGTAAAAGAAAGCATTGGCTATATTCGAGCCAGCCGCGGCGGCCACATGCCCGAAATCATATTTAAACATTAATGGCATAAAATTATCCTTCCGATAAAGCCAAATTGATGGACATTAAAACGATTTTCTTGTGTTTTTTTTTCAATTCGAAGTTCTATACCTCTATAAAAAACACCCTTTAGTTGCATGAAATAACATACATACATATCGAGGGCTTATATTCATAAGTGGCTATGAACAAAAACATAACTTTTCGGGAGAGCGAAAAAACTGATTTTCTCCTTAATTTGAAAAGAAATTATTAATCATTCTTCTACAGTTTAATCTAAAAAGGATTATTAATTGTTAACATTAAAAAGTGTTTCCTATTATTCCCGGTTTTATGGTTCATAGCCACTTTTGCCTGTTTAAAATTGAGCACTATGAATGTTGAAATAAGCACATATGTAGCTATTTATGCCCAAATATATAAATACACTCAATAACGTTTCTCATGAAATCTTGGCAATATTGCATAGAAAACGCATTTTCTCTAATGTACACAGTTGATGAAAAATCCAAAATTCGCCGTTGCAATTCTTTATATTTTAATTTTCTTCATTCATAATTCTGAAACTTTTTATATACAAATATTCCCCATGAAGTCAGCAATCACATGCCAAAGAAATATTTTGGTATTCTCAATATAATAAAAAGCTACGCCGGTTTTTCTAAAGATACTTTTCACAATTTTCGACTTTACAGCCACTATTTATCCTATTTTAGCCTTATAACTGGGAATCAAAATGATATTAACGCGAAATGATGGAATTCGTTAGTATGATATGCCCTAAATCTAGAAAAATGTTTTGAACAAAATAGTTTTAGCGAATTACATATATCCTTCGGTTTTATGCTGCTCCATTGTTGAACTATTTTATTTCTATTATTTTTATGTTCATAGCCACTTATGCAGTCACAAACTAAACTGAATTTGTTGTTTCTCTTTTGAATAATACTTGTTACATATGACACGAGCGAGAAATATAAAAAATTTGAGTATGTTAAAACCCATTTCTTATTGTTTGCAACTTTAAAGTAGATTTTAAAATAGAGACCTACACGCAGAGAAAAAACGCATTACGTAGAAACGTAATTTTAGACACGTGAACATCGTTTTTGAGTTTCTTTTGTGGGAAAAAATAGTTTGTTTCCGGTAAAACATGTCATAACTTGTTGTAAATGAACAAAGATTTATGTTTATTACGATGGGTCACGAAAATAAATTGTATCGGTCACCCCCCAGAAATAGAGATTGGATTGTTTAATGATGATCTACAAAATATTTCGTCACTGGATCAAGCCATCTAAAAATCATGGTTTTACCGTGAAACTTTTTTATGTTGTATTTTTGCCCAAAACTTTTTTCTGAATTAATACACTAGCACTAGTAAGCACTTTAAATAAAATTTTTTATTCTTGTCTTAGAATAACTCATTGGTAGAATTATTGAGCGTTTATATTGATTTTTTCGGGTTTTCAAGGTGACAGCTAAAAACTCATATTTCTTGGAAACATGTTGTAAGAAGTGCAATAAAAAATAAATAGGGAGAATTAATACCTTTCGAATGATGCCTAAATGATGAATAACGGACGAAAAATGTCGTCACTGATTCCATTTTTGTGAAATAATTTAATGCAGGCGATAGTTTTTACAGCCAAAATGTTCAAACGCTTTTGTTAAAAATGAGCGCTGCGGCGTCAATTTCAATCCGATGTTCATCATTTAGGCATCATTCGAAAGGTATTGACTACCGCTATTTATTTTAAAATACTAACATCAAATACAATTTTTTCAGTTATCACTGTGAAAATCAACAAAAAATTACTATAAACGTCCAATAATTCGACCAATAAGTTAATCTAAGACAAGAATCAAAATTGTTATTTAAAGTGCTTTCAAGGGTCTATTATTTCAGAAAAAAATTGGGAAAAAATGATTTTTTAGGGTTATTTTCAGGTATCGTTAACTCGGAAAATATGGTTCGCTACTATCTTGATTAAATGATTATTATATGGTGATACGTATTTTACACCACACACATGTAGACAAGATCATGCGCCAAAATTTGTGCCCCTTTAGGGGTAGTTAACCCTTTAAAAACCGGAGATATTAGAAAACAAAGTGGTGCAAATGAAAAAAGTGAAAAATTAATTTAAAAAAATCACTACGCATAAAAACTTTAGTCTCCGTAGCCGGATATACCCCAGAGAAGAAAATCTTACCCCCGGCCGAAGGCCGGCTGGGATAAAAACTTTAGTCTGCGTAGCCAGTTTTAGACGTACCCCATAGGAGAAAATCGTAAACGCAAAAAACGCAGCAAATCTTTAGTCTGTGTAACCGGTTTTGGACATACCCCAGAGGAGAAAATCTTTAACCCCGGCCGAAGGCCTGCTAGCAAAAACTTCGTGTTTCTGTCTGCGTGTTTATACATAAACTACAGCCTCATGTGTAAACACGCCTACAGAAAACATTTAATTGGCTCACAATGGGTTATCGGGTCGAAAAAAATCGTTTTAAAGGAATTGCGATAAGCTTTCTAATGATACCCATATTGATCCGATCCGATGCAAATCCTGGAAGATATCGAAGAATACAACTCTGAAATTTCGGGGCCCCGTAACTCGGAAAATATGGGTCGCCGCCAAATTTTTTTCTTCTAAAATATGCCCTCTACCACATAATTTTTTTTGTTAGGACCTCTTTTGCTAAAGTAACACATCTACTTTTTTGTAACAGTTGGGGAAAAACTGTTCTGGCTAATAGTACATTCTTCGGTGGAGTATTATTCAGTCGGCGGCCACTTTCAGCCGGTTTTAGCCTGCGCTATGTCATGAAACACGCACGGCGGCGGCGCGCCGCCGACTACTTTTTCTTCAGCTTCTTTCTTTGGCGGGGCATCTGTGATACTAGGCCTGTTCGATTGGGCTTACTAGCTTAATTTTTGTATGGAATTTACTCGCTTATCAAGAAAGTAGCTTACTACTCTCTTAGTTGTGTTGCCAGATTTTTCCTGTTAATCCATTTAAGAAAAACCAATGTGTAGCAACGTTGCCACCTTTTCAAGTCTCTTAATTGTAAGCTAGTAAGCCCAATCGAACAGGCCAACTTTTGAAATTATGGAAAATAATGAAGAATTTTCTGAATTGGAGGAGTTATTGTTAAAGTATGCTGGCCTCGTACTACTGGATATGCACCCTAAAGGTGTTTGCCTACAAGGACCTGTGAAGATTAAGGTAAGCTTAAAAATGTCAACTCCATTAAATCTATTAATTTGTCATTCTGCAGAATATTTGGTATAACGTCAAGCTAATATGTCCAAATTATCCAAAATTACAAAATGTTCAAATGCACATACAGCAAAGTCTTCATATCAAAACCTTATCCGATAAAAATGCAAAAATTAATCCGCAGTGGTCTGTCGATGATCTCTTGGAAAACTTGCCAAGTTTGATTAAAAGTCTAGATGATTATTCTGTTATTGCACAAGAGCCAGTAATTACCACTCGAACAAATCTGCATGAAAATATATACGGCGAAGTAGCTGCTCTATATTCACCCTCGGAATATGAAATACAGACAGATGAAAAATGCTCCCGTGTACGTTTTGTGAAATTCTTACAAAATGAACAGAATTATTTGGAAGTAGCGCTACCATCACTACAGCTACTGGACCACAGCTTACCTTCTTGTATAGATTGGCAGGAATTGCTGGGCAAGGCGTCTTCGATAACGGGATTATTGCAACAGTTTCGCAGAGTATTGGATGACCTAAGACCGTTTTATGAAAACTTTACGGACATTGATGAATTGTGTCATGTCGTACAACCATCCTTGCCTACCACCAAAGAAAATTGGCGTCTATTTGTACTGAAAGATCGCGTGTTCTTGAAATTACAATTTTCCGATCCCTTTTCTCCAATGGGTTCTATGACTGTGCACATAATTGGACCAACGGCTGAAGTAACACAGCTTAGACGTATTTATAGCGAAGGATTGCGCGATTGGGACGGTGAACTCGATGTCCATAAAAATCTATTGCGTATTTTTGATTTGTGCTTTTTCCCAATGCCTCCGGCTGATTTCTCTGATACATCTCTACAGTTTTGTAATATATGTTACAGTTACAAGTTAGATCGTGGCGAAATTCCAATAATATCGTGTGACAATGCTCATTGTTATTTAATATTTCATGCAGAATGTTTGAAGGAGTGGTTTAGCACACTAGCTGATGGCAAAACATTTCTGGACGTGGCTTTTGGTGCTTGTCCTTTCTGCAAAGCGGTGGGTATTTTCATGTTATGTAAAGCCTTAAAGTTAACTCATCTTACTTTACAGAAGCTGTCTACAACATTTCAAGAGTTATTACAGCAATAAACCTATACTGAGTTAAGGTAATTATGAAAAATATTAAATGGGAAATCCTTTATGAAAGTCGCTGGATTGTTTTAGTAAAGTGGTTTGCCAAAAATACTACTAACGTTTTGAGAAATTAGTTTGCACTTTTTACGTGAGATGCAATTTAATGTTAAAATTCATATATACTTACCAATGTCATGTGATTGCTAGTATTAGCGTATCTTGTAACTATTTTTTTCTGGCCGATGAATACGTGAACATGTTTACTCATATATTTCCATTTTCTATGAAACTTTTTGAATTATTTTATTTACATTTATGTATATTATAAATTAAAATCTTAAAAACAATTCAACAAATGCTGGACACAGAACCTTATTGTCACTTTATTTTGTTTGTCTTCATCTGATGGTATAACATGCATGCTCAACTAACTCATCAGTCCATTGATTCACCGTAATCAGACAGAAAAAGTTAATATGGCTAGCAATTTAATCTTTATAACTGGCAATGCATAGAGAAGCATTTGTACCGCCAAAACCAAACGAGTTCTTTAAGGCAATACGTCGTTTGGTTTCATCTTCAGACCAAATTTCCGGCTGTGAAACAACGCGAACCCCAACACTGTCATCTAGATCATCAATGTTTATGGATGGCGGGAGTTTATTTTCATAACAGCCTTGTATCAGAAAAGCGGCTTCTAAATTCCCCGATGAGCCCAGCAAATGACCGTGTGCTCCTTTGGTTGAAGAAATCCTAACGTTTGCAACATGATTGCCAAAAACATTCTGTATGGCACGCGCTTCGATGCGATCACCTGTCGGCGTAGAAGTGGCGTGAGCGTTAACATAAGTTATTTCTTCTGGTTGGACTTGTGCATCCTTTAGCGCCCGTTGCATAGCTAGAGTAGCTCCTGTACCATCTTCACTTGGCGAAGTTATATGATAAGCGTCGCCCGAAAGGCCATAACCCAGAATTTCCGCCAATATTGGTGCATTGCGTTTACGTGCATGCTCCAATTCTTCTAAAATCAATATAGCTGCTCCTTCGCCCATAACAAAGCCATCGCGTTTCTTATCGAATGGTCGGGAAGATTTCTCTGGTGTATCATTGAAAGATGTACTCAATGCCCGTAGTCTGCAGAAGCCAGCTATAGACAAAGGATCTATGCACGATTCTCCACTTCCAGCTAGCATGACATCAGCGTCACCATTCCGTATAAATCTCAAAGCATCACCAATAGCATGAGCTCCGGTAGCGCACGCTGTAGACACGGAATGATTTGGACCTCTCAATCCATGCCTCATACTGATGTGACCACATGCCATGTTTGGCAAAAGGCGTGGCACAAAAAATGGACTCAGGCGATTGTAGCCTTTTTGTAATTGTTGCCAAGCTCCATAAACTTCGCTCAAGTCAAACATACCCATACCCACACAAACACCGAAGCGTTCCAATTCCTCCTTGTCCAAATCTTTGGGATTCAATTTGGCAGATGACAAAGCTTCCTCTGTGGCTAAAATCGACAGTTGCGTTGCGGGACTCATTAGTTTGATGTCACTTTTGGTTAGATATTCATTCAAGGGCAATTCTTCCTTGTTGATCTGAGCTGCAACTTGGCATGGCAGTCCCTTAAAATCTTCTCCTAATTTCGAGATAGCCGATTCGCATTTTAGCAACCTTTGCCATGACTCTTTTATAGTGTAACCTAAAGGCGATACCGCTCCAGTTCCTGTAATCACTACCCTTTTCTTGGGACTGCAATTAACGAAAGTTGTCGATAGATTCCGTACATTTCTGTGGACTTTTGCATGCTTTGTTATTTTTATTACGAAATTCATTTCTTCTGCCCACATTTAGACGAGATGAATTTTTTGGGCATCCGAATAAATCAGCTGATTTTATTTGCCGCAAATCAGCTGATTTTATTTAGCTTCTCACTAAAAACATGTTTCTATTGATATGCAAAGAACTTGAATTATAGAGAGACATAGCAAATCAGACAAGATAGTACGATTTATTTGGGAATTGTGTGTGAAATCGAGAGCGATGTGAGCCGCATACGCCGGACTTGGTTTAAATTGACTGTATTACATACATTTCATTAATTCAGACAAGTACTAAGACCGAATTCAGAGTGACAGCAAGAAGCGTAGCTATACAAGCGGCGCTGATATTTCTTGCTAGCATTGCCGGGACCAAAATTTGTATGGAACCTATATATAAATCTGAACCGATCTTTCACCATTTGTGTTTCAAGTTGAAATGTAAGGGGTTGAGCCGTCCGTTAAAATATGTGTGCGGCAAAATCAAATCGAGAGTGGCAATTGTATGTGGGCTACAGCCCTGTGATGACTTCGACGGTGTTTTTAACAGATTTTCTTCAAAATGGGCAAAACACCTTATATTTCAACTGGAAACACCTGTGGTGAAAATCTAACACATTTTCTAACAGATTGTCTTCAGATTTCACAAAACATCTTATATTTAAACTGGGAACACCTGTGTTCAGATTTATATATAGCTCTCATTCAAATTTCGCTCCCGATTTGACTTTTTCTGCTATAGAAACCACATATTTTAACAGATCCTCTTCAAATCTTTCAAAATATCTTATATTTCAACTAGAAACACCCATGGTGAAAATGGGTCAGATCGGTTCAGATTTACATATAGCTCCCATTTTTCCGTCCCAGAAACCGCGTATTTTCATCGAATTTCTTCAAATTGAGCATAACACGTTATATTTGAACTGGAAGAACTTATTGTGAAATTTAGTCACTTCATTCCATGTTTGGATACAGCCCCGATACAAATATTCTTCTCGATGTGACAAATTGGGTCAGGTCATATTAGCCTATTATTAGGAAACATACAAAAATTCTTCCCGTTTTCACTTTTTTACCGAATTGAATTGTATTCGCATAGAAAGTGGAGTGTATCATATAGTCGGCCCCGCCCGACTTTAGCCTTTCCTTACTTGTTTCCGACTATGATTATGCCCCAATATTTGTTTACTTTTTAATTAACTGTTGTAGTTAGTACATACGTATTTTTGCGTTTGAAATAAATATTGCGGTAGCCATAAATATATAAAAGTAATAACATAAAGTGGATATTATTTTATTTTGTCACTTTTGGCAAATTTGAACAAATTTTTTATTTTACCGATTTTAGTGCACTAAGGTTTTGTACTTTGTAACATTGTGGCTGTTTTACTTTAAGGCTGGATAACTAAGCTGCGATAGCAAAAATCTAAATAAAGTGTTAAAATTTAACTCAAAATAAAAAAATATTTTTTAAAATTGTCGCCAAAAGCAATATCAATGTGTGTGCGAAAACAAATTTTGAAAAAATAATTTCGTGTTAAATGTTTTGGACTTAGCCTGGATAATTAATTATACAGTGTAAGTTTAAGTTTAAGGTAAGTCCAAAAAAGGCAACACAAAATATTTTTTTCAAATTTGTTTTGATACAACAAATATTTATATTGTAGTTGGCGACAATGCAAAAAAATATTTTTTTATTTTGAGCAAAAAATACAATTTTTATTAACGTTATTGATATCGCAGCTTAAAGAAAGACTGTCCTATTATTTGATTAAAATTTACTTCAAAATGTTAAATTTTTGTCATCTTCAAATTGACTTCTGAAGTGGTTTATTACATTATATCGTTAAATAAATACGACTTTACAACTGTGTATTAAATATTGGTCACAGAAAAAAATATTTGAGTTGATTTCCTTAAAATTAAAAGCCTTTTCCAACAAAACCAATTTCATAAAAATCGGACGAAATTTATAAAACAAAAATTTCGGGGCCCGTAACTCGGGAAATATGGGCCGCAATGAAAAAATGACGTACCCATTCCAAAAAAAGCTACTTTTAAGCAAATCGAGAAATAACGAAGTTTCGGGGCCCGTAACTCCGGAACTATGGTTCGCCGCTGATTTTTTTTTATTTTTTTGCTTAAATTAACGTTTTTACCCACTCAAAAAAAGGCCGTATTTTAGATTTGCTCCATTGAAGTAACTTGGCACATTTTACACATACGTTCTGTACAAATCACAAACTTTCATGAAACTGTCATGAACTCCATTAGTGACAGAATTTATTCCTTTGCTCTGGCGTAATATCCGTCGGCCGTGCTACGTAGCCGGCGATTTGTCGAGTTGCTCTTAATTAGATGAGTCCTGATACTTAACCAACACTACTACCCAGCTGTTGTTGACAGCTAGAGCCCGACCGAATATTCGGATTCGGCCAAAACGTGGTATTCGTCCAGAATATTGGCCGAATTTTTGCTCAAAATGTACAAAAATAAAAATGTGCAAAATTCAATATTGTGTGAGGAATAGCTAAATAAAGCGTTTCGAACTTACAGAATAGTACACGGTGGTAAAGTAAAATAAGCAAATTATAAGGAAGAGTCGTCAACACAAGAAAAAAGTTAAAAATATATCATATCGTAATTAATAAAAGGGTAACCATGATTAAAAATGTCGTACATCCAAAAACCGATATGGGCTTATTTTGCAAAATAGCACAACTATAACAATTCTTTTAAAGAAACTTATGAAATCAATGTTTCTTGTTTGTTTATTCTATAAACTAATTAAAAACTTTTTATTGAGTCTTTTCACCAAGAAAAACTTATTTAATTCAAATGTTGAAACATTCGGTTTCAGTCGAAGGTGGTAAATTTGGCCGAATTTCGGCTTCGGCCTTAGAATCCCACTTCGGTCGGCCACTATTGACAGCTGACTGGCTTCTGATTGTGTAAATCATATTTTTTGTGCATTTATAAATAAAAAAAATAATTTATTGAATTAAAAGAAGAAATATGTTAACTGCAGTGCGTCAATTAGCGAAAACACAAACTGCACGAAGATATTTACACAGCACCAAACCCAATAATGGTTACATTGTATTGTAAGTGTAGTTAAACCCCGGCATGAGGTCTGAATGAGGTAACCAACAAATTGTTTTTTTGCTCGCTTTTCAGAGTGCCCGAGATAGGAGAGGAAGGCCAAGCAGGTGATGTTTTTGTCAAGCCTGATGGTCTGCCAGCCTTTAATGACATAACCATTGAAAATTGTTTGGGTGCCATTGGAAGTCAGGCTGGTGCTATAGAGAAATTGGTCAAGCGCATAGAGCTCGATGTAAACGATCTAAAGGAAAATGAGAAACTGGATATGGGCCATGTGTTCAAGGAATTGGATGCAGTTACCGGTCCCTTGGATACCACTTGGGGTATAGCGAAGGCGTTGTATTTGGGTAATAGCACATTGATACCAACCAAATCGTATATGAACATACACGAGAGGGCCAGAAATGCCAGGGCATCTAGATTTTGCAATAAAGCTGTATTTGAAGCTATGCAAGAGCAGAACGTCGACGAGTTGAATGATCCTGAAGAGAAGAGGCTCTTACAGAAATACTTGCTGGAAGGCAAGCTGAACGGATTGAACTTGAACAATGACACTCGCAATGGCCTCAAGGAAATCATAATACAATTGGGTAAAGAAAGGGCTGTCTTCAAAAATAAAGTAAATGTTTCGATGCACAGTTTTGCTCATGTGGTCAACGATTACAAATTGGTTCGAGAATTTCCGTCAACCCTCTTAGAGGCCACCGTGGTTGACTCCACTGTTCCCATATCACAGGGCCCGTGGAAATTCACATTACAACCACAAATAGTGGAGGGATTCCTTAAATACTGCCCCGATCGCACACATAGATGGAATATTTGGCAAGCGAATACACGCAAATCATCCATTCATGTTGAGAAAAGTTTAGAGAACAGCACTCACTTGGAGAAAATTCGCGGTTTACGCAAAAGACAAGCCAATGCTTTAGGTTATCCGAATTTCGCCACCATGTCAATGGAAACCAAAATGATCAAAGAAATTCCTAAGTTAAAGCAAGTCTTTTCCAAACTACTGCAATTCGCTGGTCCCGCACAATCCGTGGAAATAGAACAATTACAACAATTTGCTGTCCAAAGCGGCTTTGAGAATAAACTGGAATTATATGATGTCACATATTGGCAAAGAAAATATCTATTAGCAGAGCATAAACTTGACGAAGAGGCGCTTCGAGTATACTTCCCCCTCCCTAGAGTATTTTCCGGATTGTTTGCTCTCAGTGAAAAACTGTTTAATATAAAGATTGTCGAAAGGAAAGATGCCCAGGTTTGGCATCAAGCTGTGAAATATTTTGATGTATACGATTGCGATTCGTCCGATAGTAATCATCCAGTTGGCGGATTTTATGTTGATTGCTATTCTAAGGAAAATAAATTTGGCAAAAATAACGGCTGGATGGTTAGTGTACGCAATCGGAATGTTGCTGCTGATTTGTCTCCATTATGTGCTCTAATTTTTAATTTTAACGCTCCCATTAATGAGAAGCCATATCTACTGAATATCGATGATTTGAAAATGATATTTAAAACATTTGGATCGGCTATGCAACATCTTTTAACAAAAGCATCATTCACCGACTTAGCCGGTCTGTCCAGTGTTGAATGGGATGCTTCACAAGTGGCTGGTTATGTAATGAGCAACTTTTTAGATAACCCATCCGTTTTGAAGGCAGTCTCTGGTCATGTGGACACCGATGAACCAATACCCGATAGTTTGGCTAACAATATTCGATTGCTTAAAACTCATTTGGGAGGCTATAACCTATGTCAAGAACTGTATCTTTCGGATTTAGATATCGAACTTCATACGTCCGAACAATATTGGTCGGAAATAGTTCGTAAATTGTGGCCCGTTTATAGATGTATGCCTTTGGATAAAAAAGATTGCCATCCATGTTCAATGACCGAAATTTTCTCTGGTGATTGGGGAGCAGCTTACTTCAGTCATCTCTATTCGAAAGTGATTGCAGCTGATATTTCCGACGCATTTCTACAAAATTCACAAGACGCAACAGTGGTGGGCAAACGTTTTAAAGACACGTTCCTTTCGTCGGGCGGTACTATGCCTACAGCTGAAGTTTTTCGTCAATTCCGTGGTCGTGATCCTTCTGTTGAAGCTTTATTGAGATCTTTGGATATTTTTAGAGAATCGCAAACATCGGGAGAGTTGTAAAAGTTTTTAGTTGTTTAAATTGGCCCGTAAGTTCTTATTTTTGTTGATGTAGCATATTTATAATACCGCCATTAAGTTACAGTCAAATGTATATTGTATACAATTGCTATGATTATAAGTCCCACGTAAATGGAATAATAAACTTGTACATTTGATATGTATGTGTGTAATGAAATAAACGAAATCAAAACAATGTCTGCTATTTTTTTCTTTCAAACGGCATTGTAAATGCTAAATATATAAGTTTTCCCGTACCTTTATTTTTTAATATAAATTAAAAAAATAAACTAAAATAAAAACAACAAATTGAAAGAAAAATTATGGTATTTAATTTGTATGCCCTAAAGCCTGAACTTCATGTAAATTGTAATTTACTTATTAATAATTCTTTAAGAAGTGGAACTAAAAATGAAGATACGGATTAGATTTTTCGGAAATTCGAATCCTTCGTAAATTAGAACCAGCGTCTTTAATACATCGCATGCTCTGAAATTCGAACCATCAGTTCTATTTTCCGAGTGTTTTTATTTTTTGTTTGTTTTTAACACTGAAGAATTTTCTCTATATCTTTTATTCAGGTTCCACATATTATCAAAGGAAAATGCTATGTTACTTACGTATGTAATTTTACTATCCATATATTTTTGTTCATTTATGTGTAAAATTTGAAACGCGTAGTCATATTAGGACAGTGCACTTCTACTCGGTCTCCGAGTCGGATCCATTGTGACTCTCTTCAATATGGTTTATCCTGTTGAATAAAAAGAAATAGAAACAAATAGAAATTTTACGAGTAGTGCGTGTTCTCTGATAAATTCCTACTTGTCAGGTAGGAGGCAGTTTGTTTGTGTTGAGGGGAGATGTAGCAGGGTGTTACCTGTAAATAGCGGTGTACCACAAGGATCAGTTCTTGGTCCACTTCTGTTTATTCTTTTTATTAATGATTTATTCTCGAAGTTAGATATTTGGTGTACTCCGTATGCATTTGCAGATGACATCCAATTGCTCCTCATAGGTGACAGTCGTCACCGAGTAGTTTTTCAATCGAAGATTGATCTTGTTTTGGAAAAGTTGCGTGTGTGGACGTCGCAAAACAGTCTCGCCGTCAATGCTTCAAAAACGAAAGCTCTTTTTTTCTCTGCAGGGGTTTTAAATAATTTTAATTTGTGTTATGATGGGTCTAATGTTGATTTTGTGAGTGATATGCACTGTCTAGGCGTTCAGATTGATGACAAACTCTCTTTTGGTCATCATGTTAATATTGTAGTGTCAAGAATTAATTTCTCTCTCAGAAGTCTATATAATACCGATTTATCACTGCCCCTATTTGTAAGAGTTCGGTTAGTACATAGTTTAATTTTGCCAAGTATACTATATTGCTTGGAGGTTTACTCTGGCACCAACCAACACATTTTAAATTTACTGCAGGTGGCGTTTAATAGAGCGATAAGGTATGTTTATGCTTTAAGAGGTCGTGGACATATAACACCTTATGTTGTTAAATTTCTAGGTTGTAATTTTCCCACTTTTGTGAATTTTCGTTTGCTGATATTTCTCTTTAAGTTGATAAAAAACCAATGTCCACTTTTTTTGTTAGACTCATTTCAATTTTGCCACTCATCTCGTAGAAACCAATTAGTTATACCTAGGGTGTTTCACTTAATGGATCGATCATTCCTGGTTAGAGTAGCTCGGTTATATAATGCAAAGCCTAGTGAATTGAAGGTTTAT
The DNA here is from genome assembly GCA_947397865.1 of Polietes domitor. Lineage (NCBI taxonomy): Eukaryota > Metazoa > Arthropoda > Insecta > Diptera > Muscidae > Polietes > Polietes domitor. The sequence goes on from OX377618.1 coordinate 126,393,272, forward strand.
AATGTGTCCGTTACCACTCATTCAAATAGGCTTCTTCGCTATCTCCAATAAGTATTCATTGCAATTTTTTATAGCGCACCTAATTAAAGACGTTGAAACGTATATTCTTATTGACACATTCATTGTAATTTATTTGGTTGTGTAAAAACACATATACCGGTTATAAATCGTTCTATTGCTACATCTTAGGTCTTTTTTCTATAATTATTTAATTTATTTTATTTTTAAGTTCTTATTACCATACTACATTTTGTTGAGTAGTTTTTTTAACACTGTTAGAAATAATTTTTACTATGCATTTTGTAATTTATATTATATCGGCCAATAGGCTTAGAATTACAAGTCGTGAAGAAATAAATGAAATGAAATGAAAATGTTAAAAAAAATAGGGGAGAGAAAGACAGTGTGAAAATAAAACGGTTAGATTAAGATTGTGAAATGAGATTGCCTATAGCCCTAGGGGTTTGATGTTTCCCGGTCTGTTTTCATTTCCCGGGAAAAAGGAATGGAAAGTTTCATTACCGGAAAAAATAAGTTATTTTATGCAGTTTATTGTACTTAGTTTATGGTTTAAAATAGATCTACTTAATACCTGGGGTGCTTTATTTTAAATACAGACATATTACAAATTAAAAAGAATGTTTTCTAAAATAATATCTCTCAAGACTAATCGCCACCAAATTAACAAATTAAAATGGCTAAGGAAACAAAAAAATATACGAGTTATCTAAAACACAAAAATCGTGTGGTTGAGAATGTTATGACGTCTTTAGAAGATTCGTTCGTCTAAATATTATAAACTGCAAAAACAAATTGAACTTTATGATTGCATATTTATCTAGCAATGGTAACATTGCGAACAAATTCATTAAAAAATCATGAAATATAAAAACATTAACGAAGTTGTCAATTGGACTGTTTTTTAAGACTGGATAACTAAGCCTAAACCAAAAACCTTAAAATTTCACTCAAAACATAAAAACAAATTTTGAAAAAAATTAGATCGAAAATTTTGGACTTAGCCTGGATACAAATATAGGGTTTTCTAATAAGTACTTGACAAATTTGAATTTAATTTGTGAACGCACTATTTCACTGATCATCTAACTGTTACTTTCTTTTTTTCAGTAAACTCAATATTTTCATCGGTGACCGCGTTAACTCCGTCCTAGTATACAAGCAATAACAAGTTTAGAGCAAAAATTTCAGTCCACAAAGACCAAAGACCACAAAGACCAACAAATTAAAAGTTCTTATAAACACTTTGTTTTATCATATTTTCATAGGGATACAATCAAATTTAACTAATGTACAAACATTTTATATTTATTCATACCCCATCTCGAGATATTCGAATACAAAGTCGAGTAAGAGCAACTTTACTCGTTTGAATATTTGGTTTTGATGAAAGTTCTTAAGTAGAGACATTACGCTTTACTTACTTTTACTGTCACGTTCGACATTGAAAAACAACATTTGTTGTTACTGCGTCCAAAGTACATGTAGAAAGATTGTCAAATTTTGAGTACAAACAGAGATTTTTATACAATTTAAATAAAATAAACCTTACTGGAAAATAAGTAAATTTTTGACCTTGGTACTTCTTTAAAGATGGTCACGTTCGACATTTTAAGTGTGAAAATTAAAAAAATCTTATCTTATCTTTATCTTATTTATTTAAAAAAAATCTTTTTAATTAAAAATAATAAAGAGAGTTGAAAACGTCGGTGAGAAAATTGAAAGAAGATCAGCTACAATTATAAAAGAATAAATTAAAAAAAAAAAAACAAAATTTTGTTGTTTGCTGTTATTATGTGAGAATAAATACATTGAATAGTTCTGTTGTTCAACAAATATTTATTACCTATAATTTCGTGAAAAGTACATGATGGAAAAAAATGTCACGTTCGACAGGGCTTAAAGTTAAATTACATTTAAATTATCTAGAAAACGAAAAATTACCCAAAATCGACATTAGCACCAATTATACCGTTAATTAAGAACTACAAGTTAAGCATATGGTGAAAATAAAATTCCGTTTTATTGTCACATTTTTGTCACTTTAAATGTGTACGACGGTCACGTTCGACATCACGGAAATGCCCATATTCATTTTATGATGCTGCTGTGCCAGTGAGACAACGGCGTCCGTAGCAAACGATCCAATCAGTCGATTCCGCGGCGTTCTCAAGAACTGGGCATCGCCAAGACCACTTACTGCGAATTTTGTGTAAGGATCTTGGTTTACACCCATACAAGATCAAGCTTACTCAAGAATTGAAGCCGATGGACTATTTGACGCGAAGTACGTTCTCTGATTTTATTTTAAAAAAAGTTGTCAAGTCCTTATTGGAAAACCCTATATTTATATTGTAGTTGGCGACAATGTGAACATTTTTTTTTATTTTGAGTAAAAAATAATTTTTTATTAACATTTTTGTTAGCATCATTTATATATACCGTCGGTTATAATTCTACTACTATTTGATGTCTTTTGAAAGTTTCCAAGTAAACAATTTTAATATTATCCCTATTTTTAAACCATTTCTTACTGGTTTCATATGTATGTATAGTAAATTGTACTTTGTGAAGAGAAGAAGAAACAAGAAATTTAAGGTTAAATCATATAGGACGATGGGTTAAGTATTGACACTATGCCAGTCATAGATTGTCAGTACGATATTTTTGTTTCACAATAAAGATCCTGCATCTAAATGGAAAGGAACAATATTTGTCTATGATAGATTGAAATTACTTTCATGATAGAGTGAAACCCTAGTTGGCGCCTTAGCGAATTTAAACTAGTTTTGTTTGTAATAAAAATTATTATATTATTAAATGCCCTGTAAAATCTGCCCATGGAGTCTTTCGGATTCTAGCCTTTTCGTCATCTGTATAGGGGTTGTCTTGCGAAAGAAATTGTTCTTTATCATATGTCCGTGACACCCAAGGGGTCACGAATTAGTCCTCATTCTATAATGACATTTGACATATTCCCCTATGGGGAGGGAATGCAGAATAATTTCCAGTGATGTGCTACGTATGGCCCCTGTAATGTCAAGTGAAGCACACCTTTGGCTTTTGCGAGAGTCTTACGACCACTAACTCTACCCACCTGACAGTTCAAATTCATTCCTATCGAATTCCTGTGGGTGCAGTAGGCGTTAAGACCCCTCTTAAGGTCACTCCTAGATATTGGCATCTAGCGTCGGCAGCTGAATGTCCTCAAAGGAGGAATCCTTTTGGTGTAGAGTACCTATTCCGTTTTCTGGGGTTACCCATTTCTGCTGGCCCATGACGATAGGTTCGCCCAGCGTTGTTTGCTGATCTCACTGATGGTCGGAAGAAAATTTCCCGTTATCAAAATGACAACATCGTCAGAGTAGGCCACTATCTTCCGGCCCCTAGATTCAAATTTATTACGGATGACATACCAATTTATTACGGATGGCGTACCCCTGGTCGACATCCTCGAAACCTGTGACGCCCGTTTCGCTCTTTTTAGATCATCCTTGTACTAGTTGAAACTCTCCTGAGTTTCTAACAGTTTTCTTTTGATCCTTGGTCTGCTCTCTCCTACCCGGGAAAATCTCCGAGCATAACAGGGCCAAATCATCTTTGAAGTTTACTGTTATCTTGTCCACAGAATCGTCCTTCGCTTGGTGTGCATAGTCACCTATTTATATTGCGCCTTGAATTTCTATATGACTTTTGGATTTAGTAAAGTTAATACTGAAGTATCGTCTTATGGTCTGAGGAAGAACAGGCCGGAGATATTCTCCTCTTATCTAAATTCTAAAGTCTTCTTACTATTATTAATCAAAGTAATATATATTACCTACTTTTTGTCTTGTTATGAAATGTTGGTGTGTTACCCATATACCAGATTCTAAGATTATTTGTCACCATCAAATCATATACTGACTAACCTCGTATGTTTATATCGCTACTTCCCCTTTGACTCTGATGTGCGTTTGAACCGCAGCCAAGTACCAAGACCGCTCCTCTCGTCCTTGAATACTCTACTAGCCCTCTTTTCCCGGAGGGTCTGTTGTTTCCTACGGCATATATCCATCATTCTCATTTATCCAAGGCTCCTGAACTAGGGCTACATCCGATTGGGTGTTGATGAGGGATGTAGGTTTATTTGCGCCACGTGCAGCTTCGCTGGAATCTTCAGATGTTGGGAGCCGGAATCTAACGGTAACCAGACTGAAATTTACAACATCACCGTTCTTAGCCAATCATTTCCGCATCTACTGCGAAGCGAACGTCTCTTCCTGAGTTCTTCTTACGAGCTACTGATGTAACTAGCTTTCATTGGCTTGTGAGGAGATCTACATTTTGATTCCTTAGCACTGGTAGTTTGGTCTCCACCGGCTTTAACGGTGACGGAATCCCTACTGTCACTACAGAACGCAATGGTAAGACAGAAGAGCATTTCACTTCTAGTTTTCCGCCTGGCCAAAGTTCGCCGGAATTCTAGTTGGAATATAATGTTTTGTGCCAAATTTGGAGGTTTAAAAATTTGCTTTCTACAGCGGAAAACTGGGAGCGACATTTGTATGTGAGCTATATATAAATCGGAGCCGTTCACTTTTACCATAGGTGTTTCTAGTCGAAATATAAGGTGATGTGCCAAATTTGAAGGATATAGGTTAAAATATGTGGTTTCTAGAGCCGATAAAGACAGTACGGGAGCGATATTTGTGCATAAGCTATATATAAATCTGCACCGATTTGCTTCACATTAAATAGCGTTCGTCCTTGACTCGCAAAACGTGCTCCAATTTTTGTTAGGATCGGACAATAATTGCTACTTGTACTTAGATTACAATAATAGGTGGATAAATTGGGGGACGTCACTAAATCGATTCAAAAAGAGATTCTAATTTGATCGGTATAATAAACGATGGGTTTATGCGCGAGAGATTAAGGAGATTTTTTTCTTAATATTTTAAAAAAGTTAAAGGCTGAAAAATTGCCATAATAGCAGAAAAAGGTTGGCTGATACCTTGCAAACAATTTCTGCTGTTAATAGCAGACTTTTTCTAAGTGTAAGATAATGATGTGTAAGGGACATTTTAAAAATAGGGGATCTCATTTTAAGCTTATTTTCCTATATTTATTAGAGAGCTTCAAAATAAAAGTAGTCGATGTTCTCAACTAAAACAATAACATCCGAAATAGCAGCAACGACAACAACAATACCGGCTGCGACAATAGCAACAACACCATGACAGAACAACAATAGGCCTGTTCGATTCGAAAAACTAGCTTAGGTTTTGTATGGAATTTACTCACTTAACATGAAAGTAGCTTACTGCCAAAGATAATGGAAATACATATATAAAATAGTTGTAGTTGTAGCCATGACCACTAGGTGGCGAATGTGTATAAAGTACATTCTATTTCACTCAAAGTACATTCTAATTCATTCAATGTTGTACTCTCTTTCGCTTATAATACTGAAAATTAAAAGAAAACGAATGAAGTAAATGTTAATTCCAATGACTTTTGTGGCTTTACGTCAAATACCACACTTCAGTTTATTTAATTTGCTTTTATTTTCCATTTATTGCAGTTTTTAGAAAAAAGGGAAATTTTCTCTCCAAAATGCCGTTCAGAGCCATCTAAATAATTGTCTTCGTACTACGCATTTCTCTGAGAGTTTTGTTTAATCTATAAATTTCCATTATCTTTGAAAACCAATGTGTAGCAACGTTGCCACCTTTTGAAGTCTCTTAATTGTAAGCTAGTAAGCCCAATCGAACAGGCCTAATGTCCGTGGAGAAACAAGTTGTAATGTTGTTGATTTTAATGTTAACATTAGGCCTGTTCGATTGGGCTTACTAGCTTAATTTTTGTATGGAATTTACTCGCTTAACAAGAAAGTAGCTTGTTACTCTCTTAGTTGTGTTGCCAGATTTTTCCTGGTAATCCAATTGAGAAAAACCAATGGGTACCAAGGTTGCCAACTTATCAAGTTTCTTAGTTGTAAGCTAGTAAGCCCAATCGAACAGGCCTATTATTTAGTTAATGATTTTCTATTTAGTCTGGTGGTAGAGGGATATAAAGTTACATCAAACTTGAAGATATGTAATAAAAACAATAACAAGTAAGCGTTAGTCTGCTAAACCGATATATAAATACCCTCACTCTCAGAGAACTATGTATGGAAGTTATAAGGAATACATTTTACTTAGGGCCGGATATTATTTGTGGTTTAATGGTCATTATAAAAACATTTGCAAATATCAGTTTGCAACTGGTTTCGACAATCCGAATGCAAGTTATATTAATTTTAAGTTGATCAAAGCTTATGCCAATTTGTGTGGGAGGTACCAGAAGGGGTGTGGCAATATCGCCCAGAGAACGTCTATAAAATCATTGCCGAATGTCAAATTTCATCATCCGTATATAAAAAACTCATTTCTAGTACTATCATTTGTATACTCAACATCACAGAATGGAGATATACCAAGTTTCACATTCAATTTGTATAATCTTGCAATATCACTCTGCGATAAATTTCTAAGACGATTTAGCAATGTCGTCCAAATCTTCCACGAATAAGTCTAACGATCTGCAACGGTGGGGATTGAAAATGGACGAAATCGGTCCAGAGGGAAAAAATATTTCCCTAACAAGGGCAGGAAATACCCCCAATAACCCCCAAAATTTCGAGTATTTTTGAAGATTTCTGATTTGTATTTACTTGATATTTCAATTCTCAATTCTTTTATAGCGTGAACGCACACCATAAAGTAATTTATACATTCAATCAAAAAAATTTACTTTTACGGGGAAAACGGGGAGAATGGTACTAATCGTAGGGCTGCTGTTAGAATGATGAAAATCTGTGTAATTCGCTCTGGCTCCAAAAATAAAGCGTTTTATGATATTCGTACTTTTAGCGCCCAAATGGCAAAAATGGATAAAATTGGTACCGACCTGTAGCTATAATCATAAAATTCGGCGTGTACATTCCTCTGACTATGTAGACGTGCAAAATAGTGAAAATTTTCAAAAAAAAATTATCGGAAAAGGGGGATATCGGGTGAAGGGGGATAAGAATGGTACCATTAATGCGGCTGCAGATGCAATAATGGAAATATGTGTATACCTTCTTCGTTCCGGCTGTGTAGACTTTAAAAATAAATCTTTTTTTGATGTTCGTACTTTTAGGGTCAAGATGGGCAAAAGGGTCAAAATTTGTACCTATCAAATGGCTGCAGCTAGAATAATAAAATTCGGTGTGTATATTCCTTTGACAGTGTAGACCCGCAATAAAAAGAATTTTTATTTTTTTTTTTAATAATGGATTTTCGAAATTCTTATGATCCAAAGTGCACAATTTTTGTAGCCTCACTCTCTTTAAATTTATCAATTTATAATTATACCCTACACCACAGGGTATAATGAATTTGTGCATCTGTTTGTAACACCCAAAAGGAAACGAGGTAGACCCATCGAAATAGAAACATTTTTGGAGTCGGTTTAGCAATGTCCGTCCGTCCGTCTGTCCATCTATTCTTGTAATCAAAGTCGCAATTGTTGTTACACTAAAAGAAACTTTGCACAACAAAGTTTTATGGGATAAGGACGAACGCTATTTAATTTGAAGAAAATTGGTTCAGATTTAGATATAGCTCCTATACAAATTTTGCTCCCGATTTCACTCTTTCCGCTCTAGAAACCACATATCTCAACAGATTTTCTTCCAGTTTGGCAAATCGCAATGTGTTTCAACTTGAAATAGCTGTGGTAAAAATAGGACACATCGGTTCAGATTTATATATAGCTCCCATACAAATGTCTCCTCCGATTTTACTCTTTCCGCTCTAGAAACCACATATTTTAACAGAATTTCTTTAAATTTGGCAAAAAAACGTATATTTCATCTAGAAAAAACTTTGGTGAAAATGGGCCAGATCGGTTCAGATTTATATATAGCTCCAATACAAATTTCGCCGCCGAATTGTATATTTCTGCTCTAGAAATAGCATATTTGAACAGATTTTCTTCTAATTCGGCACATCAGCTAATATTTCAAATAGAATACAGATTTATATATATAATTCCATATATATAATTCCCTCAATTCGGCACATCAGCTAATATTTCAAATAGAAACATCTATGTCGAAAGTGGGTCACATCGATGCAGATTTATATATAAAGAGTGATTTTTTTGAGGTTAGGATTTTCATGCATTAGTATTTGACAGAGCACGTGGGATTTCAGACATGGTGTCAAAGAGAAAGATGCTCAGTATGCTTTGACATTTCATCATGAATCGTCTTACAAACGAACAACGCTTGCAAATTATTGAATTTTATTATCAAAATGCGTGCTCTGTTAAGAAAGTTCATTGCGCGCTTCCATTTTATGGTCAGTTTAATCGACCCACTGAAGCGGCTATTCGGGCTATTGTGACTAAATTTCGCACCAAATTTACATTGTTGGACATTAAACCACCAACACGCTTACGTAGAGTGCGAACTGAAGAAAATATCGCAGCTGTATCGTCCAGTGTTAATGATGACCACCAATTTTCGATTCGTCGCCGTTCGCACCAATTGGGTCTCTGTTACTCAAAAACGTGGAAATGCCAAAATTGGACTAAGCGGATGGACCACCTAAGACGCAGCCGCGGTCAACATTTAAATGAAATTATCTTCAAAAAGTAAATGTCATGGACCAATCTAACGTTTCAAATAAAGAACCGATGAGATTTTGCAAATTTTATGCGTTTTTTTTTAAAAAAAAGTTATCAAGCTCTTAAAAAATCACCCGTTAGCTCCCATATATAATTCCCTCAATCTGATTCTTTCCGCTCTAGAAACCACATATTTCTGATTTCCATCAAATTTGGGAAAGCGTCTTATATTTCAACTAGAAAACCTGTGCTAAAAATGGGTCATATCGGTTCAGATTTATATATAGCTCCCATTCAAATTTCCATTTTATACCACAGCAGGGTATAATGACTATGTGTAGGGTATCATTTATCAGAATTTATTTAATACATTTCGCAATTAGCAAAAAATATGACAATTTCCCTAATATGTTACAGTACTTCACAGCATATTGGCGGTCTACATACAAAACCCGTAAAACAAACTTGATTTTAAAATAATGCAAATGTGCCTATCTAAATACATATTATTTTCTTACCATGGATTTTATTTTTGTGGCTATACTGCATAGAAAGTGAAATAACGCATTTTAAGTTAATTTTAGTTAATTAATATTGTAGAAGTTGAGTTCATCAAAATTATTGCTAATTTGAGAATAAAACATTTTTCTCGTTCTCCTGGAAAATTGTATTGTTGAAGATAGACATTATTGAATATAACACCGAACGACCAAAAAGTCGTTAGACTTGAACCGGATAATGTACGTACGCAAAATTGAGTTACTTCACGTTATTAGTTTTTCATTTCCTCATCCTGTTGCCCTTTCACAGGACTACAAAGTTACAAAGGATACAATTTTTTCAAAAAAATATTTTATGTAGTTTTTCGCACCCTATGATATCTTTAAAGTATTTTTAGCACATATTTTCCTTTTTGATTTGAGATTTATATAGGTGTCAAGTATTAAAAATAATGTTTGACATATTGTATCCTTTTGAACTTTGTAGTCCTTTCAAGGGTCAACAGGACGAGAAAATGAAAAACTAAAAACACCAATTAACACTATTTCACCTATAGTTTCAGATGTATATCATTTGGTTCGAGTGTAATATGAACTGTCGGACAGTGTTAATCCCTCGTCATATCTCCACACGGAAAATAAATATAGTAAATAATGGTGTAGACAAACCAAATGTAAACAAACAGCGAAAATCACAAAAAAATAAAATCCAAACACATAAATTTAATGATTATTAATATTAATGAGTAATTAATATTAATGATTAATTAATATTAATGATTAATTAATATTTAATGATTATTAAATTTTTGCGAGCAAACAATTGTCAGAACATTAAATAATATCGCACATTGATACTCAATGTACTCACATAAAAATAACAAGTAAAAAAGGGTTAACATACCCTCCGCCATGGATTGCATTCCACAGAGGCTGTCGATTTTCATAGAAGAGCAGTAACATTACAAGAAAATGTTATTTTTTTTTTAATATAGACAAACCAAAACAAATATATATTGAAAAAATAATTTTATAAATAAATATAAAATTTTAATTATTTTGAACCAAGTCTACGAATATATTTATACTATATATATCAAAATAATACTTCAATTCAAAAAGTAAACATAAGGCATCAATCTTCAAAAAAGCTAAACTACACCCAAATATTGGGAGATAATGTGTGCATCTTCAGCTGCAACCGTTTGTTTGGTTGTATTTCCATCCTATTTTAATTCCAAAGTACAAATCCATTCTCTGACACACAGTGCAAGATAACCTAACTTCATGATTATAAACATTTTAGAAGTAAAAGTAAAAAAAGTAACGAATTTGGAAAAATCTTTTTATTTTGCGAGTCTATGTAAACACAAAGAACAAAATGTGAGAAATCATACAAGAAAAGCGTACAATTTACCTAAGTTTCTTAGGTGAAATACAACTTTAAAAGTTCTTTGGTAACTCATACAGAACACTTGGTTAATTGGTACCAAAAAAACTACTGCCAGTTATACAATGAAACTTGTGTAAAATTACCTTGTATGTTTTGGCTGTATTTCAAATCACTTTGTTCTCTTAAACAATTTGCATTTATCAGTATTTAAAAAATAAAGAAATAAATGTAAAATTTGATAGAATATAAGTAATCCAACACCATGTTTCATTTATCTAATTTGGAATGTTTTTTTAACTAAATTTAATAATATGAAAGACCTAAATCTTTTTATTGATTTCCTATTTCCCACCCAAATAAAAACGATGATGACTTATTTTGTTAGTTTTTTGTTCTTCCGTCTGGATACAAAAAATGTTTATTTTAAATATTGTAATCATATGATATTAAGACTGTTTTTTGATGCTTCCAGACCTCCGATATGTAACTAAAATTGATATTAATATATTAAAAGATTGATCAATCTTAATTTTGCGAGTGGAAAAATAAATAAATTTTAATTTCACCATACTTACTTCTGCTCTGTTGCTTTTGGGTTTCTTGTAATGTAATAGAAACCTTTGCCCATATACATACGTATTTTTGCAAGTATCTACAAAATTCATGAAATTGGAAATTTACATATTCATACTTACACCATAATTTTAACAAAGAAACTTTTGTAAAAGCTACAAATTTCTAAATTGGGAAAAATAACATAGGTACATAAGGACTGAACACCTACCAAGTAAACTTAGTTATTTATACAAAAGAAGCACATGTGTAATTTACACATGTACGAGGGAAATTTAGCATTTACTTGTATGACTTCTGTCAACTCTATATAAAACAAGTAAGAAAAGGCTAAAGTCGGGCGGGGCCGACTCTATGATACACTCCACTTTCAATCCGAATACAATTTAATTCGGTGAAAAAGTGAAAACGGAAAGGATTTTTGTATCCTGTATATGTATGTGTTTGACAAAAAATGTTAAATCGGAAAGGACATTTGTACGAGGAAATATTTAAACCTGGAACGAAATAGGTGAAATATAATATGTATAGTTTGGTTAAAATCGGTTAAACATTTGGGAGCAACATTTGTATTTGCGCTATATCTAAATCTGAACCGATCTTAGCAACTTTCACCATAGGTTTTTTACTTGGATTATAAAATGTTGTGCCAAATTTAAAGAAAATCGAGTATAATATGGGGTTTCTAGAGCGCATAATGTCAAATCGGGAGCGACATTTGTATGGGGGCTATATCTAAATCTGAACCGATCTTACTCACTTTCCGCATAGGTGTTTCTAGTTGAATTATAAGATGTTGTGTCAAAATTAAAGAAAATCGGGTACAATATGTGGTTTCTAGAGCGGAAAATGTCAAATCGGGAGGGACATTTGTATGGGGGCTATATCTAAATCTGAACCGATCTTACTCACTTTCCGCATAGGTGTTTCTAGTTGGATTATAAGATGTTGTGCCAAATTTAAAGAAAATCGAGTACAATATGTGGTTTCTAGAGCGGAAAATGTCAATTCGGGAGGGACATTTGTATGGGGGCCATATCTAAATCTGAACCGATCTTTTATAATTTCTGCATATGTGTTTCTAGTTGGACTGTAAGATGTTGTGTCAAATTTAAAGAAAATCGGGTACAATATGTCGTTTCTAGAGCGGAAAATGTCAAATCGGGAGCGACATTTGTATGGGGGCTATATCTAAATCTGAACCGATCTTATCCAATTTTTGCATAAGTGTTTCTAGTTGGACTGTAAGATGTTGTGCCAAAGTTAAAGAAAATTGGGTACAATATGTGGTTTCTAGAGCGGAAAATGCCAGTTTTTGTTAAGATCGGACTATAACTGCGACCTGTAATTTGATTACAACAATAGATGGACAGACAGGCGGGCATTGCTAAATCGACTCAAAAAGTGATTCTAAGTCGATCGGTATACTTAACAATGGGTCTATCTCGCTTCCTTTTGGGTGTTACAAACAAATGCACAAAGACATAATACTCTCGTGGAGTGTATAAAAAGATTTAGAAAGTTGGATTGGGTATTTTTACACAAGTATTTTTTCTGCGTGTAGTATACACCGAATACCATAATTATAGCTGGGCCATTTGGACGGTACCATTTTTATCCCCCTTTTCCCATTTTACCCCCTTAAAAGTACGACTTTCGAAAATCTCTTTATTTTACGTGTCTACACAATTAGATGGATGAACACACCCAATTTCATTATTCTAGCTGTAGTCGTTTACTTGGTACCATTTGTACCCTTCTGTTACCATTGTATCCCTTGAAAGTGCGAATATGGAAAAAACCTTTTATTTTTTGTGTCTGTCAGAGTAATGTATACTCCGAATTTCTTGACTCTAGCTGCGGTCATTTGGTTGGTACTATTTTTATCCTCTTTTCTTTTCATTTTAACCCCAAAAATCCGTTTATTTTACGTGTATGCGTATGTAGGAATGTATACATCGAATGTCATTGATCTAGATGCAGTCGTTTGGTTGGTATCATTTTTATACCTCTACCTTTTTATACCACTTAAAAGTACGAATTTAGAAAAAATATTTTTATATTATGTACAGTTGCGGTCAAAATAATAGCAGCGCACTACAGCTTAATATACATTTTCATATATTTATTTGTGTGATAATTTTTTATTGCTACTTCTGCATTAAGCTCTGCGTTTTGAGGTTACAAAAACAAAATAATTGTTTATTTGGTGATATGACTTGAATTACTTAAGAAATTTCTCATTTTTTGGATTATTAGATATTTTGGACCGGTCAAAATAATAGCAGTGTTCAAAAAATCTAAAGAAAAATGACCTTTTCTCAATTTTTCAATTCGATTTGATGTTATAAGTAAGATATCATGAAATTTATATTACTTCTGAAATATTATTGTATTATTTTTCTTCATCAGTAGGGCGAGGAGAGCATTTTGGAGAAGAAAATCGAGTTCATATAAAAAGGTTGAAATCCGAGGGAAAATCATATAGTAAAGTTCGACTTTTATTCCAGTGTTCTATTAAAATGATCAGAAATTCCATATTATAAGAAGAAAAATCAAAAACTCGTGAAAAAAATCCGTTTATATCACCTACATATATCGCCGAATATCTAGTATAAAAAAACCCACTTACAATGTCTCTCCATATTTTAGAGTTTAAAATGTTCGTAGAATACTAAGAAAACATAATCTGTAGGCCAGAAGTCCAAAAAAAGTCCCACTTAAAAATAAAAGACATGGCACAAAAAACTGCAATTAGCAAAAACACACCTGGTGCAGCCAACCAAGAAGTGGGTGCACGTTTTATGGTCAGTTGAATCAAAAATTATTTTGTATGGTGGGACAGTCCCTCTATATTTTGTAAGACGTCTACAGAACACAGAGTACATCCCCAGGTTTAGAACCAAAACAGTCAAATAGGGAGGATCAAGCGTAATGTCTTGAGCGTTTTTTTTCATATTATGAAGTTGGGTCTATACATTGGCCCAGAACTACCATGGACTCTGCCCAGTACATCAAAATACTGCATAATATTATGCTTACGTATACAGAATACGGAATGCCCCTTAAATGGATCTTCTACCAGGTCAATTATCCCGAAAACACCAGCTGACTCGCAAAAAGGTGGTTTGAAGTCAATAATATCGATGTTATGGAATGGTTCGGGCAGACACCGCACCTAAATATAATCAAAAATTGTAAGTGTGATGACTAAAATGAGGTCTCACTAGCAATACTGAAAAACAATGTCGAGCTTAGACACGATGTTATAGTGGTATGGGCAAAAATATCGGGTAAAAGTTGTAAAAGACTAGTCGTCTCAATGAAACGGCGTTATGTAGCAGTAATAAGTCATAAAGTCAGTACAACTAAGTATTAAATTCAAGAAAATATCCTTATTTAACTTATTATTCAAAAAAAGTTTTCAATTAAAGCGATTTGAAACAAAATATTTTTAGTTTTTATTAGCGCTGCTATTTTTTTGACTGGTCTCATTTTTGGCATAAATGGTTCTAAAGGCCTAATCTCAAAATTACAAAAACTTATTTTTTATTTAAAGCCAGATTAACAATGGCACAATACCACCTTTAAATCACCGTAAAAAGTTTTAGAATTTTCGAAGTAAAACTAATATTTTACTTTGTCGACATTTTTTTATCTCGTCGCTGCTATTTTTTAAACGCAGCTGTATCTACTCAACTAGAGGAATGTACACACCGAATTTCGTGTTTCTACGTGTTGTCGATATGTACCATTTTTATCCATTTTTGCTCCATTTCACCCCATACGAATAAGAACCACTTTATGGTGCACGTTGCGCATACCCAACATCAAGTTGATATAAGCAGACACATTGAAAAGACATGCTTAAATACTCTAAATATTATGAGTTATTAGGGGTATTTTCAGTCCTTGTGAGAACCGATTTCGCCCAGTTGCAATCCCAACCTATCTACGACTATTAGACGCATTTATAGAAAATTTGGACCTCCTAGCTCCTTTCGCTTAGATGCTAGCGTGCTTTCAACAGGCAGACGGACTAGATCGTCTTAGAATTTTATGACGATCAAGAATATGATACTTTATAGTGTCTCAGGTCGATATTTACAAACGGAATGACAAACTTAGTATATACCCATCCTAGAGTTGGAGGGTATAAAAACACAAATTGGGTAGGAATTGGGAAGGAAATTGAAGTCAAAGCACTCATTTTTATAAAAAGAGTTTGAAAATATTGGCTCTGAAAATCCATCTCCTGTATTAAATTATTTTACAAACATGGAGTTAGTGACGTAATTTTTCGTCCAATATTCATCATTTAGGCATCATTCGAAATGTATTGATTCCTTCTATTTATTTTTCATAACACTCCAAACAAAAATTTTCCAAGATATGAGTGAGTTTTTAGCTGTCACCTTGAAAACCCACAACAAATCAAACTAAACGTATGGGAATACGACAAATGAGTTATTCTAAGACAAGAATAAAAAAATGTATTTAAGGTGATTCCAAGGGTCTATTAATTCAGAAAAAATGAAGAAAAATCCAACATAAAAAAATACACGGGAAAAACATGATTTTTAGAGGTGTTTTCAGGAGCGTTTAGCTCACAGATGTCTCGACCCAGTGACGAAATATTATTTTGCAGATCATCATTAAACTATCCAATCTTCATTTCTGGGGGGTGACCGCTGTAATTTATTTTCGTGACTCATCCTAATGTATACATACTGTTCTGTACTAATGATTAATGTTTCAAGATATCGTTTTTTTTTCTATAATGGTGTTGCTAAAACAGCAAACAACTCTTTGCTATTTTTAGCAGACACTATCTGTTTTTGCCATTTCAAAAGAAAATCTACGTTTCAGTAGACTTTTTGCTTTCCTTTACTGACAAATTCTTTTGAATATAAATTTCGCCATATGCTGCTAGTTTTAATAATACTCCATTTCCAAAACGAGAATGGCGACTGGACATCTTCTAGTAAGCCATAACTGAATCTACTTGATTTTTATACACTCCATGAGAGTATTATGTCTTTGTGCATTTGTTTGTAATACCCAAAATGAAATGAGATAGACCCATTGTTAAGTATACCGATCGACTTAGTATCACTTTTTGAATCGATTTATCAATGTCCGTCTGTCTGTCTGTCCGTTTGTCCATCTATTCTTGTAATCAAAGTACAGGTCGCAATTGTGCCAAACGAAATTTGGCACAACGAAGTTTTTCGGGATATGGACGAACGCTATTTAATTTGAAGAAAATCGGTTCAGATTTAGATATAGCCCCCATACGAAATTCACTCCCGATTTGATTCTTTTCACGCTAGAAACCACATATTTTAACAGATTTTCTTCAAATTTGGCCAAATATCTTATATTTCAACTAGAAACACCCATGGTGAAAATTGGTCAGATCGGTTCAAATTTATATATAGCTCTCACACATATTTTATTAGATTGTCTTCTTGGCAAAACATCTTACATTTCAACTAGAAACACCTGTAAAAAAAATGTTTTAGTTTGGTTCAGATTTATATATAGATCTCATACAAATTTTGCTCCCGCTCTAGAAACCACATATTTTATCAGATTGTTTTCAAATATGGCAAACATCTTATATTTAAACTAGGAACACCTGTTGTGAAAATAGGCCAGATAGGTTCAGATTTATATATAACTCCTATTCAAATTTCGCTCCCGATTTGACTTTTTCTGCTCTAGAAACCACATATTTTAATAGATCTTCTTCAAATTTAATGAAATATCTTATATTTCAACTAGAAACGACCATGGTGAAAAAGGGTCAGATCGGTTCAGATTTATATATAGCTCCCATAGAAATTTTGCTCCCGGCTTGACTTTTTCCGCCCCAGAAGCCACGAATTATCAGAGAATTTCGTCAAATTGAGCATAACACGTTATACTTGAACTGGTAGAACCTATAGTGTAAGTGGGTCACATCATTCCATGCTTGGATATTACCCCGATACAAATATTCTTCTCGCTTTGACAAATTGGGTCAGGCCATATTAGCCTATGATTAGGAAGCATGCAAAAATCCTTCACGTTTTCCGTGTATTCGGCTAGAATGTGGAGTGTATCATATAGTCGGCCCCGCCCGACTTTAGTTTTTCCCCACTTGTTAATTCTACTAAAATTCTGCACTACTACTGGATTGCCATATAGTGGAGGACCTTTTTACGCAAGGATAGACGGAATTAAAAAATTCACATCTCGTGATGCCACTGAACCACTGACTGAAGGCCATTTTTGTTGCTTGTTTTGAACTTTTGTAAGTGCATAAGCTGTGGATTGTGTCACTCCAGGTTGTAAAACTTCCAACTACATTAGGTACTACTACTACTACATAAAAATTCTTATCTTAATATCTGCAATTCGACACAAAACGTATGCGGTGATTTGATGTTGCTCTGATAACGAAATTGATATAGAAACAATGAAATCGCCCATTATCTATTTCCTGTCTTCGCAATTCGACAATGAGTGGTGGGGGTCTGCATTATCGGTCAACAATACCACACTCCGCTCTGTCTTATGACGAATATAGAATGTTTTAATACTATAATTTTCAATTGAAATATTATTTGTGTATGTATGTACGTATGTGTGAATGTATATGGATCTATGTGCATATAACAAAAGAAAATGTGCAGGTATTATATATGAACGTACATTAGAGTGGTTTCAGAAAAGTTGTCGACGTCCCGGCTAAAATGAAAGTTTGATTAGGTTTAAGCGTTCTCCCAAGTTTTTTAGTGAAATAATCACGGTGTGAATGGTATTGAGAAAAAACCAATGGGGATTAAATTATGGTCTGAGTTCTAAAAATATCGTAGGACTCAGGTCAGATTTTAGTCGCTCGCGATTTTACACTATGTTTTTTAGGGGAAAAAACTGATTTATAAAGCGTCTAGCGAACGGACAATAATAAAAACGAACTGTTTTCGGAGAACGCATTGAACAAACAAAACTTTCATTTTAGTCGGGAATATCGACCACCTTTTTCATCACACACAAACGAAGCCCCATTAATGTACATGCGGGAAGTTCATTCGTCATATTCTCATCGATACTTTTTAGACAAACATTTTCGACTGAAACTCTAAAAACGATGAAATACTGGAAGCAGAACAATAATAGTACCGAGTTAAACATTGCGATAAGTGTGATTCAACGGGTTTGTTCTCTATCATTTCCGTTTGCACTTGTCCTGTATTTAACCTTGGAACGTTAGTACAATTGACTCTTTTAATAATTGACTATTAGTTATAATTAAATTATAATTAAATATTAAATGAATTTAGTTTAAATGGGAATGATTTAAGTTTCGTTAAATGGGTTGCAGCGTCCACGAATAGATGTAGTTTTGAGAACATTCAAACATGACAAAATAATCTGAAGTGGTAAGCCTTCAGTTTGTATAGGATTTGACAGGACTAACACGAGATTATATTATATGACGAGATTAAAGCAAGAGTGGCCTAACTGACAATTCTGTCGTACTTTGATAAATCTATAACGATATATTTGTTTTCTTTTGTCATCGACCGAATATGTATTCGGTCAATTTACAATTAACTAATTATTATTAATGCGGATTAGGCCGTTGCATTTCATATAACAAATATTTCTTAAGCTGCTCTACTGACACTCGATAATAAATCAATTTTATATCGGCATTTCTTCAGAAAGGTCAACCATGATCGATAGGCTATGACGGACGTTTGAGGCAGGACTATTAGCTTGTTGAAATTTTGGACATTCTTTGTCTTTGCGAATTTCATTTCGAATTGGTTGAAAATTGATATGCAAATTTGTAGCTCGATAGATAGATTCCAATTGAAACTGAGCATTTCCAATTGTAATTGAAAAAAATCCAATTGATATTGAGAAAAATGCCAATTTAAATTAAGAATTTTCAGACGTTATGTTCGGCAGTGCCGAATCTATATACCCCCATCCTAAGATGGAGGGTACAAAAATGACCTTAATACTCTAAATATTAGGGGGTGTTGTCAGTCCTGGTTAGGAAAAAATACTTCCATCTGGGCCGATTTTCCCATTATCAATCCCAAGCGATCTGCAAACTACCTAAGATATATATGTGAAAAAATTTGAATCGTTTCGTGGTAGCGTGCTTTCAAAAGACGGACATCGATAATTCGTCTTACCAGGATACAGAATATATATACTTTATGGGGTCTCCGATGAATATTTCATCAAACGGAATGAAAAAAAAACAAGTACCCTCACTCTCAGAGAACATATCTATGGAAATTACAATAACTTAAATTCTACGTAGGGCCGGATGATTTGTGTGTAGGGTTTGCATTTTCCCGTACTTTTTATTTCCCGGGAAACGGGAATTATTTTTTCAATTTCCCGGGATCCCGGGACAGCACGGGAAATCGTCAACATACTGTTTACCATGATTTAAGTTTATTTTTCCAATGAAACATTCACATTTTCTTAAAGTAAATAAATATATATTTCACAAAGAAGTTGTTACAGAATTCATATAATAAAGCGCAATTTAAGATCAATTCAAACATCTTTTCAAGTTTCAAAATTAATTAAAGATCAGATATTTCTTATTTTATTGGAAAATGTGGACGCGACGGAAAATGATCGTTCACATTTATAGTGAGTATAGCATTAAGAAATGTTTGTTCTTTAAACACGCCCAAAATCTATTTTTCCCGGATTTTATTTTTTCATATGAAGCTTGACAGGAAAATCCGAAAAAGTGGATTTTGAGTCTATATCCGAACGCAGCTTAAAAATATTTTGTCATCCAACTGCAATATTTGACATATCTGATTAAAAGCTTTGTTATCTAAATTTTTATACAACATTTTTAATTTTTTTTGTGGGGAAATGATGGAAAAAATATGCGAGAAATATGTAAAATTTTCTACTGAATTCCTGCGGGATTCCCGTACGAATTTCCCGGGATACGGGAAATGGAAAATGTGCGAATTCCCGGGAATTTTCCCGCGGGAAATCCCGGGATGCAAACCCTATTTGTGTGGAAGATACTAGAAGTTTCATGGCATTTGGTCCTAGCTTCCACAGTCATAAAACAATTGCAAAAAAACTTGATCAAATATCAAGTCATAGTGGATCCCATGCACCAGTACAGATTTTATGAAGGGTTTAATTTTATATAGGTTATAGACAATTGTGTTGGAGGTACAAGAAAGGGCGTGGCTAAACCGCAAATATTTTTATACCCTCCACCTCCAGGATACTAACTTTGTCATCCCGTTTGTAACACCTTGAAATATCGACTTGAGACCCTATAAAGTATATATTCTTGATGGTCTTAAAATTCTAAGACGATCTAGCCATGTCCGTCCGTCCGTCCGCCCTGTCTGTTGAAAGCACGATTGCATCTAAACGAAACGAGCTAGGACGTCCAAATTTTCCATAAGTGCGTCTTATAGTCGTAGATCGGTTGGGATTGAAACTGGGCGAAATCGGCCAAAAGGGGAACAAATTTTCCTCACAAGGATTAAAAATACCCATAATAACCCCTAATATTTAGAGTATTTAAGCAATTTTTTTAATATGTCTGCTTTTATTTACATGATGTTTGGTATGCGCATTCCCCCTATAACAAAAACGTGCACCATAAAGTGATTTTTATGCATATGGGGGTGAAATGGGGCAAAAAGGGATAAAAATTGGATAGAAGCACGAAATTCGGTGTGTAGATTCCTCTAATTGAGTGGATACATGATATAAAATTATTTTTTTCCAAATTCGTACTTTTAAAGGGTAAAATGGGAGAGAGGGAATAATACCAACCAAACGGCTGTACCTAGAATAATGAAATTCGGTGTATATATTCCTCTGATCGCGTAGATACGTAAAATAAACGGATTTTCGAAGTTCATACTTTTTGTGGTTAAAATGGAAAAAGGGGATAAAAATAGTACCAACTAAATGACCACAGCTAGAGTCATGAAATTCGGAGTATACATTCCTCCGACTGCGTAGACACAAAAAATAACAGTTTTTTTCCAATTCGTACTTTCAAGGGATACAATGGGTACAGAGGGATAAATATAGTACCAACTAAACGACTACAGCTAGAATGATGAAATTCGGTGTGTACATCGTAAATATAAAAAGATTTTAGAAAGCCGTACTCTTAAGGGGGGAAATTGGGAAAAGGGGATAAAAATGGTACCAACCAAATGGCACCATCTAGAATCATGGAATTCGGTGTATACATTCCTCTGACTGCATATACACGTAAAATTAAAGATATTTCCAAATTCGGACTTTTTACTTTTACGGCAATTATGTACGTGAGATAATGTATTTTCAAAATTTGTACTTTTACAATTAAAATAGAATGGAAATACAACCAACTGTAACGCCCACTATCTACCAATATTTGTGGTATTTAAGCTTTTTGAAAATATAAATATGAGAATAATTGTTAATTTTTAATAGACTTCAAGTATTATAAATGCCTTATAAACGTGGTTTGAAATAATAAAAATATTATATTTATTTATAAAATTATTTTTCAATATTTGTTTTGGTTTGGCTATATTAAAAAAATTATATTTTCCTCTAATATTACTGCACTTCTACCAACATCGACAGCCTCTGTGGAATGCAATCCATGGTGGATGGTATATAAAGTGATTATAACAAAAACATTTTCGAATATCAAATTTCAAATGTGACCACCAAAAAAGCATTACTAAATATCAAATTTCATACTATTCCGATCATCAATATAGAAGTTATAACAGCTTTAATTTTACATAGTTTAGCATGATTTGTGTGGGGCGTGGCAAAACCCGTCATATTTAGTACACTTAAAATGATTATAAAAATATTATCAAATACCAAAATATAGCTGATTCCAATTATCCGTATGGAAGTTACATGGGTTTTTAATTTAACATTGGAATATGGGCTATTTGTGTGGGAGGTACCAGAAGGGGTGTGGCAATTTCGCCCATCTTCGAACTTAAACTAAGTTTGGGAAAGATATTACCACGTGCAAAGTTTGGTTCGATTCCTTAACTCCTTTCGAGAGTTATGGTGTACACCAGCCAGCCAGACGGACGGACATGGCTCAAACAGCTTAAAAGGTCGTGAAACGGATTTGGTCCAAACATACTTAGGGTCTTAATGCATCCTACAATGTCCTTCAATGCATTACACTTTTTTTCTGTCCCAAATGATATATACCCTCCTACTCTGTAGAGTGAGGATATAACAAGTAAAAAGGCTCTCCACTAAAAATTACTATTTCAAACTAAATATAAGGCATACGTTTGCGTGTAATAGCAACTTTTATGTCGTCTCTGTGATGACCAACTGACAGTTCAAAATTGTTCAGGAAAGCCGATTTTATGTTTGTGAGCATATTTATTTGAAAGTTTTATTATATATACATATCGACTTCAACAAAATAAAATGAAAAATAGCACTGTAGAACAGCATTTTTGGAACTGAGGAGCGACCGTATAATTCGTAAAGGGCAAGTTGAGTGATCATTTTTTGTAGAGTAAACTAATAGACTTTTATTTGGTGGAAGAGAGCATTATACTAAGTGAAACAAGTAAGGAAAGGCTAAAGTCGGGCGGGGCCGACTATATGATACCCTCCACTTTCTACTCCATTACAATTGAATTCGGGGAAAAAGTGATATGGGGAACGATTTTTGTATGGATACTATATATGTAGGGTATAGAGGGGAAAAAGTAAAATCGGGAGCGAAAATTGTATTGGAATTATATATAAATCTCAATCGATCTGACTCTCGTTCATCATAGATTTTTCCAGTTGCAATATAAGGTGATGTGAGACTATCGGTTAAATTATTCTCGAACGGAAAAGGTCAAATCCAGAGCGAAATTTGTATTGGAGCTATATATAAATCCGAACTGATATGATAGATGCTTCTAGTTGAAGTATAAGGCGTTGTGCCAAATTTGAAGAAGATCGCTTAAAATATAGAGCGGAAAAGTCAAATCTAGAGCAAAACTTTTATGGAAGTATATCTAAATCCGAACCGACCTGATCCACTTTCACCATAGATACTGCTAGGTGGATTATAAGGCTATGTCTGAATCTGAACCGATCTTACCCGCTTTCACCACAGGTATTTGTAGTTGGATAATAAGATGTTGTGCCAAATTTAAAGAAAATCGGGTACAATATATGGTTTCTATTTGTTCCGGGGTTATATAAATAAATCTAAAAAATCGATTCAAAAAGTGATTCTAAGTCGATCTGTATAATTAACATTGGGTCTATCTCGCTTCCTTTTGGGTGTTACAAACAAAGACATAGTACTCTCGTGTGATGTATACAAATGTTGTAAGTTAATGTCTGAGAGAATTCTTATTGTCTGAACTATATTGTGGAATTTTATGATTATCATTTTTGTGCAAGATCTTAACCCTCTAGCTTCTCTCTTTATGAGTCAATTCGACCATTTTTGAGAAAATCAAAAAAATTGTTTTAGTTTTTTCGTTTGTATTTTTTGGTCTGTAATCAATATTTGATTTGAACTGGGATATTGTCCTGGCTCAAGACCATTTTGCATCTATATTTAATAGAATGCAAATTTATAATAATTAAATATCCCAGTTCAAATCAAATATTGATTACAGACCAAAAAATAAAGAAAAAACTAAAACAAATGAGCGTTAGCAGGGCAGAAGTATTGCTGTGTAACTATACCTGCATATGGGAAAATCTACAAAATAGTCCGATTTCAATTTTGAAAAATTAAAAATTTCAAATTAGAGGCACACGTTTTATTTTAGCGTCAACTTGTTAAAAATACATTAAATATAAATAATGTGCTCGCGTGCATCATTTTTTTCAAGTGCTGAAGAAGTTATAATAGGATTGTCCCTTTTGGTTCTATTGCAAGTTAAGCCTGAAAACCCTATGAAAATCAACAAAATTTAACCTAAAATGGCTCTCGGTACCAAAATAATAATTCGATCTATTTAGCACTTACACACATTATTAGTAGTACCCATATTCACCGATCACACAGGGTTGCCACCAGTTATTTTTCAAACTGCGGATGTGCTCTTCAAAAAATATGAAATTTCATGATCTGCACGCATCGACCTGATGATGTTCGTACTGTCATAATCTCCTTGTCGCTGAAGGCACACCAAATCGTCCGGTCGCCTTTTGTTAGTATCTCTGTCGTTTATAATCCAATACTAAAAAATTTGCAATTACGTTCACGCTGAAAGCGCAAAAATGAAAATTGTATCAATTTTCGTTTTATGCAAAAACAGAGTGACAGATTTTGAAGAGCTACCATTTATTCCTCAGTGATGGCACACGCCCTTTTCAACATATAGAAGATTCCGCAACATCATTACTATCATCCACAAAAAGATCAGAATGATTTTCTCTTATGCTGAAAAAGTTATAGCCAAAAGAGTTGAACAACTCCCGAAAGTTACAAGCAAAAATAGGGTAAATTAGGGTAGAACTTAGCTCAGTAGACTACATTAACAGCATAATTTTAAAACTTTAGGATGTTGGCGAGATTAAACTCGTCGTTTTGAAAATTATGACACTCTCAGAAATATTATATTGCTCTTAAAGCGGTTAGAAGCCTGAGTGACATGGAATCGTACTATACCGTAGATTTGCCCATATACACATACTTACATATGGGCATCTCCCAAAAAAAAACGAAATCAGACCACACTAATAGCTTTTAACTTTATTTATTCCGACTTTTTTCGACAACTTTTTATTATGAAACTTGAAGTTAACTTGATCTCTTTTATTTATATTAAAAGTTGAAGTGTTATAACGAAAATTACAAAATTTTTTTACTACGAGTGGAAATTTTTTCCCGTCCGTTTTGTCGCGTCCGTATTTCTGCTGTACCTAATTAAAAAAATTTAAGAGATAATTCTCATATTTCATAAATCTACGAACAAAATATATCCTTCATTTACATGTATATAAATAAGGAAAAACAAAGTTCTCAAAAAAATCACTGAACTTTGTATATTTCTATAAGAGCTTCAAAAGTACTTCTGTTTTTGTAGCGTCCGTTTCGATTTAAAATTATTTATAATTTTGTACTAATTCGTACTAAATCCTGACTATATATTTTTAAAAAGTAGTAGTAGTAGTAGCGCTTTAGAACACTATAAAGGCTGATCGACTTTTTCAGTTTCTTTCTTGTTTTTGGCGTAGTTTAAGGCGGGCTACTGGGAGATGTCCATATGCAACTCAATGAGATGCTTGTAAGATACTTTATTACTTGGTGCGATTTTTTAAACGCAAATTCGGCAAGTGAGTTGTGCTTCTCGTTCGTTTGTGAGAATCATCTCCTTATACAGGCCGGGTTTGATGTTGAAAAGTCACTGCGAAGCCACTTGAAAAGACCTTTGACATGGTCGAAATCATGATCGTGGTAGTCTGCAGCCAAGTAATAAATGTCATCATGCCATTTGCAAATAAATTTGCAATTTATTAAATGTAGATGCAAAATGGTATTGAGCCAGGAAAATATCCCAGTTCAAATCAAAATCAAAAAATTTCAGTGGTGGTCATCGCATACACCAAAGTTGTAAATAAGGATACTCACCCTTAAATAGCAAAATTACGCGCCAACATATACAAACAAAATTACTTCATACCTCAGTGGAAGTGTGCGCGTCTTGCAATCTGAAGGTGCTGGGTTCGATTCCCGGCCGGCGCACTGGTAAAATTCAACATCAACAAATTTTCACTTTTCATCATAAAATAAGAGTTTCTGCAGCCAATTTTCTCATCCGAACACACTTTCACATAAAAATAGTCATTTTCGATTACTCCAAGGTCCAGGGAAGAAACTAATAGCCATTAGCGATACATAACATGGCTGTTAACATAAAAAAATGCAGCGCCCCTAGTGGAGGATAGGGGTACAACTCGATTAACATCCCATTCCCTTAACATTAACATCAACCTTGAAGAAGATGCACTTGGCTTGGAATTACAAAGAAATAAATGAAATGAAAGTGAAATAACAGCCGGGCAACATGAGAACGATGATGAACAAAGGTTCCCGCGATAATCGGATATATGACGGAACGAAGTCTAGTACAATTCAGACTTAAGGATTATCACCTCAGCTACCTCTAAAAAAATGCTGCTACAACAACAACAAAATTACTAGGGTTACATTTTTGGAAGTTCGATCTTTTTCGACAGCACAGTAAACAAAAAATACAAATTGGATATTTTTGCAAAAATTTTCATTTTCGCGGGTGATATAGCTGAAATGATTTGTATGCATGACATTTTTATTTTGTAATTTTTTCGCGATCTATCCTGATTTTTTGCATGTTTATTTAGAACCGTCGCTTGTAACACTACATATATGTTACAAACGAAAGCTGCAATTGTTGCAAAAGTCTAAAAATTCCAGTTGCAATTGCTTTATTTCAAATTTCTCTATCTGGGGTTCTAAAACAATTCCGTCACAAAGTCAAAAATTATGAAGTGTCTTTAGAAAAACCCCCGTAGCTTTTATCATATAGAGAATACCAAAATATTTGTTTGGCATACGATTGCTGACTAAATAGGGAATATTTGCATATATCGGAAACACCATGTTCAAATTTCCTTCTCTTTACACGACTAATCCTTTCTTGATTTTATCCGGCTTGATGAGAATAGAGAATTGCAAGGGCTTGTTTGGTGCTTTCTAAAAATGTCGTATATTTACACTTTTATCCTGCTTGTATTCTACTCTCCAGATACGCGCAGGATAGCACAAATTATTTCCTCTGAGTGATATTCTACAACTGTCGTTTAGATTAGCACCAATTTTCCAATTTTTTTCCTTGGCCCTACTAGGACACTGTCTTCTTTTGTCTTGCGGATCTTCTTAAAGTTTATCCCAACATCTTGGTTGGAACTTTGCAATTATTCCATACAGGATTTTTCTTAGAGCTTTTTTTATCATTGTTTTTCTTCTTCTTTCCGATATCGGACCACTGAGTATCGTCTCCGATCTGCTATTGCTTAAAGCGATCACCTTTGTTTCGCATAATATTTTTGCCAGAGCCACCGCCTGCATCGCCAACAACGAGATTGGTACCGAGGTTGGCAAACATCATCTCATCCATCCTCAACTGAAAGGGGTACGCTTTGTCATTCATCGACTTTATTATTGCGTGAAGATGTTTCTATTCTTTCGGAAGGGGTTCTCTTCAATCTCATCTATGTTATTACTGTTAATACACAAAGTCGTTATCTAAGTTCGAATGTGCAGAGGCAACAGCGACATTGGCCCATTAGCCATTTCTGATAGGTTTCAATCTGGCGTACTCAGATCCTGGAATACCGCTGTCGTTAGGCCCGTGTTTGCACTTGAAAAGATATTTTCAAAATTCTAAAATCAAAAAAAAAACAGACAAATACTGTTAAGAGGCAATTCCGCTTGTTTGTAAGTAAAACACGCCAATTGATATTCCAACGCACCCAGCAATTTTGTATGTTCGGCAAGTACATCACCCGTCGAACGTTTTTTCTACAATGAAATATAGATTCATAATTTTCTCGCCTAATTTTAAGCCCTTTAATCAACATTATTAAAGAAAAATTATGTTTTTGTATTTTTTTCATTCTCTTTCGTTATTCTATGAAAAAAAACAAGCGTATCAAAAACATAGAGGTTGAATTTATCTAAACTTAGATTTCGAACATCCCGTACCTGACATATCGAAAATAGGTAAATACGGCCTACCAAATACGACTAAAAAGGTCCAGCAAAAATTTTCAGCATTTTAGTAAGGGAGAGATGCAGTATTTGTCGCTTGATAACCTGCAGATTACGCGCTTATATTTTTGGAGAAGTCCTAAGTGGGATAATACTGGGATGCAATAATGGCATGTCTAGTTTAAAAATGAAATGGCACGGCCGGGATTTGAACATGGGACCTTTTTCATGTTAGATTATTTCAACCGAAGCATGCTCTCCAAATTTTGGGTCTCTGCAAGACTCTATTGCATCCGAGTCATGCAGACTTTCAGCAATGTTGACTTTATTGCACCTTCAGTAGCTCTACAACGGGTGCACTACTTCCAAAATGTAGATAATTTTTTGCTGGAATCTGTTACTTACTACAACTTTCGATCTTGGTGCAACTAGAAATGCCCTTCTCTGTTAAAATTAAAATGCTATTCTTAAAAATGATCAATTTGGACAAAACTAATAAATTATAAAGTACGAAAAACCTAGTCATAAAAATGTTAAATTAATGAGCATTTTGGCAGTTCCATATTGTGGAACATTGAAATTCGTACACTTCTTATTTTCTAAATTTTTCCAAAATGTTCAAAATTGAAAGTGTGAAATTTGTAAACTCGTGCTCATATAAAAAATAAAGAAAATGAAAATAAAATAAACAAAAATGCTAATCCAGCTACTTGAATATATAACAAATTAAAAAGCCAATTCTTCCTCAAAATCCCGCTTTTGGAATTTATATATCCCGCTTTATATCATTCTTTTTATATTTGTTAAATTAATTTTGTAAGATATATTGTAAATAATAAAATGCATGTAATAAAAAATGCATCAAAAATTGCACTAAAATAGTATAAATCTGCCCTTTATACTGGGTCATATTGCAAGTTTTTAATATGTTTTGAAAAGGCTCGCGTCGGATTTTAATTTGTGGCGTGAATTGTATGCAAGAAAATCCTGATTTATAGTGGTTATTTTGAACGCGTGCAGCTCACGAACGGACAATGATAAAAGCGAAATATTTTGGGAGAACACATAAAATAAACCAATCTTTCATTTTAGTCGGTCCACTACTTTTATTTTGAAGCCACTCTAATATATATATATATATATTAGACATTTTCATCATATCAAGCCTCATAATTATATAGCCCAAAAACCCCTTTTGAAATTTATGAAGTTCCCTTGTTATCACATCAAACACCGGTAAATCTATACATACTCACTGTTGTTACTCTCAATATTTGACCCTGATGTCGTTCGAGAGTATTCCTTTTCCATATATAAATGTGTTTTTCGCATGCAATTGTTATCAAAGGTGAATGAATAAAAATACCACAATTCTTGCACTTGCAAAACTAAAAATTTATTTTACGAAATAAAATAAATAACAACTGCACACAGACCCCTGATGTCTAGAAAAATGCCAGGATAAAATACAAAATCAAATGTATGATCGATTGAAACCCTTGTTCAACATTGTTGAAAAGACTCTGTTGAAATGTGAGAGGTTAACACACAAAGCTTAAATTTTTTGTCCAGATTGTTGCCACACGTCATTGAAATTTGTATTCATGTTGTTTCATTTAAATTGTTGTTGTATTTGTATTTGTGTGTGTATGCATGTATGTAAGTCATTTTCTAAAAACATGTTTTATTTGAAAATGTCGTGTTCTTTTTATTATTATTGATTCACTAATTTATATTGGTGTTGTACACATACCTAATATGGCTGTTTTATACTTAAAAACTGTTGTTTTTGTTTTAATATGTATTTTTTGTTTGTTTTTTCTTTACTGTTTCTTCTTTCTTTTCAAATTAGTTTTAATATTTTTTATTACATTATAATTACTGCTTTCTGCTAAAGGCGTGTAGCAATACAAAATAGCAGGGGTAGGGGGTAGGAAAAGGAAATATTTTTAACATGAAGTGTCATATAGTTTAAAGTGCTTCCATACATCCATTTATATTTATAGTAGGTATATTGCAAATGAGGATAAAAATAATAGATAACAACAATTGGTTTGGTTTTTGTTTTTGTTTCTTTTCGTTCTGAAGCATATGTTTATGTTTATAGTACTTTGAAAAATGTCTATGCTGTTTTCGATATTTCGTTAAGGCCTAATTTAACTACATATATTATTTATTTCAATGATTTCTATAACTTTTGCAATGTGAGTTTAAAATTATATTATGCTTTGTAGTATGTTTATTTATTTGATTATTTTCTTTTTTAAATTGGATTCTTTAAATTATTATTGTTTGTTGGTGATGTTGTTTAGAAAATATCTTGACATTTGGACCAATCTTGTCTTTTCTTGTGTTCCCAGTAATTACCAGTATGTATATGGACAATGTTATCGGTGCCTTCTTCGCGTTCTTGCGAAAACCACATGGGTTGGTAAGGCGGGAAAGGTTGGCCTTTGCTGGCAGCATTCTCAGCTTCAGCTTCACGTTGCTTTCTCTTAGCTCGTTGTTTTTCCTCCAGTCGCAATTTCTCACGATTACTCTCATCCCATTGGCCATCCTCCATTAGGCGTTGATCAGGTCTCAAACGTGAATCTGTTGGTGCCACACCATCTTCCAGTTCATTAAGTTGGGCCGCCAGCGTAGTAAAATTATAATACTTCTCACTGTCAGGTTGCGGCATGCTCCTTTGCCATGCCGTTTTATAAGCACCGGTCTGATAGACTGGGCTATCCGGTGGCCCTGACGTCGACAGTGCGGGGGCAATTTCAATTTTACTATCCCAGGCGCCGCGTATAACCCATTTGACTTCGTTATTGCGATTCATGACAACGCCTTTAACACGTCTCTGTGTGTCGCGTGAGAAATACGAATATGGTACATACTTCAACATGCACTTGAGGCCTGATGCGCCATTCAAACCAGTAATTTCCATTTCACCATGCTGATCCACCCACAGTTTGCCCACAATGATGTTATTAACAGTAGTTGTGACCTTACGCCATGTATATTTATGATCTGTTTTTGGAAATTGACAATACGCACTGCCCAAAGGTATAATCTGTAGTGAGAAGAAAAGGAACAAATAATCGAATCAATTAGTAGTTGTCCAATAGGTATTAATATAACATATGATGAACATAGTTTATGCAAAGGAACGCCACACAGAAAGGAAATTAATCAATTTATTATTCATGTGTTAGTTAGAGATTTTTCAATATAAGAATATAAATCAAGTAAGGAAAGGCATATGCTACCCTTCACATTATACTCCATTACAACTGAATTGGGGGAAGAACCGATGTGACCTTCTTTCACAATGTATGTTTCCAGCAGAAAGATAATGTGTTCTCTCAAATTAGATAAAAATCTGTAATGGTATGTGTCCGAGAGAGAAAAAGTTAATGCGATAAGGACACTTATATGAGGGTTATATTAAAACCTGAGACGATCTGGCCCACTTTTACCATAGATGTTTCTAGACGAACTATGATGTGTTTTGCCAAATTTACAGAACATCGGTTAAAATATATAAATCTGAACCGATCTGACACACTTTTACCATAGGTGCTTCTAGATGAAATATAAGGTGCTGTGTGCAAATTTGAAGAAAATCGGTTTAATTATGTAGATTCTAGAGCGGAAACGAAACGGACACGATCTGACCCACTTTTACCACAGATGTTTCTAGTTGAAATATAAGGCAAATTTGGAGACAATTGGTTAAAATATGTGTGGACAGGCAGACAGACAGAAAGTGATCCTAAGCCGTATAATAAACGATGGGTCCATCTCGTTTCCTTTTACAAACAGATGCACAAAGACATAATACCGTAGTGAAGGATATAAAAAATATTCGGTGGACACATAAAAGGAATCGTATAAGTAAGAAGAGGCTAGATAATTTTGAAGACAATAGCAACCAAATCCTCGCCCGAATCGCATAGATTTTAATTAGTCTTCTCGGTATATTTTGGCCAAAATTAGTACAGATAAACTTTGGACATTATACTTGAAAGCAAATTACAATAATACTGATTTATACTCCTTCTAATCACGTTTATTTTCAGAAAAAGGTGACCCGTATCCATTCCATGTCAAAAGGTACGATTATTGACCTCAATAGTTTGGATTGTTTTGAATATTGGTATATGTATTCTTCTCATAAACAAATTTTATACGTATTTTTGAAAAAATAAAAAATGTTTTTCACGAGGTATAACCAATTTAATAGTGATTTAATTCAGTTAGGTTCGGTAGATGATGTTTTGAAGAAAGTGTGATATGCGTAGAGAAAAATTCTTCAATTGACCTCCATCGGGTAAGTACATATATTTACTCTAGTCCGTGAACATCATATTTTTCCCCAATAAAAAATTCCTTATCTTTGAACTAACTATCTAAACTAAGTTTCTTATGTTCTCTTTCTGTCTCTTCTACCATTAAAATTGTCTATATGAAGTACATTTCTGATTATATGCTTCAGAATTACTTGTTCTACGCATACTTCCATTGAAATATTATTCTGTCATTTACTCTGGTTTAAAAATTTACCCGAATATTTATTGGTTCTTTAGATTATGCCTTAAATATGTCTAACTTTTTCTTCGGGGATGCATGTTGAACTTGTCCTTTTTTGTCGTATTAAAAAAAACTAGATAAATGTTATCTTATCTGTTGTTAACATACAGCCGCAAAGTATGGTTTAAAAACTGCATTATTTTTTTTTAAAACAGATATACGGGACGGGAAAATAAACAAATATTATTCATCTATTAATAATATTCATTAATTATAATTCTGAATTTATTTATTTTTGGACGAATTTTCATTTTTAAATCTGCAGTTTCAGTTCAATCTTAGAATCAAGCTTAATTTGTATTCCAGTGCAATATGTTACATGCACACACTCAGACCTTGTAATAATATCGTGCATACGTATATTAGAGTGGACCCTAACAACAAAATACTGGAATATGCATACATGCATAAGCGTTGATCAACGCAGAGTAAGTTTAAAAATTTACATAGTCCTGCGGCGTTTAATGTTATTATCGTAGTATAAGTCAAGACAATTTATGACATTTTTTACAGCGCATTTTTTATAGTACAGATGGACATACAAATTTTCAAAACTAAAAAAAAAAACAAAGCTTTAATTGGATATGCTTTTGTAAGGTATGTTTGCGAACAAAAACCGTTAGCACCGAATGCAATTACGGAAAGTTGAAATACAATTATTAGTTTTTTTCTAATTTTAAAAATCGACCGAAAAATCTCTCAAATCTCGTTTCCTAAATGATCATCACGAATCTATTTTTGATCTAAAATTTGTCATTTAGCTTTTACAATCGTTATTAATTCATCTCGTGGTCTGCGTATCAAAATCATTTAAACATATTTTTTTGCAAGAATGACATTCGTAAAAATTTCGTTGTTCAAAAACAAATCAATTTGAACATTGTAAAACCGATTTATCTTCAAAACTATATAAAGATTCTGGATTAAATATCAGATTCATGATCTCCACACAACAAACCATTTCAGCTCGTCTCAAGTTCGTAAAATTGTACGAAAAAAAAAAACAAATTTCATTCTGGAGAAATGTTTTTTTGGAGCTTGGAATAAAAATTCAGTCGTTTTGGTTCCTACGGAAAGAACAATACTGTTAAACATGATGGTATGGGCAGCATTTACATGCCATGGACCAATTACTAAGATTGACACGAAGATAGATCAGAATTTATTCAAACATAATTTGTGTGTTAAATGGATATTTATGTAGATGTTTTAATAATTTATTTTCATACTTTCAGATGGCCTTGAGTTGTTAAAAAATATCTGAACTCTTCTCCCCACAGAATGAGAACCACAACTAACATTTCGTATATCAGTCAAAAACAATGCACACATTGCCATGTAACATCTTTGAATTGCATATGTAAGGATGGATACTAAAATTATTTTCGAATTTGCCAGGGTTGTCAAATTATTTTGTACCTCTATCGCCAAATCAATTGTCAGAAATCGCCAAAAACCGCCAAATTTAAAAAAACTTCAGTTTAAAAAATCGACAAATTCCATTTTATATTTAGTCTTGTAAAAAATGAATGGAATTCAGATATTATATTTAAATTGAATATTTTCAACATTTCATGATAAAGAATTAAAGCATATTTTATTATTCTTAATAAAAGTTAAAAATGTTCTATACCGTGGCCTACTTTAGGCAATTCATAATGCAGAATACACTTTCAACGCAAGGATTACTGGTTAAAAACAATTAACATTAAAAAATATACATTTCTTTATGAAGCAGTTTCTAATATTGAGTTAATCTCTTTCTCCCGTTTTCATGGACCAATGTCTGCTAAATATTATTTCAGGTATTTTAAATGGAACGAAAAAGAAACAAATCTCAATAAAAGCATATAGAAGTATTTTGAAAAATCTGTTTTAGTAAAAAATGCAATGCATACATTAGTTCAAAAATAGCGTTTTCGATTGTCTATATTTATCAAGGTTTTCATTATAATTATTATTTCTCCATTCTAAAATGTACATGGTTTGTTTATAATCGATGGGAATACGCCTTTTTAAGAAACCACAAAAGATAACAAAATACAATTATCTTTAAAATAAGCTTTCATTATTTGAATTGTACCTACGCGTTTTCACAAAATACAATTTGCAGTGTTTCTATCTCGAACATTTTATCCTGATTTTACTAATTCTCAATTGGTCATATCTTTAAAAAAATCTTTTTTCATCCTCTATAAATCAAATATTTTATAGAGTGCAGTTATCCTACTAAGTTGCAAAGAATCCGAAATGATAATTTAAAAAGTGTTCGGTTTGACATGAACGCATATCTATGACTTGCAAACAAATTGTAATATATTTCTCTACAAAGTAACGCCAATATAATAAAATCGGAGGACAGATTTAAAATTTTCTAAAATTAGCCAAGAAAATCGCCATGTCGCCAAACATATTTAAAATTTGCCACGTTTGGCGAGAAATCGCCATATCTGACAACCCTGCACTTTGCACTTGAGCCATAAACTGTAATGATCGAATTGCATCGCCTTCCCATGATAGTTGTAATATTTTTAAAAGATTAGCGACCTGTTTTCACATAATTATGGGCCACACTAATGTACATAATTATATTTAGATGCGTAGAACTATGTAATCAGTTTAAACTGAGAAGTTTTTTATTAAAACCCCACTACAATAAAAATAAAAAAAAATACTAACCAAAGCCCATGTTGAAGTAAGTAATAGTACCAATCAGGACCAGAAACATACAATTCTTGCGTAATAATGGTGGTGAAGCGCAATTATGTGATTAATTTTGAAAAATAATGTAAAATTCGAAATTTTACAAAAAATATTGAGAGAGCCCACTGTATTGAATCTTTTGAACCAGTACTGTATAGAAAAATATCAGAAATCTGGTGTTATGATGCTTAAGAGCTT
Organism: Polietes domitor; assembly: GCA_947397865.1. NCBI lineage: Eukaryota > Metazoa > Arthropoda > Insecta > Diptera > Muscidae > Polietes > Polietes domitor. Next base: position 126,428,637 of record OX377618.1, read on the forward strand.
GTGTGGTAATAAATATGTTGGAAGATAGTAATGCTTAAAGTAAAAATTGTCATTCCGAGGAATCTATAAAATGAAATCTATTCTGGATGTTTTATATACTTTGAAGTTTTTTTTATTTTAAACGCTTTACAAAGACCCTCCGCCAACTTGATATTCAGGAACATCAATATAAAAATAAAATAGCCACGAAATTTACGGTTTATTACCCATTGAGAAATTGGCTTAGAATATGAAATAAGCAGTAGCGACTGGGGACCCTTCATAGTGGAAGTGTGCGCGTCTTGCAATCTGAAGGTGATGGGTTCAATTGCTCCAAGGTCCAGGGAAGAAACTAATAGCCATTAGCGATACATACCACGGCTGTTAACATAAAAAATGCAGCGCCTCTAGTGGAGGATAGTGGTACAACTCGATTAACATCCCATTCCCTTAACATTAACATCAACCTTGAGAAGATGCAAATAACAGCCGGACAACATGAGAACGATGATGAACAAAGGTTCCCGCGATAATAGGATACATGCCGGAACTAAGTCTAGTACAATTCAGACTTAAGGATTATCACCTCAGCTTCCTCTAAAGCTGCTACAACAACAACAACAACACTGTCAACAAGTAAGAAGGCGTTAAGTTCGGCCGGGCCGAATCTTATATACCCTCCACCTCCACCATTCCACAGTATTACCAGCAGATTAAAGGATGTCGACTTTACATAGAAGCACAGAACCATATTACGAAAATTGTGATATTTTTATGCACATTACTATATTTGTTTACTATTTCAAACTATAATGTATACTTATGCGCACTGTTTAAAATCGACTACTAAAGGGTGATTTTTTAAGAGCTTGATAACTTTTTTTTTAAAAAAAAACGCATAAAATTTGCAAAATCTCATCGGTTCTTTATTTGAAACGTTAGATTGGTCCATGACATTTACTTTTTGAAGATAATTTCATTTAAATGTTGACCGCGGCTGCGTCTTAGGTGGTCCATCCGCTTAGTCCAATTTTGGCATTTCCACGTTTTTGAGTAACAGAGACCCAATTGGTGCGAACGGCGACGAATCGAAAATTGGTGGTCATCATTAACACTGGCCGATACAGCTGCGATATTTTCTTCAGTTCGCACTCTACGTAAGCGTGTTGGTGGTTTAATGTCCAACAATGTAAATTTGGTGCGAAATTTAGTCACAATAGCCCGAATAGCCGCTTCAGTGGGTCGATTAAACTGACCATAAAATGGAAGCGCGCAATGAACTTTCTTAACAGAGCACGCATTTTGATAATAAAATTCAATAATTTGCAAGCGTTGTTCGTTTGTAAGACGATTCATGATGAAATGTCAAAGCATACTGAGCATCTTTCTCTTTGACACCATGTCTGAAATCCCACGTGATCTGTCAAATACTAATGCATGAAAATCCTAACCTCAAAAAAATCACTCTTTATATATAAATAAAATGCAGAAATTGTGAAAGTGAACATGCCTAAATATTAGGCGATTGTCAGTCGCCATTAGAAAGAAGCATTTTCAGATACAGACAAAGTGATAAGAAAAGTATAAATTTTAAAGATATCCCCATTCGCCCCATTCTCCGCCCAAATATACAAATTTCGAAAAAACCCTTTTTCCCTTCATAGTCAGAATGTATACACCGAATTCCATGATTCTATCAGCGGCTATTTTGTTGGTACCATTTTTATCCCCTTTTTCCAATTTTGCCCCCTCAAGAGTACGACATCTAAAAGTACGAATATTGGAAAAAAGTTTTATTTTTCGTGTCTACGCAGTCAGAGGAATGTATACTCCGAATTTCATGATTCTAGCTGCTGTCATTTAGTAGGTACTATTTTTATCCCCTTTTTCCAATTGAACCCAAAAAAGTACGAATTTTGGAAAGATCTTTTATTTTACGTGTCTACGCAATCAGAGGAATGTATACATCGAATTTCATTATTCTATGTGCAGCCGTTAGGTTGGTACTATTTTTATCCCTCTATATCCATTTAACCCCTTAAAAGTACGAATTTAGAAAAAATACTTTTATATCATGTATCTACTCTATTAGAGGAATGTACACGCCAAATTTCGTGTTTCTATCTGTTGCCGTTTGATAGGTACCATTTTTATCCCTTTTTGTCCCATTTCGCCCCCTACAAATAACAATCACTCTACGGTGCCCTTTTATGCTATAAAGGGAATGCGCATTGCAAATATCAAGTAAATACAAGCTAATATGTTCATAAAACATGCTGAAATACTCTAAATATTAGGGGTATTTTCAGTCCTTGTGAGGGAAAAATGTTTCCCTCTGGGCCGATTTAGTCCACTTTCAATCCCAACCGATCTACAACCATAAGACACATTTAGGAAAAATTTGAACCTCCTAGCTTATTTCGTTCGGCCGCTATCGTGCTTTCAACAGACAGACGGACATGGCTATATCGTCTTAGAATTTTACCACGACCCAGAATATATATACTTTATGGGTTCTCCGATGAATATTTCAAGGTGTTACAAACGGAATGACAAATGAATATACCCCCATCCTGGAGGTGGAGGGTATAAAAACAGACCCTAAATATATTAGTTTGTGCTGTTTTTCTATCACAAAACTGAACTGAATGAATACATTTTTGGCTATCGATCGTTTTCTCATGTTATTACTTAAGACTACACAGTGTAAAAAATATTTCTTCTCTACGAGCAGAGCTTTTAATATGTAATGCAAATACACTCCAATAGGATAGTGAAATATGTTGCGAAAGAAAAACGATCCAGATATAAAAGAATACTTTAAACCTTTGAAATTAAATTATTATGAAATTGGAAAAAAATACATTAGAAAGATAAAGAATTTAAAAAATCGGCCAGAATAAACATAGTCGCCTCTATAACTCTTAGAGTATAAACACAGCTGTGGCGTAGGAGTCAACTTCCAAAAATGTTTTCTTGTTAGACATAGAATCATTGGAGCTTGTCGTTACTGTATGTGGTACAAAATATACCCCAAAGATTTCTTCTGAGAAAATTTGAAGCGAACGACACCAAGAAAATATTCTAATTGTGTAATTTTGACGCTCTCGTCAACGAACTTCCACAAGAACTATATTTTTCTCATTCTTTTCCATAAGAAAACATAAAACACTTTTTTGAAGTTGCTCCTACGCCGCAGTTGTGGTTATACACTTATACAGTTGTTAATTTCAAGAAAAAAATATTGAATTAGATCAATCAATATTCAATAATTTCGTGTTGTTCCCAGTTTTGGGGCCCTCTGCGTAAGTTTAACTGTGGAGTGCAATTTTTTGGAGTCTAGTTTCATACATTCACTTGTACATATCCAACAAATTAACGCACAACATGGACGACATCACAATCGAATAGCCGTCGTCGGTCGCTCATTTAACACACGAGCGTTTTTTCTTCTTCTTTACATTTATTGCAATCAAAGCTCCTCTACAATTTAATTATTGTTTTGACCCGGACCCAACAAATTTGAGTACATCATAGAACAACACGACAGTATGTGGAATCGAATTTGATACGAACAGAAATCATTTGCCACATATTGCGTGACAATAATGATGCATATGGACATTGACAAAAAAAATCGTTACGGTTATACATATGAACATGAACACACACGCACACACACTGGCATAAATACATACATATGTATATGTATACTATGATTAAATGTGTATATGATTTTTTAAATATAAATTTATTAGCAATTTAAATAAAAGTGTGTGTATGAAAGTCATTCTTGTGCGAAGTGCTTCTAAATGAAATTTAGAATAGTTAACATTTCTTCGAACTACTGAAATATTTGTGTATTCGAAATGAATTCGGAATGAAAAACAGGTTTTAGTCGCCCTGAAAAGTATACCTTTCATTCCCGTTTTAGGAAAAAGTGGACGCATTCATATGGATGAACAAACGAATCGCCTTAATGAAGGCATTTTTAATTATTGGTTGTTGTAATTAATTCTTGTAATTATTTTAGGCATGTGATAGAGAAATGCAAAGGGAACATGTACGAAAAGGAATGAAATTCAAAGAGCAGCAGCTATTCACTTTCTGGTATACTCAATTTTGACGATTCGTTCATCTCACACGAACCCGTTTTCTGGCAACAGACTACAAGTTAAATAATGGAATGACGTGATATTTTAGCACTGTCTCCATATTTGTAAAAATCGATTTGTAGATGAAATAATTTTCTATTACTACAAATCTCACCGAGAACACATAAAACAACACTAGGGCTGTTGTTTTTACCTTATGACTGGATAACTAAGCTGCGAAAACCCTAAATAAAAAGTTAAAATTTAACTCAAAATAAAAAATAATTTTTTTCAAACTGTTGCCAACAGCAATATCAATGTATGTATGAAAACAAATTTTGTGTTAAAAATGTTGGACTTATACTGGATATTTATCCAGTGTAACGGACTGTTTTTTGAAATTATATTCGTTCGTCCAAAATCGATAAAATTTTTTGAAACTTGTTTTTACACAAAAATTTGCAATATCCTATACGTCGACCTTTTAATCGATGTGACAAATGAAAATATACATTAGTAGATGATCATTTAAAATGCCACGTGTTATTTAAAATGTCACATGCGGCAAGCATCCTCTCGCGTATACAGTATATTTTGTAGACGATTTGGTATATTTTGTTTCGATTTGTTCAAAATAATCTACATCAATTGCTAAGTAATCTTAATAAACTTTTATATTTCTCTAGCACTGTCTTCTCGGTAAGTTAATATACTTTTATCTATCACACAGGCCTTAAACTATGGTACTTGTCAAACGATGTTCGTGCCCTCGGTCTACTACTGTTTTCTTTATACATCTCAATTACAACTGAGTTCAGTCGTCTATTCCAAATATGTATTAATGATTAATGATCTACATCGTATTTGCAAATTAACAAAAGATTTTGTCTCCATCCATCCAATACTAAATTGTTGTATATAAAAGAAATGCGATATATATCTAAAAATCTATGCGTGAAAATTCGTAATGATGGAATTAAACGAGTTGATTTTCATGGACAAACTACATAAATACAACTGTTGATATGGTTCATAGAATGTTGAGAAATGTATGGACAATTAGACTTTCCAATCCATTTCATATAAGAATGCTTTTACAAAGTTTTATCTAATCCCAACTCTTCTATACTGAAGTGACATTTTTGAAAATAGTCGAAAACTGAAGGTGTACAATAACAGAGCAAGATTAAGAAGAGACATACCAAAGAGTGTAAATCGAAGAGATGAGAACACGCAATATGTATGCTAACTTGCAAAAATCCCAAGGAACAGATATAACATATGCTAATTTGTTTTTTTACAAGGCTTTGCTAAGAAAACAAAATGTATTTACAAAATTTATTTACATATGAATATAGAAATGACCGAATATATCACATTACATACACAATTTTTATTTTTATTTTTAACATTTCAAAACCTAGAGAACATTAAATGTATAATCTAACTCCATAAGATCCTTTATACCATAGAGCCAGAATACATACCTAAACGCATGAAATTCACACGCTCTAACGGAGATGCGAAGAGAAACAATTCTTTAGTTTTAGTACTTTTCTCTGGTTTATAATTAAGATAGCTACCATTTTTTGTTCTTACACAATTATGAACATAAAAGATATCATCTTGTTGTGCTAAGTTTACTGGAGGGTTTATTATATTTATAATATGAAAAAAACACAACTTTTCAGGGGAGCGAAAAACTTGATTTTCTCCTTAATTTTAAGTAATTAATAATAATAAATTAAGTTCAATCTAAAGAGGATTACTAATTGCTACGATTAAAAAGTTTTCGAATTTTCCTATTAATCGCGGTTTTATGGTTCATAACCACTTTTACACGTTTAAAATTGAGCATTATGAATTTTGAAATAAGCACATAGCCATTTATGCCCAAATATATAAACTCGATAACGTTTTTTATGAATTGTTAGCAATGTTGTGTAGAAAACGCATTTTCTGGATGTACACAGCGAATTTAAAGATTCCAGCTTCATCCGTCAGATTGGTACCATTTTTATCCCTTTTTTACAAAAAGTGTATATTGCGGTAGGGCATGGTAAACAAGAAATACAAATTGGGTATTTTTGGAAAATTTTAATTTTCGCGGTAAATATGGCTAAAATGATTTTCACACATGACATTTTTGTTTTATGATTTTCTCGCGATCTAGCCAACGGATCCGGCTGCATTTTTATTTGTATATTAACAACCATTGTCAATGTTGAAAATCCAAAATTCGAGTTTGCAATTGCTTATATTTTAACTTTCTCCAAGATTCTGAAACTTGTTTGACACAAATATTCCCCATGAAGTCAGCAATCACATGCCAAAGAAATATTTTGGTATTCTCAATATAATAAAAAGTTACGCGGGTTTTTCTAAATATACTTTTCACATTTTTTGATTTTACAGCCACTATTTATCCAATTTCCAAAATCCAAACCGCGAATTAATGGAATTTGATAGTACGATATGCCCTAAATCTATAAAAATGTTTTAAAGAATTACATATAACATTCGGTGTTATGCTGCTCCATTTTTGAATTATTTTATTTGTATGTTCATAGCCACTTATGCAGTCACAAACTAACGTGTGAGCTGATAGCCAAATCAGAAAATTAAAAAAAATGGCTTCAGAAAAAAAATCTGAGAATAGTTTGGCATCAAAAATTCATTTTCGAGAAAATGGTTCATTGCCACTTATGAATATATTCCCTCGAACTCTGTCAATCTACAGTAATTTTGTATTAATACAGAGAAGAACATTTGAAGAGGATGATGTGGACCAATATTACTATACGTTTAAATATGTTTGTGCTGTACTGTGGTTTCTAACATAATATACATGTGGCTACAGAATTTGCCATGATATTTATTCTTATATTTTTTGCACACAATTAAAACACATGGTTTGATTGCTGTTACGTCAATGTTTCCCTCAGAGATGCCTTAATTGTTATATATACTAGTGTTTGGAGCTACTTTCAATACTTGTATGAGACAAGATTTTTCTCCTTCGATCTATTAGGTTCAAGGCAATCGTTTGCAACATTTGTACCAACTATATTAGGTGAATAGGCGAAAATGACAGATCGCCTTAGAATTCGTAATGAGGATTCAGAATAAATGTTTTCCATTTATGACGATCTACAATAAATATAAACGTTCCGGTCAACAAACATAATGACATTCAGAGTTCATTGGAAGTGTGCGCGTCATGCGATCTGAAAGTGCTGGGCCGGCACACTGGTAAAATTCAACATTAGCATATTTTCACTGTTCATCATAAGATTTTATATCCTCACTCGAACACATTTTCATATAAAACTTTTCATTTTGATTGCTCAAAGTCGATTGAAAAAAAAAAAACAGTAGCCATTTCACGTAAAATACAGCGCCTCTAGTGGATGACGAAGAGTGGTAGGCAAATAACATCCGGACCACATGAGAATTGTGGATAAATACAAAGAACATCCGGACCACATGAGAATTGTGGATAAATACAAAGGAGCGAAGTCCAGTACAATTCAGAATTAAGGATTACCAGCTCTCTCTAAAGCTTCTATAACAACAAACTAAATTCTTTCTATACACTACACGAATTCCTATAGTATTAATAGCTGATAGGAATGAGATATGAAAAGAACTTTAGAAAATAAGTGAAATAAAAATTGGTGTATTACTGCTACCCTGGCGACAGTGGTGTTATAAACACGACCATAAATCACACCATAGTATAAAAATGTTTGGCTGCTGTTCAGCCTTTGTATTTGCTTCTTCAGTAGCAACTTCCGATCATATAGGGGAACAGTATTAAAAAGAAATTAATTGAGATATATCTTATAAAGCATTTCAGGAAATAATAAATTTGTACAACTTCTTTCTATCTGGATGTCACAATTTCTACCGTTGTTATTGTTTTTTGCAATTCGACTCATCATAGCCGAAAATGTTATTATGTCATGACCAACAATTATCCCGCTGCTTAGGGCTCTCTCAAAAGAAACTATAAATCATTAAACAAACAAGATAATGAAAATGAAAAGAAATTGATTAATACATATTTATAGGGAAAACAGAAAAACTGGGGGATTAATAGACCTCATTAGGGTTTCCGACTGATATCAAACAAAGCACAAGTACGAGTATAATAACGAAGCTATACTATTTGTAAGGTCTTTCCAATACTGTTCCGAAAACACACACACACCCATACTCATGGATATAGAAAGAGACACACATACGCGCCGTATATGACAATGGACGGCAAATAAGAACATATGTATGTATGTATGTATATGAATAGTTACTTCTGTTTACTTGTTATCAAATCAAATAACCAAAACTGAACCAAACAACAACAGACCAGAGAATATGTGTATGTATTTTTCACTTGTTTAGATTATGAAAAATATACATATATGTATATGTACATACACACATGTGTACATTTGCATACTATCTGCATCAAAATAAAGTGTCTGCCATGAATCTCAAACTTTAACATGGAGTTATACTGGGTAAATTCTTTTCCTAAATATTTTACAAAAATATTGCACCATGAAATCAACGTGGATGTCAGGACCTACCTGTATAGCCTAAATTGGGACTGAGAATATGAAAAATAACTTTAACCAACAAAGATAACGCTGCGTAATACATTTTCGGTCTTTGTCCAGCGCCGCACTGTCTGCGATTTGTTTGAGTTTTGAGACATTCGAGAAAACTCCACGTTGAAGTTAATACAACACGCAATCACTATCTCTTTAAGACTAATGATTAATCGATTTACTGAGACTTTAGCAAAAATTTAATTGCTTCATATTTAGATATGCAAATATATATAGTTCTCCTTGTTGCAGATTAGACTATTGTATTTATTTAGTTATTTGGGCTGGAGTAATCGCTGCAAAACCGTTGAATATTGGCAGATTAGAAACGGCCGTCTGGTATGTCAGCAATCAAATGCAATGCTTTGCATCGATTTTCTATTGTTTCTATTTGTTAGAAACAAAAATGCTTTCGAACCCGAACACAAATTCAAGTTCAGTCATATAGAAGTCTTTGAACTTTCAGATTAGTAGCCCCATTTCATATACCTATTTCGAGTACAAAGTTATTTAAAAGCGTTTACTTCTTCAAATTTTCATCAAAACTTATACATTCCATTATAACATTACTCATTATGTTCTACAAATATAATGGGAATATATATCTATTCCGAAGTTGTGTAGTTGATGCATTTCATAATTCATTTTTAGTAATTATGTGGTTTGATAAATCTGGAGAGAAGAAAATCGACTATACAAAAAGTGTGGGATATTTCATGGCCAGAATGAAAAAGATGGCAAGCAACAACAGCCTTTGAAACGTTCATGGTGGTGCACACTTTATTTTGATTCCGACAGTACGTTCATACAAACATACACGCACACATGTGTCCACAGTATGTGCTTATGAGGAATAACAACAAAACAAAGGGGATGGAATGAAGGGTGATTCACACATTAAAAAAGAAGAATCAAAATAAAATTGATGTTAGAAGAGAGAGAAGTAGGCGGGCAGTGCATTAAAAATTCTGGTGATAAAAATTGGTGATTGGCATTTTTGCTAGCTTACCTGCAAATACTTTCCACGAAATTTACTGGTCATGGTAAACTCCTGCCAACAAGTCCATTCACGACCCTCGCAATGTATTGCGGCCATGGGTGGGTGATGCGACACCTGTTCGGCGATTACTCGCCAACCCAGATCGTCCATACGATCACATTCGTAGGTTTCACCCAACAGAGGATTGAATGGTTTACCAGTACGGTTGGTGGTTGTAGCATAAGCAGAAACAGTGAAGGCTGCCAGATAGGCCAATTGCTCGCATTCATCTGTACAACGAGCGGCAGCATCCAAAATGTTTGCGTATTCGTAATCCTCGGTAAGACGTTGTAACATGGACAGTGGTTCGTTGAAATTCACCGGCATGGGTATTTTGGACAATTCCTTGCCAATGCAGTTTTTCATAATCGACCACAAATTGAGTGGATAGTGCGGTTTGTCTGGAACACGTGTACGCCTTTGACGCACCACTTTTGTCGAATAGGAATCATCAGAGGACTTGGAGTTGCCGCCGGGTTTGTTGGGGTCCTCATCGTTTCCCCCAGAACCCGAACCACCACCTAAGCTCTCACTTGAATTGTCTGGATTAGTGGACGAAGTACCATCTCGCTGGCCACCTGAGCTATTAGATGATGGATTGCTACCTGATGGAATTTTGGTGTTACGGTCAGAGCCGCCTGTTGGTGCTGCCCGATCGGGTGAGTCCATAGATTTTTGATTATCCAACACGCAGACCTGCTGCGGTAATTTCCGTATAGATGAAAGATCGGCTTCCGATGAACTGCTACTGCAACTAAATTGCTCCGCTTGCGTTTGTTTATTGCTGTGGGGCATTTCCAAAATAAATGCACCACCGTCAGATCCATTTTGAGGGCTGTCTTCATTAGATTCGTTCTGTGGCAAGGTATTTGAACCTTCAGCATCGAAAAACTCTGTCTCGTCATCCGAAACGAAATTCGAGGATTGTGTCATAGAGGAGTCCATGATTTGAGGAGCGGCCAATGGTGGATTCGGGACGACCTTATTATTCTGCACTAGATGGGCGGCTTGCTCCAATTGGGTGTGTTGCTTTGCCAATTGCTCGACCATTTCCTCCAAACGTTGACGACTCTCCCTCTCATGCTGCAGAGCCTTCGACCACTTGTGACCCTGCGACTCGGCCGAGCGTAAATAATCATTGCATGCATTTATCATTGCTTTTGACGTTATGCGAAAGAGTGTAGCGCGTTCATTCACGATTTTTATACGACTGACAACTGTCTCTTCATCGCTCGCCGCAAGATTTATCGATCGCAGTTCGTTGAGAGCACCCTGTAGAGCGACGCCGTGCTTGTTTATCAAATCGTAACAGGTGCGTAGACTCTCCAGGCGATCGGTAAGATCGCGCACGACAGTTGTGATCTCTTGACTGGGCACCACTTGAAACGTTTTTTCTTCCTCCTCCTCCTCACTTTCCATAGCCCGGATCGCCTTTACTTTGGCCAACTCCAAAGCGGTGACCCACGACTGACGTTCCACTTCATTGGCAGTCTTGATGTGAAATGTTTGAGTACCGCCGTTGGAGACGACAAATGTGCACGAGTCGACGGTGTGTATCAGAGCACCGTGCAAAGAGATAGTTCCACGACATGTATGACTCATTTCGCCCTGACTACGATAATAGCTGAGAACACCCTTAGATAACACGAACCAGCGTTTTTGGTAACCCTTTAAATAATTGGTCCACTTGAGAAGCCAACCTTTCATCTCCGGGTCATTGTCGTTTTCATTGTCGTTGCCGGGTATCACTTTAGAAACTACGGAAACATCTGTCATTATCACACCACCAGCGCCTCAGTTCTGTTTTACACTCGTCGTCCGTCCGTCGTACTCTTCTCCTCGTCGTCTTCTTGGTAGTCGCAATCTCAACGTAAACGTAATCACTGGCTGGTTTTGGAAATTACGATGATGAGGTTGATTGATACTTTTATATTTTCTCTACCAAAATTCGTGGTGCGTCCAGAAGAAAAGTAAACTTCCTATTTTTTTTTACTTTTTTCCCAAGAAAAAAATCAATGAGAACGAAAAAGGAAAATACACATTCGTAACAAACAAAAAAACTGGGGAAAACTAACAAATCTCGACCACTAAACTATTTAACGCCACGTACGTACTTCTCTCGTTGGTTCCGATGAGAAGTAACAACAATAAAATAAAAATCCAATCCAATCAACCAACCAGTAATTTGCAAAAGCTGTATTTTTACTTTTGTGTCACTTTTTCTTCTTCGTCGGCACGCACACAACTCTCACTCTCCAATGGTTTTTGTATTTTTCATATGTTCATATTCAACATGGACAATCATCGACGTTTAATTGTTTTACAGCCAATTTTGTACACACCAACATTGACATTATTTAGTTTTTACAATGGGGAAATATACTATTTTTCGTGTTTTTTCTCTTTTTCTATTTCTTTAGTCTATTCAATTTTATATGAAAATGAAAATTCGTGTGGGACACAATTTTTGACAACTAATAAAGTAGTAGTGTTAGTGCGTTCATCTCTAGAAGAGAGAATGCGACGGTGTTCTCTCATTATGATTTATAGTTTTTTTAAGATTATGAAAATTTACTATCGTTTTTATATTCTAATCAAATAATTGGTTAGATTAGGTAATTATGCGTAATTACTACACCAGCATTGTTTTTTCTGTAGGTTGTCCTTAAAAAAAGTTATCTATTGAGTGAATAAATGAGAGATGACTTTTTCATCATTGTGGTGGTAGAGGCTAGCATATCGATTTCAATTACCGATTTTGATTTTCAGCAATCGAACCGATTCTCGATTTTCCCCTTGAACACATTGGCGTAGCAACATAATTTTTCTTGGGGCGAAATAACGAGCTGAAATCGAACAATGTGGACTAACAAATTTGACACTAGGCCGGATTATGCGTGTTCGATTGAGCGTACTAGCTTCAGTGTTACCGTTGTGGCACTAAAGTGGCAATTTTGCCACTTTTTTCGAGCCGAGATACTTTTGTGCCACTTTTTCATAGAGGTACTAAATGTGCTACTTTTTGCTTTTTTGTGCCACTTTTTTCATTTCTCGTATCCTGGGAAATTCGTACGGGAATTCAGTAGAAAATTTTACATATTTCTTCGAATAGTTTTTTCCATCACGCACCTTCTAGTACCGGTTCAGCGGTTCTAGCGGTTCAGCAAAGATAATAGAAATACATAGATAAAATAGTTGTAGTTGCAGCCATGACCCCTAGGTGGCGAATGTGTAAAAAGTACATTATATTTCACTCAAAGTATCTAGTTCACTCAATTTTGTACTCTCTTTCGCTTATAATACTGAAAATTGAAAGAAAACGAATGAAGTAAAAGTTACTTCCAATGATTTTTATGACTTTACGTCAAATACCACACTTCAGTTTATTTAATTTGCTTTTATTTTCCATTTATTGCAGTTTTTAGAAAAAAAGGGAAATTTTCTCTCCAAAATAACATTCTACCATCCAAAATAACATTCTAACCATCTAAATCTTTGAATATATCAAAGATAATGGAAATACATAGATAAAATAGTTGTAGTTGTAACCAAGACCACTAGGTGGCGAATGTGTAAAAAGTACATTCTATTTCACTCAAAGTACATTCTAATTCACTCAATTTTGTACTCTCTTTCGCTTATAATACTGAAAATTTAAAGAAAACGAATGAAGTAAAAGTTACTTCCAATGACTTTTGTGGTTTTACGTCAAATACCACACTTCAGTTTATTTAGTTTATTCAGTTTGAGCAAATTTTCTATTTATTGCAGTTTTTAGAAAAAAGGGAAATTTTCTCTCCAAAATGACATTTAATGCCATCTAAATTATTTCCCTCCTACTACGCATTTCTCTGAGAGTTTTGTTTAATCTATATATTTCCATTATCTTTGAATATTTGTATGGAATTTACTCGCTATTTTTTCTTTTGCGTCCAACGAGAAGTAATAACAATAAATTCGATTTTTACTTGAAATCGATTAATTATCACAATCATACCCAGAGCTTGTATCAGGGATGATAAATTCAGTACTTTTTCAGTACCACCAAAAGTACCGCAGTACCCCCACGATATTCTCAGTACTTTCCGTCTAATAGCCTTCTCACACTGCATGCGATGTATAGCTGAGTCAAATAGTCATATAGTCAAATTTGTATGGCATCAGACATTTGTTAATCGAATTTATGTCATTTCTGCTAGATTTCGTATGCAAACAAAACCCTGCAAATTTTCCATTTTCAATTAAGCGGATTCGACTGTGTTTATAAAAACTGCAGGTTTCCACACCATCAGGTACTACATTCAGCGAGTTATCTATTTTTAGGGTTGGATTCCCCCCAACATTCATAATCATCAGGATGATAATATATGAACATTCACCATTATTCACTTATTTCCTATTTTTTGGCAACGAAATTATCTCATGGAATATAATAAACCATTTACCTATATAATGGACTTTATTAATTTCAATCGACATTTTGTCGCAGTAATTGTATTGAACTTGTTTCATTGCCATACTTATTTATCATCCAATTTTCTGCCAATTGGATAAAATCCGAAATTAATTGAAATCCAGCTAATGTGGTATTAATTCGCCACTGTAACATCCAAAGTAATTTAGTTGCGTTGTCCCTTATTGTGGGATATCATTCTAAGTAGCTATAGATTATTATTTGAGCAAACAAGAAAAAATCCGAAACAAGTCAACGGCGAGAAAAAACAAAGGCTAGTTGCTGGGCTGCCAAGAATCCCTTCTCTCTTGGAACCATAAGTTCGGTTCCACCATGATACTGTAATCATTTTGGTGAGTATCTCATAATGTATGCATTGTCTCTACCCTACTACCACAACGCATATTAACAATTCCTTTTCAAAATATTATAAATTTCCATTTGCCTTTTTATTGTGGACAAAAAATACATTTTGATGAGTCGTTAATATTGGCCGGACCAAGGAAAATAATTTAGGTTTTAGCAAAAATATAATATTTATATTTAAACAAATATGATTCCTTCGCCTGATGTAATGCTTCAGAGGTATGTTTGCGTGTGCTCGTATTCGTGTAATTATGTACTTATTTTTATATTCAATATAAATTTACTCTCAAATAAAATATTTATTTATATAAAAACTAATTAATTTTTTTCTTTTTCTTTATAGGGGCGAAATTCTATAAGAAGCATTCACCTTCCGGATTTACTAAAGCTTACTTTCGATTGGGCTTACTAGCTTAAAATTAAGAGACTTAATAAGGTGGCAACATTTGTATCCATTGGTTCTATTTTTACTCGGTAACTAAGAGAGTAGTAAGCTATTTTCTTGTTAAGCTAGTAAATTCCATACAAATCTAGTAAGTATGTAAGCTAGTAAGTCCAATCGAACAGGCCTCCTGTCTCGTGTCCCTAAATCTCCAAATTATAAGACAGAAGAGTACACTTTATTTAGTTGAACAAAATTCATTTTCCTAATCTTTTTTATATTTTATTTTCAGGTCTCGTTCGTTCTGTCCTGCGTCGTCTGAAAGAAAGTCCGGTGTTATACCTCGCACCCCAGGCTTAGTGGTGCTACAGTTCCAAGGGCCGAAGTATCCGTGATGCTGATTGGTTTTAGCGGTAATATAGTTTGAAGTTTTCGCATTAATTTGTTTTTAATAATTTAGCGTTTAAAAAGTATCAACTTATTTAATACTTTTGAATCGAATTCGGTTAGATTTAACGAACGGAAAATACCGTTTCCATCCACTTCGCTCCTTCTGTCAGCATGACAGCTGACATTTGTTTTTCCTTAACTAGTTTGAGGAGCTCGGCCAGAGTTGCCTCGAAATAAATATAAAATGGAAACCTTCCCAGTCGCCGATAGATGTCGTTCCGATATTGGAATCATAGAAGTATGGGTGACATTTATTGCCGAGTCTTTTTCAATTTTCAAATTATCAATAACATTTCTCCTCAGTGGTGGTAAATTGCCGTTTAAAAAGTGGAATTTTATATTATGGACTATGTGTTTTCATTTCATTTAATTTATTTCAACATCATAATACAGAAGCCAATAAGGCCAATTGTGTTTTCATGTGGCAATATTAGGGTCTTCTTTTGGAACTATTTCCTTCTTGTTGTAATTTTGCATGTAGCAACAAACGCACAACACTGTACGCAATCTTTAACCATAGTTGGAGTTATTATATTTAAGCAGTAGCAGAGGAAACATGTCCAACCAGAAGCAATACTTGTATCATTTGCCGTTGAAATTCTTTTTGAGAAACTTTTTAGTGGAAAATGCAGCCTTATTGTCGGCAATTTTTTCATTCACGATCACTCAGTTTAGCTTCTTCTCACATCCAACGTTCCTTCACCACAAATTTAATTTGGAATTTTCTTTTGTCTCGAACAAAGCTCAAACAATCCGAATAAACGAAATCTATTATCCTGCCCATAGCCATAACAGATGCATCACTAGGGGGATTGCTTATTGGGTGTTCTAACCCAAATTTGAAGAAAATCTGTCAAAGTTTGTGGTTTCTAGAGCGGAAAGAGTCGAATCGGATGAGACATTTGTATAGGAGCTATATATAAATCTGAACCGATCTATCCTATTTTTACCAGAGCTATTTCTAGTTGAAATATATGACGTCTTGCCAAATTGGAGGAAAATCTGTTGAAATATGTGGTTTATAGAGCGGAAAAAGTAAAATCGGAAGCAACATTTCTATGGGACCTGTATCTAAATCGGAACCGATTTCAGCGTTCATCCTTATTCTATAAAACTTCGTTGTGCAAAGTTTCATTTAGTTCTAACAAGACAATTGCGACTTGGACTTTGGTTACAAGAATAGATGGACAGACGGACGGACATCGCTAAATCGAATCAAAAAGCGATTCTAAGTCGATCGGTATAATAAACGATGGGTCTATCTCGTTTCCTTTTGGGTGTTACAAACAAATGCACAGAGACATTATACCCTGTGGTGTAGGGTATAATTATTAATATTTACATTGAATGAATATTTTTACCTTTGACCAACATTTCCTTAATGTAAAGAGAACTATTCACGAGGAGTGACGTTGGCTTCAATGTACGACATATCTCTGCCTACAAATATCTCGAGATTATTGAAGCTTGTGTCGATTTTCATTGCATACTTTTAGACGTAAATTTATAAATACACGATACACGTTTTTTGGGTTCACTATCAACAGAATCCTTTGGCCGGACCTTGTTCTTTTTGTGTTGTACAGTGTAATTAAACTGAGCCTTTGACATAACATTCGGATTATTAATAATTTTTGCATTTTTGTTGATTCGTAACATAAAAAAATCACAATTTCTAATGTTTTTTAATTAAAAATTTTAATTTTATATAATTTATTATTTTTTTAAAAACCATTGGTTTCATACAAACATAAAAATAGAAAATCTTACAATATTTACAAAAAATTATTGGTTTTGTTTAATTATTTAGAGCTAAAATAGAGTACTTTTTGTATAGTTTGCTGATGTGGTTCTCCTTTTTGTTTTTGTTTTTCTCTCTCTCTCCTTCTTTCGATATTAAACTAAAAATAATTATAAATCATTTCTTGCAGTACGTTTTGTTATTTCAACTGAATTCACAAAAGAAATTGATTGTATGTTGTTTGTTGTTTTGTCCCATTCTATTTTTTAAACTTATTGTTTGTTTTTTGTTTTTGTAGAAATATTGTTTTTCTGTTTTATAAATGTCCTATAAAAAGTACAATACAAAAAATAATTAAAATGTATAATTTAAAAAATAAAAATAAAATAGAAATAATAATAAAACGTAAGGCAAAGAAGTTAAAGCATACTGGGTAATTGTAGAGGAGATATATAGATATAGTAGAAAAAGAGGATCGATTAATGGAAAGTTAGAAATGAACATTTCAAACAGGATTTTACTGTTTTTGCTGGTTGCTTGCTGTGATTGCTTTGTTAATAATACCTAGCTAGTAATACCACCACGTATTAA
The DNA here is from genome assembly GCA_947397865.1 of Polietes domitor. NCBI lineage: Eukaryota > Metazoa > Arthropoda > Insecta > Diptera > Muscidae > Polietes > Polietes domitor. The sequence continues at coordinate 126,446,345 of OX377618.1, forward strand.
TAGGAATAAACGCTTTGGTGTTATTGTTTGTTGTTGGTGTGGTTGTTGTAATAGCATATGATGTTGGTGTAATCAAAAGTATACTTGACCGAGCGTAACATGCGAAAAAATCTGCAAAAAATAGTTGGTTTTTCATGTATAGAGAAGTGCGGAATTGGTTGGTTGTTTTTTTTAATAAAAACTAAAATAAATACAAAATTAAATGTGCTATGGTTCATGTGTAGACAAAAATGCAAAATGCGCTTCCAAGGGACGGACACAACTCTCGGATAGAGAGGATGAGGAGGGAGATTGATTTTTCAATCTCAATCGAGTCTGATCCCATGAAATAATAGAAAGGTTCTTGCAAACATTCCACAATAAATGAGAGACATTAATACTTTTGAGGTATAGAGAAATGATTCAACCATAATCGTTTTTGATAACACACATGTAAGAAGGCGAAATGAAGAAGAAAAAAATGTGAAGTAGTTTTAAACTCAATATTTTCACCTAGATCTGCGGGCAGGGAAACTTTCTTGGACATTTGTTGGGTTTATGTACTCTTGTTATAGTTCTATGATCAGAAATGCATTGAAGCAATCTAGGGCGTAAATCACAATCTTAGTTGAATCTATGATCTCCTACCAGTTCCTAGTTAGGGTTTTAAGTTTTTTTTGCTCAAACAATCTTCATATTCATGACAATGTGTACACTAGAGCGTACCAGGTTACAAGTAAAAAAAAAAAGTTCGCCGTACACCTTCGAATATGAAGTATTATTGAAAGGTAGTTTCAAAAAAATTTTTTTATTTTTTTATGCCGAACGTAGGGGTCGCGCTTTTACATTTTTCTATATAACTTCTGCATTTATAAACGGATTTTAAAGTGTGATACATCGATGTTTTTGTCCGATTTTTTTGTCTTTGAAGTCATTGAGCTCAAACATGATTCATGATTTTATGCGAGCTTTAATTTTCGATTATTAGAGTGGTACATTAGGGTAGTAGCAACTGAGAAATGATGGGTAAGTACCAGAAGGGGGTGCTTGAGCTCAATGACTTCAAAGACAAAAAAATCGGCCTCGTCGAGACAAAAACATCGATGTATCACACTTTAAAATCCGTTTATAAATACAAGTTATATAGAAAAATGTAAAAGCGCGACCCCTACGTTCGGCATAAAAAAATAAAAAATTTTTTTTTGAAACTACCTTTCAATAATACTTCATATTCGAAGGTGTACGGCGAACTTTTTTTTTTGAGGTACGCCCTAGTGTACACCCCGAAATGTTGTTTTGTTGTGGTAATTGTTCCGCCCGTATGTTGTTTTGTTGTGGTAATTGTTCCGCCCGTATAGGCCCGGAAATTACTAAAATACATCTAAAATTCCGGCAACTGAAAATGGTATTCATTTAAGTTCTAAGATGTGCTGACAACCGCACGATTTTCAAATCGCATCTTTTTGGCGATTTCGAGTTTCTAATTTTTCCATTACCTCTTCATTTGCTCGTCAGAAAAGGAAGACAACTGAAAAAAGTAGTTTTAAAGACAAATGCGAAAATTCGAAATCGCCAAAAATACATACGGCCGGTTGTTTCAAAGTGGACCCATCCTGTAGTGTGAGTAATTAACACTTAGGTGAATATTAATCATACGCCCGCCGCAAATGATCTGAAATTTAGATACAATTTCTTGCAAAGCAACATTTCGAAAGCTTCATGAATTACAGACTTGAAAACCGAGTTATTCAATCAAATCGAGGCAAAAATGTTGCACACAAACACACTCTATTCCATTATTATGTCGTTACTAGAAAATTCATCGAGTCATGTCTCTTGTTGGCCAATGTTTGTCTAAAATAAATGGCCACATAGTCTTCCAACGGACTAACGACACCTCTATGTAACTATGAAATCTAATTCACTTTCCTATACCGTGTAAAACAAATACGTTTTATTAATTATGGTGTTTATTAGGATGGGTCACGAAAAAAATTGCTGTGGTCAACCCCCAGAAATGAAGGTTGGATTGTTTAATGATAATCTGCATCGCTTTGAGCTAAACGCTCCTTTAAAAGTCATGGTTTTTCAGTGTAATTTTTTATGTTGTTTTTTTTGTCCAATTATTTTCTGAATAAATAGACCCTTGCAAGCATTTTAAATATAAATTTGTATTCTTGTCTTAGAATAACTCATTGGACGTTTAGATTGATTTTTTGTGGTTTTTCAAAGTGACAACTAAACTCATATTTCTAGGAAACATTTCGTAAAAGTTATGAAAAATAAATAGAAGGAATCAATACCTGTTGAATGATGAATATCGGACAAAAAGAGACGTCACTAAATTCATTTTTATGAAATAATTTAAATTGACTTTTTTAAAGCCAAAATGTTCAAACTTTATAAACATCCAATAATTCGACCAATAAGTTACTCTAAGACAGAAATCAAAATTTATATTTAAAGCGCTTTCAAGAATCTATTAATTCAGAAAAAAGTGGACAAAAATGCAACGTAAAAAATTACAGACGAAAACAATGATTTTTAGGGGTATTTTCAGGAGTGTTTAGCTCACAGACGGCTTGACCTAGGAACGATATATTTTGCAAATCATCATTAAACAATCCAAACTTTATTTTCATGGGGTGCCTGGAAATTGTTTTTCCATTATTCACCCTTATCGCGAATAAAAGGGGAATTTGTTCACGTGAAATTTTCTATTCCCCTGCAGGTGTAAGATGTTAATATGAATATAACCCGGGAATGGGTATCACTTGTAATAGATATAAGGCGATGAAATCGAAGTAAACGAGCAGAAAAAACTCGAAAAGTACCATAAATCAGGACTTGAAATTCAAGGGAACAATTCATTTCCAGGGAAATTTTATTCGCGATAGGGGTGAGTGGCCTCCGTCGAAAGGGAATATTTCGTGAGAAAATGTAAATCTTTAAAACTACGAAATCGATAACTCAATAAGAAAACAGAAGAATTCCAAAGACCACTCTGATCAACTTTCTTATAACTATGACCTCAGATTCAGCCAAATTACAGATTGCTTTTGTTTCACTACGCTTGGATTTGTCGAATGATTGTAAATTGGGCCTTGATTTCCTACCATAACATAAGATGCACTTAAAAAAAGATCTGGTGAAAACGAGTTTAAATACCAATGTTTTTCCCATAAATACAGCGTGATCACAACCGAATGCCAAATGGAAAAAAGCTCAAGGATAGATTTATGTGTGCGATGGGAGAGGGAGGAGGTGGGATGCAGGAAGATAAGATATAAGCATAAAATACTAATACATTAAATTTCGTTTTGTGAGTTGTAATACAATGAGAACGAAATAGGACAATATATATATATAAATAATAACACATAACACTTGTTTATAATAATGAGTGTGACACAGAGTGAGAGATTTATGATGAAACGCGCGTCTGGATTTGTTTGTTTGTGTATGTGTGTGTGTGTGGGATTCAATAATTGATAAATTGTTGATGTTGATGCTGGGTGATACTTGCTTGGAGGAGTATGTTTGTTGTGGATGATTATGTGGTGATTTGTTTGAAATTATGTGTATTTTGAGAATTTGATTTGATTCGATATCGGTTCTTTTTGTGTGTAATAAGATGATGATTACATGGTATTATAAGCGGCTGCATTGAAGCTTTGCTTTGGTAAACTTAGCCTAGCGAGTGGATGAGTTTTCCCATGCTGTTGCAAACGTCTTTGCTGCGGTGGCTGTTGTTGTTGCGTTAGTATACCCTCCGTCGTTATGTGATGGGTGGCATTGGAGGTGGCCAATTTCTGTGGGGCTGGCGGTGGCCTGCTTTCGCTGAATTCATGCGGCTTGCCCGACAGTGATCGTTGAGGTTCGTAGTAAGATCTGGGTCGGGGCTTGTATGTTGCTGAGTTTGCGGTTGTTGTAGTGGGTGGTTGAATTGGCGACTTCGTCGGTATGCTTGAGCTCGACGACGATGTTTGATATTTATGCACTAATCCTTTGACATTGCGATCGTTTTGATCGGAAGTCGAGGACGTTGTCATGTGATTTGATGGTGATGGTGAGTTCTGTTCTAAAAAAGGTTTCATTTGTTGTTGTTGATTGTGTTGATGATCCACATGCTGTGCCACCGGAGACGATGGCAGTGACTGATGGCCTTTTGTTGGTGGTTTATTTCCTGTGATATTGCCCGTTGACGAGTTAACCATGGGCTGGGTAGTACTGCCGCCTCCGGTGCCAGGACTACTGCCACTTCCTCCCGCTTTGGCTTCGAAACTTTTCTTCAGAATTTGAACATTGCCCGACACTCTTTGATCTTCTGTACATGTTAGTTGGCTGTCGCTTCTCAAAATGACATTCTCTTCATCACTTCCGTTTCCAGTTAAAGTATTCTTATTTTCAATGTCCGACATGGTATAGGCTTCAGGCGCTGAAGCTGAAAATACGTCCGATGTTGCGGAGCGGCTACCGTCACTGCGCCGACCCACGGATACATGTGTCGATTGGGCCATACCACCACCACCACTACTTGGTACAATCTCTTCACTATTACAACGTTGAGCAAACCGTGTACGTGTGCCCGCTGCAGCTGACGCTGAACGAAACAAACTAGAACTGCGCTTCGGAGTTGTCTCCAAGTGTTCGTCGGCGGCCGCTTCATTGGTCGACGTGCTCTCCGTTTCGCTACCATTCTCTTGGCAGAGCTTTTTTAGGGCCGTCGATTCTTCCAGCTTTTGTTTGGTTCTTTTTACGGTCCCGAAATGGTGCTGCTGCTGCTGAGAATGAGTTGATCGGCATTCGGCCGAAGCAGTCTTATTACTCGTATTTAGTTCATGAATTTGACCTTCAAAAATGGCATTGGCATTTGTATGCTGATTAAAAGTAGTAGTATACTGACAACTGTTGCGATTTGTGTCGAATGCTCCCCAGGAGCTATTTCGCATAGGCATGCCACAACGATTATCGCCAGAACCCCAGGAGGCATGACGTGACGGCAATTCTCTTTGGCGGGAACGCGTTTTAACCATACCTTCGTATGCTGGTGGCGTTGTTGATGTTGTTATTACTGCGGGTGCTGATGTTTGAGTTGATGTTGAATCGATGCTGCTGTTGGAGCTCTGACAAGCGGTATCCATAATAATGCCACCGCTGGTAGCAGCCCACGATTGCGTCTTACGATTATGTTGACGCTTCTGTATGGCCTCTTCGCGATTAATGGGTGAAGAACTAGCATTAATGTTAGAGGTTTGCGTTATCAACTTGGCTGACGACGTCCACACAGGACTGCCGACTTTTGTTGTTGTAGTGGTGGTGTTGGTGGCAGCCGATGATTGCGGTTCGGCACTTTTAGCACAATCCTCCTCCTCCTCAGCAGTTTTTCCAAATGGCAAATTTAACGATTTCCTATCGTCCGCTACTTTACGCGTAGGCTCCTGTATTTGATGATTCTCCAAATCATGGACAATAGTTCGAACGGATGTAGCAGTCGGTGGCGACGTTTGCATCTTTTGCAGTTCGCCTCCACCCGACTCCGTCGCCCCCGCCGCTGCAGTCATCGACGCATTCGTAGGTGGTGTGTGCTTCTGAATGTGTAATACTTGATTTTGTGTAACACTATAATTTTCACCATTACTTCCGGGGAAACGCATATTTTTTGGTTCTTCTGATATACTACGGTCGGGAGTTAGATTCTCCAAACTCTGCGATTGTTGTTTCATAACAATTATTGACGATATCGGCGTCTGAATGGTGCGAGGTGAGGTGCTACTGGATCGCCTCAGCAAACGTCTATGTTTGTGTTCACAGCCGCTGTTCAAGCTACGCGCTGTTGGCCGTAGCAGTGTTGGCATAACAGGCACCAGGGGATCTATCGTAGTATCGGTATTGCTATCGGCATCAGCATCGGTGGCATCACCACCCGACTTGGATTTCGACTGATTTAGGGCCTGTATCAATGGCGTCGGCTCACTGCCCGGCAATAGACGGGCATCTTTTGTGCTCTTCAAGTTGGTTTCACTTTTACTGCGCTGCAGTTTTTCTTTGTTTTTCATGGCATCTAACATTCCTCGGTAGGTTTCCAATTGATTTAAGAAATTCTTATTGGGCTTTATACAGTTGCGTCGCTCCTTCACATGCTGCAGGGCCTTTTGAAACTCCCAATTGTAGGCTTTCATGGCGTACGCTATAACCACCGAAGCCGAACGGCTGACACCCATTTTACAGTGGACCAAGACCTTGGACCCTTCCGCCTTGGCTCTGGTTATATAACGAAATGTGTTGTCCCAGTGTTTAAGTAAATTTGTTTTCTCATCATCATAGACACGAACATTCAAATAGTCGAACATGCCCGGAAAGAAATTGTCTATTTCTCGGGTTACATTTAAAATATGGCGAACACTGCAAACAAAAAGGAAAGGTATTAAATTACATTTTGTTTGGATGGGGAACAATTGGTAACAAAAAAAGCTTATATGTAATTTTGTAGTATTCTTTAAATGGAGATTAAGAATGTTCTATGAAAACATTTATATAACTTTGGAATTTGGAGAGAAGTCGAGTTTGGTACCTTTTTTTCCGTCTGTGGACAAAAACTAATGTGATACGTTTCGAATGCGATTTCATATGATTTACATAAATGGAAGAACAAAATATATTAATCCTTAAATACAATATACAATGATCCTTAAACCCCTATGAATTGTGGAAAATCTATCACAGAAACTTGACTTGATAAGATTGTCTCTTTCTTGTCTTTGTTAGACCACAACAAGTCCTTTGATACGGTAGACCACAAAATTGTAATATCGAAACTTAGGAAACTATTTTACTTCTCTAACTCAGCCTGTAAATTAATAGCTTCATACCTTTTTGTTTGATTACTATTGTACTTGACAATCAACGTTCGAATGCATTGGATATCATTCTGTGCGCACTACGCTGTTTTCCATATAATTAATTAAGTGCCGGATTTCCCTGTTAAATTTAACGGATGATATGCAACTTTACACTTTAAAAAAGCTGAAACACGTCCAGTCTATATCAAACGTAAATTATGACCTAGATATTATCTATAAATGGACTAACAATAATAGGCTATGTCTCAATCCTTCCAAAATTATTCACAATATAAAGGGTGATTTTTTAGCTATTACCTTTTTGGCAACAGTGGTTTAAACAGCTGACGCACGTTTCGTGTTTTGTTTCACTGTCAAACATCTTGGCCTATAATTTAACCATGAATCGTCTTACAAACGAACAACGCTTGCAAATTATTGAATTTTATTATCAAAATGCGTGCTCTGTTAAGAAAGCTTATCGCGCGCTTCCATTTTATGGTCAGTTTAATCGACTCACTGAAGCGGCTATTGTGACTAAATTTCGCGCCAAATTTACATTGTTGGACATTAAACCACCAACACGCTTACGTAGAGTGCGAACTGAAGAAAATATCGCAGCTGCATCGGCCAGTGTTAATGATGACCATCAATTATTGATTCGTCGCCGTTCGCAGCAATTGGGCCTCTGTTACTCAAAAACGTGCCAAAATTGGACTAAGCCGATGGAACATTTGAGGCGCAGTCAAGGTCAACATTTGCATGAAATAATCTTCAAACATTAAATTATATGGACCGTACTATCGATTCAAATAAAGATTTCAAGCATTTTTCTGATTTTTTTTTTTTTTTTTTGAAAAACTTTCTTATAACTTTTAAAAAATCACCCTTTATAATACTCTCTTGTGCGAATCTTCTGAAAGTATTTGGTTTGTCCAAAAGTTTATAAAATCAGTTCGTAAAACCCTTTTAAAGATACATGTCAGTTTCATGTCAGTCCAGTTTTATTTTGATCGATTTGCTAGTTACCGGTGCCGTCGTGTATATACTGCCTTGAAATATATTTTGTAGGTTGTTACGAATGAACATTCACATTCGCAATGACGATAACACAACATACTCTTTCGCATTCGCAAAGAAAGATATCTCAATATTCGCATTCACAAAATATTTAATGTTCGCTTTAAAAAACAATGCATTTTATTTACTTTTATATTAACTTTCTAATGTTTTTGTGTCTGAGTTTGAAATAAATTATTTGCTTAATTCGGAAAATATGATCTTTCAATTAAAAAATAATAGGAATCCTTTTTCGCGGAAAATAAATTACTGGTTTTTACAAAAACAAGTTTTTGAACATTTGTAATTTTTTTATTATTCGCCTTCGCAATCGCAAATATAATATTTACATTCCTAATATCGTTACATCCCTAATATTCTCGGACAATACTCGACGACTTGATTAACGTTAAATTAGCGTTTAATAGAGTAGTACGCTGCTTATACTCTCGTAGTCTATGTGATAATAGTCTTAGGGCTGTTCGTTTTCCGATGCCATTAACTTCAGGATGCTAATGCTTTTCTACAATCTACTATTAAATTAGAAACGGCTTGAAGAATTGTTAGTTTCAAATATCATGACCACTTATAGGCTGATGTAAAACATTTATCTCTGCAGATCTACATGTCAATTGCTTACTCACTTGTAATCTAATGCATTATTTTTAAATATCAAAGTAAACCTACGACCACCCACATTGTTGCCGGAGTGAGTATTAAATTGTGAGTTATTTTAAGTTACTTTCAAAGACCACATACACTTATAGGGTAGAGTAACCAACTTGTGTATATATTTAAATATTTCTAACCTAGCCAAATCATAATAATTGTAAAAGTTATTCAGATTTTATCCAGTATCAAGGAAAACAAAACAATACTCCATCTTATATATTTTTTTCATCAGAAGGGCATGTCAAGGTCATCTTTGAATTTAACCACAACTTTGTATATGGACATTGATTTTCCAAAGAAGACAAAAATGTATTGACATGAATGTTGTATCACGCAGGACAACAACACATATAAAATTTAAACCTCGAAGAGTGAGATAAAATTCCCAGGTGTTCAAAAATTATTATCGATATCACTGAAAATATTTGGAGTACGAAGTTAATTAAGATGCCATTTTGAAGGTTCAGTACCTTTAACTTAAAATAGTGCGCAATTTTTTTTATTTCATAAGGTCAAATCGTTTGATAACCAACTAAGTTACAGGCTTATAAGTGTACCAAGGTAACCGTTTTTTACCCGTAACTCAAGATTTTGGAGGAGTCTGTCAATTTTCAATTGCAGATTCTTGTTCTACTCGACAAAACCTACAACAAAAACAATATCACTTCCCAGAGTTTTTTGACTGTCGCACAGTGTTAGAAACCATTATATCTAACATGATCGTTACTCTTAATATAAGCATGTTCGGAATACCAGTCCCGCCACTTTGCTAGCTTGCACATCAACTAATTTCAAAATGACTTCATACACATATAATATGTTAGCCCGAATATTATTTATGTTCGGTTCTTGAGGAAGAGACAAATAAATAAACGTTTATGCAATAACAAACAATTTCGATAACAAAAATTGCATTGCATTTGTTCAAAATTAACCCGCCAGTGTTGATCTCTACTGGTCTGTGAGACCGGGTGTGTTAAAAAATTCGAATAACTTTATTCTCCTTTATTGTTTTTTGTTGAAATTTCGATTAACTGCCGCATTGCACGTCCCCCACCATGAATTAAGGACAAAACTGCTTAGTGAGCACACATTGTAGTAACAGTTGAAAACCCCGGTACGTGAGGCAAGCGCCTTCAAAATGAAATTAGAGAGTTAAGAATACCCTCGCCGGCTATCCTTTATGCCACATACAATATTTGACATAGATCACATTAGTTTTTGAGAGACCTATCTATAATCGTTTAAGACACAATGAGAACCCCAACAACCATGTCACATTGCGCATGTCGAACAAATACAATCGTCTGGCGTCCGAATTTGCCATTTTTGTCTATAGGCACATACACATGCACTCATACAAAATATCGAAAAAATTGCATTGCATCCATTAATTCTTCATCATAAATAGTTATATCTGTTTGTGTCAGCAATAATTTTGATTTTTTCCCACATCTTTGTAAAACAGAAAAAAATTGTAATTGGCGCCTCGTCGTCAGGGTCACAGCCGTTCGCTGCAAAAACGCTCTCTTCCATAAGAAATATATACAAGCGACACCGACATGATTGTGTTTGGGTTCTGAAGAGACTTGGCTTATCTGTATAGATCATTAATCTCGATTCGAAAAATAATAATACTCGAGAGTAGATAAAATATCGCTGTGTCGCCTGAAATTATTTGTGTTGTATCCAAAAACTAGGAAATAGAAATAGCAAATTAAAGTGAATCGGTTTATGTACCCATTTTTTTGCAACTCCTCCAGATTACTAGCATTCCATTCCGAGCCCAAGTAGACATGTTCAAATATTTCGGTGGGAGCATCCATTTGACCTAATATCATTAGCATTTCCTCGTCGATAAAGGACTTGTATTCACCCAAATCCATATCTAAATGCTCTTCCAAGCGGCTGCGTATGTATTTGGAGGTGACTTCATCCAAATCGACAGACATCATAATTTCTTTCAATTTCATTTTGATGACACGTTCTGTCTCCTCTTTTGCAGTGGGTCTACAATAACAAAACAACAACAATGGTGAATCCAAGAGTTTTTTGTTTGTTTTGTTTTCAACACTCACTTGTTTCGTATGGCATCTGGTGATGGTGGCCGACGACTTTCCAGCGAATCCATAGCATTCCATTCGTTCAGACATGATTGCTCTGATTCTATGCGACTTTCATAAAATGACAACCAATCATGCGATGGGCCACCGGGATAAAAATTATTCTCACGAGCCTTTTGAGATACTTTGTGTAAAGTTTGCAATGCAGACCTACGAAAAAGGAAAGGATGGATATTATTAAAATTATCATTATTTTATTTCAATGATTTCTTTTTCAACTTGCCACATCGCTTGCACAGAAACTGGCTTAAAAATATGAGTCTTGCCGAAAACAGATACGCTGAAACCTCTGAAAAAGAAGACAACAAAAAATTACGATTTTGTTTTTGAAATGCATGAGGCCACAGTTACTAACCCATCACCATCCAGATGAATGGTAGTATCAGCTAAAATTGGCACAACCAAACCAATAGTTGCGCGTTCATTATAGTCAATGCCAAGCAAGCAGGACTCCTCCACGCCCACAAAATCTTGAGCACAGACATTTATCGAGGTGACTGTTGTGGCCGAGTTTGAAGGAATCAGGATGTTGGTATTGGCAGTTAAGGTTTGTGTTACGCTACTACTAATTTTGCTATCACCCGAAGCACACAACTTTTCGGACACATCACATTTAAGACTTTGACGATTCGCAGACGACGAACTGTTCGACAAACGTTTATCACGCAATTCCACCCAACTGTCGTCTATCTGCTGCAACTGCTGGTGATGCTGTTGCGTCAAGATTCTGCTACTATCCATCGATAGCTGACGTGATGTGCCCATGCTTCCCGCTGCATGAACTACAGCCACCGTTGGCGGTGCTGCCGCCGTGGACAACGAACAGGATGACGATGACATTCTGGCTGAATTGTGACGCATTATTTTACTGCGTCTTTCGGTGGTGGTAGAACGATAACAACAACGTGACGCAATCACTATATACCGTGTGCGATTCGCACGCTGTGACTCCAATTTTACAGCCTAATCGAATTGAAGAAGAAATTATAATTGTCGAATAGAATAGAATTGAAGTGAAGGTGAATTCAATCAAACTTACCATTTTTAAGGTTTCCTCGTGTCGTAGCAAATAGAACATGGACTGCAAGTGGTGTTGTATATCTGAATTATTACTTTGTGTGCTATTTGTTGATCTTATCGAATCCGTGCTCAGGCGACGTTCAGAATATTGTGGAATATCTTTGAGCGATAATACTAATGCGGTGCCTTTGCCAGCAAAGAAACATTCGCTGTAAATGGAGAAAATGTATCGAATAAGATTTTGAATGTGGCTAATGTTGTCTCGGGTCAACCGACACACACACAAATGTTCTGTAACCGGAATATGTTTTTTGTATTATTTTATTTTTGGCCATTGAACACAATTCTGGTATTAAAGTGGCGTTTCCTTTAGAAATAGCCATAATTTTTTTAGCAAAAATTTAATTTGTGACTACAACTTACAAGTGTTTAATTCAAAAAAAAAATCAATTACGAATATTTGTGAAAGTCCTCTTGTTCACGAGGTTTTAGGGCTTGTGAAGAGTATGCTAAACATATGCAACACAAATTGCGGGCGGTGGTTGTTGGGGTGGGCTGTGGTGATAATCCTTTAATCAATCATCCTACCTCCTTTGATGCGATTTTGATCATATATAAGGTAGAACTGGCTTGTGGCATAAATTCAAAAATAGACTCACAAAGAAAAAGAGTTTAACTCCAAATAAGGATAGAAATTATTAATGTAAGTCAAATATGCAATATGTTGTTGTTTCCACGAAAACGTGTTGTACTTAAACTTCATCATTTCTCCTCCCTCTTTATGGGCGGTATATTTTTCCCGTGCAATTGTGTCCGGATGAAACATTTTTGTCTGCTTTGCGAACCTTTGTAATTAAATGTTGAGACTTTAAAATATTCTCAAAAATCTTTTACAACACATATCCCCGTTGCAGAATCTGGAAAGGTGGTCGTTCGTTTGTTTTAGATAAATTATCCAATTACCTTTTTTCATGTTTGCTACCCTCCTCTTCGTCGGCTTCACTGTCCTATAAAAAAGAAGGTAAATTAACATTAGACATTAATTCAGGAAAAAAACTTTTTTAAAATGTAAATATTGTGATATTTTTGTGATTGTTATTGTAATTGAGTAATTTGTTTTTTTCTGTACTTGACCCCTGAAGATGACCAAGAAAGTTAGTCGAAATATTGGGAAATAAAAAACGAGAAAATAATAAAGTACTGCCTTTTATATTATTATTCAGAAAAAAAACGGACCTCAAAGCGATCAAAAAACAATACGCACAATTCAGATTATGATAACGTTGGCAATGCAAAATGTTAGCACTCTACTATAGGTCATTGGTGTTTATGACTTCAGTGCAAATATGAAAAACTTTTATTACATTTTGTCGATTACGAGTGTACCTCAAGTTAATTAACTATACTACAATGTTGTGAATCACGGGTTTCTCTCCCGAGAATTCCCGCATGTTTTTCATTCTCAAGTTCGCGGGAATTCCCGAACTTCACTGCGGCCAAAAGAAAAGCAACTGAACATAGAAATACAATGACAGATAAAAATGAATGATAAACAACGTAGGACGAAAGTTTTTTAATTTCAATCGTTGTATTTTATTTACTTATAAATTAAAAAAACTAAACAGCAAAGTTCAAGTTGTAAAATATTTTTATACATGGCATTCCCCAGAAAAGTCCACGACGCTCGAAAAATAAAAATGTGAACAAATATTGTTTCTGGCTCGTATTAGTAAACGAAAGTATAATTAACTTGAGACTATATTTTCTTAATTTTTTAACCAACGCCAATAATAGGAAAAAAAATAGATAATAAAGATCAGCTTAGTGCAAAGTGATCCATGTCCTGTAATATATAGACATTTATTCCACATTATAGGTTGTAAAACCCTAAAAAAGTTTTACTAACTCGCCAAATTGTAAAACAAACTGAAAATATTCCAGGTCATTAGTGAGTTTTTGTAAAGAATGAAAAAAAGTGACTTCTATTTTTGTCACGTCACGTCAACGTCTTTACTAACTTATATTTTAGGACAGTGCAGTTCAATTGTTTTCCTCTTTATAATAATTATAGAGCTTCTTACGTTGTACACAATATATACAGAAATAAAAATATTTTTTCCTTATTTTTCACTACTTTGAAACGTACGTGACCAGGGAAAAGCCCATATTTTATTATTTTTTTTATCAATATATCAAGTAATTTAATAAGATGAATGTTTTATAGAGTCTTTGAAGTAGTTACAAGGTTTACAGTATAAACACAACGGTGACTTAGGAGTGGCTATAAACTTAAACGTTTATATATATATATATTTAATCTTTTAAAGTTTATCATCGCATTCGAACTCAGCTGCTAAAATCGATTACACAAGTCTTAATTGCATAGCTACATTAGTTTGAGATGCTGACAGTAGGCATGATAAAAAACAATATCTTTATTCTAGTTTGTAAAAAATGGACAGGATTGCAATGGGACCCCCCTGCGTACTCGATCTTGATTTTGGCAACAAAGAAGAACCATGATTGATTATGTTTTAACCAGAGGCCACGAATCAATTTTTTTTTATTCTTTTTTTATTTATTATGAATTACAATACAAAGTAAATTTATATTCTAATTTTGGGTCCAGGGATTGAGCCGGGGTGACTAAGACCATTGTAGCTAGTTATTGCAGCGACAGACCATAGCCTCTGGTGGGAATCGAACCCACAACCCCCACGCTGATAGCCGAGTAATGTAAAATACTATTCCCGCGAAGGATTTTATTCTTAACACATTGAGTGCCACGTCGTTAAATCTTTACATTTTGACAATAATACTTTTCGAAGTAGTCTACTCCATGTGGTTAAACAAAAAGCACGTCCCCATATAATTCAGTTAATGAATTCACGAACACATTAATCAATAAAATAAATAATGCATTACGCCCCACAATTGACATTAAAAGTGTTTATATAGTTATTTAGAGAACAGAACACATAGAACGAAGTGCCGAAAATTGATATCTAGGAAAAAAATGTGTGGAAATTGGTGTGCCTCAAGGGGCAGTGCTAGGAATAATACAGTTTTTAATAAAGTTCTTAAAAAGAAGTTCAAAAGATTGTTTGTTTGCTGATGAGGCTTAATATACACAAGTGGAAAGAACGCGGAAGATGAATTAATTGGAAGAATTCGAAAAGGGTTTAAAAAGTAATAAACTAATACTTAATGTAAATAAAACAAAATCAATGATTATAAACGGAACAACAAACCAAAGTATATATATATTGATAGTTCAGAAGTCCAGTAGTTACTTAACCATTTTTGGGGAAAACAATATTCGTGCCAACGTTACAAGAATGGAATTCATTTTTAACAAATTTTACACAGTAACCAGAAAAAAACGAAATTCATAAAAGAACGAAGATTATTTGAAGATTTTAAATTTGCACTACTCGTGGTTCATCCACAAATGTTAATTTCGTCTGTAACGAACTTTGTTTCCTTCTATCATTCTTGTATTGTAAACAATTAAATAGATTATCATTTCTAATAGAACAGAAATCATATATGGTTTTAACATTTTATGGCAAAATAATTAAAAATACCAGGTAGGTGTAGGTATATAGACCTGCCGTTAATAATGAGTGATCATTAACAACGCTTATGATTTATATATTGGTTTATTTATTTCATCTTGTAATTTAAAGCCATCGGGCCAATTTAAAACTAATTACAAAATGCATATATAACATGCATTTTAACATGGCTAAAAAAATACTCAATAATATATTTCGAATATAAAAAATGTAAATATAAAGAATAGTTTGTGTTACTAAAATTCAATGTAATACAAGGAATGGCTTAGATATTCGAAGACATGTTAAAAATTCAATCTCAAAAAGTATTTTGCTTTTTAATTTTTTTTTTGATAAAGTACATTATAAGCAATACATTAGTATTTTGTATGGTAAACATCGTTTGTCAGTACATTATATTAGCTTTTGGGTAATAATCCCACCAATTTGTGGCACGTTACTACTGACATTTCCCTGTAATACTTTATTTACCATTGTTTTCGATGAAATTTTCTTATTTCTCGCCTTAACCTCGGGATTCTGGAGATGGGTTGGGAAATGCAACAAACAGCCATAATTACACCTCTAAAACGGAGTGCTTTGGTCGTTGTCGTGTTGGAAAAAATAGTTTTTCATATACAGACCCTTTTTCGCTTCGAATCTGTATTAAGTCGAAATTGGAACTAAATTAAGCCAATGAGAGAAGAGAGTGGTGCAAAATTTGCAAATCCAAACTATTGTTGTTGAATATTTTTATTGAGGGAAAAGCAAAACATTTGATAGAAAAAGATTGAAAGACAAAATCTGTTATGATCAGAAAACTTAAAAGTAAGAAGTTGTTAGTTGATTAAAACAGTATTTCAACACAAACCGTATTTCAACCGTCAAAAGTCGCTGCAACAATACTGCCGTCTCGTAAGTTTTTATTAAAATATGTCAAAGCGACTTGCGACTGTCTTGTCGCGCCTGTCTATGGACCTTAAAATTGGCTACTGTTTGCTGTAACGATTCCTTGCTATTCTACATTTTAGCGATTCAAGAGCTGAGTTTCTAATGAATCAAGTGGGTACGTTCCTCATCGAGTATGCCTTCTTCTGTACTGTGTTGAAGACTTCATTCTGGAGGTCATCAACGTGGATCAACGCTTTTTTCCATGCTTTATATAAGATTACTTTCTATATATGTTTGTGTGCCACAAAATTTTAAATCAATTTTTGAAAGCTTTTTTCTCAACCAATTTTGCTCAAATTTTGCACACTTAATCATTTTCGATGACAATACAAGGAAATGGAAAAATTTGACCAATTGGACAAAGGGGCGTGGCACCTCCCATACGAAGTTAAAACCTATTATTGAATATTGTCAGTTCTATGACACCTAGAGTGCTGAAATTTTGTGTAAGTGCATCTAGCATCAATTCGCATAGTTGTGCCAAAAAGGGGCGGTATTGGAAAAGTGGGCGTGGCACCTCCCATACGAAGTTAAAACCTATTATTGAATATTGTCAGTTCTATGACACCTAGAGTGCTGAAATTTTGTGTAAGTGCATCTAGCATCAATTCGCATAGTTGTGCCAAAAATGGGCGGTATTGGAAAAGTGGGCGTGGCATCTCCCATACGAAGTTAAAACCTATTATTGAATATTGTCAGTTCTATGACACCTAGAGTGCTGAAATTTTGTGTAAGTGCATCTAGCATCAATTCGCATAGTTGTGCCAAAAAGGGGCGGTATTGAAAAAGTGGGCGTGGCACCTCCCATACGAAGTTAAAACCTATTATTGAATATTGTCAGTTCTATGACACCTAGAGTGCTGAAATTTTGTGTAAGTGCATCTAGCATCAATTCGCATAGTTGTGCCAAAAATGGGCGGTATTGGAAAAGTGGGCGTGGCACCTCCCATACGAAGTTAAAACCTATTATTGAATATAGTCAGTTCTATCACACCTAGAGTGCTGTAATTTTGTGTAAGTGCATCTAGCATCAATGTGCATAGTTGTGCCAAAAATGGGCGGTATTGGAAAAGTGGGCGTGGCACCTCCCATACGAAGTTAAAACCTATTATTGAATATTGTCAGTTCTATGACACCTAGAGTGCTGAAATTTTGTGTAAGTGCATCTACCATCAATGTGCGTAGTTCTGCCAAAAATGGGCGGTATTGGAATAGTGGGCGTACCACCTCCCATACGAAGTTAAAACATATTATCGAATAGTGTCAGTTCTATGACACGTATACTGCTCAAATTTTGTGTAAGTGCATCTAGCATCAATGTGCGTAGTTGCGCCTAAAATGGGCGGTAATGCAAAAGTGGGCGTGGCACCTCCCATATGAAGTTAAAACCAAAATTACACCTACTGTAATTTTGTGTAAGTGCATCTAGCATTAATGTGCGTAGTTGTGACAAAAATGGGCGGTAATGGAAATGTGGGCGTGGCACCTCCCATACGAAGTTAAAACCCATTTTCGAATATATGCCGTTCTATGGCAGATAAAAAACTGAAATTTTGCAGTAATTTTTCCTTCTACAAAAGATAACTAAAAAAGAATTTCTAGGCCCAATAGAATTCTGGTTGCATAAAGCATGGATTTGAAAAAAAAAATTTTTTGATTTACTAGTATAAGTTAATTTCGTGCAGAAAGTTTGCAAAACCTCGAAAAAAAAACTTCTGGGAAGCTCCAGTCGAGACTATATATGGTCCTCTCAAATCTTTTAGTACGAGACGTTATCTTAATCTAGCACAGATTATTTTCTCGGATCTAGGACGGGTTCATTGGAACCTGTTGAGTTTTAGATATTGCCCCTCACACCCAATTGCCCGCCATTAAATCCCAATAATAATATCAATAGTTTACACTACCTACGGCCATATCTGAATTCCAAAGAATCTGAATCCATTTCTGCCAAAAGAAAACAATTAGGTATTTATCTAAAAAATCAAAAACCACAACGTTTGCATGGTGGCACACTTTTCCTCATAAGGATGAGGAGGTGTTTTAAAAAAAATAAAATCTTTCGTACACAAGGCAAGAAGTGTATTCATTCACCTTGACTATAATTACGACCAATAATAAATATATAGCAAAATATTAGAATAAATTAAAAAAATAAATTAAATACAATAGAAATTGTATTTATTGTATTTGACTTTGAAAACGAAAATAAGGAGAAAGTGTGTGTCTCATTGACTAATCAATCAATGCCCTTAAGGAGTACAGTTTTGTTAATAACCGCCAATGATTATTAAAAGAAGAAAGTAAAGAAATTAAATTTCTTTGATGGTAAATCAGTGGCAATGACACAGTTCAATAAAACGAATGGAAAAGCCATAAAGAGAACTAAATTACAGCCTTGGGTTTGTCCGATATACATATCTACACTGTGACACAACTGTGCCAGAGCTGTGTCTATTCTTAGTCGTCAGGCAATGACCTTAGGTAACTTTTTAGATTGTAAAAAAACAATGATGACTAATAAACTCAATAAGCCCATAGAAAGCTTCCGCAAGGAACAAATGGGAGGAAGGAAATCAAACACAGGAACCAACATAGTGTGATGCGAATCGACCGCCACTTTTGTTGTGATTTTATTTATATTAGCGCAAAAACAAACAGCTAATATCGTGAACTACGTACATATGTTCATGTATAGCATGTTTGTTAGACAGACAGACAGACAAATAAATAAATAATAAACACAATTTTATACTGATGATTATCAAGGGTATAAACAAAACCAAATGAAATATTTGATATCTACTACGCTTATCATATATTTATATTACCTAGAACACAAAAAATCACAGAAATACGTTGCGAGATACAGGAAAACGAAAACAATGTTTAAAATTTCCACAAAAAAGGGGGAGTTGAATCAGTTTGTGAATCATCACCCACTGACATTGTTATGAATTATTCGATTACAAGCTGACAAGCAAATAAACAAACAAACGTTCCCTCTAATAAATACATACGAACTACGATGTGTGGTGGCCACAAATCATAGTTAATATGTTAACGTGTCAACGTCGACCGACCATCTCGCACAACACCCTAATCAAAGAAATATATTGTTTGCTAAAAGCTAATTGCTAATACTACGAAAGTGACAGATAAAAGTCAACTTAATTTACAAAATTCGCATGAAACGTTTTTAAATAGATTCTTATCGATAACGAGGTGTTTTGTTGTTATTTGAGCAGGAAATTGACGACTCGTAACTAACAATTCATTCATTTTTTTGGCGAATGTAAAAACATCATATTTTATTGCTGTTTTTTATTGTCTCCTGAAAGAAAAATACGAAATGCTTAGTTGCGAGTTGTCGATATAAACATATTGAAAGATTTGGACTAACTAGTTCTTTTAGTCGAAACGATATAATGAGCACTTTCAACAGGCTGACAGTTGTAGATTAAATGTTGTGTTCAATAAAATTTTCTAGATTATTTTTTTGTCTAGGTCCGGTAATTACCAGGGTTTGAAGTTATTTATTTACCATATATTTTACAAAATCAATTTATAAAATATAAATCATAAATCGCAGGGTTATATTCGTCAGTTGGCTACGTATCACACCCAAAACACAGAACAGTATATAAATATTTAATTTTTATAAAAAATAAAAAACTAGAATAAAGTTCAATCAAGGCGTATTTATAAAGGTGAGATAGCAGGAGCCCAGCTGACTGAAATTTTTTTCATTCAAAAGTAACCGAAACTGTCAAATCCCATATATTTTGCTTTGACAGTATGGCTCACCATTCAAAAAATGACTTGTATTTTGTTGGTGCCGAATTTGTTTTTGCTCTGCTGCTATCACCTGTATAAATACGCCTTGAGTTCAATCGACTAAACCGAACTATATACAGTGTCGGATAAAATTATAGCACGGATTTTTGAATTTAATACCCCAGCAATAAATGGAAGCATCCCAACTTGCTTATTTCATCCACATGATAAAAAATAACAACATATTCTGTACGGTGTATAATTTTATTATAAGGGGTGATACGACGCGGGAATCCAACCAAACGCGAGATCAAGACATAATTCAGATTAAAAAAATCCTTCGTACCAGTAAGAGACAATTACAATTAAATATTTAAGACAGATCCGTCAAAGACATGCTGCAGATGGGGAGATTGGGGGCAACATACAGAAGTGCCAAAAACATGAGTATACAACAAGTAAGGAAAGGCTAAAGTCGGGCGAGACATATAACACTCCACTTTCTATCCGAATATAATTAAATTCGGAAAAAATTAAAACGGGAAGAATTTTTGTAAGTTTCCTAATCATAGGCTAATATGTCCTGGTCCAATTTTTCAAATCGAGAAGAATATTTGTGTCGGGGCTATATCCAAACATGGAATGAAGTGACTAACTTTCACAATAAGTTCTTCCAGTTCAAGTATAACGTGTTATGTTCACTTTGAATAAATTCGTTGAAAATACGTGGTTTCTAGAGCAGAAAAAGTCAAATCGGGAGCGAAATTTTAATGGGAGCTGTATATAAATCTGAACCGATCTGACCCATTTTCACCATGGGTGTTTCTAGTTGAAATATAAGATATTTTGCACGATTTGAAGAAGATCTGATAAAACATGTGTTTTCTAGAGCAGAAAAAGTCAAATCGGAAGCGAAATTTTAATGGGAGCTGTATATAAATCTGAACCGATCTAACCTATTTTCACCACAGGTGATCCTAGTATAAATATAAGATGTTTCGCTAAATGTGAAGACAATCTGATAAAATATGTGGTTTCTAGAGTGGAAAAAGTCAAAACGGGAGCGAAATTTGTATGGGAGCTACATATAAATCTGAACCGATCTAACACATTTTTACCACAGGTGCTTCTAGTTGAAATGAAAGATGTTTTGCCAATTATAAAGAAAATCTGTTGTAATATGTCTTATCTAAAGTGAAAAGAGTCAAATCGGGAGTGAAATTCGTATGGGGGCTATATCTAAATCCTTGTCCCGAAAAACTTCGTTGTTCACAGTTTCATTTGGTTCTGTCTACAATGCGGCCTCTATCGTAATTACAAGAATAGATGGACAGGCAGACAGACGGGCATTGATAAATCGATTCAGAAAGTGATTCTAAGTCGACACAATGGGTCTACCTCTTTTCCTTTTGGGTGTTACAAACAAATGCACAAAGTCATAATACTATCGTGGAGTGTATACAAACGGGCCAGGCTCGAATTTGCCCAGGAAAATGTTAACTGGATGATTACACATTGGAAAGCACTACGTTTATCTACTACCTTGAGGACAACGCCTAAATTCATACTACTGCAAAAATACGGTGAAGCACGGAAGATGAGTATGTTTCTAGGATCATGGAATAGTTTTATGTACAAAAACATTATCTATATCGTGAAGCTGTCGCATGCTGATAAGTAGATGCCGTTGCGTAGATATATCAACACGATAAGGGTCAAGAACACACAGATAAAAGGTGTCATAGATGGGTTTGTCGAAAATGGGGCCAAAGTACTTAAAAGGCCAGCAGAATCGTCTGACTTTAAACCCATAGAAAATCTAATGGAAACCGTAGATCGGAAAGTGCTACGCCATAGCTGCAAGAGTAAGGATATCCAAAACAGCAAGCAGATATCGCATGGAAAAGTATTCATGCTGACATTTTCTCCTATTTAATTGAATCCGTGCTCCGTAAATGCGCAGCAGTAATAAGCAATAGTGGATACGCCAGTAAATGTTACAAGAATGAAATAGGAGAATACTGGCTGTAAAGTTTTAAATTTTGCAGAGTGCATTTAGAAAAAAACTGCATAACTTTTTATCATATAGAGAATATCAAAATATTTTTTGCCATATGTCTGCCGGCTAAATAGGGAATGATTGTGACAGAATAGTTTCAGTAATCAGATGGATCCGTTGGATAAATCGCGAGAAAATTACAAAACAAAAATGTCATGCATACAAATCATTTTAGCCATATATCCCGCTAAAATGATCCTACTGAAATTTTTCATAGACCATTTTAATCCTTAAATGTCCTTTTTGAAAGGAATTGACCCATAAATGGAGGAGCTAGAGAGTTAATATCTTCCTCAAAAATGATCTTCATAAAATTCCACAATACAGTTCTGATAATAAAAATTCTCTCAGACAAGGTGTAAGTTACCTTTTTCACTACGATCAAAAAATGAAAACTTTGACTCACTGTAAGAAACTCAGACCAGCAGTATTGAGTTTTTATTATACAAAAATGATCTGCTCAAGATGTCCTTTCAAAATTATAGGTTCGCTATTCAATTCCAATCAAAAATTCTTAATTTAATGGACAGTGTAATTAAATGATAATTTTCTATTTTGGGCATTAAAATAAATATAACCAAAAAAACTAATAACAACTTATGGCAACTCTGCTTTACTGAACTATATTTTTATTTTTATTGGGGTATCAAAAACCGTAACTGTCGATCGGTTTTCGAAAAACTGCCAGTTGCGGTTACTCGTCGTAATATTAAATCGTTGTGAAATAATCATATAAATTTGAGCCAAAAGAACAAAAGTTATAGAATTTAATATAGACTCCGTATATAAGATTTTTATGATAAATTTACTTTACTACAAAAAAAGATACTCCCTTTCATTACAATAAGTACTTCGTGCAATGATTAGATTGAATTTTTGTTTAAACCGGAAACTGTTTTTCTGTAAAACCCGTTTTTTGGAAACGCTACATTTTATAAACGTTTAATTTTATTCTATTTATTTTAATAGCTAACCTATACAGTGAATTTGTTGATGCTCTTTTAATTTGCAACTACTTTTTGTATTTTGTAAAATTTTATAAATAAAAAATGTCCAAAAATATAGAATTTATTAACGGAATATGAATGTTTCTATTTCTCCTGAAACCTCATGGAAAGGGAGATTTCAGGTGACGGTATGTTTAATTATTTTTACAATTGAAAGGAATCGTGTTGCGGAAGTTCTTAAATTGATCGGAAATGTTGTTTCATTTCTAACCTAAATTATCACAAGTCCCTCCTCATCCAAACAAATACCAATAATTTATAGGAAAGCGCAAAAAATTTAAACAAATTGAAACGTAAAATTAGACAAAAACAAGACCGTAAATACAACTAAAGGCGGCAGCACACGCAAGAGTGAATATTTGAAAATATTAAAAGTAAAAGAAACATGTATGTGGTGGAGAGGTGGAGGAGGCTGAGCAAGGTCAACAAAATTTTGACAAGTCAAAGAGAGAAAGAGAAACGAAAGGCAAACAACACTGATACTACTAATATTGATTCCATTCCTTGCTGTGCAGTGAATGAACGATGGGCGAATATTGTTGGGATACTTTGGTCAATGAATACAATAGAAAGAGTAAATAATGTTGTCCTATTGATTAACTAAGGAGGAAGAAAGACAAGCAACAACAATATTGTATTGTTTGTTGTGAATTTATAACGCAATTGATGGGGGGACACAGGTTGTATACCAGCCAATTCCCATGTGTGCTCTTATCTTGGCTAAAATTAGTGCGACAACAAATGAGTAATTAATTTAAAAATGAAAAGCAATATCGCAATTTCTGTGTTTTGTTGTGTGTTATGTACGTTTCTAGCTACATGGACATTTTTGTTTTGGATTATATAAGCCAATTGAAGAGATCATATCCATTATAAGATGTACAGCTTGTTTAGCAACAAACACATTTTATATTATGTGTCAATGGCTGTACTGATAAAACAAGTATTTGTTTGAATCATTGTATTAAAAATAAAAATATCAGCCTTCTGATTGAGAAATAAATATATTTATTGTAGAAAACATTGCTGTGTGAAAACGTTTTAATGATGTTTCTTCTTTTTTTGAGAGAGGTATCGTATCCTCAGAGGTATCGTAATTAGATTTGAAATGAAATTAGCACTACAGCGATAGGAAAAAAAACGCCTTAAGATCGGACGGACAGAAAGAACTTTGTTTACCGTCCAAAAAAGGTGTGAGGATAGATTTTAAAAGTACGTAGTTCATATTGAAGTGCATATTTGCATATTCCTAGGAGTTGGCAGAAGTTATTTCGAAACACTATCGATTTTCGTATGTCAAATCAACACTAATCTCTCATGAAGAACGTCAGTTGTCATAACACTACCCAAATTAGTCATTGAGTCGGCGACTGGAGGAACGATACGCTAAGGTGACAGAGGTAACATCATTCAGGGTATTGGTATAAACATTACTTCTTGCCAAATATTCTATGCCACACCCCTTAGAGCAATAGTAGTATAAATACGAAATATTCCTAGACCACATCATGTTACTACAGATTTAAAGGACAATTTTTGAGACCACAATATCCTATGGCCCCGAAACAAAGAACTATTGGAAAAGATTTTCGGAACTTTATCGTCATGCTACGATAAGAGGCATCATCAGCAGGAAGTCGACAATAAAGATAAATGAAGTATTTTTCATTCTTTTTATTTTTGACATTACACTTTACATCTGTAAGCCCACTACGCACATACATACATGCATACAAACAAACATAATTATGTACTGATGTCCCTCAACTACGAAGAAGAAATAAATATGCTTCGCCACTTTTCCACTTTTAATGTTGTGATGATGACAAAATCCATCCACAAAAAAGCAACGAACTCTTTTTTTTTGCCAAACCTTCTTCCTCCATTGACTGGGAGAAGAAAACATTAAAACATTGAAGCAAAACAAAAACGAAAATAAAGCCATAACATACACAACCACACACACTCACACGCACAGATGTATATACAGCGAAAAAGAAAGAATTGCAAGAAATGAGTAATTTTTGTAGGTATTTGCGCAACTCAACTCGCACTTTTTTGCCTTATTTGTGCACATACAATAATGAAGAAAATTACAATAAAAACGATTAAATCTATGAAGAGACGGGCGGACGGACGAACAGACAGACGACACACAACCATAGTTTCTATAAAAACATCCACAATGTTTTTAAAAACAAATTGTGAATAATACACTGATTTTTTTCTGTCTTGTTTAAATATAGATATGTATGCCTTTAGTCAAATCACAGTCACATATCTTCTTCATCCATTTCTTTGCGTTTGTAGCTTTGAAGTCCATGACATTTAAGAAAAGGTCTTACCGAATTGGAACACTGAGGTGAACCAGTGACACTTGGTGAACGCTGAACTGTCACTAGAGCCATTTTGTCCAGAAGCAACTCCTTTGTCCGCAAAGATTGTTTGTTTGTTTTTTTCTTCTTTTTTGGAGCGGTCGTCTTGTGAACAACGTCGGCCGTTGTCGCCCCTGTGGATTTTCTTGTTTTTTTCCTTCTTACAACTGTTGTTTGCCTCAGCAACGGCTTCTTATACACTTATTTCTTGTCTTCTTTTCCTTAATATATTTTTGCACAGATTTTTTACTGGACGTTTTCAACTTTTACATTTGTTGCACGAAATCATTTTTTCATCTATTGTTATTGTATAAAAAACACTAGCTTCGTACTGAATATTTGTTTACGATAAACATTAATGCTATTATTAATAAATTTATAAAATGCTATTGCGATTATTTGTATTTTTCCTTGTTTAACTTCTAACAAAAGAAAATATAATTTTTCCTCTTTTCACACACACACACACTGACGAGCGACCGTTGCCAGAATTCAGATTCGTTGGCAATGTTGAAATGTGTCATGATGCGCACGACTGGAAGTTGGCAATATTGAAATGTGTCAATGATGAAGTTGGCAATATATTATCCGCCATATTTGATAGATATGATTTGCCAAAACAAATTTTTGAAAAATAACTGAGGAATTATATAGCTTTTGAATTTTTCTATAGATTCGAAGATAATTTGCATTCTTTTTGAGATATGTTCACTCAAAACACTCAAACAAACATATATACGTCTCCTATATATGGAAACGAAAAGCCATCGTTTCAAATATTTCATTAAATGTGTTTTTTCGTCTAACCGAAATAACATAATAGGCCGATTTCCTGAATGCGAAATCGATCTTGTAGCCTTGTCACACTGCATGCGAAATCGAGTTGAAATATAATAATGTCGATTTACAAATATCAGATCCCATACAAATTTGACATTTGCAATTCCACCTTATGTCATTCCAATTAGATTACGCTCGCAGTGCGAAAAGGCTATAATGTCGATTTCGCATTCAGTTTGAAGCGGCTATAAACGTTTCGTTTTTATGGCTAATAGTCTTTTCTGACTGCATGCGAAATCAATCGATTTCAGTTAGATTTCGCATGCAATCTGAAAATGCATAAAGTTGCCTTTACATTACTCGATTTTGGTGAAAGAAATCGCATCGACAATCGTTTCCCGATATTAAATTAAAAAAATAATAAATTAAAAACATGTGTTTTTATTTTTTTCATATAGCTTTATCAGACTGCAAGCGAAATCAGTTGATTTCATTTGTCATTTTAAGCTGAAATTGATTAATTCTGAAAATGTTGTTACTTTATTTCTCATTTCCTTTGTGTGCCTCGTGGAATATAACCCTGATTGATCGAAGAGTATAGAATTTTTACCAATATTAAAAAAATTAAAAATCGAACAAACTGCATGATTTCCTCTCTCAATATCGTATGGGTGTCGGTTTATTTAAGAAGAAAAATATTTTTAATAGGGGGTTTAAACACTCTCTCTGGCGTTACCCCACAAATGCAAAATTTTGTTCATAGCGGTATTTTTGCAAATATTTTGTACGTCTGAAAAGGTCTTAATCTAGCAAGAATAATCGAACTGGCTTATTAATCTGAGTGTCGTCTCAAGTAACGTTCATTAGGCCTATTCGATTCGGGTTACTAGCTTATAATTAAGAGACTTGTCAAGGTGGCACCATTGGTACCCATTAGTTTTTCTTAAATGGATCACCACGAAAAATCTGGCAGCATCACTAAAAGAGTAATAAGCTACTTTCTTGTTGATCGAGTAAATTCCATACGAATAATAGTCCTGTTCGATTGAGCTTACTAGCTTAATTTTTGTATGGAATTTACTCGCTTAACAAGAAAGTAGCTTACTACTCTCTTAGCGTTGCTGCCAGATTTTTCTTGTTGATCCATTTAAGATAAGCCAATGGGCAACAGTGATGTCACCTTTTCAAGTTTCTTAAACGTAAGCTAGTAAGCCCAATCGAACAGGCCTATTATTAGCCTTTGCAGACTGACTTCTATGAATCGAAATTATTTTACGTGTACGACGCCGTATACAATTTGGACTCACGTCGCACGGAGCGCATTTTGATTAGGTCATACCGTTAAATTTCTCTATGGAAATATAAATAAACAACATATGTTCGCATAGTGACAGAATTTCATCATTAGAAAAGAATAATACTGAAGAAAACAAGCAAAAGCGTTAAAAAATATTCCTCCGCAAAAATATAAAACTAAAGGAAGTGCTACCTATTTTTACATTTAATTTTATATAATAATTTAGTTTATCAAAATGTCGGCTCTAATAGAAGAAACTTCGAATCGTTTATTACCTCGAATAGTGCTAATAGCGTGTGGTTCATTTAGTCCACCGACTCCAATGCACTTTCGTATGTTTGGTATGTGGGGAACATGTAGAACATGTAGGGTATTCTGAAATAAACAATTCTTTTTTTTTCACAGAAATTGCTAGAGATCATTTTGAAATGCATGGCACCCACAAAGTTATCGGCGGTATTGTTTCACCTACCCATGATGGCTATGGGAAAAAGGGTCTGGCTGCGGGCAAACATCGTTGTGCCATGGTAAAATTGGCTCTGCAGTCTTCGTCGTGGATTCGTTTATCCGAATGGGAGACCATGCAGGATGGTTGGTCACGTACTCAGTCTGTTTTGCAGCATCATCAGAATTTCATGAATAATTATATAAATTCCCCGGATTTGTACAATATGAACGGTGTCAGTGGCCATATACCCGGTTGGTTGCCACCATCTTTGAGAGAACGACGTGATCCTGTGCAATTGAAACTCCTGTGTGGTGCTGATTTGCTCGAATCATTCGCGGTGCCTGGTTTATGGGCGGAAGAGGATGTAAGTATGTTATTTTTCTAAATCAAAAGAACATTCTAGTAGTGATGCGAGTTAAGATAGATTTGTCAGTCAAACATCTTGGGATACTCATCGGAGAATTGTATGTATTCAAAAGCTTTCAATCTCCATATGTTGTGTTTGCAAAAGAAAGCAATTGTGTTTCTTGCAATATTCGCTCTCAGCTGAAGGCAATGTGTTTGATATAGACATACACACGTATGTACATATTTGTGTGTTTATGAATCCTGCAAGTTAACCAAACTACAACATCGTCATTCGTAAATTTGTTAAACTATAAAATCACAAAATAAAATCACATAACAAAATCACAAATCATAAATAATCAAAATGGGACCTTATGCATGCCCCCTTCAGTTATTATGATGTTAGATGTAGTTTCTTACACCTGTAATATCTACCAGCTCGAACATGGAGAGCATACCGTGACAGGTACTTGTACGTCTTCGAGAGAGGACCCAGTCTATTGCATTATTATGAGATGTACTATAATTCGCATTTTTGTGGGGGATGATTTGAATTTTGCCTTTTTTAAATTAATGTCTCGGCATTTCCTCCTGATCTGCTAATTAAAAAATTCGATGAAGGAATATTTTGATTCCGTACTATATGCATTTTCAGCAATGTTTACATTATTGTATCAGAGACTCGTCTTTTTCATGGATTATTCGTTGGTTTAATACCTTCTTATCTCTGGGCTAATAAAATGTACAATTGCTTCCTCGCTTGGCAAAATACCTTTTTATCTCTGGACTAATGAAACGTACAACGTACGTAATAACTAGTGTAGTAGTCTAAGATAAGATCTCTGTGAATATTTCAAGGTTTTGGAAATTAAATAACAAACTTGTTATTAGTGTTAAAAGAATATTTTCTGTGTTTCAGATTGAAGACATCATATGCAACCATGGCTTGGTTGTCATATCACGCAGTGGCTCAAATGCCGAAAAATTCATATTTGAATCGGATATTTTAACAAAATACCAGGTAGGTTTTACACAACATGTAAGATATGATAAATCGTGATAACAATTTCTTTACAGCGTAATATAACACTGGTCACAAATTGGGTGTCGAATGAAGTAAGTTCGACAATGATACGACGTTTGCTAAGCCGTGGCCAATCGACTAAATATTTAATTGATGATCTGGTCTTGGAATATATTAAACAATTTGGACTATTTCAATCAAAAACGTAAGTTATGCCATCGACTGTTATTGATTTGTTGTCCATGTTTTGCGCAGAAATACATACGCATATCATCCAAGACCATTCATTACCATATTTCTCTAGTTTTGTTGGCAAACAAATGTGCACACAACAAAGCAACTCAAACGTACACTGAACACACATTCCTTTTCGCTTTGTTTCGTTCGCTGTCATCTATTTAGTTCTGCTGTATCATTTCGTTTTATCTATCGTTGCAAATATTTATTTTTTATGCCTTTCTTTCTCTTTCGGTAATAATGTAAAACCCTAAAGCAATTCTAGCTGACCTTCTACTAGCTCCACATGCACTGTTCACTTAACTCAAGACAATCAAAATTTAAACATCAAATTGTTGCCAGCACGTAGTAGTATTTTACAAGCATCATCCGACTCGGCAACAGCACCACCAGAACAATACAATTTGTCACTTGGCACCGCCGACACCACCCCTACCACCAGTTGGAAATTGTTTATGGAGTGTGAGTTAAAGAAATAAATGCATTGCTTAGTTTAAAGGAGGTGAAGAAGAAGAAACGTTTGTGATATCTTTCAATTTAAATTTAAATTTGATTTAATTTAATAAATTACGTTTTAGTTTGAATTTGTTGAACAGTAATTGTGAATGATGGTTTCAGTGTACGTTTGATATTTTCTTTTTATTTTAATTTATTCTTTCGCCTAAAAGTATGCTTGTATAAAATATATTTTTGCTTTTTCTTTTTTTATGTAGACCTCGGATTTTTGCATACATTTCATTTCATATCAGATTGGAAATCTACTTTGCATTTAGAAATTTTATCGTTCAATTATAAAATATTTGTGGAAAATAAGAAAACTAAATGCAAAAATTGAGCAAAATTTATGACAAAGATATGCAAAAATCCGGCGTCTACTTATATGTGACTAAAATGTGCAGACTTTTTTATCCAACACCTTCAAATACATTAGAGAGACACATACATACTTCATATACACATATGTGTCTATGGCTTATATTCTAAACCGTCTACCTCTTAAAGCGCCATCACTGAAATTTGAAAGATTTTTACTTTATTTTAAAACATTTTACTGGGAATTCGATATGAAGTGATATACTTTTACACAAAATGCATCATTATTTTTACAAAAATTTAAGTAATAGACAGAGACAAATTAATGTGTAGGTAGGTTCATCGTCTTCATCATGATAGTGTTTGATTTCAGTTCACGGTTAGTCAAAAAATAGTTCCAACTTCCATATACCCTCCAAAAGTCTGCTAGTAGGGTAGATATCGGAACAATCGAAAACAAGCTAGTTTGTCCACGAAAACCCAATTTATCCAAGATATTGATGCTACAACAGGGCTTACCATGTACATATATATTTTGTCAGTAAAACTTATTATTTAATAATAGTAAAAATTATTATTTAGGGGAAAGTATTCTACTGTACCTAAACTTTTTTGGTCCTTTTTTGAGGCAGTCCAGAAATTTGGTGTCATTTTCTTCACTTTAATAATAAAATCTATTTTTTCTTGACGAACTGTATCGTTAGAGTTGGTAAAGCCTTCTCTTTAATAGCGTTTCCGCCTATTGCAATATTTCTACTTTGAGAAATATTTATCCATGTCACTAAACGATCTTCAACTTCTTGGGAGTCGCTTTTTAATCTGTTCAGTTTACCTTGTCCTTCAAATGAAGCATCATCTCTCACTCTTTTGATGCATACTTTATGTTGTGGATCTTGGAACGTTGAAGGTTTTTTTAAATTTATATCTGACTCTTAACTTTTTGTAGTTCTTAAACAATTATCAACTTCTCGCACATATTCAATATTTTAGACTTTCGTTTCGATATTTTTTTACGAACGGCCCCAAAGCCTCGAGTTGGCCCCGTCCCCATAACGTCCCATGGTGGACGCCGGCTACATATCAAATATCAAGAGCCGGTATAACAAAAATATTATTAAACAGAATATTATATCACATGCAAAGTTATTCTTAAAGTTAGTAACTAAATATATTAAAGAAAACGTGTCATAACAAACTTAACATCCAATCAGGAGAAAATCCTTGACTTTATTAAATCGATTCCTAATCCGAAATCTATGATGTGACACAATGAATTGAAATCAATACACATTCTACGAATGGGCTCTGCGGAAGCATAATTCGTACGCTGAAAGTCAATATGAAGGAATTGATAGTATCTAGAAGGTCTAAATGGCACGTTAAACTTAATCCTAGAAATAATATAGTCAGAAGAGAAATCACCATTTATAACCTTATAAACCATAACACGTCTGCTTTTCAAGGAAGGCAAGTCGATCAACTTCAATCTACTGGTATAAGGGGAGGAACAAAATCACTATTCCAATGCAAGTGTCTTAATGAAAATATTAAAAATTGTTTCTGAACTGACTCAATCCTATCATTTAAATATCGTTCAAAAAATGTAAAAAAAATAAAAAGAAAAAGGAGAAAAACGGCCACAGTGCCAAATAAATATCTCTCCTACTATGAAATCTCACTTAAAGAGGTAAGGCAAATGAAAAAATCCACAATGAAAGCGAAATCGAATTAAAATATCCCACTCAAAGAGGTAAATCCTGAAGAAATCAATCCTACTTAAGAGGTTTAAATTCCCGCTTAAAGAGGTTTTTTGCGTGAAGCGTGCAAAAATGTCCCATTTATAGAGGAAGTGGGAAATAGAATGCAGGTCCACTTATACTGTACCAAAATATGCTACACCGATGCGCCATACACTAGGATGGGTTTTACGGCCAATGTCTGTAGCTAATTCTAAAGGAAAGACGTCGGCTCACTTGCTCACCGCGGCTATCTGGCCACTCTTCCCCTCCATATGGAAAAAACTCCATCCGGAAAAGTAGATTTTGGTGGTGTATCCGAACGCCCAAAAATAAATGAAATAAGTGATTTGAAAATATTTTAAACAATGCTATATAAACCACAAGCAACAATATTGTTTTAAAAAGTCAAGATCGCTGTCTAAAGAAAGAATTTTAAGTTTTCGAAGCTACAGGACAAAGAAAAAATGTAATGCTCTACTGTCTATTAAGATTTATCTGTTGACTGCGAACGATCGTTCTCTGTCGCGTCCATTGTTTCTAATAAAATAAGAAATAGACTATCTGATGAGGCCATAAATGCATTGTCTGCTCTTAATTCAAATATATGTACGTACATACATTTAATTGATTTTGAAACTTGAAAAGATTTTTGAATTGATCACACATTGAACTCTTTTATTCGAAATCTGTAACAGGTTTGTTGTGAAATAAATATTACACATTACACTTGAACCAGATGATATGCGTTTGAAACTATAGGTGAAATTAAGTTAGTTTTTCAAATCATCATTCTGTTGTCCCTTAAAAAGACTACAAAGTTCCAAAGGATACAATTATTTAAAAATTATTTTAAATATTTAGTTACAGAACTCTGTCCTCGTAGCTTTCAGTAAGTGATTCAGATCACAATTTTTGATCATTGCCATGCTTTCCCGATTGCACTGTTGTTTCCTTTCTGTTGTCAAAATTTGGCGTTTTTGTGGTCGGTAGGTAGCAATTTGTATCACTTTTTTCTCGATAGGTCACAAAGAATACTAATAGCTATTAGTTCTGGAACCAGAATTTAATAACTATTATTGAATCTGAACAGAAAAGGGAACTCGCTTCGAGATAGTCTCGGCAATTATTACTACTTTAAAAAATTATTAACGCCTGTTGCCTTCTCCTCGTCAGTTTTATATCAGTGATGGTTGGTCTTTTGCAATTCACTTTAATTTGTTCTGTGAAAAACAATTTAGATTAGCTGTAATCGAATAACTAAACAGTCAGGCTTCTGCTCAATGTTTATTATTTTAAATCAATTTTAATTTGTGCTCTTTCTTTCCTCTGTTACATTTTATTTTCGAATTGAATAATAAATACCTAATGAGACTTCTTGTACTGTCGCCCTCCCTTTAACTCCTTACCAATTGCATGGAACCTTTAGTAAGTATATAACGTCACTAACACGACCCCCTAAGCAGAATCTCCTTAATATCGATTACCTTAACCAACATGTAAATATGCAAACATCCTCAAATGAGACCACACCCTCAGATGTGGACGAGGATGACGATGATGATGATGACGATATTGTTACTAACAACGAAGAGCATATGGATGAGACAGATTTTTCTATAGCTAAAATTATAATGCCTAGAACTAATTTAGATAATCGTAAGCCCAATGTCTTCTGTTGTGGTGATACCAAAGGTGGCGGTGTAATCAGCAAATTGTTGGGGCAATCGAATAAGAAGAAACAATCCGGACCGGGTCAAGCAGTTCAAGTCATAACCAATGAATATGGTGTAACTGAGATTCTCGATGAAGATGAGGTAAGATGAGCAGTAATATAAATTAATACTCTAAAGACAGACATTTATTCATTTATATTTTTCCTTCTCCAGATGAAATCCAAGAAGATTAGAACGGCTGAAAATGTCTAATTTTGTGGAATTTTTGTGAAGGCAACACTTAAATGCAGGGATTCTATGATGAATAATAAAAAAGGTCCAGAGCAAGGCTATTCCAGTGAAACGTAGCATAATTCCAACAGATTTTAAATACCTTATGATATAATCAATATTGAATGTGTGCACTTAAACAATACAATTTACAATGATTTATAGAGAATATACAATACTAATTTATTATCTGCAATATAAATGCAATAAATGTTTGTATTAGGTTTTGGAAAGACGGATAATAAAGGATGGACTCACATCATCTCTACTTTATCATGATGTCAACGTTTCGCAGAATTGATACCTTATATTTAGTATTCAGTTACGACTTTTTGTAAAAGCACCACTGCATTTCATCAGATTCATTTGGACTACGCTCCAATTAACAAATTAAATTTATTATGAGTTTTCCATATGCAAGCCAATTTTTCACTTTGATATATATTCAGGCAGGACACAGACTTGTGACTTCGACGACGTGACGGATAGGGCTAATCTTTGCCCGGGAAGACTTTCTATCATACAGAGAATACTAAAATATTTTTTTGTCATGTGCTTGCTGACTAAATAGTAAATATTTATGACAGAATTGTTTCAGAAAACCAGATAGAGAAAGTTTAAATAAATGCAATTGCAATCGCGACTTTTGGATTTTTGCAACAAGCGACATTGGTTCTTAATACAAAAGCAAAAATTCCGCCGGATTCGTTGGATAGATCGCGAGAAAATTACAAAACAAAAATGTCATGCATACAAAATCATTTCAGCCATATCTCCCGCGAAAATTAAAATTTTCCAAAAATATCCAATTTGTACTTTTTGTTTGCCGTGCTCTACCGAAATACCCACATTATTTGTCAAAGATGACCAATCTTCCAAAAAAAAAAAAAACATGGACGGAGTAATTTTGTTCTATAAGTTGACGTGTAATTTTACTATTTAAGCGTGAAGAGACTTATTAATAACATTGGATTCTTTGGTGACCCCCACAGAAATTTTCCGGCTAATTTTTTGGTAGAACATTTTAACTTAAATAAATGTCCTTTTTGAAAGGGCATTTTTCGATTTTGTCGAAAAAGGGTCAAATTGACCCATACAGAGAGGAGCTAGAGGGTTAAGATCTTCCAGACAATAATAATTCTCTCAGACATTAACTTACAATACTTTTTTCGCTTAGTATAATGCTTCCTTCGACCAAAAAATGAAAACTTTGATCCACTGTAAAAAGAAACTCACACCAGCTGGACTATAAGTTTATTCTACTCAACATACCCTTTCAGAATTATAGGGTCGCTATTCTGCTTCAATCAAAAAGTCTTAATTTGTTGGACAGTGTTACACTTAGAGTCTACTTGCCTACCAGCAGACACTTTTCTGCTATTACAGCAGTTTTTCTGCCATAACAGCAGTTTTTCTGCAATTTTGCATCAGCATTCACTCTGCTAAAGAGTTTACAGTCTGCTAAAAATGACTGATATTAATTAAAACGTAAAAATAGATAAAAATAAGCGTTCATAATTTAAAAGCCTTTCAGATTGACGGTTAAACGAGTTTAGCTCGAATTTCCTTTTATATTAGCTGGGAACAACACGCGTCACATTAAAATTAACATGCAATCGCAATATCTTTCAGTGGTATTAAATTGCGTTATAATAACCTTTATTCTAGAAATTGTTGTTAATAAGTATATTCAACTGGCCATACTGTTCTCTACATATGCTTAACGTTTCAAGAAATCGTTTTTTCTTTATTGCTAAAAACAGCATACAGCTGTTTGCTATTTCAGCAGACACAATTCTGCTGTCTCTTTTTCAGCAGAAAATTTGCTCTTACAACAGACTTTCTGATTTCTTTTACTGACCAATTCTTTTGAGTGAATTCTTTTGAGAAAAATAGAAAAAAGATAGAAAAATATAGTAAGTCACAAACAGATGGAGTGTTATTCCAGTAATAGCTTTGTACTGAATCTTGTACTATAAAGGAATAATTTTCAGCAAAATCACAAATTGTTAGATATTCTCCATGCGCTTAATTGGTACGTCATTAATTTCACCATCATTTCGCCGTTCATTGCAATTTGAATCCCACTATTAAAAATACATGGACACGTTTCACAATTTTTTACCCTTGTCATCTTTTAATTTGGTAATTTGTGGTAGCGAGATGTGTACTATTTGATTTGTAACTCAGAAAGTTGATTGGTGGCCATTCTGAAACTTATAGTGTATATAGAGAAAAAAAAATAACCTATCATAAAAAAATATTTAAAAAAAATCGTATATATTTTTCTTAAAAATTAAAAAATATTTTTGTTTTCAAATTAAAAAAATAAATAAATTAAAAAAAAAATAAAAAAAAATTTAGGAAGCCTTTTCAGTTTTGAATACTACGACAAAGGAAATTTCCGATTATCTTAACTACAACCAAAGATATAAGATCTTAAAAAAAATGCATTGACATTTTTAAAAATGACATAACTTTCACGATTTTGAATTTAAAACAATTTTTTTAATCTTGCTTATAGCCTCAAACTGAACCTATGTACACATTTTCATCGAAATCGCAGACCTAACATGAAATTATTGATCGGTTTCCCATGGAAGTACTC
The DNA here is from genome assembly GCA_947397865.1 of Polietes domitor. NCBI lineage: Eukaryota > Metazoa > Arthropoda > Insecta > Diptera > Muscidae > Polietes > Polietes domitor. The sequence goes on from OX377618.1 coordinate 126,483,003, forward strand.
ATATCACACGTTACGATCGGACTATAAATGGAGACACAGGAAACAAAAATCATATGCGTGGCAAAAATAAATATTTTTTTTTGGAAATCTTGTTCATATTATCAGGCGCAACTTAGGGCGCGACCTGGTCTAATGTACACAACGAATTTTACGATTCCAGCTCTATCCTTTCGATTGGTACCATCTTTATCTCTTTTTACCCGATTTCGCCCCCAAAAAGTACGAATTTTGCAAAAATATTTTTTGGTCGCATTCGTGCTATAAAAGTAGTGCCCGTTCCAAATTTCACCGTTTGGGCTGTGGTAAAATGTTTATACCATTTAATCCCTTAAAAGTAGAAATTTTGAAAAAATCCTTCTTGCCAGTGATCTGCGCTGTAAAATGAATATATACACGGAATTTCATTATTGTAGCGTGATCCATCTTATTGGTACCTTTTTATCCTTTTCCCCGTTTACCCTTTACCCTTTACAATTTCGAATTTCGGAATTCAGAAAATTCGTTCATTTTCAAATGCAACTTTTTGGGATGCCTTCATGCCGAAAGGGGAATGTCCATGCCAAATTTCAATATTATAGGCCCAGCCTTTTGGTCTGCAACCGGTGGTGCCATTTTTATCCCTTTTTACCCCGAATTACAAATTTAGAAAAATTGCGTCTTATCACACCTCTACACTGTAAGAGAAATGTACACACCAAATTTCATGATTCTAGCTCTAGCATTTTTGTCAGGGGAGTGATCAGTCACTCAGTCATGCTACTATTTTATATATCGAGGGCTTATATTCATAAGTGGCTATGAACAAAAACACAACTTTTCAGGAGAGCGAAAAAAACTGATTTTCTCCTTAATTTTAAGAGTAATTATGAATCATTCTTCTACAGTTCAATCTAAAGAGGATTACTAATTGCAAAGATTAAAAAGTTTTCGAAATTTCCTATTATTCGCGGTGTTATGGTTCATAGCCATTTTTGCACTATTAAAATTGAGCACTATGAATTTTGAAATAAGCACATAGCCATCCATTTATGCCCAAATATATAAATAAGATTTATTGTAAACTCGATAACGTTTTTCCTGAAATGTTGGCAATGTTGTGGAGAAAACGCATTTTCTGTGATCTACACAGCGAATTTAAAGATTCCAGCTTCATCCGTCAGATTGGTACAATTTTTATCCCTTTTTACATTTTTTTACAAAAAGTGTATATTGCGGTAGCGCATGTTAAACAACAAATACAAATTGTATATTTTTGGAAAATTTTCATTTTCGCGCCAAATATGGCTAAAATAATTTTCACACATGACATTTTAGTTTTATGATTTTCTCGCGACTAACAGATCCGTGTATTAAGAACCAATGTCGCTTGTTACATATACGTAGCCAGTCGCGAAAACCACTGCAATTGTTGAAGAATCCAAAATTCGCGGTTGCAATTGCTTATATTTAAACTTCCCCTGTTCAGGATTCTGAAACTTTTCTGACACATGACAAATATTCCCCATGAAGTCAGCAATCATATGCCATAAACATATTTTGGTATTCTCAATATAATAAAAAGTTACGCGGGTTTTTCTAAAGATACTTTTTGACTTTACAGCCACTATTTATCCTATTTTAGCCTGATAACTTGGGAACCAAAATGCTATTAACCGCGAAATTATGGAATTTGATAGTACGATATGCCCCAAATCTAGAAAAATGTTTTAAACAAAGTCATTGTAGAGAATTATAACCTTCGGTGTTATGCTGCTTGTTAGCAGTCAAAGTATTAAATGAAAGTCTTTAAGTACATGAGAACAAAAAAGGTAACTTTACTATTCAAAGGTTATTACAGAATTAGTCTTAAGATTAGAAAAAATGTGACTTGAAGTCTATCGTACATATGTACTAAAGATTTAGGGTAGTGTTTGGGTTGTGAAACATAACTGTTTGGTTTGTGTACTCTATATTTTACACTGCTCCGTTTTTGAACTATTTTATTTATATTATTTGTAGGTTCATAGCCACTTATGCAGTCACAAAATAACGTGTGAGTTGATAGCCAAATCAGAAAAATTTGCAAAGAATGCCTTTAGAAAAAACATTTCTTCTCCAAATTTATGTGACAGATGACATCAAAATCTGAGAATAGTTTGGCATCAAAAACTCATTTCGAGAAAATGGTTCATGAATAAATATAAGCCCTCGATATATAGGTTAGGGTATCCAATTGTTTGTTTTGGTTACTTGTTAATATAGAAAGCTAAAATACATCAGACAATTTTTGTTATACAGTGTAATTAATAAAAAACTATTTGAAATACATCAGTAAAACAACAAAATTGTTTAAATTAATCTATATATATAAATCTGTGTTTGTATGTTTGTTTGAATGTTATTTATAGCAGCCTAAACTACTGAACCGATCTTCTTGAAATTTTCACAGTATGCTCATAGTGAACCGGTGGTGAAAATAGGCTATATATTTTTTGGATATTTTCAGTGGGCGTGGCACCTCCCACACAAACTGGAGATTTATTCGTTTTATATAAATTAGCATATTTTGAATACTGCTGCAGCTTGATATTTTGTGAAAGTTCACTAATTATTAGTCTGCACAGTTGTGCCAAAAAGGGGCGGTATTGGAAAAGTGGGCGTGGCACCTCCCACGAAGTTAAAATCCATTTTCGAATATATTCCGTTCTATGACTGATACAATACTGAAATTTTGTCTGAGTGCATCTAGCACCAATGTGCGTAGTTGTGCCAAAAATGGGCGGAATTGGAAGAGTGGGCGTGGTACCTCCCATACGATGTTAAAACCTGTTATTGAATATTGTCAGTTCTACGACACCTAGAGTGCTGAAATTTTGTGTGAGTTCATTCAGTGTAAATAGTTGTACAAAGATGGGCGGAAAGTGGGCGTGACCCTTCCCATATGAAATTAAAACCGGTTGGGCGGGATTTGAAAATTGGGGCATTTTTGATTTGAATTTTGTAAAATTACACCTTTTCTTTGGATTGTCTTCTTTTCAAGAAATCGGAAATTATATAATTTTTAAGTTTTTGTGTTGTTTGATTAGTGAACAATTTAATTTTCTATGTGTTTTGATTTTAATGTGATTTCTTCTCACGAATGAAGTGTTTTGTTTAGGTAATGGAAAGGAGGAGAATCACATTTAACAAAAAATCAATTTGATTTTTGACATTTCTTCCATTTTTCGACGAAAACTAACGTTCTTCATGGAACATATCCATTTCTTTAATATCTCAGGGAAGTACTTTGATTATAAGTGGTACATAAATTTTAATTTTACCGTTTGTTTTTTTTTGCCTGGCGAAGTGGGCGGGGTTCAGCTAGTAAAATTATACAAAGAAAACTTTGTTTTTTTTTTATAAAAAATAATTAAAAAAGAAATTTTTCGAACCACGATTCAAACCCAAGACCTTCTGTGTGCAAAGCGAACACCTATATGACCCCATATGAAAAATTCAGTTGTGAAAATGTCATTCTTAAAATGTTACGAGATATTGACATATTAGCAATTTTTTTTGGAAGTTGTTCAAAAGAACTTCTTTAAATGTGGGAAAAATACACATTTTTGGAATAATTCATGCTGGGGAACTTTTATCCCTGTCACGATTTTGTTCTTCTCATACGTCATGGAATAGTTCAATTGATTTCGTGCAAAAATTTGTATGTTGTTGTATTTGTATGTTGAATTTGTATGTGTGAACGAGTAGGTGTTAGTTATGACACTTTTTGATTTTGATTGACTTTTGGCAATATTTCAGCAGTCAGCATCTTAATTAAATTCAATTAATGTGACGTTTTAGATCATTTTGTTGTGATATCTTGAATGAATGATGGTTTGAAAAGCGTCAGTGTACTTTAAAAAGTTAACTTTAAACATATATAAAAGGTCTAATAAATAATAATAAAACAAGTAATAACGGCGTTAAGTTCGGCCGGGCCGAACTTTATATACCCTCCACCATGAATTGCATTCCACAGAGGTTGTCGGTTTTCGTAGAAGTGCAGTAATATTACAGGAAAATATAAATTTTTTAATATAGCCAAACCAAAACAAATACAAATATTGAAAAAATAATTTTATAAATAAATATAACATTTTAATTATTTCAAACCATTATTTATTTCAAATCAAAAAATAAATATTCTTATATTTATATTTTCAAAAAGCTTAAATACCATAAATATTGGTAAATAGTGGGTGCTACAGTTGGTTGTATTTCCATTCTATTTTAATTCCAAAAGTACAAATTTTGAAAATCCATTATCAGACGTACATGTGCAAAGTGCAAAATAACATATCTTGATGATTCAACCAATTTGTGCCGTAAGAGAAAAGGTACGAATTTGGAAAAAATTGCACCGAATTCCATGATTCCAGCTGCGGCCATTTGGTTGGTACCAGTTTTACCCCCTTGACGTTTCTACGCAATTAGAATTACATCATTCTAGCTGTAGTCCTTTAGTTGGTACTATTTTTATCCCTCTGTACCATTGTATCCCTTGAAAGTACGAATTTCCGTGTCTACGCAGTCAGAGGAATGTATACTCCGAATTGTATGACTCTAGCTGCTGTCATTTGATTGGTACTATTTTTTATCCCCTTTCTTCATTTTAACCCCAAAAAGTACGAATTTCGAAAAATCTGTTTATTTTAAGTGTCTACGCAATCAGAGGAATGTATACACCGAATTTCATTATTCCAGGTGTAGCCGTTTGGTTGGTACCATTTTTATCCCTCTATTCCCATTTTAAAAGTACGAATTTGGAAAAAATACTTTTATATTATGTATCTACTCAATTAGAGGAATGTAAACACCGAATTTCGTGTTTCTAGCTGTTGTCGTTTAATATGTACTATTTTTATCCCTTTTTTGCCCCATTTCACCCCCTACAAATAAGAATCACTTTATGGTGCACGTTTTTGCTATAAGTGGAATGCGCATACCAAATATCAAGCAAATATAAACAGACATATTCAAAAAACTTGCTTAAATACGCTAAAATATTAGGGATTATTATGGGTATTTTTAGTCCTTGTGAGGGAAAATTGTTGCCTTTGGGCCGATTTCATCACGTTTCAATCCCAACCGATCTACGACTATAAGACGTAGGGTCTCAGGTCGATATTTCAAGGTGTTACAAACGGAATGGCAAAGTTAGTATACCCCCATCCTGGAGGTGGAGGGTATAAAAATAATAACTTGAAACAACGCAAAACATAAATTCAAATGAATGTCTACTTCTGACAGTTTTATTAGGGTTGCCATGTAGTATTTGCCAAAAATATGCACGATTTATTGTCGCAAATACATTCCTGATGTAGGGATTGAAGAAGTAATCGTTTCAATCGACAACAATGGACCAGTGTCTAAGATGGACTCTGTGATCCTTTCTCCAGGGGTAGTGGAGGGCAGTTTCTTAAACACTTTCTATTGCACTCCCACTACTATACTGTTGAGGACAATCTTACTGGAATTCAAGAGATTTTATTTGCAGCTAAATAAAAATCCTTAGACAAACGCATTCCGCCATTTCACTCCTAACCCGCTGTACCACTGCGGAAGAAGTCAGTAAACCTTTGTTCCACAGCGATAATTCAGAATTTCTCAGCCAATGCGAAGGTCGCCCAATTACTGGCCATGAAACCATTCTTCGGTAAACAATTCTTTTGGCGGTGAAAAATTAAAATAGTGACAGGTTGTAAAAGGCAGGCAGACAGACACCAACACCAGCTCCAGCACCACCATCGCGAGTAAGAATAATAACAGTAACAGACAACAAAATGATGAAAAACGTTACTTTAATTGCATTTAATTAAGATTTTATTTGTCTCCCTCTCTCGCTGAAAATGTTGATTTTGTTCGTCTGGGTGCGAATCCCAACGACCAATTTCTTAAAGTGAGGTAACCCGAAACTTCTCGAAGTGAAGTCTAAACGAAGTCAATTGAAGAGCCAATGAACCCGTTTTTTCGTTTATAGCCAACAACAAAAGAATTGAAGTATGAAAACAAATAATAAAGCGAGAGATGTTTATCATGGTGGTTTGAGGAAACTCTGTGGCTACTGCCAAAAAATGACCAATGTCGGTGTTGTATGGCACTGTGGGGGAAAGGCTCCGCCTCTGCTTGTGAAATTTCCCAAACAGCTCGAAAATCCTAACTTACGGGTAACAAAGGGGATTGCATACGCCTGCAACTTAACTTATCTAAGAAAACTCTTGAGAGATCCACACTCGTTGTGGATGCATTGGCTTCTCAATAATCACGTGTGGGTTCTCTGAATTCTGCTTATTGACATAGCCATCGAGATGAAAATGAGTTTCATGAAGGCTGAACTGAAGGCCGATCTGTTCTCGAAAATTTTCACCGTAAATTTCTTACAGTTTGCGTTAAAGACTCACTACTTTTGAAGTAAGTTTTTAATATTTCCCAATTTTGATCGACGAACGGATGGCACGCTATACCATTTTGCAAATGTCAAACATAAACCTGAAAATAAAAATGAAAAAGTCAAAGTAATCGGCAATTCAAATTTAAAGTTTTAAATGGCCCACCCTATACAAATAGGACCAACAATTTGCAAGTTATTGTGGATTTTATAAAAAATACAAGAATAGCTCTAAAATCACAACATTTTTATACCCTCCACCTCCAGGATGGGGGTATACTAACTTTGTCATTCCGTTTGTAACACCTTGAAATATCGACCTGAGACCCTATAAAGTATATATATTCGTGATCGTCATAAAATTCTAAGACGATCTAGCCATGTCCGTCCGTCCGTCTGTTGAAAGCACGCTAGCATCTAAACGAAAGGAGCTAGAACGTTCAAATTTTCCATGAATGCGTCTTATAGTCGTAGATCGTTTGGGATTGAAACGGGGCGAAATCGGCCCAAAGGGAAAATTTTTTCCCACACAAGCACTAAAAATACCCGTAAAAATCCCTAATAATTAGCGTATTTAAGCATGTCTTTTGAATATGTCTGCTTATATTTGCTTGATATTTGGTATGTGCATTCCCCTTATAGCAAAAACGTGCACCATAGAGTGATTCTTATTTGTAGGGGGTGAAATGGGGCAAAAAAGGGATAAAAATGGTACATATTAAACGACAACAGCTAGAAACACGAAATTCGGTGTGTACATTCCTCTAATTGAGTAGATACATAATATAAAAGTATTTTTTCCAAATTCGTACTTTTAAGGGGTAAATGGGGATAGAGGGATAAAAATGGTACCAACCAAACGGCTGTACCTAGAATAATGAAATTCGGTGTATACATTCCTCTGATTGCATAGATAAGTATTCGGATTTTTCAAAATTCGTACTTTTTGGGGTTAAAATGAAAAAAGTGGATAAAAATAGTACCAATTTAATGACCGCAGCTAGAGTAATGAAATACATTCCTCTGACTGCGTAGACACGGAAAATAGACGAATTTTTTTAAATTCGTACTTTCAAGGGATACAATGGTACAGAGGGATAAAAATAGTACCAACTAAACGACGACAGCTAGAATGATGAAATTCTAATTGCGTAGAAACGTCAAGGGGGTAAAAATGGTACCAACCAAATGGGCACAGCTGGAATCATGGAATTCGGTGTATACATTCCTCTGACAGCATAGACACGCAAAATAAAAAGTTTTTTTTTACAAATTCGTACTTTTTCTTTTACAGCAAAAATTGCTTGAATCATGAAGTGAGGTTATTTTGCACTATGTACGTCTGATAATCGATTTTCAAAATTTGTACTTTTGGAATTCAAATAGAATGGAAATACAACCAACTGTAGCACCCACTATCTACCAATATTTTTTGCTTTGAAAGTATTTTTGAAAATATAAATATAAGAATATTTATTTTTTGAATTGACGTATTGGTAGCATTACCTTATAAGCGTGGTTTAAAATAATTAAAATATTATATTTATTTATAAAATTAATTTTTCAATATTTGTATTTGTTTTGGTTTGGCTATATTGAAAAATTATATTTTCCTGTAATATTACTGCACTTCTACGAAAACCGACAACCTCTGTGGAATGCAATCCATGGTGGAGGGTATATAAAGTTCGACCCGGCCGAACTTAACGCCGTTTTTACTTGTTTCTTTTAATTACTTCTATTATATATTTTGTTATGGGTTTTTTTAAATAGCATTACATTGTCAGAGAACATACCTAGAACATATCTAGAACGATTTTAGTTTATTTTGGGAACAAAATCATTGATGTAATCATTTTTAAAAATCGAGACAATATATAAAAATAATATAATTTTGTAAAGCCTGGTTATACATATATTATTTAATTGGATTAAAATGTTTCTGAGGTTGTACATAAGGATATACATACATTTGTCATCTGGATTTTCCATTTTTGTGCAACTTGAAATGCCTACACAATTCTTTAAGACACGTGTAAAATATTTTTTCAAGAGATTTTCAGAGAAATCGGAATTTTGGCCGTTTTCTCAATTGAAGAAATAGAGAAACTTCTCCAAAAAGTTTTCGTTTGCCGTTCACTCAGTAAACGTCAGACGGATTAAGTAAAATTGTACTAAAACTGAGGAAAATTGAGCGCATGTTTCCTCATATTAAGTACAAACTTGATTCAAGTTAAACTTCCTCAAATCAAGTAAAATTTACTTAAACTTAGTTAAATCTTTCTTCCAACCCTGGCTTATCAATATGGGGATTTCTTCGCGACCATGAGGATTTTATGATGGCTAAAAGGACAAGAAATATGAATTGGGGACTTGGGATTTTGTGGGATTTTAACTGGGAATGAACATTTACTTACATTTATTATTTGGCTGCTCACAACCTTTATCATGATTTTGATCCGTGACGACTATCTTCCGAAGGCTTTGCTGGCCAGAAAAAAGTACAATAAATATGTCATCGACAAAAAGGAGCATTGAAATGAATTTGTTATAAAGTATTTAATACTATTAATAACAAGTAAGGATAGGCTAAAGTCGGGCGGGGTCAACTATATAATACCCTACACCACTCCCTACGTATATACCTCGCTTTGATTACTAAACCCAGGTATTTCATGGGAGCAATTTTATGTAGTTCATATAAATTATACAGTTACTATAAATTCATCTTTAGTCAAATTTAATGAGTATCGTAAATAATAAAGTAATTGATCCAATTTTCCAGCAGATATTCCGAGTAAAGTAAATGTGCCAAAACATGCGCCAATATATTTCTCATTCACGATAGGCATTCCTAGTTAAAACATAGAATGATCTGCAAAATTTGATGAAGATCCGATGTAAGAAGTAGTTTCTAGACCTGTAATAGAACAGAATTGGCTTCAATTTGGGTTATATCACATACACCCCACTTTCTATCTCATTACAATTCAATTCGGTAAAATAGTGAAATCGGGAAGGATTTTTGAATTATAAGATTATTGGATTATAAGACGTTGTGCCAATTTTAAAGAAAATCGGGTACAATATGTGGATTCTAGAGCGGAAAAAGTCAAATCGGGAGCCACATTTGTATGGGGACTATATCTAAATCTGAACCGATCTTCCTCACTTTCTGTATTGGTGTTTCTAGTTGGATTATAAGAAAAAAGTCTAACGGTGTCCAATCACATGATCTTGACGGCCAATTGGCATCGCCACCACGTGCGATGACACGTCACTCTTTGTGGGAGCATTGGTTTTTCGACAATCACTCTTGGATTATCATTCGCCCAAAAGCGGCAATTCTGCTTATTGACGAATCCACTGAGGTGAAAATGTGCCTCATCACTGAAGATGATTTTCTTCGAAAATTGATCATCCATTGTTGCCATTTCTTGCCATCATTCTGACCATTGGCGATGTTTGGAATGGTCAAGAGGCTTTAGTTCTTGAGCCAATAGCACCTTGGCCACCAGGCACCTGAATAATCGATTAAGAGAACAAAAAATGAGTCTTTGAAAACATTCTTGAAAAATCTAAATGTAAACAAGAATGATGAACATAGTCTCTGGAAAGCAACGAAGTATATAAAGAGACCTACGTAAAGAAATGTTCCAAAGATGCAAATGGCGCATGGCAAAGGTCAGACAAGAAAACGGCCCAGGCATTTAAAGATTATTTGGAAGAAACTTTTACTCCATTCGATGCTCCTTGTCAAATGGACCTTCTTATCTACAGAAGTGTCAACAGAGATTAAAAAATTGAATAATTCAAAATCTCCGGGATATGATCAGATTGATTCTAAAATAGTAAAGTGATGATTCTAAAGCCTAATAAACCGGAACATTTCACTACGTCATATAGGCATATAAGCCTATTACCAGTATTCTCCAAAATTTTCGAAAGACTATTCCAAAAAAGATTAATCGCCATTTTAGAGAAACAAAATATAATCCCGGAATATCAGTTTGGATTCAGACATAAGCATGGCACACCTGAATAATGTCATCGAATTGTAAAGGTAATAAGAAATACTTTAGAACGGAAGTACCTACTGCTCGGCTGTACTCTTAGACATCAAGCAAGCATTTGACAAGGTATGGCACTGTGGTTTGTTGTATAAATTATAGAAAAAACTACCAACACCATTTTTTTAGTACTCAAATCATATCTACAAGAGCGATATTTTTATGTTAATATTAACAGCGAAAACTCCGAATTTGGTATAGCACGTTCGGGAGTTCCACAAGGGAGTGTTTTGGGACCAATTCTCTATACTATTTTTACATCAGACATGCCGACTATCGACGATATGACAATAGCAACATATGCGGACGATACGGCAACATTGAGTTCTAACACGTCAGCAATTTAAGCTTCAGCATCTGTTCAAACCGAGTTAAATCTAATCAATAATTGGCTTTACAAATGGAATATCAAAGTAAGTACAGAAAAGTCGAGTCATATTACATTTACAATGAAAAGAGGGGATTGTCCTGACGTCTCTCTAAGTGGATGTGTCATTCCGAAAAGCGATAATGTAAAATATCTACGACTCCTCCTAGATAGAAGACTAACTTGGAAAGACTAACTAAAAACGAATAAAATGTATTGGTTACTTGGACCTAGATCAGAACTGAGTCTGGAAAATAAATTCATATTGTACAAATCATTACTAAAGCCCGTATGGACTTATGGAATCCAACTTTGGGGGACAATGGATAATTCCAATATTAAAAAACTTCAATCTAAAAACTTGAGACTAATAACTAATGCGCCGTGGTAAATGAACAATAAAAACATTCACAATGATCTTGGTGTTCCAACAGTTAAGGAAGAGATATAAAAATACAGCACTAACTATTTGAAAAGATTAAGTTATCATATAAATCCTTTAGCTATTAGTCTGTTAGATGATAGTGATGAAATCAGACGATTAAAAAGACCTCATGTACTAGATCTAACCTATAGAAAATAATAACTTGTAGAAAATTGTTTTGTTACCTGAAAATTTAGATATATGTACAGTGGCCGACAAAAGTCAACATACGACACACATTTTTGCAATTTAGCGAGTTCCAAAACATATTTGAAAAAAGTAATGATGCGGTTTTGTTTGAAATCGTGTTTTATTTATATAACAATAACAAAATGCATTACTTCAATATAAACACAAAAGATATTAATAGAATACGCAGAAAATACCTTGACAAAAGTCTACATACGGTTTGAGATGAGACATAAAAAATGCAATTTAACGTGACAAAATGATACTATTATATAATTTAATATTTTGTTGGTCCACCATGAGCATGAGCAATCGCCTGGGCATTGATGCAACTAAGTTTTCCAATTCCGCAGGTGATATTTGTCGCCATTCCTCTTCCAGCTTGTTTTTTAGCGTTTGGGCGCTAGTTATGTGATGTTTTCGGATCCTGCGTTGCAGAATCTCCCACACATGTTCAATAATATTCAGGTCGGGGCTTTGTGGCGGCGAATAAAGTTGTCTTGGAGCATGGTAAATCAGCCAATCTTTAAGGCCCCCCATTCACGTACAGTTTTAACTGTCAGTTTGAACTGTTCAGCTAAAACTGTCAGTTGAAACTGTATGTGAGTGGTATATAACTGACAGTTGTACTCAACTGTTCAGTTTAACTGAGAAATATAAAAATTTTATATTTTTAACTGACAGTTTTAACTGAAGTGAACGTGTGTGGGGGTTCGCTGTACTGTTCTCAGTTCAATTTGTGTCGAGCGAGAGTGCGTATCATCATGTCGCGTAAACAGAAACAAGTAATAGTTGATTTTATTGGAATATATAGATCTGAGCCTTGCCTATGGCAAGTTAAGTCTAGCGAGTATCATGATCGCGCCAAAAAAGATGCTGCCTACAACAAGCTGGCGAAGAAGTTACAAGAACTAGAGCCTGACGCGGAAAAAAATCTGTTTTGGCAAAAATAAACAGCTTAAGATCCGCTTCCGTCCTGCTCGTTCGAATCCATGTTAAAAACTGAAGAACTGAACTGGACGTGTGTGTACATCTCAGTTCACAGTTTAAGACCGGCAACTCACGTACAGTTATAACTGACAGTTTTAGCTGACAGTTAAAACTGTACGTGAATGGGGGGCCTAACAAATTGGGCTGTGTGCTTCGGATCGTTATCTTGTTGGAAAATCCAGCGCTCTCCGAGGTTTAAATTATCGACCGATGCCTTCAGATTTTGTTCCAATATGGATTTATATTGATAGCGATCCATGTTACCCTCAACAAACGCAAGATTTCCAACTCCAGACGCCGCGACGGCACCCCAAACCATTACGTTGCCACCACCATGCTTTACCGTAGCAAGTAAATTCTTCGGATTCATTCATTTCTCCATACTTTGGCTCTCCCGTCACTTCCAAATATATTATACTTCGACTCGTCCGTAAATAAAACCCGCTTCCAGAAGTCTAATCCCTTGTCCAAGTGTTGCTGGGCGAATTCAAGGCGAAGCTTACGATTCTTTTCATTTATAAGAGGTTTTTTGCGTGGCGTTCTGCTTCGGAAACCATTATTATTCAGACTTATTTGAATTGTTCTTGGATGTACAATTGTATCCGACCTTTCTGCGAGTTGTTTGGACAACATTGTAGCATTCACTTTCGGGTTTTCATTAACTTCTTTTAAAATAAAGCTTTCATCTCGTCGACTAAGTTTTTTTGGACGCCCACTTCTGGGCTTATTTTCAACAGTACCCGTATTTTCGAAGTTTTTGCATATAGTTTGGACAGCTATTTCGCCTAAAGATTTCCTTTCGTTTCTGCATTTTATTACTAAATTTCGAATATCAGTTGCAATTTCTTACGAGAAGCCATTTTCGCGGACTAATGTTTCTTGAATTATATTTATTTAAAGAAGAGCAAGCACAAGACAAATGACAATACAAATTTTGTCAATTCTCCTATAAAGTACATTATAAAAAATTACGTAAAGCATGGGATGCTATGTCGTATGTAGACTTTTGTCAAGGTGCTTTTTGTTTATTTTGCCAATATCTTTTAAGTTTATATTGAAGTAAAGCATTTTGTTATTGTTATATGAATAAAAAACGATTTAAAACTCGCTAAAACGCAAAAATGTGGGTCGTATGTTGACTTTTGTCGACCACTATGAGTACTTTATTGTATTTTTGGCCTCACTGGAGTCCAATAACTATGTGAATTTTAAAATAATTAAAAAAATGCACCTTGTAAGTGTGTAAATGCAAGTCTTTATGCATTTTTTTTCACTGAACCAACACTCAGGGGATGTCCCCTATAAATGCAGTGCATTGCGATGGTGGAAGGAAGATCAGGTATTGGAAGGAGGAAAGAGGGAGTAGTGTCTGTTGACATCTGTTTTGAATCTCTGAATGTCGTAATGGGAGGGAAAGATATTTGCCGGAAGTCGATTCCACATACGGATAGTACGGGCGAAGAACGAATTTATTCTGTAATGTGTAGTGCGGCCCGTTGTCCAATCGACATCAAATGGGTGAGCGTTCCTGGAGAGTCGCGTATCTCTACCGAACGTTCTCACGGACGGTATAAGGTCACGAATTTCCGACGGTGTTCAAGGGAGACAATAGAATTGGATATCCTACCGTCACCTATCAACACCATCGCCCTCCTCTGAACACGGTCAAGTAGCTCCAGTGATGAAGCTGGATCACCCGACCATATGTGGGAGTTGTATTCCATCTTTGGTCTGATGTAGGTAGTGTAGATATTGAGAAGATCAGAGGGTGTGAAATATTTCTTACATCTTTTTAAAAAGCCTAAACATTTGAAGGCATCTTTCGACACATCAAATACATGTTTTGTCCAACGAACATCACGTTGTATTTTTATGCCATGAACATCGAGAGCATCTGATTGCTCAATATCTACACCGTTCATTAAAATCGACGACACCGTTGGATCAGTGAATCGCTTGTGAGACAACAAAGAGCACTGGGTCTTACGTGCATTAAAATCTACTCTATTCTCTCGACCCCATTCAGAAATGGCCAGCAAATCCTGGCTAAATGACTCATCCATCAATCGCCTTTTATCCTCAATTTCTTGACGATTTGGTCTATGATCGAATGAATATGAATGACAGAGGTTGCTGTCATCCGCGAATGAGTATATTGGATTCACAGTCCGATCCAAGAGGTCGTCGATGAAAATAAGAAAAAGGGAGGGGGAAAGGACAGAGCCCTGTGGTACTCTTGCGGTTAACCTATGCTCATCAGATGAGGACCCATCTACAACAACACGTTTAGTGCGATCTCTGAGGAAGCTCGATATAAATCGAGAGAAGTCAACCAAAAGCGATAAGCTTTGATATGAGTGCGCCGTGCCAAACTCTATCAAAGGCCTTGGAGATATCTAGAGCAACGACCTTACTCTCACCAAGCTTGTGAATAGATCGATTCCACTTTTCGGATAGCAGTGTCATCAGGTCTCCCGTAGATCGATTCCTACGGAAGCCATACTGTCGATCATTGAGTAAGTCATTAGTTTCTAAATACCTCACAAGATGGTGGTTAACCATACTCTCCATAACCTTCGACAGCGCTGAGCAAATCGCGATCGGTCGATAGTTAGCAGGTTTATTAGCCTCACCTTTTTATTATACCCTACACCACTTCGTGGTCTAGGGTATTATAAGTTAGTTTCGCGCCAAATGTTTGTAACACCAAGAAATAATCGAGCTAGACCCACCTTTAACTATCACCAGCTGAGTCGATTTAACGATGTCTGTCTGTCCGTCCGTCCGTCTGCTGTCCATCTAAGCTTGTTCGCACTCTACAGGTCGCAATTGCTGTCCGATTGTCATGAAACTTGGCAGAAGTTATTTTTTCTGGCCAAGGACCATCGGTATTGCATTTGGAGGAAATCGGTTCAGATTTAGATATATCCCCCATACAAATGCCACTCCCGATTTGACATTTTCCGCTCTAGAAACGACATATTGTACCCGATTTTCTTTAAATTTGGCAGAACATCTTATAGTCCAACTAGAAAGATGTGTGCAAAAATTGGGTAAGATCGGTTCAGATTTAGATATAGCCCCCATACAAATGTAGCTCCCGATTTGACATTTTCCGCTCTAGTATCGAAATAGTGTACCAGATTTTCTTTAAATATGGCAGAACATCTTATAATCGAACTAGAAACATGTATGCAAAAATTGGGTAAGATCGGTTCAGATTTAGATATAGCCCCCATACAAATGTCGCTCCCGATTTGACATTTTTCGCTCTAGAAACGGCATATTGTACCAGATTTTCTTTAAATTTTGCAGAACATCTTATAATCCAACTAGAAACACGGATGCAAAACTTGGGTAAGATCGGTTCAGATTTAGATATAGCCCCATACAAATGTCGCTAACGATTTGACATTTTCCGCTCTAGAAACGACATATTGTACCCGATTTTCTTTAAATTTTGCAGAACATCTTATAATCCAACTAGAAACATGTATGCAAAAATTGGGTAAGATCGGTTCAGATTTAGATATAGCCCCCATACAAATGTCGCTCCCGATTTGACATTTTCCGCTCTAGTATCGACATAGTGTACCAGATTTTCTT
This sequence comes from Polietes domitor, assembly GCA_947397865.1. NCBI lineage: Eukaryota > Metazoa > Arthropoda > Insecta > Diptera > Muscidae > Polietes > Polietes domitor. The sequence continues at coordinate 126,499,055 of OX377618.1, forward strand.
TAAATATGGCAGAACATCTTATAATCGAACTAGAAACATGTATGCAAAAATTGGGTAAGATCGGTTCAGATTTAGATATAGCCCCCATACAAATGTCGCTCCCGATTTGACATTTTCCGCTCTAGTATCGACATAGTGTACCAGATTTTCTTTAAATATGGCAGAACATCTTATAATCGAACTAGAAACATGTATGCAAAAATTGGGTAAGATCGGTTCAGATTTAGATATAGCCCCCATACAAATGTCGCTCCCGATTTGACATTTTCCGCTCTAGTATCGACATAGTGTACCAGATTTTCTTTAAATATGGCAGAACATCTTATAATCGAACTAGAAACATGTATGCAAAAATTGGGTAAGATCGGTTCAGATTTAGATATAGCCCCCATACAAATGTCGCTCCCGATTTGACATTTTCCGCTCTAGTATCGACATAGTGTACCAGATTTTCTTTAAATATGGCAGAACATCTTATAATCGAACTAGAAACATGTATGCAAAAATTGGGTAAGATCGGTTCAGATTTAGATATAGCCCCCATACAAATGTCGCTCCCGATTTGACATTTTCCGCTCTAGAAACGGCATATTGTACCCGATTTTCTTTAAATTTTGCAGAACATCTTATAATCCAACTAGAAACATGTATGCAAAAATTGGGTAAGATCGGTTCAGATTTAGATATAGCCCCCATACAAATGTCGCTCCCGATTTGACATTTTCCGCTCTAGAAACTGCATATTGTACCCGATTTTCTTTAAATTTGCAGAACATATTATAATCCAACTAGTTTAGGGATGGGCTGGATGTTCGCAATCTTCCAACGCGCTGGGAAAACCCCTGCACGGTATGCAAGGTTGAAAAGATTACGAAGGGGACGGGCAAGCGTCGAAGAGCACGATTTTCCCGATGTACGCACATTTGAACGATTAAATTGACCGAAAAAATCACGATGTGCACGATATGCATTTTGATTTGAACGCCCATGAAAATATTAAGCCTGAATAACTTTAACGCGTTGCTCGACGGTGTATCTTTCCATGGTTCAAATTGAGTTAGTCTGATATTGAGAAATGTCAAATGAAATGCAGAAAAAAAACTTGACATTTAGGTATGGTTCACATTCAACATCGGCCCTTACAATTTAACCACCCTTTACATATATATGTATCAAAATATTCGCTGATTGTTGACGGATTAGCAAATCTTGCAAAAATTGTTTTTATTTTGGTCGAATTCTATGAAATATAATAACTATAAATTGGGAATTTTAGGGACAAGGAAAAAATCATCTGGCAAGTCTATTCCAACCAAGTAAATTTTTCACTAAAAAATCACAGCGCTATAAAGTGTTAAACTCCAAGATTGCAGCGAAGGCAAGGTTTTGTGCGGGATAACCAAACTAAATACTGGGTTTCGCCACTTCAAAGCCGATGTGGCTTGGGGTTCAACATCCCCCCTAATAAAATACAAATAAGAGATTATAGCAAAATGAGCTCTACGATTGGCAAGGAAATTTCGTGTCCACATGCTATGAAGGACAACCAACATAAATACTGGGTTTTAATCAATCAGATACAAATAAGAGAATATAGCAAAATCCCCCACTGTGCAACATTTATTTAATTGTTGTCATTTTAGGCAGTCGTTGGAGTCGCAGTCAGTGTCGGTGTTGCTCAAAATAAAAACAAACAAAAAAGAACGCAACTCAACTCAACTGAACTGAACTGAATGGAACAAAAATAATAAACCAAACAAACCAAATTATTTTCTCATCTTTCTTTTTAATTTAATCTGTTCTTTTCATCTTTCTCTGTTTGGTGACTGTTGTTGTTTGTTTTGGTTTCTGCTTCTTGGTCTTCTTCCGTATGTTTTATAAATTGTTTTGTAATTGTTGTAATTTTTCTGAGATTGTCAGCTTGCTTCCTCCTCCCAGTTTGCCTGGTGTTGTACAAATTGTTTTTTGCATTCATTTTCCATCCAAACCAACTTCTTCTGGCTTTGAAAAGTTCATCGGGGGTTTATTGACATTGTCCGTGTTGGTTGGTGGCTATTCACTCCACGCCCCGTTGGGTAGAAGTCACTGAGGCAGTAGTAATACCGCCATCACCATCGCCTTAGCACATTGGTTCTTTAGGACTCCCTTTTGCTTCCATCTGCCATGCAAATCAAGGGCTTCCCTACTTCTACATCTAATTGACGCATGCAGTCAGCCAGCATTTCAGTCTCTTCGTCTAACTATTTGTGGTGGTCGGGATGGTGTGGCTCGAGGAGTCTTAAATTACATGGGAGCTAGAGCGAGTACGGGCACGGGTAACTTGTTGCAATTCCAGATATTTACATACATCTTTGTCTGTATCCGTCTCTGTATTGACCACAAATTCTTCCATAGAGAATGGAAAAGAAGGAAAGAACAAAAGGCGAGCATGCATTGCCTTGGTTTAGGTCTCATAAGCAAATAATAGCACAATATTGCCGTAACGAATGGTGTGTGCAGGGTATATGTATTTTCCCATCTCAGGGTGGTGAAGGGAAGAATCCCCATAGGAACTTCACTATAACGATTATAGACATACTTTCAAGCTCCAAAAGGAAAAAACGTTCATTGCAGCAACGAACGAGTTTCGTGATAAAGGATTAACACGTTCGTGCATTTGTTTCCCAAGTGGAGGCGGGGAATAGACCCGCCGTTTTTTCGATCGTTCTGAATCGATCGAGCTATTCATACAATCAAAGTACAAGGCCACATAATTCGTTCCGGTTGCTAAAACAATTCGAATGTTAAATTCAATCCGTCTCGGATACAATTTGGAATAGGAACAACATTTTAATTCGAATTGACTGCACTTTTTTCCACCGTAATTTTCCACCATAATTCCATTTTAAAAAAGTTTAATAACTTTCGATTGTAGCATTAGAACAATATTACATCATGTCAAGGAAAATAAGGACAAAAATTCCCAAAATTAAGGACATGCTGTGAACTTGTTTGTACGCTCAATATTTCCTAAATCAAATAAAATTTATTTAAACTTATGAGCATTTCTCTTCAAACCAGGGAAATGTTTACAAAAACGGGTAATAATTATAGCACTCCTAAAAGGCTTGACCGATTTTGATGAAATTTTAAAGTGTTGAGGAGCATACGTTTTGCGGTAAGGCCTTCTAGGTCTAACGAGCACCCCTCTGGGCAGCCCTCAGAAAAAATATTTATCGTGTTGCCAAAATTGTATTTGTACAAATGCACATTTGTAACTGAATGCTTTGAACATGGCCATAAGTAACGAAAATACAGGGTAATTTGCGAAAAATTCCATTTTTATACCCTCCACCTCCAGGATGGGGGTATACTAACTTTGTCATTCCGTTTGTAACACCTTGAAATATCGATAAGTAATAAGTATATATATTCTTGATCATCATAAAATCTAAGACGATCTAGCCATGTCCGTCCGTCCGTCCGTCCGTCTGTTGAAAGCATTCCCCTTATAGAAAAAACGTGCACCATAAAGTGGTTCTTATTTGTAGGGGGTGAAATGGCGCAAAAAAGGGATAAAAATGGTACATATTAAACGACAACAGCTAGAAACACGAAATTCGGTGTGTACATTCCTCTAATTGAGTAGATACATAATATAAAAGTATTTTTCCAAATTCGTACTTTTAAGGGGTAAAATAGGAATAGAGGGATAAAAATGGTACCTACCAAACGGCTGTACCTAGAATAATGAAATTCGGTGAATACATTCCTCTCATTACATAGATAAGTAAAATACACCGATTTTTCAAAATTCGTACTTTTTGGGGTTAAAATAAAAAAGGGGATAAAAATAGTACCAATCTAATGACCGCAGCTAGAGTCATGAAATTCGGAGTATACATTCCTCTGAGTGTGTAGACACGGAAAATAGACGAATTTTTCGAAATTAGTACTTTCAAGGAATACAACGGTACAGAGGGATAAAAATAGTACCAACTAAACGACTACAGCTAGAATGATAAAATTCTAATTGCGTAGAAACGTCAAGGGGGTGAAAATGGTACCAACCAAATGGACGCAGCTGGAATCATGGAATTCGGTGTATACATTCCTCTGACTGCATAGACACGTAAAATAAAAAGTTTTTTTTCCAAATTCGTAATTTTTCTTTTACGGCAAAAATTGGTTGAAACATGAAGTTATGTTATTTTGCACTATGTACGTCTGATAATGGATTTTCAAAATTTGTACTTTTGGAATTCAAATAGAATGGAAATACAACCAACTGTAGCACCCACTATCTACCAATATTTATGGCCTTGAAAATATAAATATAAGAATATTTATTTTTTGAATTGACGTATTGGTAGCATTACCTTATAAGTGTGGTTTGAAATAATTAAAATATTATATTTATTTATAAAATTAATTTTTCAATATTTGTATTTGTTTTGGATTGGCTATATTAAAAAAATATATTTTCCTGTAATATTACTGCACTTCTACGAACACCGACAACCTCTGTGGAATGCAATCCATGGTGGAGGGTATATAAAGTTCGGCCCGGCCGAACTTAACGCCGTTTTTACTTGTTGGGGATTTTTGTTTTTTTTTGGGGGGAGTTGCGGCCATATTTTTAATAGCTGTATTATTTTCATCCCATATATACGCTTAGCCATATAAACGAAAACGTATATGCGCTTAAACAACCATATTATCCACGGTAAGTAAAACGGGGATAAACGGGTTGCCTGTTTCAGAAAACTTGATAACAACATAAGTTGGCAACAATTCTATCCATTTTTTGAGAGTTTGTGAAATAAAAGTAAACAAAAATTAATTTTTTTGAATTCAAGCAAAACAGAAAGATATCCGTGTATATTTTGTTGCAGATTGTCAGAAAAAATAAGCGTTGTAATCCAAGACAAGTCTGTGTACAATTGGATTACTTCTTATGTCTTAACTGGGAAGTGTATTTTTACACCTACTCAAATATTCTAAATTATTCCAAAAGCGTAATTAGTATGTACATATGTATGTATGTACAATTACAAAAAAATAATCATATACACGCGATACATTCTTCTTCCATAAAAAATCGGATTATAACGAAAAAAATACAATTATGGAAAATTTTTCAAAAATTTCATCGCGAAATTCCTGCCTAATCACTTCCTTATAGCTTTGTCACACAGCATGCGAAATCTAGCTGAAATGACATAAGGTCGACTAACACATGTCAGATACCATACAAATTTGACATTTGAAAATCGAACTTATGTCCTTTCAGCTAGATTTCGCAAGCAATGTGACAAGGCTGTATAGGACAGTATGACATAAAGAAACGAAGAACAATTGTTATGTTTATTTTTTAATTAAAAAATCCTAATATTCCCCTTAATCATCATTGCCATAGCAGTATTAAAGAAAAATACGCATTCAAATAACTCTTAAAAGAGTTAACATTTTAAGATTTATTGTACATATAACACAAATTATCTCGAACACTGAAAAATTCTAAATTTGTTTAACAAAATATAAGTTGTATACAATATTAACGATTATAATTATATTTTTCACAATTATCTATCATATTTCGTATGTTTTCTAACCTATCGTATTAATATGGTTATCTTCGAAAAGATTCTCTCTATATATAAACTACTAGCAGTACCCGCTGCTTCGCACGCGAAAAAGCAAGTTATTCGTTAATTTTATCCGTCTCTGTTTTTGGATAGTATTTATTTAATTTTCTTTTGGTGGATATAGATAAATCTAAAATAGTAATTTAGAAAGTTCCTATTAGCTAGCAATCACACACAGTCAAAGGAATGTGCTTGTCGATATGCACAATTTTAGCTGAACTAATTCGTATGTATAGTTTTCTACTAAGTTTTGAACAAAAAATTACAACCATTTATATCCTCGATCTCATGTTTCTAGATTCAGCCAGCCAGTTTATAACTTTTTGCACCTCTTTCCCAAAATGTACACATTTTGAAAAATCACTATAGGTAACATGTTTTTGCTCCCCTAAAAATATGTACTTTATTTGGTAACACAGGATTGTACAGCATTTTTATCCCTTTTCGTTCCGCGCACCCCTTAGAAGTTCAAATCTGGAAAAATCAAACTACTGCGCTGATATATGATCAGAGAAATTTACACACTAAATTTCACGATTCTAGCTGTAATACTAAAATTGGTACCAGTTTTATCCCTTTTGTCCCGCTCGCCACTTAAAAGTACAAATTTGGAGAAATCCAATTTTACTTTGTTTCTATATGGTCAGAGGAATTTACATACCGAATTTCACGATTCTAGATGTAATACTTTAGTCGGTACCCTTTTTGTCCCGCTCGCCCCTTAAAAGTACAAATTTCGAAAAATCCAATTTTACTTTGTTTTTATATGGTCAGAGGAATGTACATACCAAATTACACGATCCTGCTGTAATACTTTAGTTGGTACCATTTTTATCCCTTTTTGTCCCGCTCGCCCCTTAAGGTAAAAATTTCGAAAAATCCAATTTTACTTCGTTTCTATATGATCAGAGGAATTTACATACCAAATTTCACGTTTCTAGCTGTAATACTTTAGTTGGTACCATTTTTATCCCTTTTTGTCCAGCACGTCCCTTATAAGTACAAATTTCGAAAAATCCAATTTTACTTCGTTTCTATATGGTCAGAGGAATTTACATACCAAATTTCACGTTTTTAGCTGTAATACTTTAGTTGGTACCATTTTTATCCCTTTTTGTCCCGCTCGTCCCATAAAAGTACAAATTTCGAAAAATCCAATTTTACTTCGTTTCTATATGGTCAGAGGAATTTACATACCAAATTTCACGTTTCTAGCTTTAATACTTTAGTTGGTACTATTTGTATCCCTTTTTGTCCCGCTCGTCCCTTAAAAGTACAAATTTCGAAAAATCCAATTTTACTTCGTTTCTATATGGTCAGAGGAATTTACATACCAAATTTCACGTTTCTAGCTGTAATACTTTAGTTGGTACTATTTTTTATCCCTTTTTGTCCCGCTCGTCCCTTAAAAGTACAAATTTCGAAAAATCCAATTTTACTTCGTTTCTATATGATCAGAGGAATTTACATACCAAATTTCACGTTTCTAGCTGTAATACTTTAGTTGGTACCATTTTTATCCCGCTAGCCCCTTTAAAAGTACAAATTTCGAAAAATCCAATTTGACTTCGTTTCTATATGGTCAGAGGAATTTACATACCAAATTTCATGTATCTAGCTGTAATACTTTAGGTGGTACCATTTTTATCCTTTTTTGTCCCGCTCGTCCCTTAAAAGTACAAATTTCGAAAAATCCAATTTCACTTCGTTTCTATATGGTCAGAGGAATTTACATACCAAATTTCACGTTTCTAGCTGTAATACTTTAGTTGGTACCATTTTTATCCCTTTTTGTCCCGCTCGTCCCTTAAAAGTACAAATTTCGAAAAATCCAATTTTACTTCGTTTCTATATGGTCAGAGGAATTTACATACCAAATTTCACGTTTCTAGCTGTAATACTTTAGTTGGTACTATTTTTATCCCTTTTTGTCCCGCTCGTCCCTTAAAAGTACAAATTTCGAAAAATCCAATTTTACTTCGTTTCTATATGGTCAGAGGAATTTACATACCAAATTTCACGTTTCTAGCTGTAATACTTTAGTTGGTACCATTTTTATCCCTTTTTGTCCCTTTAATAGTACAAATTTCGAAAAATCCAATTTTACTTCGTTTCTATATGGTCAGAGGAAATTACATACCAAATTTTACGTTTCTAGCTGTAATACTTTAGTTGGTACCATTTTTATCCCTTTTTTCCCCGCTCGTTCTTTAAAAGTACAAATTTCGAAAAATCCAATTTTACTTCGTTTCTATATGGTCAGAGGAATTTACATACCAAATTTCACGTTTCTAGCTGTAATACTTCAGTTGGTACCATTTTTATCCCTTTTTGTCCCGCTCGTCCCTTAAAAGTACAAATTTCGAAAAATCCAATTTTACTTCGTTACTGTATGTTCAGAGGAATTTACGTACCAAATTTCACGTTTCTAGCTGTAATACTTTAGTTGGTACCATTTTTATCCCTTTTTGTCCCGCTTGTCCCTTAAAAGTACAAATTTCGAAAAATCCCTATTTGTAGCTCGTCTGCATGGTCATTGCAAGGAACTCACCGAATTTCATGTTTATAGCTACTGCCGTTTAGTCAGGACGAAGGTTCGATGTTTATCCCTTTTTGGGCCATTTTATCCCCTAAAAGTACGAATTTCGTAAAACCCTTTCTTAGTCGACGTCTACGTCATATTTGGGAACTACCCTGAAAATTTCATGACCCTGGCTTCAGCCGTTTGGTCTGGGGGCTGGTCAATGATAAGTCAGTCAGTCAGTCAGTCAGTCAGTCAGTCAGTCAGTCAGTCAGTCAGTCAGTCAGTCAGTAACGCAACTCTTTTATATATATAGATTAAATGGGGCTATTCTGCACACATTAACCCACTGCAAGCCAATTGAAATAATTGGATATATTAACAATACCTTTCGAAAGAAAGTTATTACATGTAACTTAATATTACTTGAAAGATATTTTGATACCCTACACCACTTCGTGGTCTAGGGTATTATAAGTTAGTTTCGCGCCAAATGTTTGTAACACCAAGAAATAATCGAGCTAGACCCACCTTTAAGTATACCGATCGGCTTAGAATCACTAGCTGAGTCGATTTAACGATGTCTGTCTGTCCGTCCTTCCGTCTGCTGTCCATCTACAGGTCGCAATTGTTGTCCGATTGTCATGAAACTTGGCAGAAGTTATTTTTTCTGGCCAAGGACGATCGGTATTGAATTTGGAGGAAATCGGTTCAGATTTAGATTCCGCCCTATAAAGCATATATAGTACCTAATTTTCTTCAAATTTGGCTTAACACCTTATCATCAAACTAGAAATACCTGTGGCGAAAACGGGTTAGATCGGTTCATCGGATCGGTTCCGCTTTAGAAACCACATATTGTACCCGATTTTCTTTAAAATTGGCACAACATTTTATAATCGAACTAGAAACACCTATGCAGAAAGTGGGTAAGATCGGTTCAGATTTAGATATAGCCCCCATACAAATGTCGCTCCCGATTTGACTTTTTCCGCTCTAAAATCCACATATTGAACCCGTTTTTCATAAAAATTGGCACAACATCTTATAATCTAACTTAAAACGCCTATGCTGAAAGTGGGTAAGATCGGTTCAGATTTAGATATAGCCCTCATACAAATGTTGCTCCCGAATGTTAAACCAAACCAAATGGCCAAATGAGGTACATACGCAGGGAGTGGTGTAGGGTATTATATAGTCGGCCCCGCCCTACTTTAGCTTTTCCTTACTTGTTTATTATAGTCATATTGTCGCGAGCTAATAGAAATTGAAGTTCCGCCAGTCTGAATGCCTTTTAACTCCAGAATTTTTATTATACCCTCCACCTCCAGGATGGGGGTATACTTACTTTGTCATTCCGTTTGTAACACCTTGAGACCCTATATATATATTCTTTGTCGTCATAAAATTCTAAGACGATCTAGCCATGTCCATCCGTCCGCCTGTTGAAAGCACGCTATACTTAAAGGTATACTTAAAGGTGGGTCTAGCTCAATTATTTCTTGGTGTTACAAACATTTGGCGCGAAACTAACTTATAATACCCTAGTCCACGAAGTGGTGTAGGGTATAAACATGCTTAAATACGCTAAAATATTAGGGATTATTATGGGTATTTTTAGTCCTTGTGAGGGAAAATTTTTTCCCTTTTGACCGATTTCGCCCCGTTTCAATCCCAACCGATCTACGACTATAAGACGCATTTATGGAAAATTCGAACGTTATAGCTCCTTTCGTCCGTCTGCTGTCCATCTAAGCTTGTTCGCACTCTACAGGTCGAAATTGTTGTCCGATTGTCATGAAATTTGGCAGGAGTTACTTTATTTGGCCAAGGACAATTGGTATTGAATTTGGAGAAAATCGGTTCAGATTTAGATATAGCCTCCATACAAATATCCATATAATTTACACTATTACTGCTCTAGAATACACATTTTACATGGGATCATGGCCAAATTTTCAGGATCGTGTTATATTTGAACTAAAGAGTGATTTTTTTGAGGTTAGGATTTTCATGCATTAGTATTTGACAGATCACGTGGGATTTCAGACATGGTGTCAAAGAGAAAGATGCTCAGTATGCTTTGACATTTCATCATGAATAGACTTACTAACGAGCAACGCTTGCAAATCATTGAATTTTATTACCAAAATCAGTGTTCGGTTCGAAATTTTTTATCGACAAATTTTGTTCAGCGATGAGGCTCATTTCTGGTTGAATGGCTACGTAAATAAACAAAATTGCCGCATTTGGAGTGAAGAGCAACCAGAAGCCGTTCAAGAACTGCCCATGCATCCCGAAAAATGCACTGTTTGGTGTGGTTTGTACGCTGGTGGAATCATTGGACCGTATTTTTTCAAAGATGCTGTTGGACGCAACGTTACGGTGAATGGCGATCGCTATCGTTCGATGCTAACAAACTTTTTGTTGCCAAAAATGGAAGAACTGAACTTGGTTGACATGTGGTTTCAACAAGATGGCGCTACATGCCACACAGCTCGCGATTCTATGGCCATTTTGAGGGAAAACTTCGGAGAACAATTCATCTCAAGAAATGGACCGGTAAGTTGGCCACCAAGATCATGCGATTTGACGCCTTTAGACTATTTTTTGTGGGGCTACGTCAAGTCTAAAGTCTACAGAAATAAGCCAGCAACTATTCCAGCTTTGGAAGACAACATTTCCGAAGAAATTCGGGCTATTCCGGCCGAAATGCTCGAAAAAGTTGCCCAAAATTGGACTTTCCGAATGGACCACCTAAGACGCAGCCGCGGTCAACATTTAAATGAAATTATCTTCAAAAAGTAAATGTCATGGACCAATCTAACGTTTCAAATAAAGAACCGATGAGATTTTGCAAATTTTATGCGTTTTTTTTTTTAAAAAAGTTATCAAGCTCTTAAAAAATCACCCTTTAGAAACAGCTCAGTGGAATGTGGACATAGACATTGGTCTATGTTTTGATATAGCCCCCATACAAATGTACATCAGATTTACAATATTACTGCTCTAAAACGCACATTTTACATCGGATTTTGATCATTTGATTTTGATCTTACATAGAAACACGTATTTTGAAAGCCAGCTATATAGGTCAATGTTTTGGTATAGCCCCCATACAAGTGGGCCCCCAGTTTACACTATTATCGCTCTAGAACCCACATCTTACATTGGATCTTGATACAATTTTGAAGATCATGTTATATTTCAATTAAGAATACCTACTTTGAAAGCGATCCACTTTACAAGTGGGCCCCGTTTGAATTATTTCGTCTCTAGGACCCACATTTTACATCGGAAGTTTTTCAAATTTTACAGATTATATTATATTCATATTTCATACTAAGAATACCTACTTTAAAAGTGATCTATATGGGCCTACTTTTTAATGTAGCGCCTCTATAAATGGCCCCCATTTTTATTATTACCCCTCTAGGACCCACAATTTACAACGGAAGTTTATCAAATTTTGCATTTTGTATTATATTTAAACTAAGAAGACATATTAAGAAAGTCAAATATATGGGTCCATATTTTGGTATAACCCCCATACAAATTGGGCCCCCATACTACTCTATTACATATCTAGAACCCACATCGTGCATTAGATCTCGATATAATTTTGCATATCATGTCAAATGGGTAGAATAATTAAGTTTTCAAAATTTATACTTTTGGCATTAAAATAGGATGGAAATACAACCAACCAAACGGCTGTAGCTGAAAATATTCCCACTATCCTCCAATATTTAGGACATTGAAACCGTTTTGAAGATTGCTGTCTTATATTAACTATTGCGTGGTTTCAAATAATTAAAATTTTATATCTATATCTATAAAAGAGAATGCCGTCCGTGTGAACACGCAAAACTTTATAACGGATCGTCTGATTTTCACGATTTTGGGCTTGATGAATTCGTGTTGGCCCAAGGAAGGACATAGGATGTAAAATTGGTACATAAATATTACTGACCACGAGAATGATAAATATGATGCCGAAATTTGGATTTTCATTTTATGTGTGTGGCAATAGTGTTTTTTGAGCCAGAAGGCTGCAAATTGGAACGTATATATTACTGACCACAAGAAAGATAAATATGATGCTGGAGTTTGAATTTTCGTTTGGTGGGTAGTTGGGGCGTGGCAAAAGTGTCTTTTAGCTAGAAGGCTGAAAATTGGAACGTATATATTACTGACCACGATAATATCAATATGAAACCTGATTTTAATTTTACCATTTGTGTTTTTGCCTGGCGAAGCGGGCGGGGTTCAGCTAGTTTATTTATAAAAATATATTTTTTTAATATTTTTATTTGTTTTAGTTTGGCTATATTATACACACCACTTTCTCTCCGAATACTATTCAATTCGGTAAAAAAGTGACAACGGGAAAGATTTATGTATGTTTCCTAATCATAGGCTAATATTTCCTGACCCAATTTGCCAAATCGAGAAGAATATTTGTATCGGGGCTATATCCGAACATGGAATGAAGTGAACCACTTACACAATAGGTTCTATCAGTTCAAGTATAACGTGTTATGCTATATTTAAATCTGAACCGATCTGACCCATTTTGGTGTTTCATGTGGAAATATAAGATATTTTGCGAAAGAAGATCTGCTAAAATATGTTGTTTCTAGAGCAGAAAAAGTCGAATCGGGAGCGAAATTTGAATGGGAGCTATATATAAATCTAAACCGATCTCACCTATTTTCACCACTAGTGTTCCAAGTTTAAATATAAGATGTTTTGCCAATTTTTAAGACAATCGGATAAAATATGTGGTTTCTAGAGAGGAAAAAGTCAAATTAGGAGCCAAATTTGTATGGGAGCTATATATAAATCTGAACCGATCTGCCCCATTTTCACCGTGTTTCTAGTGAAAATATATGATATTTTGCCAAACTTGAAGAAGATCTGCTAAAATATGTAGTTTCGATAGCAGAAAACGTCAAATAGGGAGCGAAATTTGAATGGGAGCTATATATAGGACGGACAGACGGAATCAAAAAGTGATTCTAAGTCGATCGGTATAACTAGCAATGGGTCTCTCTCACTTCCTTTTGGGTGTTACAAACAAATGCACAGAGACATAATACTCTCGTGGAGTGTATAAAAATCAATGTGTGTCTGTATGTTGCGTATAGGACGCCAAACCGATGGACCGATACTGTATCTAACTTCGGGACAGAGGATGGTTCTTGGATATACTAGGTAATGATAGGACGAGGGTGTGGTACCTCCCTTACAAATAATATTTAAAACTATCAAAAATTACTCATTTTATCTTCCGAAGCGTACGAAGTAGGGGAATAGGGAAAAATGAACCAGTGCAACGCCCGGTTCAAAATGCTAGTAAGTAATAAATGTAATTTTATTTTAACCTCGATAATGTGAACCTACTGGGTGAAATGAACAAGACTTGCACTAATTAGTTCACTCGACTCAGACTGCACTGTAATTAAAATTTCACATTTATTTATTTATTTGTTTTATATTAAAAATGTAATATTTTCTTGTAATGTTACTGCACTTCAACGAAAATCGAGAGCCTTTGTGGAAGGGTATATAAAGTTCGGCCCGGTCGTTTTTAATTGTTCGTAATACAGCTGAACAATTTGGAGACGCTGTTGTGGTGTGAATCTTTCCATAATGACTTGCCAAACGATACTGAACAAAAATGACAAAGCAGTTTGATATGAGTCAAGGCGTATTTATAAAGGTGATAGCACGAGCCCAGCTGATTGAAATTTTTTCATTCAAAAGTAACCGAAACTGTCAAATCCCATATAAAGAGTGATTTTTTTGAGGTTAGGATTTTCATGCATTAGTATTTGACAGATCACGTGGGATTTCAGACATGGTGTCAAAGAGAAAGATGCTCAGTATACTTTGACATTTCATCATGAATAGACTTACTAACGAGAAACGCTTGCAAATCATTGAATTTTATTATCAAAATGCGTGCTCTGTTAAGAAAGTTCAGAAAGAAAGAAATTGTGTTCAGCGACGAAGCTCATTTTTGGCTCAATGGGTACGTAAATAGGCAGAATTGTCGATTTTGGAGTGAATATCAGCCAGAAGCATTGCAAGAGCTACCAATGCATCCAGAAAAAGTCACAGTTTGGTGCGGTTTATGGGCTGGTGGCATCATTGGACCGTACTTCTTCAAAGATGATGCGAATCGTAACGTAACTGTGAATGGTGAGCGCTACCGTGAGATGATATCCAACTTTTTTTTGCCCAAAATGGAAGAACTGAACTTGGTTGACATGTGGTTTCAACAAGATGGCGCTACATGCCACACAGCTCGCGATTCTATGGCCATTTTGAGGGAAAACTTCGGAGAACAATTCATCTCAAGAAATGGACCGGTAAGTTGGCCACCAAGATCATGCGATTTGACGCCTTTAGACTATTTTTTGTGGGGCTACGTCAAGTCTAAAGTCTACAGAAATAAGCCAGCAACTATTCCAGCTTTGGAAGACAACATTTCCGAAGAAATTCGGGCTATTCCGGCCGAAATGCTCGAAAAAGTTGCCCAAAATTGGACTTTCCGAATGGACCACCTAAGACGCAGCCGCGGTCAACATTTAAATGAAATTATCTTCAAAAAGTAAATGTCATGGACCAATCTAACGTTTCAAATAAAGAACCGATGAGATTTTGCAAATTTTATGCGTTTTTTTTTTTTAAAAAAGTTATCAAACTCTTAAAAAATCACCCTTTATTTTGCTTTGACGGTATGGCTCACCATTCAAAAAATTACTTGTATTTTGTTGTTGCCGAATTTGTTGTTGTGCTAGTGCTATCACCTGTATAAATACGCCTTGATATGAGTCATGCGTTGTCTGTCCAAAAAGCCTATTGAAAATAATACTTCATCCTGTTTAATATTTTTGAGGCTATAGTCCGTATTTTTATGTAGCCAGGGCTATTAAATTTATAGTTTTACAGACCAAAAGAATCCAAGGTTTCCGCTGTTTAAAAAAACAATCAATATTTCTGGAGGCACGAAGTCTGTTCTCCGGGAAATTTCGGCCCGAACTAATTTTCGAATAGAAAATCAGAGAATTATATCCAAAACATACATAGTATGTATGTAGCATTCCTCCCGTTCTCTCAGGGGGGACTTTCCTAATGCCACATTACAAATTACAAATACAATTTGCAATAAACTTGAATGACAAAAGGGAGCAGAAAAGCATAAAACTAACAAAAGAAATGGAAACATGTCATATTGTCTGTGGCTGAAGTTGCAACATGGCTTCAGTTGATTACTTCAATTCCAAGAGCAATGTTGTGGCATTCGCATTCGCCGTCTCTTAGCTAAGCAACCAACGCAACGAAAATGTCATTCAAACCTCGGTCATCATGGCTTAGACCCTCCAAGGCCTATCAACGCCTGCCAGAGGGCAACGATCAATTGCCCTTTCTGTCGAGAGCACGGTTCAGTGCCTTGCCCCACTTCCGGGCCACCAAAACGGGGCACGACAGCGACGACAATCTCACGCTGTTCATAGCGATTCTCTATGTCATCGATATGTTCGGGGTGATGCCGTTCGTTACACTTCCGGCGCTGTTGGTGCAGCTGGGCTTCTTCGGGATACCGCTGGTCATATCGGTGGTGGTGCTGCAAATCTACACCTCATTCTTGCTGAGCGAATGCTGGACCATGGCCGAGTCTCTGGACTCATCGATAGTGCACAAAAGCAGGTGGGCAACACTGAAGGTGGACAATTACAATTACAATTTTGGTGTGTTTACAGATATCCTTATGCCGCCATTGCCAACTTGGCCTATGGCCGCTATTGTGGATTTTTCGTTACCATACTCTTGGATGTGAGTATTTTCGCTGGTGGCATACCCAACATTGTTATGGCCGCTCAGAATCTGGAACTGGTGGGAGATCGCATAACCGATGGTGAATTTCAGTTCTCCTTCTGCTATTGGGCCATTATAGTGGGTGTGTTCATTAGCCCGCTGGTCTGGCTGGGCAGTCCCAAACACATGAGGTAGGTGTCGCCTCCGAGTATCGTTTTGTGATTTTCTTGCTTTGCTATTCCTCAGGGGCTTGGCCATTCTGTCGGTGTGTGTCATGATAATAATCGTGGTTTTGTTATGGTTTTGCCTGTTTACTGTCACTCCGATGGGCAAACCCTTCGAGGGTGTCAGTCTGGGTAGGTTGTCGTCAGTATTATGCCCTGAAAGAAGTTTGTGTGCAACTAAGTTTCCTTGCAGAATTACCACCGTTCCTCACCATATTAAGTGGCTACAGTATTATGGCCTTTCAGTTCGATATTCATCCCATGCTCCTGACTCTACAGATCGATATGCAGCAAAAGCAACAGGTAGCCTGGGCAGCATTCAGTGGAATCACAAGTAGGTCTTGATCAATACCATGTATTTTCGACCGAGACAAATGAATTTTCTGTAGAAAATGTTCGCTCTCAGTCGACTGAGAAACACATAAATTTTCGCTCTCAGTCTCGACTGAAACACATATAAATTTTCGCTCTCAGTATCGACTGAGACACACATAAATTTTCGCTCTCAGTCTCGAGTGAGACAAACATAAATTTTCTATAAAAAATTTTCGCTCTCAGTCTCGACTGAAACACACATACATTTTCGCTCTCAGTCTCGACTGAGACACACATAAATTTTCTATAAAAAATTTTCGCTCTCAGTCGACTTAGACCGACGGAGACACACAAAATATTCGCTCTCAGTCTCGACTGAGACACACATAAATTTTCGTTCTCAGTCTTGACTGAGACACACATACATTTTCTATAGAAAATGTTCACTCTCAGTTTCGACTGAGACACACATAAATTTTGCAATAGAAAATTTTCGGTCTCAGTCGACTGAGACACACATAATTTTCCAATAGAAAATTTTCGGTCTCAGTCGACTGAGACACACATAACTTTCCAGTAGAAAATTTTCGGTTTCAGTGGAATTCGATCAAATTGTGTCTCACTCAGTCCACTGAGACCAGAAATTGGTTCCAAATCACAGTTTAACCTTGTTGCTTCCAGTCACCTGTTCCATGGCTATTTTGGGCTCCGTTATAGCGGCCTACAAATTTGGCACAATGATAGCCGAGAATGTCTTGGAAACTTTGCCCAGCAGTGTCCCCCTATATTTTCTGCTCATCCTGATGGCATTGCAGTTGTGCTTCTCCACAACGGCGGGAAGTTCGGCCCTGTTTCTGCAGATTGAAAACTATTTTAAAATAGCCGAGGGTAAGGAAGAAATGCGTTCCGGATCATATAAATAATACTCTCTTCCTCCCCCTCAGATTTCTCCATGAAACGTGTGGCCATACGCACCACCGTGGTGGCACTGCAAGTTGTCATATCCGAATTTCTGCCCAGTTTCGACGCCCTTATGGACATAGTGGGTGGCACAATTACGGGACCTTTGGTCTTCATACTGCCACCGCTGTTGTACAGACGCATGGTGCAGCTGGAGCGTTGCCATCAACGCATTGCCACAGAGGCCGCTTATGGCAGTTTGCCGTTGGATTTGAACTATGAACCGGTGGAGGGGCCGCCACCGCCTCTAGATCGTAGTGCCCGGAGGACATTGGCCGCCATGCTGGAGATTTGTTGGCTGCGCACCGTGTACACGTTTAATCGCCTTCAGTGCGATTTATCGCTCTCAATGGCCGTTCTGATCTTTGGCGTGCTGGCCACGTTCTTTTCCACGTATTTGAATCTGTTCGAATTGGGCGAATTGTTCACCAATAACTCACCGTGTTTTGGCAATACTACAAATGGAAATTAATATTAAGAGTTTGAGGATTTGTGTATTGATGGATTGATGTCATATATGTCTATGTATATGTATATGCGTACACATTATTTAAAGTTTTAAGCCATCGCATTCGATCTTTAAATGTTCGAATTTTGCAAAAATACAAAAATTAAATTAAATAGAAGATAATTTGCTGGTAATAACATTGTTTTGTATTTATTTTATTATAATTCCTACATAGGTTGGAGTGTGTATTTTTGTCACCTTGCAATATTAACCAATATCTGTGATTCTTATCTCGAAAATCAAAATGTCCAGCAGTGCCAAAATACGTTTCCTTTCTGGTAGATTTTGTACTACAGTTAAACTCTTATAGGCAGCAATAAGGTATTGAAAGTACGGATTTTTCATCAGTTATTTATTTTTTATTTGCAATACTTTGTGGTATACAAATGAAGTAAGAATTATTTTAAATAAATTGACGCTTTCAATCAATTAATCTCTAACTAAAATATGTACAATTCACTAACAAACGACTGAATTTTTAGTTCTTGGAGATGGTGGTGCCCCATGGGTGGGTTACTTGAAAAAAAAAAATAGAATAAAAGGTGATTTTTTAAGAGCTTGATAACTTTTTTTAAAAAAAAAACGCATACAATTTGCAAAATCTCATCGGTTCTTTATTTGAAACGTTAGATTGGTCCATGACATTTACTTTTTGAAGATAATTTCATTTAAATGTTGACCGCGGCTGCGTCTTAGGTGGTCCATCCGCTTAGTCCAATTTTGGCATTTCCACGTTTTTGAGTAACAGAGACCCAATTGGTGCGAACGGCGACGAATCGAAAATTGGTGGTCATCATTAACACTGGCCGATACAGCTGCGATATTTTCTTCAGTTCGCACTCTACGTAAGCGTGTTGGTGGTTTAATGTCCAACAATGTAAATTTGGTGCGAAATTTAGTCACAATAGCCCGAATAGCCGCTCCAGTGGATCGATTAAACTGACCATAAAATGGAAGCGCGCAATGAACTTTCTTAACAGAGCACGCATTTTGATAATAAAATTCAATAATTTGCAAGCGTTGTTCGTTTGTAAGACGATTCATGATGAAATGTCAAAGCATACTGAGCATCTTTCTCTTTGACACCATGTCTGAAATCCCACGTGATCTGTCAAATACTAATGCATGAAAATCCTAACCTCAAAAAAATCACTCTTTAGAATAATAGGACGCTAACAGATGGACAAATCATTGGCTTCGTTTCACCAGTTATTTGAAAAAATGCTCCCCCTTCCTTTGGCTACGTAGACTATTTGTTCAGGATCGAGGGAAATGATCAAAATTGCGAAAATTAAGAGGTTCGTAAATAAAATTTCTAATAATCTGACTGAAAAATGGAGCAAGACAGCTTGATGCAAGCTGAGGGGTTTTAATCGAAATAATGAGTGGCTAGTACAAACAAATTTGACTTCTCATCATTTTTAACTCCAAAAAAGCGCACAATGGGTGGTACACTGAAAGAAAATTCGTTCGTTGCATCAACTTCTACATAGATAGTCAGGCAGCAATGAAATCAATCATGTCACACACTGTCAAATCCAGGCTTGTGCTGAGTTGTAAACGCTCACTAGATAACCTCAACGACCATGTCGTCCGTCTAGGCTAGACATGGTTCGTCCTTGGAAATCGATAGAGCTGTCAACTTAGCAAAACCACCGATTGGCACGTTTTATAGACTGATTGAATCAAGGAAATGGTCACAGATGTACGAAGCATGGAATAGTTTGTCAACCTGTAGGATCGCCAGGGCCACATGGCCAAAGATCGATAGGGGCAAAACCAGAACTCTATTAGAGCTAAATAAGGCAGAAATTCGAACTTTGATAGGTATCTACACAGGGAATTACTGCACTAGGAGTAGGATCTCAAGATGACAGTTGGACACTGAAGATCACTGTCGATTATGTGAGGATGAGGATGAGATAGAATCTATTGAACACATAATCTGCAGATGTCCAGCGCTTTGTGTACGCAGAAATAAATACCTAGGAAGCTATTTCATCAGTAACATAGAGGATATTGCAACCCGCACCATTTACGACCTTTTGTGATTCTCAAAAGAGCTAAATCGGATCAGGGGTGGCTATTAAGGAACATGGATGTAACCGCATAGACAGTTGGCGACTAACAAAGAAAGAGAGCCATAAAGGCTTACCACCACCATTGGTATACCGGATGACTCTCGACAAATGTTCCTACCTAGTCGTCAACCATTGGGAAACACCCATACACAGAAATACTAAAACACAACTTCATATTCTCCTACCCACATATCCCTTTCCAATATCCTCTTACTTCCCTAACGTCCCATCTATCATCTAACACCAATCACTCCTTCCTAAATCCCATCACTTCCTATCCCTCTCCTATAACCTTATACTTTCAGGAAACAAAAGGATTTGCACAATGGACCCAACTGGGTATCCGAGTGTTCAGAATGCAGGAGCATTCTGGTCCTTAAAACCAAACCAATCAACGAATCAGATTCGTTATTGCCATTTCGTTGCATCAACGAAATATTTCGTTCCCACAACAATGCGACACGTTGCTGCAACGATGTGAACGTTTATGGTATGAAACCGATTTTTCATACTTTTCGTAGTTTCGTTCCTGCAACAATTCAATATTCATTGATGCAACGAAAATATTCTCTTTCATTTTTTACATGGTAAAACATTAATTAATATAAAAAATCTATAAATTTCTGATTATAATTATAATGATTATAATCATTGTTTTTATACAAATCCATATTATTTTGTCAAAAATTATAAAAATTAATGGAGTTTGGATGGAACACTTTGCCTCAACAACTCATTCGTTGCAGCAACGAAACTGATATTGTCGCAGCGAACTGAACTGCTGTTTCGAATAATCACTTCGAAGTCCACTGCCGGTGGTCATCATGGAACTAAATTATCTATAGTGAAAGAAAAACGTTAGAGGCCGGGACGAATTTTGTTTCTGAAAACTAAATAACGTGGGCGTTCATTGCTGCAACGATAAGGTTTCGTTGCTGCAACGAAAATGTTTAATTTATTGCCACGAATATTTTCGAAACCACATTGTTTCAGCAAGGAAACCGCGTTGTTTTAGCAACGAAACAGAATTGTTACAGCAACGAATCAGAGTTGTTACAGCAACGAATCAGAGTTGTTGCACCAATGAATTAGTGTTGTTGCAGCAACGAAATACCATTGTTGCATTGTTGTAGGCCAACAAAAAATCTTATGATTCCCTTGTAATCGTTAAGTATATAAATTTATTTTATTTACCCCTAACATTTATTTGTCCGCATAAATGTGGAAAATATAAATAAAATTAAAATATTTTTTAAACAAATTTTAATGACCGCAGCTAGAATCATGGAATTCGGTGCATACATTCACCTGACTGCATAGACTCATAATTCATATTTTTTAATTTTATGGATAGAATAATGAAGTTAGGTTTTGCATTGGTTTCTTGCATTGCGTACGTGAGAGATAATGGGGTTTCAAAAATTTTTACTTTTGAAATTAAAATAGGATGGAAATACAACCAACCTATATTTAGGGTATTAAAGGTTTTTTGAAGATTAAATTTACTTTTTGCATAGACCTGATGTATTATTTCGATATAAAGACAGTTATTTGTTACCAGTTTTATCCGTCTCTGTTCTTAGATAGTATTTATTTAATTTTCTTTTGATGTACATTGATAAATACAGGGTGACGCAGAATGAGCTATATGGTTTATAACTGTTTTAATTATTATTCTTTCTTTGGTTTTTTCAGCATTTTGTGAAGGAGACTTGGGGAATTAATTATGAATCATTACACGATCGAACAACGTACAAAAATAATTGAATTTTATTTTTCAAACCAACAGTCACAATTCACAATATTCCCAATTTGGTAATGAGCGATGAATCCCATTTCCCATTAAATGCTATAATTGGTCCATATTTTTTGAAATTTTGCGAAAAGTTATGGAAAATATGCTAAAACGAGCACGTATGTGCGAAGCCGATGCTAAGTGCAAAAATTTTTCCAATAATATACTGTATTTAAAAAAAATAAATAAAAAAGTTATAAACCATTTAAACCATATAGCTCATTCTGCGCCACCCTGTATAAAATAGTAATTTTGAAACCTCCAAAAATCCATATATGTACGCGGTCAGAGGAATGTACAAACCGAATTTCACCCCGTAAACGTATAAATTTCGAAAAATCCATTTATGTTGAGAGCAGAGATACAAGCCGACCGATTTTAAGCCGACAAGCCGCCGCCGCATGTTTCTGCAAGAGCGGCGCCGCCGCCGATTTCATCGACTCAACCACGCCGCCGAGATTTGACAGAGTTCTAACTCAGTCAAAAAGAAAATATAACTGTCAACTTAGACAACCTACTACTGTGAAACAGGGCCGTGCGCAGGGGGGTTGGGGGTTTTGGGGGTTCAAACCCACCCCAGAGAAGTTTCGAACATATACTTTTTAAAACCTTCTAGACTTTCTGAAGCAATAAAAAATAGAATTTTTAAGGTCTTTTTAAAATAACTTGTCTGAATTGGTAATTTTGCAGTAAAATCATGAAAACATGAAAATTACATAAAAATCGTGGACACTTACTTGAATTTCGGACAGAGGTTATGGAAAATAAACAAACAAATTAAACGAATTGTACCAATTTCAAGATTGTGTAATGCTAATTTCGCTAATGGACACCAAATTGTTCGGAAAATTTTCATTTTTATTAACCGATACCACTTCTTGACATTCGACTAGAGCTATATCTTTTGAACTTTTAATTGTGTATTGCAATATAAGTTTGGAAATTTAATAACAAAATCGTTTAGTAATTTTAAAAAAGTGTAGATAAGAATCACTATGATATCATAATGAAATCTAATATATTCTTAATAAAAGCAAATAATTTGCTTGATGCTTGCAGAGCGCTAAGATGTAAAATTTGCGATTGGACATTTTTATGGAACTGTATCTAAATCTGAACCGATGTGTCTTTTTTTAATCACAGATACAACAATAACGGTTTCTGTTACTTCTAATGTTTTGGGAGTTTGCAATTATAATACAAATTAATTTTGATAAACGAAGAAAACTGTTTGATATACATAAACTTATTTCTCTTTGTTCGTTTGCAACAACTGATGACATGTTTGCCGCAAACAAACTAATTTTTCCCACAAAAGAAACTGAAAAACGATGTTCACGTGTCTAAAATTTCGTTTCTACGAAATGCATTTTTTCTCTGCGTGTAGGTCTCTATTTTAAAATCTACTGCGAAACAATAAGAAATGAGTTTTAACTTACTAAAATTGTTGTTATATTTCTCACTTAAGTCAAATATTTTTCAGAGTTAGTATTTTTTTGTTCATATCTAACAAGTATTATTCAAAAGATAAACAACAAATTCAGTAACTTGGATCTACGTAGGAAGATGTAACTCTAAAATACCAATTATATGTTTTTTTCTTGGTTTTATAAATTTGGAAAAGATTTTTTCTAAAACATTTTTTTTTAATTTTCTGATTTGGCTATGAACATAAAAATAATAGAAATAAAATAGTTCAACAATGGAGCAGCATAAAACCGAAGGTTGTAATTAGCTCTCTTTTAACAGCAGAAAATCTGCTCATTCAGTAGACTTTCTGCTTTCTTTTACTGACATATTCCTTTGAGTGTACTGATATATGGATTACTGAAATGCAATTTTGCTGACGATGTCTGTCGGACATGTATCAAATGTATCAAAATATTTCTCGAAGATCCTGACAATAAAAAATGAGTGGTTTCCAATCGCTCCAGTAAAAATTTCCTAAAAAGTTGGAAAATTAACTAAGTATGAGTAAAGTTTCCTTCTTTCAAAGCCACAGTAAACAGTTCATTTACTAGAAAAAGGGTAGTAGATTTACTTAAAAACATTTCTTTGGATCTAATAAAAAATTCTTACAATTGAGTAAATTCAAACTTATATGGAAGAATATTTCCAAGGTTTTAAGTGACAAAAGAACTAAATTTTTTTGTATGGAAAAAATCCATTTATGAAATTTTAAATTAAAAATGTGTTTTTTCCTAAAATGAAGCTAAATGTTTACTGATATTTATGCCGAGTTCTTCATACATTTAAGTATTAATGAACTTATAAAAAACATTTGAAATTGTTTAAAAAGTTCTTGAATATTAATCTAAGAAGCAATCATGGAGTAATAGCTCAACTCCTCAACTCAGAGTTATAATGAAACTTTTGAGAAATATTTCATGTTGCCATTTTTTGTATCAGTTTTGCATATTCTAAAGCAAAAATATTTGTTTGATTTTTTTTAGTTAAATTGAACTTATTTTAATTTCACTTTTTTCCTTGTATAAAATAAAATTTTCCTCAGTTTAAGGAAAAATTTACTCGTTTTGAGGAAAAAAATCAGCAAAATTGTCCTCAGTTTGAGTAAATACTTACTTGATTTGAGAAAAAAATTACTTAATTTTAGGAAATTTTCAGCAAAATTTTACTAAGATTTAGTAAAAATTTACTTAGTTTTAGAAAAATTTTGCTTAAATTTAGTAAAAAAAATTACTTGGTTTTAGGAAAAATTGACTTAGATTTAGGGAAATTTCAGCAAAATTCTACTTATATTTAGTAAAAATTTACTTGGTTTCCTAAATTTTAGTTTGTTTTAACGTTTCTTTGGAAGGATTACGATATTCAAGATGTCTGGTCAAATATGCCTCACATGAAAAGCTGCAATTGCAAATATAATTATTAAATTCATCCATACTATAAATTATGGGAATTGATACCCAATCCCAAAAAATAATTGTATGGGATAATAATATTAAATTATGGGAACGTTGGCTAATATTAACGAATATTGCCAAAAAAAGGTATTAAAAACCAATACGAATTGTTCCTTCCATTTTCGCAAAATTGCCAAATAAATAAGGGTGATCGAATGACAGAACGAGCCGGCAAATCAGCCGAAAGCCGCCGCCGCCGACACATTTTGGGTAGCGTCGCCGCCGCGTTGAGAGTCTACGTTGTCGGAGGAATACACGTGCCGAATTTCACAACTATAGATGCAATACTTAAATTGCTACCTTCTTTATCCCTTTTTGTCCAACTCATCCCTTAAAAGCACAAATTTCGAAGTCTACTTTGTCAGAGAAATGTAAATATTGATATTTACGAATATAGCTGCATTTCTTAAATTGGTACCATTACTATCCCTTTTTGTCTCTTTCCTCCCTCAAAAGTACAAATTTCAAAAAATCCCTTTTTGTAGTTCGTCTGCATAGTAAGTGCACTACCCTGAAAATTGCATGATCCTGGCTACAGCCGTTTGGTCTGGGGGCTGATCAATGATAAGTCAGTCAGTCAGTAACGCATCATATTGGTATTCTTGCCTATAAGCGTGCTTTAAAATAATTCAAATTTTATATTTATTTATAAAATTATTTCTTTAATATTTTTATTTGTTTTGGTTTGGCTATATTTACAAAAATTAACATTTTCCTGCAATGTTACTGTACTTCTGCAAAAACGACAGACTCTGTGCAATCCATGGTGGAGGGTATATAAAGTTCCCCTCACTCTACAGAGTGGGAGTGTATATATCATATGGGACAGACAAAGAGTGTAACGCATTGAAGGATTGACTTAAGACCCAATGTATGTTTGGACCAAATCCGTTTCACGACTTTTTAAGGTGTTTGAGCCATGTCCGTCCTTCCGTCTGTACACGATAGCTCTCGAAAGGAGTTAAGGAATCGATTCAAACTTTGCACATGGTAATATTTTCCACAAACTTATTTTAAGTTCGAAGATGGGCGCCCCTTCTGGTACCTCCCACACAAATGACCCATATTTCTATGTTAAATTAAAACAAATATAACTTCCACACGGATATTCGGAATTAGCTATATTTTGGTATTTGATAATCTTTTTATAATCACTTTAAGTGTACTAAATATGACGGGGTTTGCCACGCTCCTACCTTATACAAATGTGGAAGCTGGGATCATTTGCCACGAATCTTCTAGTACCTGCCACACAAATTATCCTGCCCTAAGTAAAAATTAATTCCTTATAACTTCCGCATATATGTTCTCCGAGTGTGAGGGTATATATTTAGCCGAGTGAAGCTTACTTAGTTGTTTTTAGTACATATATGTATGTGAACTTTGCCCTCAGGTCGTCATACCTCCTATCAAAGTTAAGTGTTGTGAACTTTAAATTTTAATTACAAATTTAACAGAAAACACAGCAATGGTGTTGTGACCGCTGTTAACGAGCCCTGTCACCGATTTTATTGCTGTCAACATTCTTTTTGGGGCGTATTTATGACAGTTTAACACCTGAACAAACCAACCAATACAAGACTGGATAGCGCAGACCAACCCTGTGATTTTACAGTTTTCCATGTCCAACCGATAATCATCTCCTCTTTCGGAATTGTGGTTCTTTCGGCTCGTCTTCCATCACTTTTATGATGTATTTGTCGACCATGCGAAGGAGCTGAATAAGATTATTTCGCCTTTTGTTTTGTTTGTGTTGCTTTTATTTATTTTCTTCTTCTTTGAAATGTGTGAGGTCGTCGCTGCACAGTGGTAGCAAAGTAAATAAATTGGAAGAAAAAAGGCACAAGGTGAATATTATATGCACTTTTCACCATTTTCAAAAAAATCATGATTTTTATACACTCCACGAGAGTATTATGGCTTTGTGCATTTGTTTCTAACACCCAAAAGGAATCGAGATAGACCCATTGTTAATTATACCGATCGACTTAGAATCAGTTTTTGAATCGCTTTAGCAATGTCCGTCTGTCTGTCTGTCTATCCATCTAATCTTGTAATCACGATACCGGTCGCAATTGTACACAGAACCAAATGAAACTTTGCACAACGAAGTTTTTCGAGATAAGGACGAACGCTATTTAATTTGAAGAAAATCGGTTCAGATTTTGATATAGCCCCCATATGAATTTCACTCCCGATTTGACTCTTTTCACTCTAGATACCACATATTACAACAGATTTTCTTCAAAATTGGCAAAACATCTTATATTTCCACTAGAAACACCTGTGGTAAAAATGTGTTAGATCGGTTCAGATTTATATATAGCTCCCATACAAATTTCGCTCCCGATTTGACTTTTTCCGCTCTATAAAGCACATATTTTAACCGATATTCTTCAAATTTGGTACCTGTGATGAAAATAGGTCAAATCGGTTCAGATTTATATATAGCTCCCATTCGCTCCCGATTTGACTTTTTTCTCTCTAGAAACCACATATTTTATCAGATTTTCTTCAAATTTGGCAAAACATCTTATATTTCCACTAGAAACAACCGTGGTGAAAATGGGCCAGATCGGTTCAGATTGATATATAGCTCCCATACAAATTTCGTTCCCGGCTTGATTTTTGCCGCCCCAAATACCACGTATTTTCACCGAATTTCTTCAAATTGAGCATAACACGTTACACTTGAACTAGAGGGACCTATTGTTAAAGTGGGTCACTTCATTCCATGGTTGGATATATCCCTGATACTAATATTGTTCTCGATTTGACAAATTGGGTCAGGTCATATTAGCCTATGATTAGGAAACATACAAAAATCCTTCCCGTTTTCACTTTTTTCCGAATTGAATTGTATTCGGATAGAAAGTGGAGTGTATTATATAGTCGGCCCGCCCGACTTTAGCCTTTCCTTACTTGTTTATTTTTAAATTGATTCAAAGTATTTTTTTAGTTTGTAATAGCTGGCATCTTAACGAAGGAAACAAGGCATTTTTGAAGCAGGTATGTTTTAGGAGAAAAATGTTGCAATTTTTTACGAAGTTTTTGATCAAATTGATTTAGTCTATGTAAATACGACATGTACTTCCACAAGAAGGACCATAACGTCTTAATTTATCCATAAATTTGCTTTAACTTGGACTTATTTACTTCGTTAAGATGACAGCAAACTAAAATAAGTAAGCTTCAGTCGGCTAAACCGACTTATATATACCCTCACTCTCAGAGAACATATATACGGAAGTTATAAGTATGATATGGTTCGTGGCACATGGTCCCGGCTTCCACATTTGTAAAACAGTTATAAAACAAATTGTTGTATATCAAGTCATAGTGGATGCATGGAACCAGTATAGAAGTTATGAAGAATTTAATATTACCTAGGATAGAGACAATTGTGTGGGAGGTGCAAGAAAGGGCGTGGCTAAAGCGTAAATATTTTTAGGTTTGAAGTGATTAAAAAAACATTTTAAATGATTTGGACTACCCGTATGAATGTTATGTCGGCTTTATTGGAATCAAAGTTTAAGTCACTTTGTGTGGGAGGTACCAAAGGGGGTGCGGCAATATTGTCCATATTCCATGCGAAAGTAACTTCTGTAAAAGCATTGTCAAATATCAAATTTCACAGTATTCCGATCATACGTATAGATGTTATAACAGCTTAATTTTACGTAGTTTTGGGGAGCTACTGGAAGGGGCGTGGCAAAAGCATAAATATTTTGTACACTTAAAGTGATTATAAAAACATCATCAAAAATATAGCGGATTCAGAATATCCGCGTGGAAGTTACAGTGGTTTTAATTTAACATATAAATATAGGTCATTTGTATGGGAGGTACCAGAAGAGGCGTGACAATTTCGCCCATCTTCGAACTTAAACTAAGTTTGGGAAAAATATTACCATGTGCAAAGGTTGAATCGATTCCTTAACTCCTTTAGAGAGTTATCGTGTACAGACGGAAGGACGGACATGGCTCAAACACCTTAAAATGTCGTGAAACGGATTTTGCCCAAACATACTTTGAGTCTTAAGTCAATACTTCAATGCGTTACACTTTTTGTCTGTCCCAAATGACATATACCCTCCCACTCGGTAGAGTGAGGATATAAATATTCTGTTGTCTAATTTGTAAAGATATTTTCGCGCTATTTAACAAAAATTATTATTAAAAAAAGTCTTTTGCGTCTACTAGGAGTTTTATAAACATAGTTTTTTTGTGTTAGAATGCTAGCTATTAAAAAGTAAAACAAAATTAAATTTTCAGACTTTTTCTATTTTTGATGTTTTATTTTTCGTGCCACCAAAAACAGATTTTTTCGAAAAAAAAAAATAATTTGTTTCCCAAAATTTTAAAGGCTGTTCCTTAGCCACTATTTCTATGTGAATGTATATATCACAATATTTGTAGCTATCATGAGTACCTTTAAATTAACATATAACTGGGTTTTATTGGACTTATATTTCCAAAATGAGAGTACAAATATTTAAGGTACCTTCGCCGAAAAAAAATTTACTAATTTTTTCGGCGATTTAAAAAAACTTATTTTGTTAATATCGTTTTCGAGTTTAGAAAGCCAGAACATATCATAAAATGTTATACACGACCCTTCGACAAAATTGTTGTTGCATAGTTGCCGAATTTAACCATCTCAGAAGTCAGAAGACTGCAAACCTTTGTAAATTACTTCCGAGTTCGAAATTTGAGTAAGCCCTGTTTTTATACCCTCCACCGCCAGGATGGGGGTATACTATCTTTGTCATTCCGTTTGTAACACCTTGAAATATCGACCTGAGACCCTATAAAGTATATATATTCTTGATCGTCATAAAATTCTAAGACGATCTAGCCATGTCCGTCCGTCTGTTGAAAGCACGCTAGCATCTAAACGAAAGGAGCTAGAACGTTCAAATTTTCCATAAATGCGTCTTATAGTCGTAGATCGGTTGGGATTGAAATGGGACGAAATCGGCCCAAAGGGAAAATTTTTTCCCTCACAAGCACTAAAAATACCCATAATAATCCCTAATATTTTAGCGTATTTAAGCATGTTTTTTGAATATGTCTGTTTATATTTGCTTGATATTTGGTATGCGCATTCCCCTTATAACAAAAACGTGCACCATAAAGTGATTCTTATTTGTAGGGTACATATTAAACGACAGCAGCTAGAAAAACGAAATTCGGTGTGTACGTTCCTCTAATTGAGTAGATACATAATATAAAAGTATTTTTTCCAAATTCGTACTTTTAAGGGGTAAAATAGGAATAGAGGGATAAAAATGGTACCAACCAAACGGCTGTGCCTGGAATAATGAAATTTGGTGTATACATTCCTCTGATTACATAGATATGTAAAATACACGGATTTTTTCAAAATTCGTACTTTTTGGGGTTAAAATGAAAAAAGGGGACAAAAATAGTACCAATCTAATGACCGCAGCTAGAGTCATGAAATTAGGAGTATACATTCCTCTGAGTGTGTAGACACGGAAAATAAACTGATTTTTCGAAATTCGTACTTTTTGGCGTTAAAATGAAAAAAGGGGATAAAAATAGTACCAATCAAATGACCGCAGCTAGAGTCTGACTGCGTAGACACGGAAAATAGACGAATTTTTTGAAATTAGTACTTTCAAGGGATGCAATGGTACAGAGGGATAAAAATAGTACCTATTAAAGACTACAGCTAGAATGATGAAATTCTAATTGCGTAGAAACGTCTAGGGGGTAAAAGTACCAACCAAATGGGCGCAGCTGGAATCATGGAATTCGGTGTATACATTCCTCTGACTGCATAGACACGCAAAATAAAAAGTTTTTTTTTTCCAAATTCGTACTTTTTCTTTTACGGCAAAAATTGGCTGAATCATGAAGTGAGGTTATTTTGCACTATGTACGTCTGATAATGGATTTTCAAAATTTGTACTTTTGGAATTAAACTGTAACACCCACTATCTACCAATATTTTTGGCTTTGAAAATATAAATATAAGAATATTTATTTTTTGAATTGACGTATTGGTAGCATTACCTTATAAGCGTGGTTTGAAATAATTAAAATATTATATTTATTTATAAAATTAATTTTTCAATATCTGTATTTGGTTTGGCTATACATATTAAAAAAATTTTATTTTCCTGCAATATTACTGCACTTCTACGAAAACCGACATCCTCTGTGGAATGCAATCCATGGTGGAGGGTATATAAAATTCGGCCCGGCCGAACTTAACGCCGTGTTTACTTGTTTTCTCTCAACACCGCAGAGTAGAGAATTATTCATTGAGTCTCTCCAATATGAATTCACGCTATGCTATAATACGCTCGTCCGCCCGTCTGAGTTGATTCTCTGAAATCCTGCCACACACACACCCCTTATCATCGCTTCTGCAACGTTTGACACCACTGTGCATAGTCTAGTTTAGCACTGGCTGGTTACTGGTGGCCGCTGCGGGATAGCGCCCTGCACTGTAAAGTGCCGGTTAAAATGTTCCGAGCGGACAAAAGATAATAGACAACAACAACAGCAGCAACCACCTTAATGGCCAGTTGTGGTAAGTGGCAAGTGCGACGAGTACTAAATTTTATTAGACTTCCCTTCCTTGTGGTCTGCACTTGTAGTTAAGTGGGAAGAGGAGGGTTTTTTAAGGAATTCTATTTTAGGGTTTAATTGCGTTTTGTTTGTTTGCATTTTTATTGTTGTTGTGGTTCGTGTGAAAGGGAAGGAAGTCTGGTGGACGGTGGTTGATGGT
This sequence comes from Polietes domitor, assembly GCA_947397865.1. Lineage (NCBI taxonomy): Eukaryota > Metazoa > Arthropoda > Insecta > Diptera > Muscidae > Polietes > Polietes domitor. The sequence goes on from OX377618.1 coordinate 126,530,597, forward strand.
TGGTCGATTTTATGGCCGTAAAAAGAGACGCGATCTAAAGTGGCCATTAGAAGATCTGAGGAGGCGATTGCGTTCATTAAACCGAGTCAAAGAGCTCATTAATAGTTTTTGAGAATTGATAGCAGCAGCAGCACAATTCAACACTTTGAATCTTACGTCTTACGAGGGGGGACATGAAATGGTTATCGGGATTGGAAACCTATTTGGTAAGTCTTCGCACTGGGGAGGGCGTAATGATTTATCTGATGGATCAGTTCACTTGAGAAGGGGAGAGGGGGACAATTAAATGTTCCCAAGGGTTATTCAACTTCAGTTATACAATATTCTTGTTTAGTTATTGCTGTGAATTACATACTAAAATTTTGAGATTAACTTGAACTTTTTTGAACAACAGTATACAATTCTGTGCAACAGTATAACATGACTAATACACTTCTTTCGAATAATTCAAGAATAACTTTATCTCCAAAGTTATATGGAAGAAAGGTTAGTACTTGCAGAAAATTGGAAATAATTTTAAATAGAAATTTGTTCTTGTTTTACAGATAATTTTCAAATCTTGCAGATCGATCATATGGTCTATTTCAACTGATGAATTTATGGCAATGCTATAAAATATATAATAGATAAATCCGATAGATGGCGGTATCGTTTTTGTTATGGTTGTCCTCTAGACTCCGTCTAGGGGAGACCAACAGGGCGACCATACTGGTTGGAACCTGTTCATATATATATATGTATATATATATATATATATATATACTAGCTGAAGCCCCACCCCCGCCCGCTTCGCTAGGCAAAAAAAAAAAACAAACGGTAAAATTAAAATCTGCTTTTTTATTGATTTTTCAGCTAATCGGCAATGGAGAACGTTAGTTTACGGCGAATAATGGAAAAAGTGTCAAAAATCAAATTGATCAAATTTTTGTTAAGTGTGATTCTCCTCCATTTCCATTACCTAAACAAAAAACTTCATTCGTATGAAGAAATTACATTGTGTTACATTCAAACACACATAGAAAATCAATCAAATTGTCCAGCAATCAAACAACACAAAAACAAAAAAAAAAAATAATTTAATTTCCGCTTTCATGATTTAACTTGGCTGTTGACGAATGCATATTTCTCTTTTTGTTACCTTTCTTTATTATTGTGCTAAGAAAATCCACAGAAAACGTTTAATTTTACAAACTTCAAAATGACCCATCTTTCAAATCCCGCCCATTTGTAAAGAGTGATTTTTTTGAGGTTAGGATTTTCATGCATTAGTATTTGACAGATCACGTGGGATTTCAGACATGGTGTCAAAGAGAAAGATGCTCAGTATGCTTTGACATTTCATCATGAATCGTCTTACAAACGAACAACGCTTGCAAATTATTGAATTTTATTATCAAAATGCGTGCTCTGTTAAGAAAGTTCATTGCGCGCTTCCATTTTATGGTCAGTTTAATCGACCCACTGAAGCGGCTATTCGGGCTATTGTGACTAAATTTCGCACCAAATTTACATTGTTGGACATTAAACCACCAACACGCTTACGTAGAGTGCGAACTGAAGAAAATATCGCAGCTGTATCGGCCAGTGTTAATGATGACCACCAATTTTCGATTCGTCGCCGTTCGCACCAATTGGGTCTCTGTTACTCAAAAACGTGGAAATGCCAAAATTGGACTAAGCGGATGGACCACCTAAGACGCAGCCGCGGTCAACATTTAAATGAAATTATCTTCAAAAAGTAAATGTCATGGACCAATCTAACGTTTCAAATAAAGAACCGATGAGATTTTGCAAATTTTATGCGTTTTAAAAAAAAAAAAAGTTATCAAGCTCTTAAAAAATCACCCTTTATATTGTCTAAGCAGGTTACAAATAAATTAACTCACACAACAATATAGGAATCTCGGTGACGAATATACTCAAAAACAGGTTTTAATTTCGTATGGGAAGGGTCACGGCCACTTTCCGCCTACCTTTGCACAACTATATACTCTGGATCAACTCACATAAAATTTCAGCACCCTAGGTCTCATAGAACTGGCCATATTCGATAATATGATTTAACTTCGTATGTGAGATACCACGCCCATTTTCCCAATACCGTCAATTTTTGTCACAACTACGCAGGTTTGTGCTAGATGCACTCACACAAAAGTTAAGTATTGTATCCGTCATGGAACGGAATATATTCGAAAATGGGTTTTAACTTCGTATGGGAGGTGCCACGCCCACTTTTCCAATAGCGCCCATTTTTTGGGACTTAATACACAAAATTACAGCACTCTAGGTGTCATAGAACTGACAATATTCAATAATAGGTTTTAACTTAGTATGGGAGGTACCACGCCCACTTTTCCATTACCGCCCATTTTTGGCACATACTGTGAAAATTTCAAGAAGATCGGTTCAATAGTTTAGGCTGCTATAAAGAACAAACAAAGAAACAATATGTCTTCTTGTACTTACTTGATATTGGGTATGTGCATTCCCCCCATAACTGGAGTAGTGGGGGAGTGAAATGGGGCAAAAAGGGATAAAAATGGTACAAACGACAAAAGGTACAAACAAGAAATTCGCTGTGTACATTCCTCTAATTGAGTAGGGACATAATATGAAATTATTTTTTCCAAATTCGTACTTTTTAGGGATAAAATTGGAATAGAGGGATACAAATTGTACCAACCAAACGGCTGCACCTAGAATAATGAAATTCGGTGCATACATTCCTCTGATTGCGTAGACACGTAAAATAGAAGGATTTTTCGAAATTCGTACTTTTTGGGGTTAAAATAGAAAGGGGATAAAAATGGTACCAACCAAATGGTACCGGAGTATACATTCCTCTGACTGCGTAGACACGAAAAATAAAAGTTTTTTTTTCAAATTCGTACTTTCAAGGGATACAATGTGTACAGAGGGATAAAAATAGTACCAACTAAACGGCTACAGCTAGAATGAGGAAATTTGGTGTGTACATTGCGTGGACACGTAAAATAAAGAGATTTTTGAAAGGCGTACTCTTATGGGAGTCAAACAGGAAAAAGGGGATAAAAATGGTACCAACCAAATGGCTGCAGCTAAAATCATGGAATTCGGTGTATGAAGTTAGTTAGTTTTGCACTTGTGATACTGGATTTGAAAAATTTGTACTTTTGGAATTAAAATAGAATGGAAATACAACCAACAGTAGCACCCACTATCTACCAATAGTTATGGTATTTAAGCTTTTTAGAAAATATAAATATAAGAATATTTATTTTTTGAATCGACTTGAAAAATTATTTCGATATATATAGTGTCAACGTACTGGTAGCATTGCCTTATAAGTGTGGTTTGAAATAATAAAAATATTATATTTATTTATAAAATTATTATTTCAATATTTGTATTTGTTTTGGTTTGGCTATATTAAAAATAATATTTTTTCCTGTAATATTACTGCACTTCTACGAACATCGACAGTCTCTATGGAATGCAATCCATGGTGGAGGGCCAGGCCGAACTTAACGAATTTTTTACTTGTTTTTTATTTATTTTTGCAAAAGAAATTTTATGAATAGTTAAACAATGTCTGTAAATGGATCACATGTTTCATGAGGGTGTCTCTGGTACTTATTCTAAAGCATGATTGCTGTCCAAATTAAAAATATGTAATATTAATTTTGTCCAAGGGTCGTGTATAACGTTTTCTGATAAAGGGTGATTTTTTAAAAGCTATAGGAAAGTTAAAAAAACACTTAAAATTCAGAAAAATGCATGAAATCTTTATTTGAATCGATGTACGGTTCATATAATTTAATGTTTGATGATTATTTCATGTAAATGTTGACCTTGACTGCGCCTCAAATGGTCCATCCGCTTAGTCCAATTTTGGCATTTCCACGTTTTTGAGTAACAGAGGCCCAATTTCTGCGAACGGCGACGAATCGATAATTGATGGTCATCATTAACACTGGCCGATACAGCTGCGATATTTTCTTCAGTTCGCACTCTACGTAAGCGTGTTGGTGGCTTAATGTCCAACAATGTAAATTTGGTGCGAAATTTAGTCCCAATAGCCCGAATAGCCGCTTCAGTGGGTCGATTAAACTGACCATAAAATGGAAGCGCGCGATGAACTTTCTTAACAGAGCACGCATTTTGATAATAAAATTCAATAATTTGCAAGCGTTGTTCGTTTGTAAGACGATTCATGGATAAATTATAGACCAAACTGAAGATGTTTGACAGTGAAACAAAACACGAAACGTGTGTCACCTGTTTAAACCTGTGTTGCCAAAAAGATAATAGCTAAAAACTCACCCTTTATATTGGCTTTCTAAACTCGAAAAAATTATATTTATTTTTCTAATTTTTTATTAAAATTCCAATTTTCGGCAAAAATACCTTAAATATTTGTACTCCCATTTTCGAAATATAAGTCCGATAGTACCCGGTTATATATTAAATTAAAGGTTCTCATGATGGCTACAAAAATTGTCACAATTTGGCATAGAATCAGATGTTTAGGAACCGTCTTCAAAAATTTGGGAAGCAATTATTTTTTTGTACAAAATCTACGTATAAATTTAACATGTAAGTGAAACAGTATATCCAAAAGGAGAGTACAAATAGTAAAGGTACCTAAATTTAAATTTTAATAAAAAATTAAAAAAAAAATCAGTAAAAAGATTTTGTGTTGTTTTTATGAATCAGCATGCCTACAATGCACACCAAAAGTATTTTTTCCGGCTTGGACACAACATTTTTTCATAGCGAAAATTGAAGAACAAAACTTTAGTTTACGGCGAATGGGGTAAGAAATGTCTGAAAGTAAATTATATATAATTGTCGTTTTCCTATTTGAATTTAAGTTTCACAGGTGAATATTGTTTTTTTTGTGACTTTTCTTTAATTTTTGTAATTTTACAAAATCAATTCCAAATATTACCTCCTTTTCACTAAATACACTTCTTAGAGCTAAAAATATTTGATGCACTTTAACAGCCATGCCATTGATTCGAACATACACCCTAGAAACTAATTGCTGGAATCACATCCGTATATTTTGTGAAAACACATAGTTCGCAAGTATAGAATTGTATATTTGGATATATATCATTTGGGACAGTAAAAAAGTATAAGGCAGGAAATTTCAGTGGGGGTTACCAAAGCTGTAAATAAAGCTCTTCACGTTTAAATAGCAAAATTGCACACCAGCTTATACAAACTAGTAAGTAAGCTTCAGTCGGCCAAACCGACTTATATATACCCTCACTCTCAGAGGAGATATATGCGGAAGTTAAAAGGAATTAAAGCTTACTTAGGACTGAAAATTTGTGTGGAAGGTACTAGAAGGTTTGCGGCACATGTTACCAGCTTCCACATTTGTAAAATAGTTGATCAAATAACAAGTCATAGTGGATTCCATGCAGCAGTATGGAAGTTATGAAGGATTTAATATTATATGGGAGGTACAAGAAGGGGCATGACTAAAGCGTAAATATTTTTTAGGTTTAAAGTGTTTATAAAAACATTTCCAAATATCAAATTGCAAATGATTTTGACTACCCGTATGGATGTTATGTCGGTTTTATTGTAACCAAAGTTTATGCCACTTTGTGTGGAAGGTACCGGAAGGGGTGTGGCAATTTCGACCATATTTCATGCGAATGTAACCACTATAAAAGCATTGCTAAATATCAAATTTCACAGTATTCCGATTATCAGTATAGAAGTTATAATAGCTTTAATTTTAAGTAGTTTTGCGTGATTTGTGTGGGAGGTACTGGAAGGGGCGTGGCAAAACCCATCATATTTAGTACACTTAAAGTGATTATAAAAACATTATCAAATACCAAACAAGTAAGGAAAGGATAAAGTCGGACGGGCCGACTATAAAATACCCTACACCACTCCCTGCGTATATACCTCGATTTGATTACTAAAACCAGATGTTTAATGGGATCAATTTTATGTAGTTCATATTAATTATACAGTTATGGTAAATAATAAAGTAATCGATCCAATTTTCTGTATCTGGAATGATTGATCAAGATTCAATGATAAAAACAGATTATACAGCGGTAATAGGATGAATCGGGCGGACACTTGAAGAGGGCCTATAACAACATTTGAGTCCTGTGCTAAAGCATGCGCTTACATATTTCTCATTCACGGTAGGTATTCCTAGTTGAAATATATAATGATCTGCAAAATTTGAGGGTGATCCGATGTAAGATGTAGTTTCTAGACCCGTAATAGAGCAGAATGGGGCCCCATTTGGGTTATACCAAAGTATGGAAATATGGGCATCTCCCAAACAAGTAAGGAAAGGCTAACGACGGACGGAGCCGACTATATGATACTCTCCACTTTCTATCTCATTGCAATTCAATTCGGTAAAAAAGTGAAATGGGGAAGGATTTTTGAATCCTGTAAATGTATGTGTTTGACAAAAAATTTTAAATCGGAAAGGACATTTTTATGGAGGGTATATAGAAAGTTGGAACGATGTGACCCGCTTTCAAAACTTTGGCCAAAATCGGTTAAACATTCATGATCAACATTTGGTTATATCTAAATCTGAACCGATCTTAACCACTATCACCATAGATGTTTTTAATCGGGTACAATATGTGGATTCAAGAGCGGAAAAAGTCAAATCAGGATGGACATTTGTTGGGGGCTATATCTAAATCTGAACCGATCTTACTCACTTGCAGCATATATGTTAATAGTTCGATTATAAAATGTTGTGCCAATTTTAAAGAAAATCGGGTAAAATATGTGGATTCTAGAGCGGAAAAAGTCAAATCGGGAGCCAAATTTTGTGTGGGGCTATATCTAAATCTGAACCGATCTTACCCACCTTTAGCAGAGGTGTTTCTAGTTCAATTATAAAATCAGCTGGTGATTCTAAGGGTATAAATATAGCTGATTGAGATCATCCATGTGGAAGTTATATGGCTTTTAATATAACATTGGGCTATTTGTGTGGGAGGTACCAGAAGGGGCGAGGCAATTTCGCCCATCTTCGAACTTAAACTAAGTTTGGGAAAAATATTACGATGTGCAAAGTTTGAATCGATTCCTTAATTTCTTTCGACAGTTATCGTGTACACCAGCCAGCCAGACGGACGGACATGACTCAAACACCTTAAAAAGTCGTGAAACGGATTTGGTCCAAACATACTTAGGGTCTTAAGTCACTCCTTCAATGCGTTACACTTTTTTCTGTCCCTAGAGATATATACTAAGAGTGAGTGGCATTATATCAAGAGATCATTCAATTTTTAATGTCGCTGCTAAAAAACATCATGCCCTTAATTTAATCAAATAAAACAAATTTAATTTGTCCCAACTTTGCTAAACTGAAACTTTTTAACGCTTCTTTGAAAACCTCTTAAATTTTCCCAACAATTTTCCACATTCAATTATGAATGCCAATTCGACTCTAAACAATCTGTTCTACTAGACAATCGGAAGAACCGTCTCGATATACATATAAATGAACTTGAGTGGTGGCGGTCCAAAGCTCGCCGGATATGCTGGTAATCAATAAATTACCTTTCAAACGCATCTTAGCGCGTCAAAATATCTTAACTATGCTCGAAGTTATGGAATTCAGAAAACAGTAGCCTCTATCGCTCTGCGGCTTAATATGAAATATTTAAATGTCAACCGGATTAAACATAATCTGTCTAACCTGTTTAAAACGACAACAACGATGAACGATGGTTGTGTGGATGTGGATGGATGCATTCAAAATTCGCCAATTGGCATGACCTCAATAAACATAATAAAATATGAATTTATTCTTAGAATTATGACAGCTTTGGCATTGTATGACCGGCCGCTGGTATTTATTTCGGATTTCCTTTTTCTTATTTTTTTTTTTTGAACAAAATTACTTCCTTCCATCCCCCAAAAGGCTGATGGTGTGTGATCACGTTTCATGGTGAATAGGAGAAAAGCTTTGGCTAAATTTGATTGAAATTAATCTTGTGAACGCCGCATATCAATCATCGGAGCACAGAGACGACGTTGATGACAACATCAACGTCAATGTGATCAGTGAACAGTGATCACAGCGCGATCATCGATAATGACAATCAGAAGAGATAGTCGACTATGATTTGATGACGATGTTTTGCAATTTGTTGTTGTTGTATTTCTTGTGATATGAAGGAGCCATCAGCACAACTTGATCACACCACTAACCAACAAGTTTGGATTCAGTTATGCCAATTCGTATATACCCTGCACAGAGACCTAAAGTTCGGGAACTTAGAAAAAATATGGCGAAAATGAAAAACTCTATAAAAAGGAGGGGGCAGCAAAAGAGTGGGAGGTGAGAGGTGAGATAAATTATAGAGATCATTTCTTAATAATTTCTATCATAAAAACAATTTCCAGTAAATAATTTCTTCTTCCCGGACATAACCCCCCAAAATAGTTTTGGGGTTTATGTCCGTTAGGTATCAAGTCATTGCACACAGAGAACTTACAGAAAATAATATTGGCGGTTGACAAAAACTCTGAAAGATTTGTCTTGAGAAATTCGGTAGATTGTGCATATTTGTCGAAGAAATTTCTGTAAGAATTTTGAAGGATTCGACATGTCTTAAATCGGCCTGACGTCTGACCAAACAGCCGAAAGACGTCCGACTCTTCCGACCGGTTACGGAGCATTTTTTTATTTAGAAATTTTGACATTAAAAATCGAGAAATCGGATATATTTTAGAAATTAGCCCAAAGTCGTATTTTCGATTTTAAAGAAAAGTAAAATTTTTATTTTTTTTATACCCTCCACCTCCAGGATGGGGGTATACTAACTTTGTCATTCCGTTTGTAACACCTTGAAATATCGACCTGGGACCCTATAAAGTATATATATTCTTGATCGTCATAAAATTCTAAGACGATCTAGCCATGTCCGTCCGTCTGTTGAAAGCACGCTAGCATCTAAACGAAAGGAGATAGAACGTTCAAATTTTCCATAAATGCATCTTATAGTCGTAGATCGGTTGGGATTGAAACGGGGCGAAATCGACCCAAAGGCAAAAAATTTTCCCTCACAAGCACTAAAAATACCCACAAAAATCCCTAATATTTTAGCGTATTTAAGAATGTTTTTTGAATATGTCTGTTTATATCTGCTTGATATTTGGCACCATAATGTGATTCTTATTTGTAGGGAGTGAAATGGGGCAAAAAAAGGATAAAAATGGTACATATTAAACGACAACAGCTAGAAACACGAAATTCGGTATGTACATTCCTCTAATTGAGTAGATACATAATATAAAAGTATTTTTTCCAAATTCGTACTTTTAAGGGGTAAAATAGGAATAGAGGGATAAAAATGGTACCAACCAAACGGCTGCACCTAGAATAATGAAATTCGGTGTATACATTCCTCTGCATAGACAAGTAAAATACACGGATTTTTTAAAATTCGTACTTTTTGGGGTTAAAATGAAAAAAGGGGATAACAATAGTACCAATCTAATGACCGCAGCTAGAGTCATGAAATTCGGAGTATACATTCCTCTGAGTGTGTAGACACGGAAAATAAACTGATTTTTCGAAATTCGTACTTTTTGGGGTTAAAATGAAAAAAGGGGATACAAATAGTACCAATCAAATGACCGCATCTAGAGTCATGAAATTCGGAGTATACATTCCTCTGACTGCGTAGACACGGAAAATAGACGAATTTTTCTAAATTAGTACTTTCAAGGGATACAATCGTACAGAGGGATAAAAATAGTACCAACTAAATGACTACAGCTAGAATGATGAAATTCTAATTGCGTAGAAAAGTCAAGGGGGTAAAAATGATACCAACCAAATGGGCGCAGCTGGAATCATGGAATTCGGTGTATACATTCCACTGACTGCATAGACACGCAAAATAAAAAGTTTTCATCCAAATTCGTACTTTTTCTTTTACGGCAAAAAATGGTTGAATCATGAAGTTAGGTTATTTTGCACTATGTACGTCTGTACTTTTGGAATTAAAATAGAATGGAAATACAACCTACTGTAGCACCCACTATCTATCAATATTTATGGCTTTGAAAATATTAATATAAGAATATTTATTTTATGAATTGAAGTATTGGTAGCATTACCTTATAAGCGTGGTTTGAAATAATAAAAATATTATATTTATTTATAAAATTAATTTTTCAATATTTTTATTTGTTTTGGTTTGGCTATATTAAAAAATTATATTTTCCTGTAATATTACTGCACATCTACGAAAATCGACAGCCTCTGTGGAATGCAATCCATGGTGGAGGGTATATAAAGTTCGGCCCGGCCGAACTTAACGCTGTTTTTACTTATTTGTTTAAACTTTGCACATGGAATAAGCTCTATTTTGGTATTTGATAATGTTTTTATAATCACTTTAAGTGTACCTCCCACATAAAGTGACATAAGCGTTGGTTACAATAAAACCGATACAACATCCATGCGGGTAGTCAAAATCATTTGATATTTGAAAATGTTTTTATAATAACTTTAAACCTAAAAAATATTTACGCTTTAGCCACGCCCCTTCATGTACCTCCCACACAATTGTCTCTATCCTAGGTCAAATTAAATGCTTTATAACTCCTTTACAGGTGCCTGAAATCCGTTGTGACCATAAATATATTCCGGCGCGAAGTTAAATTTAAGTCCTTCCATACTCATGTTCTCTGAGAGTGAGGGTATATATAAGTCGGTTTACCCGACTGAAGTTTTCTTGCTTATTTTTATACCCTCCACCTAAGGATGGGGATATATGCACTTTGCCATTCCCTTTGTAACACCTTAAAATATTCATCGGAGATTCCATAAAGTTTATGTATTTTGGGTCGTGGTAAAATCTAGCCATGTTGGGATTGAAAATGGGCGAAATCAGCCCAGAGGGAAATTTCTTCCTCAACAACGACTGAAAATACATCCTAATATTTAGAATATTTAAGAATTTTTTTAAATTTCTGCTTTATATGCACTTGAAATTTCTTGCGTATATTCCTGTTGTAGCGTAAAAGCACAAAAAAGTAAATACACGTTTTAGAGGGCGAATGCCCCAAAAGGGATAAAAATGGTACCAATGATACGACAACAGCCAGAAACGTGAATGTTCATTCCTCTAATTGCGTAGATACGTAAAATAGAGGGATTTTACCAAATTCGTACTTTTAACGAATACAATTGGAAAAGAGTGATACAAATGGTACCAACCGAACCGCTGAAGTTGAAATCATGAAATTCGGTGTGTACATACATCTGAATGTGAAGGTACGAAATTAAAAGGTTTTTTTTTAATTTGTACTTTTAGGCGAAAAATGGGGCGAATGGGGATAAAAATGGTACCAACCTAACGGCTGCAGCTGTAATAATGAAATTCAGTGCGTACACTTCTCTGACTGCAGTGACGCGAAAAATAATAAGGGATCTTTCGATATTCGTACCATCAGGATATAAATGGGATTAGATTTGCCAATAATGTAACGGCTGTAGCTGGAATCATGATATTTCGTATATATGCACTCGTCTACTACGTAGACGCGACAAAAAAGAGGAACGTCAAAATGGATAAAGGAGTGGAACTGGTTCCAAGCTATCGGCTGAAGCTAAAATCATGAAATTAGGTGTGTATATTTCACTCTGTAACATATTGGATCTTCGATATTACAACTTTTCCTATCAAAATGGTACAGCCATTTAGGCTTTAGCTGGAATCAATAAATTGCAAATGAGAAAAAAAATCGGGCAATTTCCTGTTTCTACCTAATAATATGTAGGGCACATTTTCGAAAATTGCTACCGAATGTTCTGTTTTTGATTCAACTTGAAGTTTTAGATTTACATATCGAGGGCTTATATTCAAAAGTGGCTATGAACCATTTTCTCGAAAATGAGTTTTTGATGACAAACTATTCTCAGATTTGTATGTCATCTGTCATATAAATTTGGAAAAGAATTTTTTTCTAAAGCCATATTTTTAAAATTTTTCTGATTTGGCTATCAACTCACACGTTATTTTCTGACTGCATAAGTGGCTATGAACATAAAAATAATAGAAATAAAATATTTAGTTCAAAAATGGAGCAACATATAACCGAAGGTTGTAATTCGCTATAACGATTTTGTTTAAAACATTTTTCAGCATTTTTATAGATTTAGGGTATATCGTTCTATCAAATTCCATCATTTCGCCGTTAATAGCATTTTGCTTCCCAAGTTATTAGGACAAAATAGGATAAATGGTAAAGTGAAAAATTGTGAAAAGTATCTTTAGAAAAACCCGCGCAATTTTTTTATATTGAGAATACCAAAATATTTCTTTGGCATGTGATTGCTGACTTTATGGGGAATATTTGTGTCAAACAAGATTCAGAATCTTGGAGAAAGTTAAAATATAAGCAATTGCAACCGCGAACTTTTGATTTTTCAACAATTGCAGCGATTTTCGCGACTGGCTTTCATATATGTTCCAAGCGACATTGGTTCTTAATACACAAAGAAAAATTCAGTCGCATCCGTTGGCTAGATCGCGAGAGAATCATAAAACAAACAAGTAAGAAGGCGTTAAGTTCGGCCGGGCCGAATCTTATATACCCTCCACCACGGAGTGCATTCCACAGTATTACCAGCAGATTAAAAGATGACCACTTTACATAGAAGTACAGTACCATACTACGAAAATTGTGCCATTTTTATCCCTTCTTATCAATTATATCCCTTAAAAGTACGAATTTCGAAAAATCCCTCTATTCTACGTGTTTATGCAATTAGAGGGATGTACACACCGAATTTCATGATTCTAGCTGTTGTCGTATCATTAGTACCATATTTTATCTCTTTTTTGTCCCATTTCGCCCGCTAAAACTTTTATTTTCTTTGTGGTCCTGGCAAGCTACAAGAGGAATGTCAGCAACAAATTTCAAATGTATGAAAATCAGAAATTTAATTAATAAGCCAAGGCTATCAATATATTTATACTATGTATATATAGAATGGATATAATACTTCAATTCATAAAGTAAATATAAGGCAGCAATCATAAATACCCTAAATATTGGGGGATAGAGAGTGTATTTTCAGCTACTGTCGTTTGATGTATTTCCATCCTATTTTAATTGCAAAAGTATACATTTTGAAAATACCGTATCTCTCACGTACGCAGTATAAGACAACTTCATGGTTCTACCATTTTTTGTCGTAAAAGCAACAAAATAAAGTACCAATTTGGAAAAAAAATATTTTACGTGGCTATGCAGTCAGAGGAATTTATAATCCGAATTTCATGCCTCTAGCTGCGGTCATTTGGTTGGTACTATTTTTATCCCCTTTTTCCATTTTAACCCCAAAAACTACGAATTTCGAAAAATTCTTTTATTTTGTGTGTCTATGCAATCCAGAGGAATATACACGCCAAATTCGTGTTTCTATCTGTTGTCGTTTGATAGGTACCATTTTTATCCCTTTTTGTCCCATTTCGCCCCCTACAAATAAAAATCACTCTATGGTGCCCTTTTATGCTATAAAGGGAATGCGAATTGCAAATTTCCCTCTGGGCCGATATCGCCCACTTTCAATCCCAACCGATCTGCAACCATGAGACACATTTAGGAAAAATTTGAACCTCCTAGCTCATTTCGTTCGGCCGCTATCGTGCTTTCAACAGACAGACAGATAGACAGACAGACAGACGGACATGGCTATATCGTCTTAGAATTTTACCACGACCCAGAATATATATACTTTATGGGGTCTGCGATGAATATTTTAAGGTGTTACAAACGGAATGACAAAGTGAATATACCCCCATCCTGGAGGTGGAGGGTATAAAAAGTCATGTGTGCAAATCATTTTGGCCATATATGCCGCGATAATGACAATTTTCCAAAAATATCCAATTTGTATTTTTGGTTTGCCATGTCCTGCCGCTATATCCACTATTTATAAAAAATTTGGAAAAAGGGATAAAAATGGTATCAATCTGACGGTACCATTTCATAAAAAACGTTATCGAGTTTACAGTAAGTCTAATTTATATATTTGAGCATTAATGGCTTATTTCAAAATTCATAGTGCTCAATTTTAATCGTGCAAAAGTGGATATGAACCATAACACGGCGAATAATAGAAAATTTCGAAAACTTTTTAATCGTAGCAATTAGTAATCCTCTTTAGATTAAACTGTAGAAGAATGATTCATAATTACTCTTAAAATTAAGGTGAAAATTCGTTTTTTTCGCTCTCCTGAAAAGTTGAGTTTTTGTTCATAGCCACTTATGAATTTAAGCCCTCGATATGATATGACTAGATACTATTAATATTATAATAATAAAGCATCACAATTTTCCTAATATGGCAGTGGACTTCTATGTAAAGATGACAGCCTCTACTGTGCCGGTAATACTGTGGAATGCACTCCGTAGTGGAGGGAGTTCGGCCTGGGCGAACTTAACGCCTTTTTACTTGTTGTTATATTGTGACCAGATTTGTCTGGATATTTGACAAGTGTTTACGATTTTCCACAGGATATTAGCTCGGTCTAGGTAGTGCATGATTCCTTAGCTATGGTACTCAAAGTATAGTCCATCCTCGCCAACTCGTCTGCTCGTTCGTTCCCATAAAACTGCCTACACTCACAAAAAAGTGTACCCTATAATGAGTTAAAATTAACTAAAATTTAAGAAAATTGAACTTCGTATAGAGCTAAAGCAATATTTCCTCTTATCAAGTTCAAACTTTTCCTTGGAAGTAAAGGGTGATTTTTAACTATTATCTTTTTGGCAACACTGGTTTAAACAGCTGGCGCACGTTTCGTGTTTTGTTTTACTGTCAAACATCTTCAGTTTGGTCTATAATTTAACCATTACAAACGAACAACGCTTGCAAATTATTGAATTTTATTATCAAAATGCGTACTCTGTTAAGAAAGTTCATCGCGCGCTTCCATTTTATGGTCAGTTTAATTGACCCACTGAAGCGCCTATTCGGGCTATTGTGACTAAATTTCGCACCAAATTTACATTGTTGGACATTAAACCACCAACACGCTTACGTAGAGTGCGAACTGAAGAAAATATCGCAGCTGTATCGGCCAGTGTTAATGATGACCATCAATTATCGGTTCGTCGCCGTTCGCAGCAATTGGGCCTCTGTTACTCAAAAACGTGGAAATGCCAAAATTGGACTAAGCGGAGGCGCAGTCAAGGTTAACATTTGCATGAAATAATCTTCGAACATTAAATTATATGGACCGTACTATCGTTTCAAATAAAGATTTCATGCATTTTTCTGAATTTTATGTGTTTTTTTGAAAAACTTTCCTATAGCTTTTAAAAAATCACCCTTTAGTACATGCGTTGAACTAGATTTAGTTAAATTAAGTTAAATTTTCCTCAAACCAAGTAAATATTTACTCAAACTGAGGAAAATTCCAGTTAGTTTTTCCTCAAACCAAGTACATTTCTACTAAATCTAAGTAAAATTTTGCTGACATTTTCCTAAAACCAAGTAAATTTTTCCTAAAACCAAGTAAGTTTTTACTAAATTTAAGTAAAATTTTCCTAAAACTAAGTAAATATTTATTCAAACTAAGTAAATTTTTACTAAACCCAAGTAATATTTTGCTGAAATTTTCCTAAAATTAAGAAAATTTTTACTCAATTCAAGTAAATATTTATTCAAATTGAGGACAATTTTGATGATTTTTTCTTCAAAACAAGTAAATTTTTACTTAAACTGAGGAAATGTTTACTTGATGCAAGGAAAAAAGTGAACTTAAATTAAGTTAAATTTAAATTTAACTTTGATGACTTTGAAATAAGGAAACTTTACTGATACTTCGTTAATTTTGCAACCTTTTAGGAAATTTTTCTGAACTGGAGTAAAATTGTTGAACTATATTGGAGTATGGATTTTACTCAGATTTAGGAATGCTATTTTTCTGAGTGTATGTCCAGGGATCCATATAAGATTGACTACAGACGGGCAGCTCAGTTAGGGCAGCTCATTAATCGTGTAGATGTTATGGAGTTAGATCTTGGAGACAAAAGGGCAGCTTTACTGACTACAAAGATTCCTATGTGCCTAAACTGTTTTTTCTGGGATGGCACTGGAATCAACTCCACAATCCATTTTTGAACCCGTCTCAGTATCATATTCGACAATTGGGTATTCCCTTTCCCACTCCATTCTTGAATGGAAATTTGATCTCGAATGGCTTTGCAAAGGTCGGATGAAAGTCGAAGTGTGTGAGGAAGTTTTTCAAGAATGCGGACATGTCCGTATGTTGCGTCTCTCCAAGATCCAGTGGAAGATAGCCGAGAGCACTACACGACGCTGTAGCCATGATGTGCATGTCGATGGGGAGGATGTGCAACATGGTGTTAAGAGCCCCAGTATATGCTGCATCTCAGTCTTTGCTAGAAATGGCAAAATTCATTTCACCTCTTCTCGAATTTTCCAAAACTATTCCCTCCACCATTTCCACCGATAGTTGTGGGGACTTTCGTTTCATTTTTATGGACTTTTGTTACAAACGAAACGGCCAACTTAACATACAGCTCAGCTGACAGAGGAGGAGGTTGATGAAATGAAACAACATTTGATGAAATATTGCTGGCGTTTTGCCGGTGTGAAGACAGTTTATTTTGATAGCCCAGACAGGTTGTGCTAATGGGCTGTTCGATGATGATTATTTGTTAAAGGTGATGGCGGCGTTGTTGCTGGCGATTGGTGTTGGACCATGATTTGTCGTTATTGTATCTGAAGATTATCGAATATTTGGTTTTCCATCGGCACGAATGAATGAGCGAACGATCGCACGTTAACAAAGCTTGACTTCTAAGTAATTATAATTGAAGTTGTTGCCGTGGCTGTTGAGGTTGTTCTTCGGCGGGAGAAAAAAAATCTCAACGGAAATAGCCACAACAGCAAAATACTACAGCACGTTTTGATAAAGACAACAACTACCTATAAAAATAATAATAAAACTGCGAATTAAATAATAAACAAGAAATAAATATTATTAACGACAGCCACAGCAGCAACAACAACAACAACAACGTGTACATATGTTTGTACAGAATATAGTAAAAATAATTGTGAGGTCATTAACAACACAAAAGAGATGAGGGGTTCAAATCTGGACACAAACATATATAACCATATGTATATGTTCAGAAAGACAGACAGACGGACGGACGGACACGCAAAGCCATGGCAAATGATTCAATGGTCCAAGAATCTTCTGCTATTGAAACTGAAGATGATACCTGCTCCTCGGTCATATTTAAGTGCCCGTTGTGATGGCACCGAGTGACGGACGTACGAACGAACGGACTGACTGTCTGACTAACTGACTGAGTGTACTTCGAGTGCCGATGATGATACGATATGTATGCCAGGAGGCCATCAAGTTAATAGGAAATATTTCATATAAAAATAATCCGTATGTGCAAATGCGCACATGCGCAACAAACAATCCGAACAAACACATTCTTCTGGACCTTTCAGCGTTGAATGACTAAGAACAACAACAAGTGTAATAGCGAAGATAAAAACAAAAAACACACAGACGAACATGTTAAGTTAATTGAACACTATTCAGTTAGTACAGCGAGGTACCCGGGTCCAACAGTTTGATGTTGTTGCTTTTTTGTCATTTTGTAAGATTCCGCCAAAAAACATTGAAAACATTAAACAAAAATAAATAGAAATGCGTCATAATCTCACAATGGGTTGCAGTGGTGCAGGACACAAATGGGATGCTGTTGTTCTTGTATGTTCGGGTTGTCCTGTTCGATGGTTCTTCGACTCAAAGTGTGTTGTTGTCGATGGGGCTCTGGTACGTTTTTAGCTTTGTCTGTATATTTGGCGGTTACTTTTTATTCCACATGAAATTAGCTCAGTCTAGGTGGTGAATGAAGATACCACTTTTAACAGACCCTATTGACTCCATAACGAGGGTAAATCCCATCCTCGCCAACTCGTATGCCCGTTCGTTCCCATAAAAGTCCCTATGTCCAGGGATCCATATAAGAGTATCTTCAGACAGACAGCTCAGTCTGGACATCTCATCAATGCGTCTACTAATGTAGATGTTAGAGACAAAAGGACTGTATACAAAGATTCTTATGCGACCCTTTGTGCCGAATGAAGAAAGTCTACTGCATGATTCCTTAATTGCGAAGACTTCCGCCTGAAAGACGCTGCAGTTGTCAGGAAGATGGAATGAACATGCTAGGCCAGGTTTTTCTGAGAAGACACCTTAAAAGAGTTACAAATGAAACACTCTTTCACTAGTTTCCATTTCTACCGCCGCACAGTGGTTCAGAATAAAAATCCATTGGCCAAAATTCAATAACTTTTGTTCTAGTAGACATTCTTGGAGTTCTGTAAAAAAATCAAAATTAAACAAATCGGATATATTTCAGTATCGGCAAATGAACTCCGATTGTTATGAAATTTAGCATGAGGATAAAGGCAATTTACTTTTCAGAAGTTAATGAGAAAATTTCGTTTTGGAAATAAAAAATTGGACTTTCTGCACTAAATGTGTCCTATCTTCCAAGGCTGCAATTTTGTAATTTTAAAAAGGATATTTTTTAAAATATTTATTACAAACAAACTATATTTGGCACAAACATAGTTTAGGCGTCATAATAAAGCTAAGAAACAATAATTTCTCATAAAAAAATTTTGAGTACAAAATCTCTTAAATTATGTGAGTCGATGAAGTCAAAAAAGAGACCTGTGGGCACTTTTCATGCAGTAATTCGATTTGTCTGCTAAATCAGGTATTATTTAGTTTGTTTGGGCATATTTCCGGGAAATGAACTCCGATTGTTATATAATTTAGCATGAGGATAAATGGAATTTGCTCATCTTTTTATCTGTTTACCTACTTTTCAGAAGTTAATGAGAAGAAAATGAGTAAATTGCGTTTGGAACTAAAAAATCTGACTTTTTGCACTAAATGTATCATATCTTCCAAGGGTCCAATTTCGTGCAGGCAAAAGTTACCCTACAACCTCTCCAAATATGTGTATGGTGATTTTTTTAAAAGCTATAGGAAAGTTTTTCAAAAAAAAAACATAAAATTCAGAAAATGAATGAAATCTTTATTTGAATCGATAGTACGGTCCATATAATTTAATGTTTGAAGATTATTTCATGCAAATGATGACCTTGACTGTGCCTCAAATGGTCCATCCGCATAGTCCAATTTTGGCATTTCCACGTTTTTGAGTAACAGAGGCCCAATTGCTGCGAACGGCGACGAATCGAAAATTGATGGTCATCATTAACACTGGCCGATACAGCTGCGATATTTTCTTCAGTTCGCACTCTACGTAAGCGTGTTGGTGGTTTAATGTCCAACAATGTAAATTTGGTGCGAAATTTAGTCACAATAGCCCGAATAGCCGCTTCAGTGGGTCTATTAAACTGACCATAAAATGGAAGCGCGCGATGAACTTTCTTAACAGAGCACGCATTTTGATAATAAAATTCAATAATTTGCAAGCGTTGTTCGTTTGTAAGACGATTCATGGTTAAATTATAGACCAGACTGAAGATGTTTGACAGTGAAACAAAACACGAAACGTGCGTCAGCTGTTTAAAACAGTGTTGCCAAAAAGATAATAGCTAAAAAATCATCCTTTATATTTGACACAAACATAGCTAATAAAGCTAAGAAACCACAATTTCTAATAATATATTCGAGTGCAAAATCTCTTAAAATGTGTGAGAAACAGTGATTATAAGACGATCGGTATAATAAACAATGGGTCTATCTCTCTTCCTTTTGGGTGTTACAAACAAATGCACAGAGGTATAATACATAATTCAACTAGAAACACCTGTGGTAAAAATGTGTTAGATCGGTTCAGATCTATATATAGCTACCATACAAATTTCGCTCCCCATTTGACTTTTCCCGCTCTAGAAACCACATATTGTATCAGATTGTCGTCGGATTTGGCAAAACATCTTATATTTAAACTAGGAACGCCTATGTTGAAAATTGGTCAGATCGGTTCAGATTTCTATATAGCTCCCATTCAAATTTCGCTCTCGATTTGACTTTTTCTGGTCTAGAAACCACATATTTTTACAGATCTTCTTCAAATTTGGCAAAATATCTTATACTTCCAC
Source organism: Polietes domitor (assembly GCA_947397865.1). Taxonomy (NCBI): domain Eukaryota; kingdom Metazoa; phylum Arthropoda; class Insecta; order Diptera; family Muscidae; genus Polietes; species Polietes domitor. Next base: position 126,550,758 of record OX377618.1, read on the forward strand.
AAGAAACACCCATGGTGAATATAGGTCAGATCGGTTCAGATTTATGTATAGCTCCCTCACAAAATTCACACCTGATTTCACTTTTTCGACTCAATAAACCACATATTCCAACAGATCTTCTTCAAATCTTGCAAAATATCTTATATTTCAACTAGAAACACCCATGATGAAAATGGGCCAGATCGGTTCAGATTTACATATAGTTCCCGCTCAAATTTCGCTCCCGAGTTGACTTTTTCTACTCTAGAAACCACATATTTTAACAGATCTTCATTTAATTTGGCAAACTATCTTATGTTTCCATTAGAAACACCCATGGCGAAAATGGGTCAGATCGGTTCAGATTTATAACGTTTTTTTCAACTATTCAACCGTTGGACTATTATTTGTGGGGTGCCCGAGGCAGCCATTTGAATGAAATTATTTTCCATTATGAACCGGAAGGATTGTACTTTCAAATAAAAAAATAAATTTGAGAAAATATTCAGTAGTTTTTTTATAGCATTTAAAAAAATACAAATTTCGCTCCCAAAATTTTCCGCTCTAAAATCTACATATTTTAACAGATTTTGTTCAAAATTGGCAAAACACCTTATATTTCAACTGGAAACACCTGTGGTGAAAATGTGTTAGATCGGTTCAGATTTACATATAGCTCCCATACAAATTTCGTTCCCCGATTGACTTTTTCCAAAATGGGCATAACACGTTTACCTGAACTGACAAAACTTGTTGTGAAAGTTAGTCACTTCATTCCATGTTTGGATATAGCCCCGATACAAATATTCCTCTCGATTTGACAAATTGGGTCAGGTCATATTAGCCTATAATTAGGAAGCATAACAAAAACCTTCCCGTTTTCACTTTTTTACCGAACTGAATTCTGTTCGGATAGAAAGTGCAGTGTATCATATAGTCGGCCCCGCCTGACTTTAGCCTTTCCTTACTTGTTTATAATCACTTTAACTTATGTAAAATTAAAATTGTAAAATTAAATCCTTTACGTATATCTTATCCTCTATACCGGCGTATTACTTGAAATTTCAACTTATAAATTAATTTTTTTTTAATTTTTTATTTCGAGGAGCTACTGACATAATACTCGCGATTCACGATTATAGTGCAATATATTGGTAGGCACTATTTGTATCCCTTTTTGTCTCAAATTAAATTTTTGCTAATTTTGAGTTCTGCTAAAGACCTTTGGTGAATGACAACACATTTCTAAAAAATCATTTATGGTAGTAAGTGTGCCGCCCTTAAACGTACAAATTTCGAAAAATTAATTTATTTTTGCGCGTCTATGCACTTGGAGAAATGTACCCACCGAATTTCTAACAGCTTTTCCATATTCTAGCTGACAACTTTGGTTGGTACCACCTTTATCCCAATTTCACCAATTTGGTTTGTATGATTTTTATCACTTTTGCTTCCACCTTTAAAGTACACATTTTGATACAATACGTTTGTATTGCACGTAAGAGTAATTATGTATATGCCCTATTCGGTACCATTTTAATCGCTTTTTATTTATGTACACACCAAATTTCATGATTCTAGCTTCAGCCGTGTTGTTAGAACTATTTTTGTCCCTTTTTATGTCATTTAACCCCCAAAAGTACGAATTTAGCAAATTCCACATTTTGGAATGCCGCAAGAGGAATGTCCATGCCAAATTTCAAGATTCTAGGCCCGGCCTATGGTCATTGCGGTGGTAACATTTTTATCCCTTTTTACCACAATTTACACCATAAAAGTACGAATTTCGTAAAATCCCATCTTATCACACGTCTACACTGTAAGATAAATGTACACACTCTGGAGACTCAATCACGCAACTCTTTTATATATATAAATAGATAAATATTCAAGTCATGCACTGCGGATGCTAGGAATTACGCCACAGTGGTACATATTGTATGAGACGGTGTAACCGACTGAATATTTTTTCTTGTTTTCTAGAACACCAATACAAATCTTTGTGGCGATCACGGATCTACAATAAATAACTAACCTGTGATTTATGAGTTCAATCTGATGAATCGTCAGATCAAAACATTTTGTAAAAATTGTCCGAATTTTCTGGATTCAATTTGACAATTTTTAATTAAGCAAACAATTTTAAATTTATTTTATTAAATTTTAAACTAATTTTCCTATATAAAGTCAATAAATTTTAGATATTAATAAAGAATTAGATATACTAATTACCGATTTCTGTATTTTACTTTAATTTCAGGCCGGCACAAAGTGGAAGTATTTCCGATAATACATCATAATGGAGGGTCTATAAATTTTCGATTCGTCCCGGCTGAACTTAACTCTGTACAAATGAAATATTTGCTCTCATGTTTGGCCGAAGCTGACATGAAGCTAAACTTCCTCGAAGCACGATATCAGACGTGGGGTGTATTAATCACAGGCGCATGCGCGAATATAGTTTATGTTGTACAATGCATATGCGCATGCTGGTTTGGTGAACATGTGCATGACGACGACAATAAAGAAGGCGATGATGATGCTGGTGATGACGAAGATTCTCATATTTTTCATTAGAGGCGCTGGCGCCGCAGCCGCCAAAGTCCGCCGTCGTCAATGGTTTATTGGCAAATAACAGTCAATGAATTTCATTGAAAATTTGTATTTTTATGTGATCAGACAAACAAACAGACAGACAGACAGACGACCAAGCAGCCAGTTAGAAAAATGCCATCAATTTGTTAATAATCTTTAAATATTCAATATGAATGTAAGTATGTATATATGTATGTATGCATGTCTGTATGTATGCACACGATGAGTATACCCAGAGTGGTGCGATCATTGAGTGCTAGAGATAATAATAATTGTTAATTTCTTTGGATTTTAATGAAAACTAAACAATATAAATGTATAAAGTAAATTCCGACATTATTAATACATACATATGTATGCATATATGTACATATGTGTGTATGTATAAAACATATTTACATACATCCATACAAACATATTTATGCGAAGAACTTAATTGTTTCCGCAGTTGGATCGCCGTCGTCTTCTTCTGTTGTTTTGATTTTTTCCACTCATCATTCCAAAGTTTTTTGCACTTTTTTTCTGCGCCGGCAAGGTTGTCGATCGTCTTGCGAGGAGTTCGAATGGGACTCTGTACCAAAAACCAAAATCAAAAAAAGAGAAAAAAAACGAAATTAAAACAAATTATTAGGAATTTTGGTTTGTTGGCGTTGGTCTATCTAACGAAATTGAATCTTTTCCAATTAATAAAAACACATTGTTATCGTTTATTTGTTTTTCATTCCATTGTATTAAAGTATCTTTTAACACTCTGTTATGGTGTTAAAGTGTGTTCTCTTATGTTCTTTTCTTTTTTTGATCGGATCCAACATAGTAAACTCGAAGAAAAACGTTAGTTAGGTTACATGTAAATGCAACACGAAAAAACCCAGCGAGAAAAAGAAGGCGTACGCAAGGCCTTCTCACAGGCCTTCTTAGGGAGGCGCAAGGCATGCTTGCTGCATTCTATACTCATTTAAAATTAACACAGGGTAAGATTGGAGAGCAAGGCCTTCCCCTCTCGCTTCTATTCGCAGGCCTTCAAGAAGGGCTCTGACAAAAGGCCATCTAGAAGGCATCCTACCATAGACCTTCTGGAAGGCCTGCAACCAAAGCGCTTCCAGAAGGCCTTCTAGAAGGTAAAAAATATTGCGCAAAATTAAAAAAAATATGACGAACCAATGGACCAGCATTTTTTCAATATTTCTGGCCTTGTTATTGGCAGTATATTAATTTTCAATTTAAATCTTTCAACATTTTTTCAATTTAAATCTATCAACATTTTTATTTGCCTCGGCTGGAATTTGAACCCATGATCTTCGCATTGTTAATCGGAAGTGCTACCTACTAAACTAAAGAACTTTAATGACTGTTTGTGCCAAATAGTTTATAGAAACATACGACCCTTTATCAAAGCGAACACCTTCGCTGCTGCCTTCTTTTGGCAGGCCTTTTAGCATGCCTGGCGAAAGAAGGGAAGTAGGAATGAGCTACAGAATATTGTTATGCGTTTACAACAAAAAGTGTGTAGAAAATACCCATCGATAAATCGAACACCTTCCGCGCTGCCTTCTCTCGCAAGGCCTTCTAGCATGTCTATCCGAAGAAGGCAAGCAAGCATGAGTTATCGATCGTGTAGCATCTAATGGGAAGGCCATCTAAAATGCCTTTTCGTAGAAGGCCTTCAGGAATGGGTGTCGGACGTGTAATAATATTTCTGAAGAAAGTATGAAGGATATGATAAATATTTTGGTAATAAAGTAAGAACGTTTTTTGTTTGTTCTTGAAGAGGAGTTAAATACTTTTCTGTTTTATCGCTGATAAATGGGTCTATATGAAAACATGTATAAAGACATTTGTATAAAGTCTATATCTACATTTAAACCGATTTGCTTAATATTAAATATCGTTCGCATTACCCCGACAAAATCCACATATAAAGTTTCATTTGAATCGGTCAAGAATTGCGACCTGTAGTTTGATTACAGGAATAGATGCACAGACAGACATTGCTAAATCGACTCAGAAAGTGGATCTATGTCGATCTGTATTATATTGCCTCTTTTAGTTGTTGCAAACAAAGGCATAACGCCAACAACAACAAATGTGTTTTTACACTAAATAAACAAAACATTTAAAAAATAATTTTAAATGTAATAATTTCCTATTATTTTAAATAAATGTATTTTAATTGAGTTCAAATCAGGAGAATTGTAAAAATATCTTTCATAAAACTCGTAAAAATAATAAAATCGACTCCATCCGTACTGCCTTCATTCTTCCAGCATGCTAGCAGGCCTTCTAAAGGAAGGCAATGAAGAATGTCTATTGCATTTATCGAATAGTAAATGGCCTTCTTAGAGAAGCGAGGTGAGAATGTGTGCCAAATCTTTTTTCATGGGCGAAGAAGGCCTTCTGGAATGCCTATTTTCAGAAGAGAAGGCATTTTAGAAGGCCTTCCAAATTTTCCCGCTGGGAATATAACCATATACGCACACCACTACGTGATAAAAGAACAAAAAAAGACCCGTATCTGAATTTCCTAGGAATGATTCTCAACACCGTTTATTGCAGGACTGTTTCTGTTAATGGTCAGTCCGACTACAGTGCGTATGAGTGATCTTATCCTTAATCAAACAGCACGTATACGCTACACTACAGCCTATAAGATTTGTTCGACGGACATTTGCGATTTTGGCCTTGAAGATGAAGATTTTTTTGATTTTATATATTCACAATTTTTGTTTTTTATGAAAAGAGCCACAACTTTTCCTCAGAGGGTAAATCGTCAAATCAAATTACAAACGGTTTGCAAGATATGAGCCTGAGAAAATGGTCACCTTTTTGCAAAAATGACACCGAGGTCCCAAATCGTTTTGTCTTTTATCACGTAGTGGTGTCCGTATATGGTTATATTTCCACGACTTAAAAAATGACACACAGTGTATATTACCAAGAGGATATTTCATTCAGAGTGATTCCATTGGAACGGGTGTGACACTTTTCCTTAAATATGTTTAAATATCTCCCATATCCATTGACTGAGATTTTTGCTATATTGCTAGCTGAAAACGTCAGGTTAATCGAAATATTATTGCAAATACAAATATGTCTTAGCGTTTTAAATATAGGAGATACTACTACAGTCTAGAGCGTCACGGGTGTGACCTTAGCTCTGAAGAAAATCTTGAAGTTTTACTTATTTTCTTGAATTCGGTAATGTTCTTCCATTACATGACTTTATTCATTTTTGCTAATCAAAAGAGTAGTTCATAAAATATCTTCTAAAGTATCTTTATGAATATAGGAAATGTATATATATAAAAGAGTTGCGTGATTGAGTGACTGACTGACTGATCACTCCCCAGACCAAACCGCTAAAGCTAGAATCATGAAATTTGGTGTGTACATTTCTCTTACCGTGTAGAGGTGTGATAAGACGAAAAGATTTTTCGAAATTCATACTTTTAAGGGGTAAAATGGGGTAAAAAGGGATAAAAATGCTACCACCGCAATGACCAAACGGCTGGGCCTAGAATCTTGAAATATGGTATGGACATTCCTCTTGCGGCATGAAGGCATCCAAAAAATGGCTTTTGCAAAATTCGCATCTTTGGGGGGTCAAATGGGATAAAAAAGCACAAAAAGGGACAAAAATTGTACCAACATCATGGCTGAAGCTAGAATCATAAAAATTGGTATGCACATTTCTCTTACAGCGAAGAGATCAGATTTGAAGGGAGTTTTTAGTAATTCGTACTTTTGAGGGGTAAAATGGGTTAAAGAGGGATAAAAATTGTACCACCGCAATGACCAAACGGCTGGGACTAGAATTTTGAAATTTGGTAAATAATTTCTCTTATAGCTTCAACGCGCCCATAAACCATAAAATTCGGCGTTCAAATCCCTCAAAACGTTTAGAATCGCAAAATGAAGGAATTTTTCGAAATTTGTACTTTTAAAGGGAAAAGGGGATAAAAAAGGTACCAACAACACGGATGACGCTACAATAATGAAATTTTACAGCGCAAATCACTGATAAGAAGACATTTTTCGAAATTTGTAATTTTAAGGGATTAAATGGAATAAAAATTGTACCACCGCCCTGACCAAACAATTGGGCCTAGAATCATTAAATTCGGAACGGGCATTACTTATACAGCACGAATGCGACTAAGAAAATATTTTTCAAAATTCGTACTTTCTGTGAGTGAAATTGGGTAGAAAGGGATACAAAATGGTACCAATCAAACAGACGGAGCTGGAATCATGAAATTCGGCGTGTACATCCCTGAAAATGCAAATTGAAGGAATTTTTCGAAATTCGTACTTTTAAAGGGTAAACGAGAAAAGCGGATTAAAAAAAGGTGCCAACAACATGGATGACGCTACAATAATAAAATTCGGTGCGCATATTCGTCTTACAGTGTAGATGAGTAATAACAAGGAATTTTCCGATATTTTTACTTTAAATGGGTTAAAAAATTTACCACTAAAATTATACCAAAAGACTGGGCCTGGAATCTTGAAATTTGGAACGCATATTACTCTTATAACGCGAATAAGACCACGAAAATATTCTTCATAAATTTAAACTTTTAGGTGTGAAATTGGGTAAAAACGGATAATCAATCATGAAATTCAGTTTTACATGCATAGAAACTCAAAATAAATACATTTTTTCGAATTCATACCTTTTTATATCCCTATGGTACCAACAACACGGCTGAAACTAGAATCGTGAAATTCGGTGTGTATATTCCTCTGACAGTGTAGACGCGAAACATTAACTGATTTTCAATATTTATACTTTTAAGTTGAACTTGGAAAAAGACGATTAAAATGGATACTGCAATACAATTGGATTGTATCAAATGTGTACTTTAAAGGGGGAAGCGGATCAAAAGTGGTGCAAATGGTACCATCCAAATTTGCGGATTTGGGATCAAGATAATACCAACCAAAGTTTTCAGTTAGAAAGTTAGATATGAAAATAAATTCGGTGTGTACATTTCTCCGAGTACATAAATTAATTTTTCGAAATTTGTATGTTTAAGGCCACAAGCGGCACAGAAAGAGTTATGTGTGAAAAGTATGTTTGTTCCATTTATAAGTTCAGATTTCAAGTCACGCACCGGTATAGAAGTTATGGTTTTAATTTTCACTTGGATAGGAACTACAAAGGACGCGGAAAAGCATACATATTTTGTGATATAAAAAAAATATGTGATTATAAAAACATTTTAAAATCTCGAATTTCAACCATACGTATGGAAGTTATATCAGTTTTATTTTGACCAAAGCTTACGTCGATTTGCGTGGAAAGTATAGAAGTTATATAAGGTTTACGTACGGGTCGTTTGTTTTGGAATATGGACTATACGTGTGTGGGTACCATAACGTGAATATCAATTTCCCCCTTTTCCGAATTTAAACTAAGTTTGGGAAAATAGTACTACGTGTGCAGAGTTTGAATAAATTCTTTAAGTCCCTTCCAGAGGGTGCAAATAATTTTCTACTTTATATGATTTTTTTGCAGAAAATTTGTTTCCATTTTGTGCCTATAAAATAAACTATTGACTACGTATAAATTGTTTTTTTTTTTTTTTTTAATTTGTACAAGGAGTTTAAATTGTATTGAAAAGTTAGTGTAAATATACCTCTGAATAAGTAGCGATTCTCCAAAAGTTGTGAGCGTTTACGCTGAAAGTGATATCCTTACACTAAGGCAATTTCAAAAATATAAAAAAAAAACAGTTTGAGTACCTATACGCGTGCGAAGTAGCGGGTATTTATTTGCTAGTATAGTATATTTAAATTGTAACGGGCGTGACATTTTGAGGGAAATCCTGTTACGACACCAGTTATATCTGGAAAAGGAAATGATCAGACCTATTGTTGTCATAATTTTGTTGGAAATAAAATCAAAAATATGTATTTTGAGAAGTATAAACATTACGAATGTTTATCGGTGTTTTCTTGAGTTATAAATTGATTTTGAAACTTACTTGGAATCCCCCTTTATCTTTCTTCCCTTTACCATTTTAAAGAGATATTGGCGATAAATGTGATTTTTTGTCACATTTCGTATTATTCATATCTTTCTTTTATCATTTTGAAGAAATATTGGCTATATTTGTAAAAACATCGATTTTATTATCATATTTCGTATTAATCATTTAAAAAGTTATTGGCTATATTTGCAAAAAAATGATGTTTTGTCACATTTCGTTTTTTGCTAATCTTCCTTTATCATTTTGAAGAAATGTTGGCGATATTGTTAAAACACTGATTTTATTGTAATTTTTCATATGAATGTATTTGGAATATTTTGTAATATGAACTCACACGCTATAAGCAGACAGGCAAAGGCAAGTAGAAGAGATTCTGCAAGAATAAAAGTTTTAAGGGGTTATACCAACCTGATTTTTTTAGACTTTTTTCTCCAAAAATCTTATATACTTTAAATAATATTTTAAGCTTCTCCGCATAACGAAAACTGTATATTTTTATACCCTCCATCTTAGGATGGGGTTAAATTCATTTTGTCATTCCGTTTGTAAGACCTTGAAGTATTCTTCGGAGAGTCCAGAAAGTATATCGAGGTAGTGGCTATGAACAAAAATAGAACTTTTCAGGAGAGCGGAAAAGCTGATTTTCTCCTTAATTTTAAGAGTAATTATTAATCTTTCTTCTACAATTTAATCTAAAGAGGATTACAATTGGTACGATTAAAATGTTTTCTAAATTTCCTGTGATTCACGGTTTTATGGTTCATAGCCACTTTTGCATGTTTAAAATTGAGCACTAGTAGTATTTTCTGGGATGTAGACAGAGAATCAGCTTCCTCCGTCAAATTGGTACCATTTTTATCACTATTTCCAATTTGTTTACAAAAAAAAAAAAATTGCGGCACGGTAAACAAAAAATACAAAATTGATATTTTTGGAAAATGTTCAACATAGTAATTTTTATAATCCCACTTTCGACCCTATAATTCTGAAAAGGCATGTTGAGTAGATCATTTTTGTAGAATAAACTTATAGTCCAGCTGGTCTGAGTTTCTTATTATCGCTGGTCAAAGTTTTCATTTTTGGTCGATGGGAGCATTATACGAAGCGAAAAAAGTTTTGTAAGTTAATGTCTGAGCGAATTCTTGTTGTCGGAACAATATAGTGGAATTTTATGGGGATCATTTTTGTGGAAGATCTTAACCCTCTAGCTCCTCTCTTTATGGGCCAATTTGACCCTTTTTTCGAGGAAATCAAAAAGCGTCCTTTCAAAAAAGGACATTCAAGGATTAAAATGTTGTACGAAAAAAATTGCCGGAAAATTTCAGTGGGGGTCACCATTGACACCAAAGTTGACAAATAATGATCTTCCCGTTTAAATAGCAAAATTATAAGCCATCTTATAAAGGGTGATTTTTTAAGAGCTTGATAACTTTTTTTAAAAAAAAAACGCATAAAATTTGCAAAATCTCATCGGTTCTTTATTTGAAACGTTAGATTGGTCCATGACATTTACTTTTTGAAGATAATTTCATTTAAATGTTGACCGCGGCTGCGCCTCAAGTGGTCCATCCGCTTAGTCCAATTTTGGCATTTCCACGTTTTTGAGTAACAGAGGCCCAATTGCTGCGAACGGCGACGAATCGATAATTGATGGTCATCATTAACATTGGCCGATACAGCTGCGATATTTTCTTCAGTTCGTACTCTACGTAAGCGTCTTGGTGGTTTAATGTCCAACAATGTAAATTTGGTGCGAAATTTAGTCACAATAGCCCGAATAGCCGCTTCAGTGGGTCGATTAAACTGACCATAAAATGGAAGCGTGCGATGAACTTTCTTAACAGAGCACGCATTTTGATAATAAAATTCAATGATTTGCAAGCGTTGCTCGTTAGTAAGTCTATTCATGATGAAATGTCAAAGCATACTGAGCATCTTTCTCTTTGACACCATGTCTGAAATCCCACGTGATCTGTCAAATACTAATGCATGAAAATCCTAACCTCAAAAAAATCACTCTTTACAACAAAAATACTGGGGTTAAAATTGGTCTATTTTTTTTTTGGGAAGATCGATCTTTTTCGACAAAACGGCCAACATTTATCCTTTTTCACTCTTATTTTAGCCGTTTCTAAAAAGTTTTCTAGATTTAGGGTATATCATGTTATCAAATTCCACCATATTGCCGTTTATAGCATTTTGCTTCTAAATTCAGGCTAAAATAAGAGTGAACAAGTAAAAACGGCGTTAAGTTCGGCTGGGCCGAACTTTATATACCCTCCACCATGAATTGCATTCCACAGAGGTTGTCGGTTTTCGTAGAAGTGCAGTAATATTACAGGAAAATATACATATTTTTAACATAGCCAAACCAAAACAAATACAAATATCGAAAAAATAATTGTATAAATAAATATGATATTTTAATTATTTCAAACCATTATTTATTTCAAATCAAAAAATAAATATTCTTATATTTATATTTTTAAAAAGCTTAAATAGCATAAATATTGGAAGATAGTTGGTGCTACAGTTGGTTGTATTTCCATTCTATTTTAATTCCAAAAGTACAAATGTTGAAAATACATTATCAGACGTACATGTGCAAAGTGCAAAATAACCTAACTTCATGATTCAACCAATTTTTGCCGTAAAAGGAAAATTACGAATTTGGTAAAAAACTTTTTATTTTGCGTGTCTATGCAGTCAGAGGAATGTATAAACCGAATTCCATGATTCCATCTGCGCCCATTTGGTAGGTACCATATTTACCCCCTTGACATTTCTACGCAATTAGAATTTCATCATTCTAGCTGTAGTCCTTTAGTTGGTACTATTTTTATCCCTCTGTACCATTGTATCCCTTGAACGTACGAATTTCGAAAAATCCGTTTATTTTCCGTGTCCGTAGTCAGAGGAATGTATACTCCGAATTTCATGACTCAAGCTGTGGTCATGTGGTGGGTACTATTTTTATCCCCTTTTTCTACTTTGACCCCAAAAAGTACAAATTTCGAAAAATCAGTTAATTTCCCGTGTCTACACAGTCAGAGGAATGTATACTCCGAATTTCATGACTCCAGCAGCGGTCTTTTGATTGGTACTATTTTTATCCCCTTTTTTCATTTTAACCCCAAAAAGTACGAATTTTAAAAAATCCGTGTATTTTACTTGTCTATGCAATCAGAGGAATGTATAAACCGAATTTCATTATTCTTGGTACAGCCGTTTGGTTGGTACCATTTGTATTTAGATTAGAGGATTAGAGGAATGTACACACCGAATTTCGTGTTTCTAGCTGTTGTCGTTTAATATGTACCATTTTTATCCATTTTTTGCCCCATTTAACCCCCTACAAATAAGAATGACTTTATGCTTAAATACGCTAAAATATTAGGGATTATTATGGGTATTCTTAGTCCTTGTGAGGGAAAAATTTTTGCCTTTGGGCCGATTTTGCCCCATTTCAATCCCAACCGATCTACGACTATAAGACGCATTTATGGAAAATTTGAACGTTCTAGCTCCTTTCGTTTAGATGCTAGCGTGCTTTCAACAGACGGACGGACGGACATGGCTAGATCGTCTTAGAATTTTATGACGATGAAGAATACATATACTTTATAGGGTCTCAGGTCGATATTTCAAGTAAATTGTAAAATTTATTGTAAATATAAATTGTAAAATTTTTGACAGAATTTTTTCAGAAACCCAGATAGAGAAAGTTGAAATAAATGCAATTGCAACCGCGAATTTTGGATTTTTGCAACAATCGCAGCTTTTTTCGCGAAAATCCGGATTCGTTGGATTGATCGCGAGAAAATTACAAAACAAAAATGTGCCGCAAAATTAAAAATTTCAAAAAATATCCAATTTGTACTTTTTGTTTGCCGTGCTCTACCGAAATAACCACATTATTTGTCAAAGATGACCAATCTTCCCAAAAATATGTTAAATGTCCTTTTTGAAAGGACGCTTTTTGATTTCCTCGAAAAAAGGGTCAAATTGACCCATACAGAGAGGGTTAAGATCTTCCACAAAAATGATCCCCATAAAATTCCACTATATAGTTCTGACAACAAGAATTCGCTCAGACATTAACTTACAAAACTTTTATAATGCTCCCATCGACCAAAAAATGAAAATTTTGACCCGCAATAAATTGAAACTCAGACCAGCTGGACTATAAGTTTATGCTACAAAGTTGATCTAATCAACAAGCCCTTTCAGAAATATAGGGTCGCTATCCTGTTCCATTCAAAAAGTCTTAATCTGTTGGACAGTGTTATTATAGACCCATTTTCAACCAAGCCTCAAAATTTACAGAATAAATAGATGATTAAATAAAAAATCGAGAAAACCGAAATGAATTGCAGCTTCATTATTCGCGCTAGGTTTCCAATTGGCCAATTACCATTCAGCACTGCTATCACTCTTGATACGTTTCTTCTAATCTGGCTTAGAAGGTCTCTGGTAGAGATGGGCGCGTGAGTGATTTCTGACTCACGTTCACGCACGCTCACGAAGGGAAAATTTTGAATCACGCACGTTCACGCACGAAGATTTTTTCGTCGATCACGTTCACGCACGCTCACGTGAGTAAAATAATTTTTACTCACGATCACGCGTGATTCACGTAAATCACGCAAACAATTTCCACAATTCTAAATCAAAATGAGTAAATGCCGCGCAAATCCGAAAATTATATTATTAAAATCACACTACTTTTACAATTTTAATCTAAAATTCACATTTTTAAAGTAGTATACAAATTAAAATGTGTGTTATATCGTATTAGTGTCTTTTTTGAAGGAAAAAAATTAGTAGATGAAATATTGAATGATAAATATTCCCAAAGCATTCATTCCGCGAAATAGTATTTAGTTTGACTTTGTTCTTGCTCAGGTATTAAAGTTGCTACCTATACCTATGTATACATGGAACAATCTAATCTAATACATGAAAACAATCTAATAGCAAATATCCAACAAAATGAATGACAATGTAAAGAGTGATTTTTTTGAGGTTAGGATTTTCATGCATTAGTATTTGACAGATCACGTGGGATTTCAGACATGGTGTCAAAGAGAAAGATGCTCAGTATGCTTTGACATTTCATCATGAATAGACTTACTAACGAGCAACGCTTGCAAATCATTGAATTTTATTATCAAAATGCGTGCTCTGTTAAGAAAGTTCAGAAAGAAAGAAATTGTGTTCAGCGACGAAGCTCATTTTTGGCTCAATGGGTACGTAAATAGGCAGAATTGTCGATTTTGGAGTGAATATCAGCCAGAAGCATTGCAAGAGCTACCAATGCATCCAGAAAAAGTCACAGTTTGGTGCGGTTTATGGGCTGGTGGCATCATTGGACCGTACTTCTTCAAAGATGATGCGAATCGTAACGTAACTGTGAATGGTGAGCGCTACCGTGAGATGATATCCAACTTTTTTTTGCCCAAAATGGAAGAACTGAACTTGGTTGACATGTGGTTTCAACAAGATGGCGCTACATGCCACACAGCTCGCGATTCTATGGCCATTTTGAGGGAAAACTTCGGAGAACAATTCATCTCAAGAAATGGACCGGTAAGTTGGCCACCAAGATCATGCGATTTGACGCCTTTAGACTATTTTTTGTGGGGCTACGTCAAGTCTAAAGTCTACAGAAATAAGCCAGCAACTATTCCAGCTTTGGAAGACAACATTTCCGAAGAAATTCGGGCTATTCCGGCCGAAATGCTCGAAAAAGTTGCCCAAAATTGGACTTTCCGAATGGACAACCTAAGACGCAGCCGCGGTCAACATTTAAATGAAATTATCTTCAAAAAGTAAATGTCATGGACCAATCTAACGTTTCAAATAAAGAACCGATGAGATTTTGCAAATTTTATGCGTTTTTTTTTTTTAAAAAGTTATCAAGCTCTTAAAAAATCACCCTTTATATGGTGGTAAAAACGCAAAAAGTATGTACAACTCACGCAAAAATCACGTGACTCACGCAGAAATTCGACTCACGCACATTCACGCACGAACTTTTTTTCGCTCCTCACGTTCACGCACGCTCACGTGAGTAAAATAAATAAATTTTGCTCACGATCACGCGTGATTCACGCAATTCACGTGAGTCGCGCCCATCTCTAGTCTCTGGTATTTTTATCGTTATATTGAGGTTCGTTTGGATATTTGACAAGTGTCTTTCCACATGAAATTAGCTCGGTCTAGGTCGTGCATGAAGATACCACTTTTAACAGACTATTAGTTGTGCGACCGACTCCGTAACGTGGGTACATATAGTAGATGCCATCCTCGCCAAATAGTCTGCTCGTTCGATCCTTATGTCCAGGGATACATATAAGACAGCACAGTCTGGACAGCACATCAATGCACTGACATAATAATGTAGATATTATGCGGTTAGATCTTAGAGACAAAAGGGCATCTTGACTATCTACAAAGAATCCTATGCGACCCGTTATGCCTTAAGAGGAAAGTCTGTTGTATGTTTCCATAATTGCGAAGACTGCCGTCTGAGAGCCGTTGCAGTTGTCTGGAAGTCGGAATGAACGAATTTCCTTCATAATATGTATGATTTTGTCTTAACCTCAGTGAAAATTTCATTAAATAGTCGCCAAAGAAGCATTTCATAAAATGCATGAAACATGTTTCATAAAGCACAAATCAATGAAAAGTGTTATAGAATTTATGAAACATTTCTTAGAAACTATGAAATGCAGTTCTTCAGAGCCTAAACACAACCATGTCGTTGTCGTATGGCGAACAACACGTTTGTATGTCTTTCTTATGGAAGAAAGCATTTTGTGGTCAACGGCGACAAGACCTCAAATTAAATTCTATTTTAATTTGTTGTCGTTCTGTCAATTATTGTTGCCACATGTTTTCTAAAATGTAAGGGCTGGCATCGTTTTTCTCTTATATTTGTGAAAAGTGCACAGTTTTCCATTAAAATTTTGACATTTCATATCAAAATTCGTTGAAAATTTTGTTTCAATATTTCAGTTGTCCTTACGTTTCGCACGTTATTTGCGGCATGTGCTAGGGTAATAACACAGCTAATAACATTTAAATCATCGTCGGCCATATTGAACTTTTTCACATTTTAATTTTTTATGAAACTGAATTCAGTTTAGACGGCAGACGATTGTGTTTGTTCGTCAAGAAGAAGTTCGTCAAACGTCATTCGACATGGTTGTGTTCGGCCTCTCATTCGAAGAACTTTTGTCATAAAAAATTCATTATTTTTCATAAACTACATTAATTTTATGAAAGAGTTTATACTGAAGAAAGGCAATAGGAAGGTGTGACTCGTTGACTAACCAATCAACACACACCGCCATTGCAAGAGTCTTAGCAATGAATGTGTATTTGACCTAAATCAGGTTTCACAGCGTTAATACAGTACAAATGAGAATTGCTAGCATTCAACGAACAAAGTCGACACACTAAAAATGTAGTTGTAGTCAAGCATTTCATAAAAACTATGAAATTCTGCATTATATTTACAAAGACATTTCATAACACAAATATCATTGGTTATGACATATTTCATAATATTTAATAATTGTTTCATTAATACTATGAAGTCTTTCTTAGATCTTATTAAACTAAGTTTCACTAATTTAATAATTTTGTTTTATGAAATATGAAATGTTTATGAAAAAAATTGTATGAAACATTTCATTTTATTTATGAATTTTTCATACATATTAAGAAAAAATTCACTAAATTTATGAAAAACGTTTTATGAAATCGCTTCATAAATATTATGAAGGAAAATTCTTTCAGTGTAGGCCAGCTAATTCTGATGAAAACACCGGAAGCGACCAGCTTTTTCTGAGAAGACACCGGAACCAACTACACAATCCATTTTGGAGCCGTCAGTGTATACTTCCGACTCATTCTCGACAATTGGGACATACCCCAGCGGCAGCGACAACGGCTTTGGGCATACCCCAGAGAAGAAAATCTTTACGCCCGGCCAAAGATTGGCATCGCAGAAAACCTTTACTCTGCGTAGACGGTGGATTTTTATTTTCTTTGAGTGTAGCCATCCCCCACTACACTTCATGTGGACACATGTGAAATGTTCTGATATCAAATCAAACATAATCTCTTCGAAATTCTTCAAATAATAAAAATAATTCTAGCATCGTCATTGTTGGGCAACGCAAGCGCCAAACGTCAAACGCACGTGGAATGATATTCCCACCGAATCGAACGTAAGACAATGAGTCTTACAACAAACGGATTCGCTGTGTAATTATATCGATTTAATATTTTTGGGCTTTTCTAATTTTGATTTCCTACTCCGTTCTTATGTAATCCCCCCACCCTGAGCATCTGGAATAAGTCTGCGTCAGAAATTCTCTACAATTTTACAGTTCCCACAGTCCCACGCCACTTTTGTGTAATGTTCTGAATGATCTTTGAAAAGTTTTTGATTTATAATTAAACGGAAATCCTCTGTGGCTATGACGCCCTGATTTAAGTGGGCAATTGATTGGATTGGTGTTTGTCGTAAATTACCCGTGATTTTATCTCTTACATCTTCCGGACTTCAAAGGTGTTCGGTGTGTTCCGCAGCAGCGAAGAGAACAGAGAACAGTGGCAGAATCAGGTCTTGTCTCTCAATTATTTGCTGATGGGAGTGTAGAAGGCACAGATAAAAGGAACTCATTTGTAGAGGATATTCTCAATGATGCCACAATTTTGTACAACACTAGGCAACAGTAATTTTGGACATGTGCCCATATGTCCCACATTTTATCAAAATTTTAAATTTCTGATTCATTCATAAATTGTTACTGAACTGAAACTCTGAATAGTAGATTTAAATTCCAGCCAGCGATTTGCCAGAAAATCGCCCGTTTAAATTAGTCTATTTTATTATAGTTTTTTTTTGATTTGCGAAATAATTTTGAGTTCTTCGACATGGCATTGTGTGTTAAGTCCAAAATTAATGACAGTTAATGGTAGTTTAAGCAAAAAAAACTATGCAAATATTTATCCAAAAGACACACTCCAACTCGAACGTATCTATATCATTGGATTTGCATAAATCAAATCGAAGACGGAGATCGAGAAAAACATTTGTCACTCTTTAAAGATGCCACAAAAACACAGAGACAAACAGTCAAAGAGTCCATTAATAATCCGTGATGTTTTGATTAATGTTTTGATTGTTTTACTATTTGATCAAGATTTATATGTATTTGTCCGTTTGTCTTCGGACCAAAGCCAGAGATTAATCAAATTTTCGAAATTATTGAAAGGTATTGTACAAAGTTTCATTCACCGCTGCCATTTGTATGGGCCAATAGCCTTTGATATCCGATGTAATTAATAATAAAGAACTTCTAATGGATCTAAATTCTTAGTAAAAATGAGGCTTCCGAAGAAGAGCAAGATATCCTCATCTTGTGATCCGGATGCTGTGTGGGAAAATCAGATAACTATCATGTTTCAGGCGGAAGTCTTCGTTATTAAGGAAGCATGCAGTAGACTCTCCGGGTCGCATAGGAATCCTTCTTGACAGTCAAGCTGCCCTTTTGTCTCTAAGATCTTACCACATAACATACACATTAGTAGGTCAGTGCATTGATGAGCTGTCCAGACTGAGCTGTCTTATGTGGATCCCTGGACATAGGGTTTGGGTATGGGAACGAACGAGTATACGACGTAGACACATGTCAAATATCGACACAAACCTGGCTTCGCTATAACAAAAAACGTACCAGAGACCTTCTAAGCCCGAGTAGAAGAAACGTATCAAGAGTGATATCAGTGCTGACGAGTCATTGGCCAATTGGAAACCATGCGCGAGAGCCCACTTAGACTATGGCAACAAAATAAAGGAAGCAGAATCTTTGAAGCCTGCAGTTCAGTAGTTTCTAATATGACGATACTTTCCGGGGCACAACGGCGCACATTGTATTATCAGCGGCAAAAACTCCCAAATTTCATGCGCCCAAATCGCAACTTTAATGATTGAATTTTGCAAAAGCATTTTCTAAAAGATTTTGCCAATATCGCTGTTTATTATACCCTACACCACTTCGTGGACTAGGGTATTATAAGTTAGTTCCGCGCCAAATGTTTGTAACACCAAGAAATAATCGAGCTAGACCCACCTTTAAGTATACCGATCGGCTTATAATCACCAGCTGAGTCGATTTAACGATGTCTGTCTGTCCGTCCGTCCGTCTGATGTCCATCTAAGCTTGTTCGCACTCTACAGATCGCATTTATTATCTGATTGTCATGAAACTTGACAGAAGTTTTTTTTCTGGCCAAGGACCATCGGTATTGAATTTGGAGGAAATCGGTTCAGATTGAGATATTTTTTCCGCCCTATAAAGCACGTATAGCACCCGATTTTCTTCAAATTTGGCTTAACACCTTATAATAAAACTAGAAATACCTATGGCGAAAGCGGGTTAAATCGGTTCAGATTTAGATATAGCCCCCATACAAATGTCGCTCCCGATTTGACATTTTCCGCTCTAGAAACGACATATTGTACCCGATTTTCTTTAAATTTTGCAGAACATCTTATAATCCAACTAGAAACACGTATGCAAAAATTGGGTAAGATCGGTTCAGATTTAGATATAGCCCACATTCAAATGTCGCTCCCGATTTGACTTTTTCCGCTCTAAAATCCACATATTGTACCCGTTTTTCTTTAAAATTGGCACAACATATTATAATCCAACTAGAAACACTTATGGTAAAATTGGGTAAGATCGGTTCTGGTTTAGATATAGCCCCCATACAAATGTCGCTCCCGATTTGACATTTTCCGCTCTAGAAACGACATATTGTACCCGATTTTCTTTAAATTTTGCACAGCATTTTATAATCCAACTAGAAACACGCATGCAAAAATTGGGTAAGATCGGTTCAGATTTAGATATAGCCCCAATACAAATGTCGCCCCCCCCCCTCTCCCGATTTCACTTTTTCCGCTTTAGAAACCACATATTGTACCCGATTTTCTTTAAATTTGGCACAGCATTTTATAATCGAACTAGAAACACCTATGCTGAAACTGGGTAAGATCGGTACAGATTTAGATATAGCCAACATTCAAATGTCGCTCCCGATTTAACTTTTTCCGCTCTAAAATCCACATATTGTACCCGTTTTTCTTTAAAATTGGCACAACATATTATAATCCAACCTATGGTGAAAGTGGGTAAGATCGGTTCAGATTTAGATATCGCCCTCATACAAATGTTGCTCCAGAATGTTTAACCGATTTTGACCAAACTTTACATATTATATTTCACCAATCATCAAATTTTGCTGATCATGGTATTTTTCAACCAGGAATACCTACCGTGAATGAGAAATATATAGGCCCATGTTTTGGACCAGGCCCAAAATGTAGTTATAGGCCCCCTTTTGAAATGTCGGTCCTATTCATCCTATTACTACTGTATAATTTGTATTTGTCTGTCGGATAATTGGATCAATTACCATATTATTAACCATATTCATTAAATATGACTAAAGATGAATTTAAAGTATAATTTATATGAACTACATAAAATTGCTCCCATGAAATAAATGGGTTTAGTAATCAAAGCGAGGTACATACGCAGGGAGTGGTGTAGGGTATTATATAGTCGGCCCCGCCCGACTTTAGCCTTTCCTTACTTGTTATTATTACCCCTCTTACCCCCACATTTTACATCGAAAGCTTTTCAAATTTTGCAGATTATATTATATTACAAACATTTGGCGGAACACTAACTAGTCAACGAAGTGGTGTAGGGTATAAAAAGGATAAACATGGAACCTTCATTCTGACAGTAGCTAGAAACATGAAATTTGGTGTGTGCCTTGCAATTATCATGCAGAAGCTCAATCATTATAAATGGAATTATTCTAGAAGAAGACGTGAAGCAAGCCATAAAATATTCAAAAGACAAAACGCCGGTATCATTCACGAAAAACTCAAGAATTACTTACATGATTTAATTGAAAACGATTTATTTTAAACAATAATTACTCAAACCGAAACAAATCTGAATGTATATAAACCAGTAGAATCAGTAGTCTGTGCTATGAAATTTAGTGCTAAACATCGGAAGAAAATTGCGATTTCGAAAACTAACTTTATGAAATGGAACTGAAACTAGAATAAAATAATATTTAACCGATCGACTCAGAATCACTTTCTGAGTCGATTTAGCAATGTTCGTCTGTCCATCTATTGTTGTAATCAAATTACAGGTCGCAATTATAGTCCAATCTTAACAAAAATTGGCACAAGTAAGTTTTGTGGACCAAGGACGAACGCTATTTAATTTGAGACATATCGGTTCAGATTTAGATATAGCCCACATACAAAAGTCGCTCCCGATTTGACATTTTTCGCTCTAGAAACCACATATTGGTCGCGATATTCTTTAAATTTGGCAAAACATCTTATAATCCAACTAGAAATCCCTATGCAGAAAGTGGGTAAGGGCGGTTCAGATTTAGATATAGCCCCCATACAAATGTCGCTCCCGATTTGATTTTTGCCGCTCTAGAAACCACATTGTACCCAATCTTCTTTAAATTTGGAACAACATCTTATAATCCAACTAGAAACACCTATGCAGAAAGTGGGTAAGATCGGTTCAGATTTAGATATAGCTCCCATACAAAGTCGCTCCCGATTTGACATTTTCCGCACTAGAAACCACATATTGTACCCGATTTTCTTTAAATTTGGCACAACATTTTATAATCCAACTAGAAACACCTATGCAGAAAGTGGGTAAGATCAGTTCAGATTTAGATATAGCCCCAATACAAATATTGCTCCCGATTTGATTTTTAAATCTTCTTTAAAATTGGAACAACATCTTATAATTCAACTAAAAAAAACTTATGGTGAAAGTGGGTAAGATCGGTTCAGATTTAGATATAGCCCAAATACAACGGTCGCTTCCAAATGTTTAACCGATTTTGGCCAAACTATACGTATTATATATCACCTATTTCGTTCCAGGTTTCAATATACTCCATACAAATGTACTTTCCGATTTCACATTTTTTGTTAAACACACACATTTACAGGATACAAAAATCATTCCCGTTTTCGCTTTTCACCGAATTGAATTGTGTTTTTACTTGTTTTTCTTAAACTCTCTTTTTATAAATTTAAAAAGAGTAAAAAATAAAAATATATTTTATAGTTTTTATACCCTCCACCTCCAGGATGGGGGTATATTCACTTTGTCATTCCGTTTGTAACACCTTAAGATATTCATCGGAGACCCCATAAAGTATATATATTCTGGGTCGTGGTAAAATTCTAAGACGATATAGCCATGTCCGTCTGTCTGTCTGTCTGTTGAAAGCACGATAGCGGCCGAACGAAAT
This sequence comes from Polietes domitor, assembly GCA_947397865.1. NCBI lineage: Eukaryota > Metazoa > Arthropoda > Insecta > Diptera > Muscidae > Polietes > Polietes domitor. The sequence continues at coordinate 126,572,726 of OX377618.1, forward strand.
GAGCTAGGAGGTTCAAAATTTTCCTAAATGTGTCTTATGGTTGCAGATCGGTTGGGATTGGAAGTGGACGAAATCGGCCCAGAGGGAAAAATTTTTCCCTCACAAGGACTGAAAATACTCCTAATATTTAGAGTATTTCAGCCTGTTTTTTTAACATATTAGTTTGTATTTACATAAAAGGGCACCATAGAGTGATTTTTATTTGTAGGGGGCGAAATGGGACGAAAAGGGATAAAAATAGTACCTATCAAACGACAACAGATAGAAACACGAAATTTGGCGTGTACATACCTCTAATAGAGTAGACATAATATAATATAAAAGTATTTTTTCTAAATTCGTACTTTTAAGGGGTTAAATGGGGATAGAGGGATAAAAATAGTACCAACCAAACGGCTGCACCTAGAATAATGAATATTCCTCCGATTGCGTAGACACATAAAATAATTGAAATTTTCGAAATTCGTATTTTTAGGGTATAAAATGGAAAAAGGGGATACAAATTATACCAAATAAATGGATGCAGCTAGAACCATGAAATTCGCAGTATACATTCCTCTGACTGAGTGACACGAAAAAAACGTTTTTCCAAATTCGTACTTTCAAGGGATTCAATGGGAGCAGAGGGATAAAAATGGTACCAACTAAAAGGCTACAGCTAGAATGATGAAATTTTCGAAAGTCGTATTTATAAGGAGTAAAATGCGAAAAAGGGGTATCATGGAATTGGGTATATACATTCCTGTGAGTGCATAGCCAAGTGAAATAATATTTTTTTCCAAATTTGTACTTTATTTTGTTGCTTTTACGACAAAAAATGGTAGAATCATGAAGTTGTCTTATAATGCGTACGTGAGAGATAAGGTATTTATACACTCCACGATAGTATTATGTCTTTGTGCATTTGTTTGTAACACCCAAAAGGAAACGAGATAGACCCATTGTTAATTATACCGATCGTCTTAGAATCACTTTTTGAGTCGATTTAGCAATGTCCGTCTGTCTGTCCGTCCGTCCGTCCATCTATTCTTGTAATCACGATACAGGTCGCAATTGTAGACAGAACCAAATGAAACTTTGCACAACGATGTTTTTCGGGATAAGGACGAACGCTATTTAATTTGAAGAAAATCGGTTCAGATTTAGATATAGCCCCCATACGAATTTCACTCCCGATTTGACTCTTTTCACTCTAGATACCACATATTATAACAGATTTTCTTTAAAATTGGCAAAACATCTTATATTGTAACTAGAAACACCTGTGGTAAAAATGTGTTAGATCGGTTCAGATTTATATATAGCTCCCATACAAATTTCTCTCCCGATTTGACTTTTTCCGCTCTAGATACCACATAATGTATCAGATTGTCTTCAGATTTGGTAAAACATCTTATATTTCCACTAAAAACACCCATGGTGAATATCGGTCAGATCGGTTCAGATTTATATATAGCTCCCATACAAATTTCGCTCCCGATTTGATTTTTTCCGCTCTAGAAACCACATATTGTATCAGATTGTCTTCAGATTTGGCAAAACATCTTATATTTAAACTAAGAACATCTATGGTGAAAATAGGTCAAATCGGTTCAGATTTAGATATAGGCCCCATACAAATGTCGCTCCCGATTTGAATTTTGCACTCTAAAAACCATATATTGTACCCGATTTTCTTTAAATTTGGGACAACATCTTATAATCCAACTAGAAACACTATGCAGAAATTGGGTAAGATCGGTTCAGATTTAGATATAGCCCCCATACAAATGTCGCTCCCGATTTGACCTTTGCCGCTTTAAAAGCCACATATTGTGCTCGATTTTCTTTAAATTTCGCACAACATCTTATAATCTAACTAAACAAAACTATGGTGAAAGTGGGTAAGATCGGTTCAGATTTAAATATAGCCCAAATTCAAATGTTGCTCCCATAAGTTTAACCGATTTTGCCCAAACTATACATTTTATATTTCACCTATTTCATTCCAGGTTTCAATATATCCTCATACAAATGTCCTTTCCGATATAAAATTGTTTGTCAAATACATACATTTACAGGATACAAAAAACCTTCCCGTTTTCACTTTTTCACCGAATTGAATTTTATTCGGATTGAAGGTGGAGTGTATCATAGAGTCGGCCCGCCCGACTTTAGCCTTTCCTTACTGGTTTTAAAATGTATACTTTTGAATTTAAAATAGATGGAAATACAACCAACCAAAGGACTGCAGCTGATAATACCCCAATATTTAGGGTATTTATGATTGCTGCCTTATATTTACTTTATGAATTGAAGTATTATATCCATTCTATATATACATAGTATAAAAATATTAATAGCCTTGGTTTATTAATTATATTTCTGATTTTCATACTTTTGAAATTTGTTGCGGACATTCCTATTGTAGCTTGGAAGCACCACAAAGAAAATAAAAGTTTTAGCGGGCGAAATGGGACAAAAAGGGGTAAAATATGGTACCAATGATACGATAACAGCTAGAATCATGAAATTCGGTGTGTACATCCCTCTAATTGCATAGACACGTAAAATAGAGGGATTTTTTGAAATTCGTACTTTTAAGGGATATAATTGAAAAAGAGGGATACAAATGACTATGAAGACTCGAAACAAAAAGGTTTTTTTTCGAAATTTGTACATTTGGGCGGAGAATGGGGCGAATGGGGATATCTTTAAAATTTGCACTTTTCTTATCAAAATAATACAGTCAGTTTGTCTGTATCTGAAAATGCTTCTCTCTAATGGCGACTGACAATCGCCTAATATTTAGTCATGTTCACTTTCACAATTACAGCATTGTAATTATTTATAGTAGTCGATTTTAAACAGTGCGCATAAGTATACATTATAGTTTGAAATAGTAAACAAATATAGTGATGTGCATAAAAATATCACAATTTTCGTAATATGGTACTGTACTTCTATGTAAAGTCAACATCCTTTAATCTGCTGGTAATACTATGGAATGCACTCTGTGGTGGAGGGTATATAAGATTCGGCCCGGCCGAACTTAACGCCTTCTTACTTGTTACTTTTGGTTTACTTTTTCCGTCACAAACAAAATATTGAAACTCTTTCTTAAACCGAATGTAATATTTCATTACCAGAATGATCAGTGCAGGGTTAATTTTCAGAAAACAAATTTTGCTAAAAATTAACCCTCTCCTGCCCGAATTTTCGTTTTAATAAATTTATAAAACTTACTATGCTTTTTGGTATGGGGGTATGGGTCTAAATATGATTTCTATAGAGTCTTGGGGTTCTAATTCATACAAGACATGGATATCAGGATGTTTCTTAAAATCATTATACTGCAGATATCGGTTAAACAAAAAAATATTTTTAAATGTTTCTTCATTTTAATAATCTTTGCTATATATCACTTCGAATAACAAAGGGAGTTTTTCTTGTACTCGAAGAAATCCAATAAAAATAAGAAGAATTTCTAAACAATTTCGAATTACAGGAAACTCTAAGAAGTGAAATTTGAGACTTCACTTTTAGTTTCATCGTCCTACGCAGACCCATGTTACCGAATTTGTTGGTTCTCTTTTAAATATTCCTTGTTACATATGTAAATAAAAATAAAAATTATCAATTTTGCAAAATATGTGATTTCAAAGATTTTATAGGACTAACTCGTTGCCTATAGGCAACATTGGCCATGAAAGGGTTAAGTAGATGGGAAGCTATCTGCATTGTTTCTATTGTTTCAGTTATATTTGGTTCATAAAGTTATGTTGGTCAACCATCAAAAGAATGAAACACATCAAGAATGATCTTAGAGTGTTTTGGGATGATATCATGTACTGATGTAATCCTTTTAAAAGACTAAAACAAAAATTAAAAGTTTGTAAAAAGTAACCGAAATTATCATTGATTATGAATACGTTTTAGAGTACTCCCGAAGACCTTGTTGCGTTGGAATCCGTTTACCCACGCAGATCGAAGAGATTGTGGTCCACCGACAACGTGAAGACATTCCACCGATGCCGAAATGGGTTTGAAAACTCCATAAAGGAGATATAAGCCGGTTCGTGAAGCCGTGAATTTATTCCACTTTTTTAATTCTTTAGTTTTTAACTGATAATTTATTAGATTACCTATGTCATTTTCACGTTTAGAATAAAGTATTTCCTATTATTTCCTACGTTTCGTAGCAGCAGACAAAAAATGCATTCCATTTTGCACACAAATCAATGCAAAACTCAACAAAATTTACATAAAATTATTTTTGTTTGACAAATTTCATTTCTAATCGGTCTTGAGAGATATTGAAGAAGCTCACCGAACAAAAACACAAAACAAAAACTGACAAGATATTATCACCATAATTAATTACTTGCCATTATGACAAATATTGTCATAATTATGAGTGAGGGGTGCTTTTATGCGTTTTTTTATTATTTTTATTTGTTCGCTGAAAACGGTTGATTATGTTCGTTTTTTTTTGTCTCAGTTGCTGTGGTTAATTAAGTTTTTATAAACACAGCCAAAGACTCAAAAATGTCCGTTCGCCTTAGATGTCTTTATTACAAATATTATTGTATTTAGGATAGGGAACAAAAAAGTCAAAGGAGACAAGCTAATTTAACGACCCCATAGATCCCGATGAAATTATTAATTACATTGATGGGGTAATTAAACCCAAATTCGCTGATAATCGCTATTAATCATTTGTCGCCTCATCTTGAATGAAATATCTACAAATATATGTGTAATTAAAAATAGACAATTGAAGATGTAACTGATGAAGGCATATATTTGCACCTACGGCAAGGCATTGTGTGCGTTGCAAAAAACATTTGCACGAGTTTGGACTGATAAGTGTGGTGATTAAAGTTTGTGGTATATTCTAGAGGGTGTTTATACCAAAGTACAAAAGTTTCAGTTGGATTGGGCCTTCAAATGGTAGCGAGGATTAACTAAAATTTGTTCACTTAGCCTGCATAAAACTATCCGATAGTTCATATTACAATTGAATCAAATGACATACAGCTGAAACTATAGGTGAAATAGGTGAATGGCACCGGTATAAAGGCCATATCAAAGAAGAGAGTATGTGCTAAAAATACCTTAAATTTCAAGTTTCTATCTGTATTAGTTTAGTACTAACGAACATTTTAAATTGTGCCTCTTAAAAGGCAAAATATAAATAAATTAGAAAAACTAAGCGGTAAATTTGAAAAAGAGGTTAATGCTGAACTAATATAGTTATAAGTAAGATATTTTAAGTATTTTTAATAGATATCCTCCTCTTCAATTTGACACTAATACCGCTATCATAGGTTGTGAACACGTATATAAAATAATTTTTTGAAAAATTGTATCCTTTGACATTTTAAAGTCTTGTGAAGTCAAAAAATATTTTTTGTAAATTCGTTAAAAACATTTATGTCGTAGCCGCCGACCAGAAGAAAAAATATTTTTAATTTTGAGTAACAAAACTAACCCTTTGTTAACGTTTTTGTTATCGCAGGTTGTTATGCAGACTTAAAGTAAAACATCCCTAATAATTATTAAAAATTCAGAAGCTCCATTCAAATCATGCTGCAATTTATACTTTATACTTTTAAATATGTGCTCCAAATTTGCAATAATTTTCAAATCTATATATAAAAGAGTTGCGTTACTGACTGACTGACTTACTATTGACCAGCCCCCATACCAAACGGCTGAAGCAAGGGTCATGAAATTCCCAAATATGGTTTTACGAAATTCGTACTTTTAGGGGGTAAAATGGCCCAAAAAGGGATAAACATCGAATCTTCGTCCTGACTAAATGGCAGTAGCTATAAACATGAAATTCGGTGAGTTCATTGCAAGGACCATGCAGAAGAGCTACAAATAGGAATTTTTCGAAATTTGTACTTTTAAGGGAGGAAAGAGACAAAAAGGAATAAAAATGGTACCAATTTAAGAAATGCAGGTAGGATCGTGAAAATCGGTATTTACATTCCTCTGACAACGTAGACTTGCAATACGAAATTTGTACTTATAAGGGGTGAGCGGGACAAAAAGGGATAAAAATGGTACCAACTAAAGTATTCCAGCTACGAATCTTGAAATTTGATATGTAAGTTCTTCTGTCCATGTAGAAGCGCAGTAAAATTGGATCTTTCAAAATGTATACTTATAAGAAGTGAGCGAGACAAAAAGGGATAAAAATGGTACCAACCACGTAGAAGCGGAATATAAATACATTTTGTACTTTTAAGGGTTGCGCGGGACAAAAAGGGATAAAAATGGTACCAACTAAAGTATTGCAGCTAGAGTCTTGAAATTTTTATATGTAAGTTCTTCTGACCATGTAGAAGCGCAGTAAAATAGGATTTTTCGAAATTTGGACTTATAAGAAGTGAGCGGGACATAAAGGGATAAATATGGTACCAACTAAAGTATTGCAGCTATAGTCGTGAAATTCGGTATGTAAATTCCTCTGACAACGAAGAAGAACAAATCCATATTGATTTTTCGAAATTTGTACTTTTAAGGGGAGAGCGTGACAAAAAGGGATAGAACTTTAGGATTACAGCTACAATCATGAAATTTAGTATGTAAATTCCTCTGACCATGTAGATGCGTCACCGAAATGGATTTTTTTCGAATAAAAGGCTCTACGGTTGTAATTTTGTGCTAAAAACTGGGTAGAAAATAATAAAAGATGGGAGTTTAGCTAAAACAGTGCACATCGAGAAGCACATTCCTTTGACTGTATATGAGTGCTATGTTTCCAATTTACTATTTTAGAAAAGACAAGTAAGAAGGCGTTAAGTTCGGCCAGGCCGAATCTTATATACCCTCCACCACGGAGTGCATTCCACAGTATTATCAGCAGATTAAAGGATGTCGACTTTACATAGAAGCACAGTACCATATTACGAAAATTGTGATATTTTTATGCACATTACTATATTTGTTTACTATTTCAAACTATAATGTATACTTATGCGCACTGTTTAAAATCGACTACTATATATAAATAAAATGCTGAAATTGTGAAAGTGAACACGGCGAAAATATTAGGCGATTGTCAGTCGCCATTAGTGTTTGGGGTCCGGGAATTCCCGAATCGTTTTTCCCGGGAATTCCCGGGAAAAAATTTTAAATTTCCCGGGAATACGGGAAATATTAAAAAAATAATTTATTTATTATGTTGATCAATAATTTAATGTTACTATATAAATTGGAATTTTTAGATGTATTTCAAATTCATATATGTATTTACATTACTGACAATAATAAGTATTTGTTGAGTATTTTATATTACTACAAACAAAACTTTTTTATGCGAAACCCAGCTAGGGGAATAAATATACTTTTTTTGAGGCTATTTGCAGGATCTTTATTGTGAAATAAAAATATCATGTCGACAATACTATGGCTTACATAATGTAAATTTTATTGTTTTCCTAGAAGAATCGAGGTGAACATATTCTTCAAGAACAATTTACTGTACATATGTAGCCAGGAATACAATAATAATTGTTCGCCTGGAATCTTTCAAGAGATATATAATAGGAATATACATAAATGCTACGGTGTATTTCAATGGCCATTTCTAAGAATGACTGGACTATTTCAATATTTTTATTTTTTATGAATTTATTAAATTAATATTAATTTTTCATGTTTCTATTGTTTTTACAGTTTAGAATATTCCACCCTGTTTCTATAAAATATTTTTGTCTCCGGACGAATGAATATTCTAAATTAAATGTGTCATAACATTCTCCGTCATATGAGTTATTTGTTTCCTTAATCGTTTTCAATTTTGAATCTAGTGTAGGTGTCAATCACTTCTACCTCCGATATAAATGTCCAATTCTGACGATTAGTCTACACCTTTTCAAGTTTATAATGAGCAAATGTAATTTATAATCAGAATATGTAAGTTCATGATGAGAAATGTAAATTCATAATAGGAGCATGATAATTCATAATCAGCACTGCAAATTCGTAATGTGAAATGTAAATTCATATTGAGAAATATAAATAAATAATAATAATATACTATCAATTTGTATGAGATATATAAATACAAAATGAGAAAATCCAAATTGATAATGAGAAAATATAAATTCTTATTCAGGAATATATATTCATAAAATATAAATTCATAATCAGGAACTGTAAAATTTATAATCGCAGCTATGTATGTACGTTTTTCTATGTATATTTTCGTAGAAGCACATTTTTTATCAATGTTCTCATGATAAATTTACATTTTTTATGAGTTTATATTTTTTCATTATGAATTCATATTTTCTGAATATGAAAACGTATTTTCTGATTATGAATTTGGATTTTCTGATTATAAACTTGTATATTTTATTATGAAATGGTATGTTCCTATTATGAATTAATTATTCTCAATATAAATTAACAATTTTCATTATGAATTTATATTTCTCATTATGAATTAACATGTTCCTATTATAAATTTACATTACCCATTATGAATTTATATGTTCCTAATATGAATTTACATTTCTCAATATAAATTTGTATGTTCCTAATATAATCTTGAAAAGGTGTAGAGTAAAATATTTTTAAAATGAAAAATAATTTGTAAAATATTTTGACAATAACATTCGTTTTTAATTTGTAATATGACAGTACTGAAAAACCAGTTATTATATGTTGATATTTTAAACCATATTGGACATACCTATAAAAAAATTACTTTTTCCCGGGAATTCCCGGGATTCCCGGGAATGAAATTTTTCATTCCCGTTTTCCCGGGAAATGAAAAAAGTCCGGGAAACCCCAAACCCTAGTCGCCATTAGGGAGAAGCATTTTCAGATACAGACAAAGTGACTGCATTATTTTAATAAGAAAAGTACAAATTTTAAAGATATCCCCATTCGCCCCATTCACCGCCCAAATGTACAAATTTGGAAAAAAAAAACTTTTTGTTTCGTGTCTTCATAGTCAGACCACCGAATACGCACCGAATTTCATAATATCAACTTCAGCGGTTTGGTAGATCCCATTTTTATCCCTCTTTTTAATTATATCCCTTAAAAGTACAAATTTCGAAAAATCCCTCTATTTTACGTGTCTATGCAATAAGAGGGATGTACACACCGAATTTCATGATTCTAGCTGTTGTCGTATCATTGGTACCATATTTTATCTCTTTTTGTCCCATTTCGCCCGCTAAAACTTTTATTTTCTTTGTGGTGCTTCCAAGCTACAAGAGGAATGCCCGCAACAAATTTTAACTGTATGAAAATAAGAAATTTAATTAATAAGCCAAGCTACCAATATTTGTATACTGTATATATATATAATGGATATAATACTTCAATTCATAAAGTAAATATAAGGGAGCAATCATAAATACCCTAAATATTGGGGGACAGAGATAGTTTTTTCAGCTACAGTCGTTTGGTTGGTTGTATTTCCATCCTATTTTAATTTCAAAAGTATAAATTTTGAAAATATTTACCTTATCTCTCACGTACGCAGTATAAGATAACTTCATGATTCTACCATTTTTTGTCGTAAAAGCAACAAACGAATTTGGGAAAAATATTTTACGTGGCTATGCAGTCAGAGGAATGTACACACCGAATTCCATGATTCTATCAGCGGTAATTTTGTTGGTACCATTTTTTCCCCTTTTTCCAATTTTGCCCCCTCAAGAGTACGACTATCTAAAATCTCTTTATTTTACGTATCTACACAATTAGAGGGATGTACACACTGAAATTCATCATTTTCATCATAGCTGTATTCGTTTAGTTGGTACTATTTTTATCCCCTGTAGCCATTGTATCCCTTGAAAGTACGAATTTGGAAAAAACGTTTTATTTTTCGTGTCTACGCAGTCAGAGGAATGTATACTCCGAATTTCATGATTCTAGCTGCTGTCATTTGGTAGGTACTATTTTTATCCCCTTTTTCCATTTGAACCCCAAAAAGTACGAATTTTGGAAAGTTCTTTTATTTTACGTGTCTACGCAATCAAAAGAATGTATATATCGAATTTCACTATTCTAGGCGCAGCCGTTAGGTTGGTACTATTTTTATCCCTTTTGCCCCATTTAACCCCTTTAAAGTACGAATTTAGAAAAAATACTTTTATATTATTTATCTACTCTATTATAGGAATGTACACGCCAAATTTCGTGTTTCTATCTGTTGTCGTTTGAAAGGTACCATTTTTATCCCTTTTTGTCCCATTTCGCCCCCTACAAATAAAAATCACTATATGGTGGCCTTTTATACTATAAAGGGAATGCGCATTGTGAATATCAATTAAATACAAGCTAATATGTTCAAAAAAACATGCTGAAATACTCAAAATATTAGGGGTATTTTCAGTCCTTGTGAGGGAAAAATTTTTCCCTCTGGGCCGATTTCGTCCACTTTCAATCCCAACCGATCTACAACCATAAGACACATATAGGAAAAATTTGAACCTCCTAGCTCATTTCGTTCGGCCGCTATCGTGCTCTCAACAGACAGACAGACGGACATGGCTATATCGTCTTAGAATTTTACCACGACCCAGAATATATATACTATATGGGGTCTCCGATGAATATTTCGAGGTGTTACAAACGGAATGACAAAGTGAATATACCCCCATCCTGGAGGTGGAGGGTATAAAAAAATGAAAAACTTTGATTCTTCTTGTGGATTATTTGTATTTGGTCTTTTAATTTTTATACCCTCCACCTCCAGGATGGGGGTATATTCACTTTGTCATTCCGTTTGTAACACCTTAAAATATTCATCGGAGACCCCATAAAGTATATATATTCTGGGTCGTGGTAAAATTCTAAGACGATATAGCCATGTTCGTCTGTCTGTTGAAAGCACGATAGCGGCCAAACGAAATGAGCTAGGAGGTTCAAATTTTCCCTAAATGTGTCTTATGGTTGCAGATCGGTTGGGATTGAAAGTGGGCGAAATCGGCTCAGAGGGAAAAATTTTTCCCCCACAAGGACTGAAAATACCCCTAATATTTTGAGTATTTCAGCATGTTTTTTTGAACATATTAGCTTGTATTTAATTGATATTCACAATGCGCATTCCCTTTATAGTATAAAAGGCCACCATATAGTGATTTTTATTTTTTGGGGGGCGAAATGGGAAGAAAAGGGATAAAAATAGTACCTATCAAACGACAACAGATAGAAACACGAAATTTGGCGTGTGCATACCTCTAATAGAGTAGATACATAATATACAAGTATTTTTTCTAAATTTGTACTTTATTTATTTATTTATTTTTTTATTTATTATGAATTACAATACAAAGTAAATTTATATTATAATTTTGGGTCAAGGGATTTAGCCGGGTGACTAAGACCATTGTAGCTAGTTGTTGCAGCGACAGACCAGAGCCTCTGGTGGGAATCGAACCCACAACCCCCACGCTGATAGTCGAGCACGCTACCAACTCGACTACCGGAGCGCTCAATGTGTACTTTTAAGGGGTTAAATGGGGATAGAGGGATACAAATAGTACCAACCAAACGGCTGCACCTAGAATAATGAAATTTGGTGTATATATTCCTCTGATTGCGTACACACATAAAATAAAGAAATTTTCGAAATTCGTACTTTTAGGTTGTAAAATGGAAAATGGGGATAAAAATTGTACCAAACAAATGGATGCAGCTAGAACCATGATATTCGCGGTATACATTCCTCTGACTGAGTGACACGAAAAAAACGTTTTTCCAAATTCGTACTTTCAAGGGATTCAATGGGAGCAGAGGGATAAAAATGGTACCAACTAAAAGGCTACAGCTAGAATGATGAAATTATCGAAAGTCGTACTTTTAAGGAGTAAAATGCGAAAAAGGGGATACAAATGGTACCTCCAAAATGGTCGCAGATAGTATCATGGAATTGGTATATATATTCCTCTGAGTGCATAGCCACGTAAAATATTTTTTTCCAAATTCGTACTTTATTTTGTTGCTTTTACGACAAAAATGGTAGAATCATGAAGTTGTCTTTTACTGCGTACGAGAGAGATAAGGTATTTTCAAAATGTATACTTTTGAATTTAAAATAGATGGAAATACAACCAACCAAAGGACTGCAGCTGAAAATACACTCTCTATATAAAAATATTGGTAGCCTTGGCTTATTAATTAAATTTCTGATCTTCATACATTTGAAATTTGTTGCGGACATTCCTCTTGTAGCTTGGAAGCAACACAAAAAATAAAAGTTTTAGCTGGTGAAATGTGACAAAAATTATCCATTATCATATCATATGGTACCAATGCTACGACAACAGCTAGAATCATGAAATCAACAGTGTGTGCATCCCTCTAATTGCATAAACACGTAAAATAGAGGGATTTTTTCGAAATTCGTACTTTTAAGGGATATAATTGAAAAAAGAGGGATAAAAATGGGACCTTCCAAACCGCTGAAGTTGATATCATGAAATTCGGTGCGTATTCGGTGGTCTGACTATGAAGACACGAAACAAAAAGTTTTTTTTTTCCAAATTTGTACATTTGGGCGGAGAATGGGGCGAATGGGGATATCTTTAAAATTTGTACTTTTCTTATTAAAATAATGCAGTCACTTTGTCTGTATCTGAAAATGCTTCTCCCTAATGGCGACTGACAATCGCCTAATATTTTCGCCGTGTTCACTTTCACAATTTCAGCATTTTATTTATATATAGTAGTCGATTTTAAACAGTGCGCATAAGTATACATTATAGTTTGAAATAGTAATCTAATATAGTAATGTGCATAAAAATATCACAATTTTCGGTACTTCTATGTCGACATCCTTTAACCTGCTGGTAATACTGTGAAATGCACTCCGTGGTGGAGGGTATATAAGATTCGGCCCGGCCGAACTTAACGCCTTCTTACTTGTTTTAAGAATTGTGGTATCCCAAGATATCAAAAGTAACGGAATTAATTAAAAATCCATTTGGAATCTCTGTGTAACATCCGGGACATTTAAGAACTTTCCACTTTCAGACCACCCTCGTCATTCTAATGCCTCGATATTGGCCTGGGGAAGACCACCCTTCGGCTGAGGTATTGGATCGTTATTGGCCTTTATGGTGATACGGGTAATCGTTGTTTTTGCTGTTTTTTATTCGATAAACTGCCGTTTTTTCTCAGATGCGAAGACAAGAAATGTACGAGATGTTCGTTTTACAGTCAAGAGTCGTGATTAATTTGAATTCGTGTTTTATAAGGCCTTCTTGTTATCTGTTAAATACACTTTTTGTCCGTCCCGTCCCGTCCGTCCTTTTGTTTGTTTAGTTGTGTTTTTGCTTCTTTTCAATGAATTTTAATTATTGACACATTTAATAAAAACAATATATGTTTGTAATAATATTTTATTGTTTCTTTTTTATTCGCAAATCGATGTCCAGTTGAATTATTCTAGAGGTTGAGTGTTAAAAGCAATCGAAATAAAAAACCACAGCAACAGCAAATGAAGTGCTATGAACGATTACGCGAGTTGAAATCGATTAGTGTCGATTAGGTTGAAATGAGCGATGATGCTCAACAATAATCGCAACAATAACATTGATGAATATGGCGATGACATTGACTACACACCACTAATCAAGTGGATGTATGTATTTGTGTGGGTCAGATGAAAGGACAAAACAAACAGAAACTTCTACTCCAATACTTTGCGATTTAAAACGAGGTTCGGAAGAGAGCACTAAGAATCGGGTTTTGAGACAATAAAATCATATGACGCTTGACTAGTAATCGTTTTCACACGATCACTTCCCGGAGAGGCAATATTATTTCTAAGCAGTTAGACTTTTAAAATTTTTTATGGATTATTTGAATGCCCACAAAAGTTTGTGATGCAAGCCGGAAATAAAGTGTCCCACACTCTTTGAACATAAGTTGTGATTTCTGATACGACGCCCTTTTATGTTCCTCATCGGAACCGATCTGTAGTTATTATGGTTGTTATATATTTATGTATATTTATTTTGTCATTCCGTTTGCAACACCTTGAAATATTCATCGGAGACCCTTAATTATATATATTCTGCGTCGTGGTAAAATTCTAAGACTATATATCTGTCTGTATATTGAAATACCCCCAATACTTGATATTTGTCAAGTTCAATTCTTTTGTAGCATTAGTGTGAAATGGGACAAAAAGGGTTAAGAATGGTACAATGGTACAAACAAACGTCTACACAGTCATTCCTCTGAAAAATAAAGAAATTTTGCAAAAAAAATATTTTGAAAGGGAAAACGGGATAAAAATCATACGGCTGCAGCGATATATACTGGCTGCATAGACTCCAAAAAAAAAGCGATTTTTTGATATTAGCAACTTTATGGTCAAAATGGACAAAAAAAGTATAAAATATATACTGACCAAATGGCTTCAGCTACAATCATAAATTTTTTAAACATCCTCTGACTTTGTAGACACGCAATAAGGAAGGATTTTTTAATTTTACTCATGAGTCATTCCATGTCAAACGGTACGGTTTTTGACCTCGATAGCTGCGATTGTTTTGAAATTTGGAGTATGTTTTCTTCTCATAAAAATATTGTATACGTATTTTTGGAAAAAAAATTGAAAATTTTATTTCACGTGTTGTGACCAATTTAACAGTGAAAAAATACTACTTTTTATCGAAAGGTGTGTTCATTCAATCGCCATTAACTCCCGAAATACTTTACCGATTTTAATATTACTGTAAGTGAAGTTCAAAGTGATGATGTCATTAGTCCTTTCCAAACTAATAAAACCATGTCATTAAATAATCCTTCTTTGGACATTACTCCTTCTGGTTCCAGTAAGTTCTATTCTCCAACAAATACTCCTAACACATCCATCCCTCCTAAACAACTAAAAGTGGTACCATCAAAAAAGACTATTTTTGCTGCTGACACTTCAAAAGAAGATGTAGCATCATACGTTAAATCTAAGTTGGATGCCGATGTTGAAATTATCGTTTTTAAATTTAAATATACCGAGAAACGAAGTAAAGCTTCGTTTAAAATCATTGTTCCTGAAGACGTATTTGACTCTGTTGTTAATCCTGATTTTTGGCCGCCGAAAGCTATTATTCATGAATATGTTTATAGAGATAACATTCGATCAGATATTGTTCACTTACCATTGCAATCAAACGTTGTGTCAAAAAACTAATTTCTTTACTTTCTGATAATCATATTCATGTAGTTTATCAAAATGTTAGAGGATTAAATTCTAAATTATCTAAACTTTATACTAATAGTTATAATTTCAATTACCACTTAATTGTCTTTACTGAAACCTGGCTTCAGGATAAAATTTATAATTCAGAAATCTTATGTGAAAAATATCAGATATTCAGGTGTCATCGTTCTGATAAAATTAAAAAAACAGGCGGTGGGGTTTTAATCGCAGTCTCCATCGGGTTTCCTTCTGAACAAATTATACTGCCTTCCGTCGTTGATATTGAATTTGTTGCAATTAAAGTAAGGTTTAAGAATATAAATTTATTCATTTCATGTTCCTACATTCCTCCCGGCTCTGGTGCTGCACTTTACTCTAAACATGTTTCCGCAATACAGTCTTGTTGTTCTTGGAGATTTTAATCTACCTTCAATCACGTGGAATCAATCCTTTAATTCAAATATTCTTGTTCCAGTTCTTGCAAATAATTGCGTTAACGATTGCATTGGATCTTTGTTAAGTTGTGGTCTCTTTCAGATGAATAATGTATATAATGTATATGGCAGGCTTTTGGATTTGATTTTTGTTAATCATCCGTTGGAGGTTTCGCTGAACTCTTCTATTCCGGTTACATATCCCGATGACCGCTTTCATCCTACCATAGCTTTAAAAATCTTGCTTCCTTATATTTCATCTTCTCAAATTTCACAAAATGTTAGATATGAAAAAGTTTACTGCTATTCTAGAACAGATTATTCAAAACTTAATTTACTTTTATCATCTATTAATAGGAATGATATTTTGTCGTCCAAAGTTTTAGATGATGGGATAAATAATTTCTACAGTGTGTTACATGATTGCATCTCAAAATCAGTTCCTAAAATTTTCAAACATGATACTATTGGCCTACCTTGGAACAATTTTCATTTAGCTAAATCGAAGAATAAGAAAAATAAATTATTTAAAAAATACAAAAAAACTGATTCCTCTGCTGATTTTTATAAATATTCGATTGCAAGATCTGAATACAACATTGCGAACAGAAGTGCATACAAGAATTACATAATCACCATGAAAAATCAATTGAGAAATAACCCTAAATCTTTCTATAAGTTTGTAAATTCCAAACGCCGATCACGTAGTTTCCCTAACTCTTTAAAATTTGGTTCCATATTAGCAGATGATGATTTATCAATTAGCAACTTATTTGCAGACTTTTTCTCATCGACCTACTCAAATAAAAAATTTGATCGATTTATTCCTTATCCTTATAATATTGTTGAAGTTTCACCTATAAATGTTTCAATTATAAGCAGATTTACGGTTTTTGGAAAATTTGAAGGCATTAAATATCACATTTAATCCTGGTCCAGACGGGATCCCTAATAACATACTTAAATACTGTGCTGATACTTTATCATACCCTCTTTCAATAATATTTAATAAATCAATAAGTTTTGGATATTTACCACCTTTATGGAAGGAATCATATATAATCCCCCTTTTGAAATCTGGTAGCAAAATTGAAGTATCAAATTACAGAGGCATTGCAAAATTAAGTGCCATTCCGAAGCTATTAGAAAAACTTATGACTGATATGTTATCGCATCAAGTTTCCTCATTGTTGTCGCCCTGCCAACATGGATTCCGTAAATATCGATCAACTATAACGAATGTTTTGGAACTCACTACAGTTATAAATGATGGTTTTAGAAACCGAATGCATACTGATTCCATTTATACAGACTTTTGCAAGGCTTTTGATAAAGTAAATCACAACCTTCTGCTAATGAAAATAGATATGATGGGCTTTAGTAAAACATTATTATCGTGGTTAAAATGTTATTTAGATGGTCGAATTCAAAGAGTAAAATTTGGAAAAGCTCTCTCTCGAAATATAGTTGTATCATCCGGTGTACCTCAAGGAAGTCATCTTGGTCCGATTCTATTTACAATATTTATTAATGATCTTCCCTCTGTAGTTCGTCATTCTAATATTCTATTGTATGCCGATGATGTAAAAATATTTCGATTCTTTAAAGATCCCACTGAACAATGTTTTCTACAGTCTGATCTTAATAGTTTTCATGAGTGATGTAAAATTAATTTAATGGAACTAAATATGTTGAAATGCAAACATATGTCATTTTCTAGAGCTAGAAATTTAGAATTTAGGATGGAACTTCCGTACACTGTCTTCATATGAATTTAGGCTTGGCCTTATAAAGTTGCCTTCTTTGAAGAGTCGACGTACTATGTTGAACATTACTTTCCTTATGAATGTTATCCAGGGCAACATCCATTCCGAGCTTATTCTGAGTAGAATTATGATAAATATTCCGACAAGACCAACTAGATATTTTCAGTTGATCCACTATAATTATTTCCGTTCAAACTATGCCAATAATGATCCTTTGCGCCGCATGTTTGTTCAATTTAATAAATTCTATCACATTATTGAATTATCAGAAAACAAAAACTCTATTAAAAGAAAAATTATCCTGTATTTAAATACTTAATTTGTAGTATCTAAGTGTATATATGTATATGTCTTTAGTCTGTAAGGATATTTGTATCTATAGACTTAATAATAATAAAAAAATTGTTGTGAAGGTAATTTCAATTAAATATTGATGTGGTGCGTTAGCAGGGCTAGATTTTTTTTAAGTTTTTGCAATTTTAATTCTTTTATTTTGATTTTCGAAATGATTGCACTAATTTTAATGTAGTGTGATAAGGTCTATTTTTAAGCGACGCACTATGGGACATATGACCTGGCCACTGGCCAAAAGTCTTAAACCTCAAATAAGTAATTTAAATGAACAGAAAGCTATTCTTGAATTAAAAACTCAAAAATACCCCCTTTGGGACTTCTTAATTTCATTGGTTCCTAAAACATTATTTACTGTGCATTTAATAGTTTCAAATAACACAATAACTTTGTATTTATTGTTTAAAATTATTTAAGTATATGTTTAAGTTCATTTTCCAAATATCCAAATATATGTATACATATATTGTCAAAGATATTGGCATACGGATTACACTACTCAACAAAATGAAAAAAATTTCATGTACTCCGGATGCGATAATTTTTTCTGTGTAGATAACCTTGACATGAGCTCGAAAAACGCAATAAAAAATTTTTTTTCGTTTGGTTTATTTTTTTTTTTTTAAATTTTAAAACTTTTTTTTTGGTTAATTTGTTTCGTCCGGCATAACTCGGGAACCACTAGCCCAATTTAATTGAATTAAATTTTAAAAAATTTAAAATTACAATTCCCTTAATCTGTTCATATATTGTTTTCCTATACAAGCAACAGTTTCCAAGTTAAAAATGAATATATAAAGGAAAAAACTTATTTTTTGCCTAAAGATTTAAAATTTTTTTTTTAAATCCATAAAAAATCCAAAATGAAAAAAAATTTCAAATCTTATTACTTTTACGTAAAGTCACATAACCTATGAGCAAAATGAGACAAAGATCATGAAAATCGATGCACGCGTTTCGCTTTTATTCGCAATTGAGTAAAGGTATGAATTTCAAAAATTTGCTCGACATATGCACAACTTTGTCTATGGTAAGGTTTTTTCTTTTTTTTTTTGATTCTCAGAATTAACAAAACGAAATAAACAAAGGGTTATTTAATTTTTATGATTGCGTAAGCAAAGTAATAAACGCTAATAAATGTGCGTGAACAATTAAAAGGAAAAAAGGAAAGGGGACTTTTTTAATTATTTGGGTTTTCCGTTGGCTACCTGTATGATTTTTTTACAGAAATGCAACCCACATTTAAGGGTGGTCATTATTCGGAAAATTTAAGACTCACACATGGTGAAACAGGTATGTAGCCACCGTAAAAAAATATACACCCATTTATAAGTACCTGTCAGTAAAATACTAAACAATACACAGTATAAATAGGTCTTCATTGATCGATTTTACTCATTCAACAAGTGTCGACGAACGCGATAGTTAAAATGAGCAAACGTTCGCGAGGATTTGAATGCAATACCAATCCAAGTAATTTTTGTTACATGTGCGCCATGCTCGTCACTCACATCGCCCAGGTTGTCCGGAAAGAAGTCCAAGTGCGAGTGTAGAAAATGTATCTTAAGCGACATATTTGCTCTAATTTTTTTATAATTTTGGAGTAGTTGTTCGACGATCTCTCTGTAATTTGAGCTTTTGTTGTTTCCAAGAAATCCGGAAACAATTTGCCGAAATGAGTTCCAAGCTGCAGCTTCATTTGGTGATAAAATGTGCTCAAACTGTTGGTCTTGCAACAACTTTTTAATTTGCGGATCGTCGAAAACGCCTTCCTTAATCTTTGCCGATGAAAGGTGAGGAAAAATGGTTTTTAAATAGGCGAACGCTTCGCCATCTTTGTTGATAGCTTTCACGAAGTTTTTTATGAGTCCGAGCTTTATGTGAAGAGGTGGGAGAAAAACATTTTCCTTTTTTATGAGTGGTGTATATTTCACGTTGTCGCTGCCGGGGATGAAGTTAACTCTTTCTGTCCAACTCCTCCTGGTGTAATGATGTTGACGATCGCGGCTGTCCCAAAGGCAGAGAAAACAACAGTACTTTGTGAATCCACCTTGTAATCCACAAAGGATACCGATAACCTTAAGGTCGGCACAAACTTTCCAATCGTGCCTCTCATAGTTAAGGCACTTTAGTAGATTGTCCATGACTTCGTATGTTTCCTTGGTGTCAACGGCATGAGCAATTGGAATCGAAGGTTTCTCGTTGCCGTTGTGCAGTAAAATTGCTTTAAGGCTCTGCTTGTTGCTGTCGATGAAAAGACGCCACTCTCCTGGATCGTAAGAGTACCCGAGTTCACCAAATAATCCGGGAATGTCCTTACAAAAACAGATGTTGTCTTTTTTTGTGTAGTACCTTGCGTATGGTTCATGACGCTTCCTGTAGATTGTTGTCACCACACCAGGAGCCAAGAAACCGAACTGTTGCATGCGCGATGCATGCAACTCTGCATCTTCCTTGGAGAGTTTCAATTCTCTAACCCAATCGTTCAGTTCTGCTTGGGAACATAAGCGTTGACCTCCATGCAATGTATATGTTGACTCGCATTCTGATGTGGTTTCTACTGTCTCCGGATCTGATGTTGGATGTATCGCCTCATTATTAGATGCCCATCTTGAAACGGACGGTTGCGGGTCCACTGGTTCTTCGGAAAATGGCACTGGAAAATTCACTGTTGAAACAGCAGCGTAAGTCCATCGTATATTTTTTCCCACGCCTGTTTTTTTGCTAAGACAGAAGTAGCAATCTGTTACATGGCAAAGCGGAGCTCTCCAAAGCATTGGCATGATGATTCTCGGCTGTCGTCTGAAAGAATTTCAATAATAAGTTATATATGTTCTTGAATTTCGTAATCTACACTTACCTTGAGTCAGCTAGCTGTACGTAGCACCTTGGACATAGAGCACTTGGTGTCCACCGCTCATCTATGTTTGAGACCTTTAAATTGAAGCTCTCTTCAAATGAATCTCTCAATTTAGGTGAAAAACAACGCTTGTTTTTTTTCAGAAACGTATTCTCCGCACATGTAACAAAAATTACTTGGATTGGTATTGCATTCAAATCCTCGCGAACGTTTGCTCATTTTAACTATCGCGTTCGTCGACACTTGTTGAATGAGTAAAATCGATCAATGAAGACCTATTTATACTGTGTATTGTTTAGTATTTTACTGACAGGTACTTATAAATGGGTGTATATTTTTTTACGGTGGCTACATACCTGTTTCACCATGTGTGAGTCTTAAATTTTCCGAATAATGACCACCCTTAAATGTGGGTTGCATTTCTGTAAAAAAATCATACAGGTAGCCAACGGAAAACCCAAATAATTAAAAAAGTCCCCTTTCCTTTTTTCCTTTTAATTGTTCACGCACATTTATTAGCGTTTATTACTTTGCTTACGCAATCATAAAAATTAAATAACCCTTTGTTTATTCCGTTTTGTTAATTCTGAGAATAAAAAAAAAGAAAAAACCTTACCATAGACAAAGTTGTGCATATGTCGAGCAAATTTTTGAAATTCATACCTTTACTCAATTGCGAATAAAAGCGAAACGCGTGCATCGATTTTCATGATCTTTGTCTCATTTTGCTCATAGGTTATGTGACTTTACGTAAAAGTAATAAGATTTGACATTTTTTTCATTTTGGATTTTTTATGGATTTTTAAAAAAAAAAAATTTTAAATCTTTAGGCAAAAAATAAGTTTTTTCCTTTATATATTCATTTTTAACTTGGAAACTGTTGCTTGTATAGGAAAACAATATATGAACAGATTAAGGGAATTGTAATTTTAAATTTTTTAAAATTTAATTCAATTAAATCGGGCTAGTGGTTCCCGAGTTATGCCGGACGAAACAAATAAACCAAAAAAAATTTTTAAAATTAAAAAAAATAAAAAAAAAACCAAACGAAAAAAAAAATTTTTATTGCGTTTTTCGAGCTCATGTCAAGGTTATCTACACAGAAAAAATTATCGCATCCCGAGTACATTTTGACTGTTGACTAGTGTTACTTAAGATGTCCTCTTTATCATCGTTCTCGTAGGTGCTATAATCTGCATCAGCTCTGAAATTAAAATTTGATTTATGTTCTGGACTATATTTGCCAGTCAATAACTCTTTTACTTCCGGAAGAATTAGGAAGTGCTTCCTTTGCCGTATTGGCTTATTCAAGCTATCGAAGAAATCGGTGGATCTGATGGCTCCAATGCTCTCTTAAATACATATAGTATATTATATTATTCTTTCTAATGTGGAGTAATCTGTCAGTCTTATATAATTTATGACGTCAATCTGCGGCATCATTTCCAAAAAATGCTACAGAAAGTGAGGTCTGTTTAGAATGGATAAGCACTTTATATTCGGTGACTACCAAATGTAGCCAATAGGGTGTGCATCCCGGGATTTCCTGCGGGAAAATTCCCGGGAATTCGCACATTTTTCGTTTCCCATATCCCGGAAATTTTTTTTCATTATTTCCACAATAAAATTAAAAAGCTTTTAATCAGGTATGTCAAATATTGCAGTTGGATGACAAAATAAGCTGCGTTCGGATGTAGACTCAAAATCCAAATCAATCCGAAAAGGATTTTTCCTGTCAAGGTCCATATGAAAAAAATTATAATCCGGGAAAAATAGATTTTGGGCGTGTATCCGAACGCAAAGAATAAAGAATTTAAAGTTTTCGAAGCGACAGGACAAACAACAAACATTTCATTTAATGCTCTACTCACTATTAATAAGAAATATCTGATCTTTAATTAATTTTGAAACTTGAAAAGATGTTTGAATTGATCTCACATTGCACTTTATTATATGAATTCTGTAACAGGCTCGTTGCGAAATATATATTTATTTTAATTTAATAAAATGTGATTGTTTCATTGAAAAAAATAAGCTTAACTCATGGTAAACAGTATGTTGACGTTTTCCCGTGCTGTCCCGGGATCACGGGAAATTGAAAAACTAATTCCCGTTTCCCGGGAAATAAAAAGAACGGGAAAATGCAAAACCTAGTAGCCAATGATATTCTTTCAATAATAATTCCACAATGTAAAAATACGCTAGAGCTTTATTTGGTAATAATTTCGCTGGCATTGGATCCTTTTGGTACAATGGTGACTTCATTTTCGACGGTCTTGTGGGCTTTTTATGGTATATTTAAGTACTTTTGCAGCGTTACTGGTCCTCGCTTGAGGGCTGATGTTGCTGCTGCACATATTAACTGATCAGTATCATTGTAATTTTGTTGTGAAATCTCTTCTCTTTCCGTCAGTTTTGTCACAAAATTGAACCCGATTGGGGTGTCCAAAACCGAAACCGGTTTCGTCACCTACAACCGTCGGCCGGTTTTTGTAAAATTGCCATATTCGGTTAACCGAGAAAACCAGGCTTTTCGTGTCGGTTAACCGGTTTTTGGCAAATAAGAGAACATTGGACATTGTGTTAGCAATGAAAAAACTGTCAATGGCTAAGCAACACTCATAGAAGCTGATGCAATACAAACATTTTTATTCAACAATTTAAACAAGTAAGGAAAGGCTAAAGTCGGGCGGGGCCGACTATATGATACACTCCACTTTCTATCCGAGCTATATGTAAATCTGAACCGATCTGACCTATTTTCACAATGGCTGTTTCTAGTTGCAATATAAGATATTTTGCAAGATTTTAAGAAGATCTGTTAAAATATGTGGTTTATAGAGTGGAAAAAGTGAAATCGGGAGTGAAATTTGTGTGGGAGCTGTATATAAATCTGAACCGATCTGATCCATTTGCACCATGGCTGCTTCTAGTACAAATATAAGATATTTCGCATAATTTGAAAACAATCTGATACAATATGTGGTTTCTAGAGCGGAAAAAGTCAAATCGGGAGCGAAAATTGTATGGGAGCTATATAAAAATCTGAACCGATCTGACCTATTTTCACCACAGGTGTTCCTAGTTGAAATATAAGATAAGTTTTGCCAATTTTGAAGAAAATCTGTTGTAATATGTGGTATCTAGAGTGAAAAGAGTCAAATCGGGAGTGGAATTCGTATGGGCTCTATATCTAAATCTGAACCGATTTTCTTCAATTGCGACCTGTATCGTGATTACAAGAATAGATGGTCAGTCAGACAGACGGACATTGCTAAATCAGAAAGTGATTCTACGTCGATCGGTATAATTAACAATGGGTCTATCTCTCTTCCTTTTGGGTGTTACAAACAAATGCACAAAGACATAATACTCTCGTGGAGTGTATAAAAATGCTACTGAAGTTCCTTATTTAATGTACCTTTACTAAAAATGAACTGTATTTACTTTCGTAATAAAAATTTTAATTTAAATATTTTCGTACGTATTAAAAAACCGGTTATAACCGGTTTTGTAAAAAAAACTAAAACCGAAAACCGGTTTTTAAAAAATTTAATTTTCGGTTAAACCGAAAATCGTCTTTCTAAAATAACCGGTTTTTTGGATACCCTAAACCCGATGCCTTCGGAAAGTCGCTGTAAATTCTTTCAACCAATCTCCGTTATGCAAAATCTCATTAGTTTCCTTTGAATTTTTTTCCATTTTAAAGATAACGACCGATAAAAATTTCTTATACTTCCCTTTAACTGGCTATATTTTCGTTCTGAAAAATGAGAGGCAAACATGTGCAAAACCAGTAATTAATTAATATGTTCACAACATATCAGACATTAATTCTATGTTCAGCTCTAGTGTCCCAAACCGCCCCGAAATTTTAAAAGCCTAAATAACATCACATTTTTAAGATTTCGGCTACTTCAAATATTTAACATTTTTACCCAACTAGTAATCTACATACACTACAATTTAAATACCTACCTTGTGCACTATCATC
This sequence comes from Polietes domitor, assembly GCA_947397865.1. Lineage (NCBI taxonomy): Eukaryota > Metazoa > Arthropoda > Insecta > Diptera > Muscidae > Polietes > Polietes domitor. The sequence continues at coordinate 126,597,303 of OX377618.1, forward strand.
CATATTAAAACTTGAAATTTATTGTCCACCAAATTTGAGAAAACGATTATTTAAAAATTAAACAGAAAGCAGGCCCTGTGAACACTTTGGCAACTAAACTATAAAAATACTTATTTAACAGCTTGCTGATTTAAAGATATACTTTTTCCAAGAAACCCAAAGACATTTTCTGTTACTCTGATGTATTCTTTATAAAATTTTGCCATCAAATATGTAGAGAAACAAAGTGTAAAATTTGACTTTTGGCCAGTGAAATGGGTCATTTGTCGACGGAGTGAGTTTGAAAGTGGTGAAATGATGGCTTCTATTTTTTACGATTTTTTTACAAAATCAGCCAGAATTATAGTGAAAAATCATCAAAAAATATATTTTTTTCATTAGTTCATAAACACAAAGTATAAAAACAATGAAAAATCTAAGAAAAAATAGGTTATGGAAAATATTTTTTTTTTCATTTTTTTCTACAAAAATATGAAAAAATTAAATTAAATTATATTTTATGGGGTCTGCGACGACTATTTCAAGATGACGAAGTGAATATACCCCCCTTCCTAAGGTGGAGGGTATACAAATCTCGTGTCACGGTGAAACTCGAGACCTTCTGCACAGAGGGAAAAGTGCCTAATAAATACCTAATAAAATAGAACAAAATCAATAAGATATCTCTATGATTTTTTTTCAAGAAGGAAGTCGTATTACTTTAATTAGGAAAAACTTTTTGAAAAAATCTAAAAGGAATCTTATGGTTTTTATTAGGTATTCTTCTCGATTTTTTCAAAAAGGGTTTCTTCTTGATTTCATTAGGATGCCATATTGATTTTTTCAACAAGAAGTTCTTATTGATTTCATTAGGCTGTCTTATTGATTTTTTCAACAAGGGGTTCTTCTTGATTTCATTAGGCTGTCTTATTAATTTTTTCATCTCGTTTCATTAAAAAATTTTAATTTTTGATTTCATTTATTTTTATTGTATATATTTATTTATGAATACTTTAGATTTAATTTATATATATACACTATATACACTTGATATAATAATAAATAAGTACTATTACCAGAGACAGATAATTGCAAAAGCATGTAACTTAAAGAATTTGAAATATTCGTACCGCTATACAAATCTGTAACGGATTCGGCCGCAGTGGAAGGACAATTATCAAATATTTCTTTTTCTGCATTGGTCCAACGAGAAAATAATTTTCCTGTCGGATTTTTCTTCCCGTCTTTCCGTTTTAAAAAGTATGTTTCCTAGAAGAATCGGAATTGTTCAAAAATAAATAATAGACTATAATAAATTAGATTAGAACAAAAACCTACCGCTTTTTCTTTGGTGAACACTTCGCAGATGGCATTAGACCATTGCTGCATATGTGCATATGTGAACTTAGCTCGATTGCCAACATAATTCTCCACAATGCAGTGCACTAATGTTTTCTGATGTTTTGAATCTATATAATTATTTTGATCATTGAATGTAAGTACAAGCTGTCCTTTCACAGTACTTTTCAAAAGGTTTACGAGGGTAGCGCCGTTTATAGGATTTTCTGCTGATATCTGTGAGCCGAGTGGGGATTCCGTAAACCCTAAACTATTTAGTCTGTCAGAAATTCTTTCCAACAACTCCAAAATCTGATCATTTGCCGATGCAGTATCTCTTTCACATATAAATGGTAAATTCTGCAACAATACTTAAATGAAAAGAAAATTTCTACATAATCTAATAATGATTATTTACGTACATTATTCTTCCTACATTCCCTTAAGCCTGCTTTGAACTTAATGATTTCCCCAGTATATTTGTTGTCCAATTTGTTAAATAAATAATTAACGTCTTCGATTTCCATTTTTTTAATGATAGCTGTTGAAGTGATTCAAAAGCCAAAAAGTATTTGGCACGTGTCATCGCACAGTTCCCACGATTTAAAAATAGGCAAAAGATCGATATCTTCCGTTAAACACTTATTGGTCGCCATTATTTGTTTGGACTGAAATATTAATATAGCAAGTGAGAAAATTTCAGTCAGATAAACTAATGTTTTTTCAAATTTGAAAATTGCAAATTTCAGAAATTTTATGTTTTTTTGTGAACTATTTATATTATATATTATTTATATTTTCATAAGTGGGCGGAATGGGCGTTTGTGTGGGAGGTACCAGAAGAGGTGGACCGATATATTCCAATTCCAATAACAAAAGTGGTATGGAAAAAATATTATTCTGTGCAAAATTTCAAGTCGATAGGTCACTTCCTCCTAAAGTTATCGTGCGAACCAACCAGACAGACGGACGGACGAAAACAACTTACAAAGTTCTGATACGTATTTCTTTCAGTCACTCGTATCAAATGATCTTACCGTAAGGCGAGCGTATAAAAACACTTTTTTAAAAACACTTTCTTTTCTTTCATTTAACACTGAATTATATAATATATTAGCATAATAATTCACAAATTAATCTAAAAATCACTCTATATTTTGATTTTTTTTAATTGTTCCACAAAAAATATCTAATTATTTCTCCACAACGTCTTATCATGATGCCTGTTCACTTTCAACTAAAACTTTAACTTCAATATTGGAAATATGCAATAAAAACAAAACAAACAAAACGAACTATGAACTACAGTTATGAGCGGCGTCACATGTATGTATGTATATGCATATTTGTTTTTCTAATGCGCTAAGCATAGGCTGAACATTCTTCTACTCAAAATACAGTAATGTCCCATTAATTGGAACACCAAAAACAACCAGGGTTGTGGTTTATATACTAACGTATACTAGGTTTTGTTACTAATCTTCTAAAAATCGAGACTTGTCCAAAGATACAAATTTTACTTATATAATAAATTATATAATGCACTTATAAATAAATATTGTTTTTGTCATGCACTGCTAAGTAAACTCTTAACAGATGTATCCCTCAATGTTTGGACCAAAATTCAAGTTATTGGGTAGCTCAAGTTGAAGTTAACGCGACCTCACTGTACGTTTGTCTATTACAAGTTTAAGAAAAGAAGAAGATCTCTTTCGTATGCTTTGTTGGTACACTTTGGCAACAGCAAGTCTCAACGTAGATTTTGTTGCTATTTATTTTAGGGCACAAAGAGAAATTCCAAACAAAATTATCAAACGCAATGCCAGTGCATTTTGACGAAATTTTACTTCCACTACTTCTCTATACCCCTTGTCAATCGTACGACAAATATATGCATTTGAAATAACAAGCAAGGTAATAAAATCAAGAAGAAAGCCTAATTAATAAATTCAAGAAGATGATTTGCACAAGATCATGTAGGAGCCTAATAAAATCTATAAGGAAACCCTTTTTGAAAAAAACAATAAGACCGCCTAATGAAATCAAAAAGGAACCCTTTTTGAAAAAATCAATAAGACATCCTAAGGAAATCAAGGAGAAAACCTTGTTGTATACAATTTATAAGAAAACCTATTAAAATCAAACAGTTTTTCTCTATGGATTGTTTTTTTGGTGTCAAAAATAACGGAAATTGAGTAAAAAAATTGAGAATAACATGTTTCCTTCTTGATTTGACGTTTTTTCCTTCTTGATAAAATTAAAAAGATTTACAACATTAAAATAATAAGGAATCGCATTGAAAAAATCTTCGTTTCTTTCTGCTGGGATACCCCTTAGCCTAAAAACGTTTCATAGAGAAAATCTTCTTGACTCTATTAGGCAGTTTTGGCTCTGTGTGGAAGCAAATTGACGTGTTATCTCAGCGGCTCCATGTGAAAAAATTGTAAAATGCTATGGGATTATAACAACTTATCAACTTTTTTGAAGTTATTTAAAATAATTTCCTGAAGATGCGATTAAAAAGTGTTTTCTTTAGAATTACCTTACCTCATTTTTTATTGTTGAAGACAAATGTTCTATAAATACTGTAATAAATGATATTTAGGGGTGATATTATTATTATAATCTGGCCCGAGTAAGTAATAAATCGACAGTACTCGTTCTCAGATTTATTTTAGCCACTAGAGTCCTTACGGCCTTTTAGAGATATAAAGTATTTATTGGGTTTGAAAATAATACCTTACCTCATTTTTTATTGGGTAATTAAATAAATTTATTAGATTTTTTTCTGCGTAGACATGAAGTTGCTGTGAATAGGCCGTAACTTTCTATTCTAAACTCAATTTTCTTGAATTTTTAGCATTTCGATTTTCTGTGAAAGAAAGTTTACATTATTTATTATAATTACAAACATGTGCGTTCATCAATTATTATCTGGATAGGGAAGAGAGTTTTACTTTCCCATAATCATTCCCTTGAAAGGTTAATGATCATGATTACCCTTTAAAGTTATCTCCATCGAACGATGGCAAATTCAATACTTTCCGTTGTCTAATAACAAATAATACGATGTTGAATATCGGTGGGGGTTTTCAAATTATATCAATTTATTAGCATTAAAATATTTCAACAGTTTGGGATTCAGCGATGCCATTAAATTCCACCTGATTGTATCAAAGTTGCACAGGCCGCAAAATATTATCCACCTCCGGGTGGAAACAGAGTTTCACTTGTACGAATTATTTCTAATTTCTAAACATGTGCACTGATTAATTGCGATCTGGGCAGAGAGGGCAGTTTTACTTTCCCATCATTATTCCGTCGATATGTTATTCCCATGACCCATGTTATGAAGTGATCTCCAGCGAATGGGGGGGGGGGAGGAGAAATAGTTCTATCTGCAGACAATCGAAATCAAAACGAAATGAAAAAAGTTCAATAGAAAACATTCACCTCTAACATTAAAATTATACGTTAATTTCTTCAATCGCCACGGTCGCACACACTGGAGGAGACGTTGGGCTAATGTTCATTTTCACTTTTAATTTTCAACACTTCATTTGAAAATCAACAATCATTATCAGCGATCAAAAGTGAAATACCAACAAAAAAACGAGAATCATTGAATCAATGGGAAGTTCAATGGGTATGTACAGAGCGCTGAACACCGAGCGCACTGGGCAATGGGCTTTTGAATAATGTTGACCTAATTTGTTGGAATCGTAGGTTTGTCTGTTTTTTTTTGTTTCCACTTGGCTTGGTGTTGACGGGCAAGAAGTTTGGCCAGCAAAATCAATTGGATTCTTATAAATGATGTGTACTGCTAATCAATATTTAATGGTTTCCCCAGAATTGGACGGCGACGATGGCTGGCTGATATACTGAGAAAATGCTCATCATCATATTCGAATTTCGGTTTGGCATATTTTAGGTCGGTTGGTTGCTGGCTTGGCCAGGTTTCTTTCCAACCAGAAAAATATCAATTGTTTGGTCATTAAACGCAAAAAGTGGTCTTTATGAATTGCCAAAAAAATACCCCACCAAGAAAAGAAGACAAAATCTGAATATTTTGGAGTTTTGTGCGTGCGTGTGTGTGTATGTGTTGCTGTTCGTGAAGTATTAACAGGAATTATGCTCAAGTGTAAGATGGTGATTTGGGTTTTGTTTATACTCGCACTCGTACTCACAGTCGTACTCGTCCCTCATTACCTACCTCCCATATGGATATTTAGGTTGTTTGTTTTACATGCGAGTGTAATCAACATGATTTGGTCGTTTTTCTTTTCTTCAAAAAGCTCAACGAACAGAATTCTTTCTGGTGTGACCAGGAGAGAGTAGTTACCCGGAATGATGGAGTTGTGTTTGTTTGCATAAACAAAAGACTTAAGACACGAACATTTACAAAGATGCCGCCTTGAGCCATCATCGTCGTCGTTGTAGAGTGGTTGCAAAATCAACGACTGGAAGTTCGATGAAGATGAGGAATTCGACTTAGAGAAAATCCATACAGCTTCAGTAATTTTATACCCTCAACCATTGATTAGTGTACACCAAAATTTTCGAAAGGTATTAAGGAAATCATTCAAACCTTGCAGATTCTAATATTTTACCTAAATAAGGTTTATGTTCGGATGTGGGCGACATTGACACGATGATGATGTTAGATTAGAATACGTATACCCTCCACTACGGTATTATGTCTGTGTACATTTGTTTGTAACACCCAAAAGGAAACTAGTTAGACCCATCGTTTATTATACAGATCGGCTTAGAATCGACTCAGAAGATTTAATTTGAAGCAAATCTGTTCAGATTTAGATATAGCACCCATACAAATGTCGCTCCCGATTTGACTGTTTCCGCTCTAGAAACCACATATTGTACCCGATTTTCTTTAAATTTGGCACAACATCATATAATCCAACTAGAAACAACTGTGCTGAAAGTGTGTAAGATCGTTTCAGATTTAGATATAGCCCCAATACAAACAATAGCCCCCAAATGTTTAACCGATGTTGGCCAAACTTTATATATTTTATTTCACCTATAAACATACATGGTGGAAGCGGATCACATCGTTCCAGGTTTCAATATACCCCCATACAAATGTCCTTTTCGATAACTTAACATTTTTTGTCAAACACATACATTTACAGGATACTTTTAAATATTTTGGCAGAACGCGGTATATTTTACTTCGAAGCATGGGTCACAATGCTCCATGATTAGGCTCCATACAATAAATATTCCCGATTTCACTTTTTTACCGAATTGAATTGTAATGGGGTAGAAAGTGGAGGGTATCATATAGTCGGCTCCGTCCGACTTTAGCCTTTCCTTACTTGTTAAATATAGAAAGATTTCCACAACCCTTCTAGTAGGACGGGTGATCCTGGGGGGCTAAGCCATATAATTATTTTTTCAAAATTTTTCCCTAACAAGGACTAAAAATACCTATAATAATCCCTAATATTTTAGCGTATTTAAGCATGTTTTTTGAATATGTCTGTTTATATTTGCTTGATATTTGGTATGCGCATTCCCCTTATAGCAAAAACGTGCACCATAAAGTGATTCTTATTTGTAGGGGGTGAAATGGGGCAAAAAAGGGATAAAAATGGTACATATTAAACGACAACAGCTAGAAACACGAAATTCGGTGTGTACATTCCTCTAATTGAGTAGATACGTAACATAAAAGTATTTTTTCCAAATTCGTACTTTTAAGGGGTAAAATGGGAATAGAGGGAAAAAATGGTACCAACCAAATGGCTGCACCTAGAATAATGAAATTCGGTGTATACATTCCTCTGATTGCATAGACAAGTAAAATACACGGATTTTTCAAAATTCGTACTTTTTGGGGTTAAAATGAAAAAAAGGGGATAAAAATAGTACCAATTTAATGACCGCAGTCATTAAATTCGGAGTATAAATTCCTCTGACTGCGTAGACACGAAAATAAACGGATTTTTCGAAATTCGTACTTTTTGGGGTTAAAATGAAAAAGGGGATAAAAATAGTACCAATCAAATGACCGCAGCTAGAGTCATGAAATTCGGAGTATACATTCGTCTGACTGTATAGACGCGGAAAATAAACTGATTTTTCAAAATTCGTACTTTGTGGGCTAAAAATGGAAAAAGGGGATAAAAATAGTACCAATTTAATGACCGCAGCTAGAGTCATGAAATTCGGAGTATAAATTCCTCTGACTGTGTAGACACTGAAAATAAACGGATTTTTCGAAATTCGTACTTTTTCTTTTACGACAAAAATTGGTTGAATCATGAAGTTAGGTTATTTTGCACTATGTACGTCTGATAATGGGTTTTCAAAATTTGTACTTTTGGAATTAAAATAGAATGGAAATACAACCAACTGTAGCACCCACTATCTAGCAATATTTATGGCATTTAAGCTTTCTGAAAATATAAATATAAGCGTGGTTTGAAATAATTAAAATGTTATATTTATTTATAAAATTATTTTTTCAATATTTGTTTTGGTTTGGCTATATTAAAAAATTTAGATTTTCCTGTAATATTATTATTATACGAAAATCGACATCCTCTGTGGAATGCAACCCATGGTGGAGGGTATATAAAGTTCGGCCCGGCCGAACTTAACGCCGTTTTTACTTGTTAAGTATCAAATTGCAAATGATTTTAACTACCCGAAAGATGTTATGTCGGTTTTATTGCAACCAAAGTTTATGCCTCTTTGTATGGAAGGTACCAGGTGGGGTGCGGCAATATTGCCCAAATTCCATACGAATGTAACCACTATGAAAAAATTGATAAATATCAAATTTCACAGTATTCCGATCATCAGAATAGAAGTTATATCAGCTTTAATTTTACGTAGTTTTGCGTGATTTGTGTGGTAGGTACACAGAAAAAAATAGAAATCAGTTTCAATCACGAAAATTGTATTTTTGATAACTTTTTTCTTTAGTTTTCCTGTTATGACAGGAAATCAATTACTAAAATTGTACCTGGAGTTATTGAAAAAAAAAGTTAAAAAATGATATATTGAATTAAAGCGATTGATTTTTTTTCGAAAATATTCATTCATAAAAGTTGCTGATTCGATTACAGCATACCATTACAGCAGTCGTTGATTTTTCTGAAATGTTTAATGAATTTTATTGTTATATTGATTAAAAAAGTTATTGGATTTAGTGAAATAAACCATTCGTCGTCATGGTCTGGAGTTTGTCTGAAGTCTTCAGCAGAACCCAAAATTAGCAAAAAGGCAAGTGAGACCTTTATTGTTACAGCTAAAAGTTGACTGCACAATTTCGATGGGCGCTACCCCATCTCGTCAGAACTTTCGCAACGTATGTTTGTTTGTCTTTGACTTAAATCAGGGTTCATATTAGTACCAGCGTTCACATATGACAAATGAGAAGCACTGATAAACAAAATATTCCACCGAACTAAGTCGACGCTCTAAAAGGCGTCTTCGATTTGAGTTGTTGACAACTCGCGTTAACCACGACTTCTTCATTGTTTCGATAATTGTTTTAATCAGTTTTTTTATATTCTCTGTGGAAGTTGTGATTGAAATACACGGAATAAATTCAATGAAAGTTTTAACTGACTTTTTCTTATAATTATCTGAATTTTTTTGTTCCGAACACTGTTGCATCATCATAACGAACATAACATGAAAGAATTTCGCATATCCATTGCTTGAATTGAGACTTATAGCCTTGAGTTCATTCAAAAATTCTATAGAAAAGGGCACTTTCAGGTTTTTTAACAAATTCCTATTTTACGGTCAACTATTCAAATTTTTTTCATCTTAAAACCTAGTTCGGACTTTGTAACAAAATCAGTCAAATGTGTTCAGCCGTTCTAAAGTGAAGCGATTACCAACGAACATCATTTAATTTTTATTATATAGATTAAAATTGATTAATTAATTTAAGTAACCACGTCTACAAATATATTTGTTATTGCTTGATAGTCCTAGACTATATATCGTTTATCCAATTTTGTCCATAAAAATACGAATTTGGAGAAAGCCTTTTATTTTGCGCGTCTACGGAGTCAAAGAAATGTATAAATAGATTTTTTTTATTTGGGTGGTACTACTTTTATACCCTTTCGCTCAGTTTACCTAAAAGTTGCCAAAACAATTTTGAGAAAATTATTAAATATAACCAGAAATATTCACTTTTGTAATTTTAAATTTATTGAGGCTTTTTTGAAATCATGTATGTTGTATATAACAACTATTAAAAGTGATCTTGGAAAAATTGGTCGTCCTGGCTACACTCGTTTAGGTGCCAGAGTGTTTTCAACAGACGGATGGACAAGGCTAAATCGTCTTAGAATTTCGTGATGATCAATAATATGTATACTTGATAGTTCAAGTTGTCACAAACGGAATGACATACTTAGTACGGGTATATACTATAGGCCGTACCTCAAAAAAAAGTTCGCCGTACACCTTCGAATATGAAGTTTTATTGAAAGGTAGTTTCAAAAAAATTTTTTTTATTTTTTTATGCCGAACGTAGGGGTCGCGCTTTTACATTTTTCTATATAACTTCTGCATTTATAAACGGATTTTAAAGTGTGATACATCGATGTTTTTGTCTCGATGAGACCGATTTTTTTGTCTTTGAAGTCATTGAGCTCAAGCTCCCCCTTCTGGTACTTACCCATCATATCTCAGCTGCTACTACCCTAATGTACCACTCTAATATCAGAAAATTAAAGCTCGCATAAAATCATGAAACTCTTCCTAAGGAAGTATGTCGATTTTCAAAAAAATCGGCCTCGTCGAGACAAAAACATCGATGTATCACACTTTAAAATCCGTTTATAAATGCAGAAGTTATATAGAAAATTTGCATTTTTTTGGTCTGTAATCAACATTTGATTTGAACTGGGATATTGTCCTGGCTCAAGACCATTTTGCTTCTATATTTAATAGAATGCAAATTTATTTACAAATGGCATGGTGACATTTATTACTTGGCTCATGATTTCGACCATGTCAAAAGTCTTTTCAAGTGGCAATTCAATGAGATGGTTGTAAGATGGCACGTGTGCTTTATTACTTGGTGCGATTTTTTAAACGCAAATTCGGCAAGTGAATTGTGCTTCTCTTTCGTTTGTGAGAATCATCTCCTTAGAGAGACCGGGTTTGATGTTGAAAAGTCGTTGCGAAGCCACTTGAAAAGACTTTTGACATGGTCGAAATCATGATCGTGGTAGTCTGCAGCCAAGTAATAAATCTCACCATGCCATTTGTAAATAAATTTGCATTCTATTAAATATAGAAGCAAAATGGTCTTGAGTCAGGATAATATCCCAGTTCAAATCAAATGTTTTGTATTTTTAATATTTTTTACTCAATGTGGCAATACATTCTATTTTTTGCGCAAAAACCAACAATTCAGCTAAAACAAGTAAGGAAAGGCTAAAGTTGGACGGAGCCGACTATATGATACACTCCACTTTCTATCCGAATACAATTCAATTCGATAAAAAAGTGAAAACTGGAAGGATTTTTCTATTCTGTAAATGTATGTGTTTAACAAAAAATGTTAAATCGGAAAGGAAATTTGTATGGGGGTATATTCAAACCTGGAACGAAATAGGTGAAATATATATTACAAAACGGTTAAACATTTGGGAGCAACATTTGTATTTGAGCTATATCGAAATCTGAACCGATCTTACCCACTTTCACTATAGGTGATTTCAGTTGGATTATAAGATGTTGTGCCACTTTTAAAGAACGGGTACAATATGTGGTCTATAGAGTGGCAAAAGTCAAATCGGGAGCAAAATTTGTATGGGGGCTATATCTAAATCTGAACCGATCTAGACCGCTTAAGCACAGTTGTTTCTAGTTAGATTATAAGATGTTGTGGCAAATTTAAAGAAAATTGGGTACAATATATGGTTTTTAGAGCGGAAAATGTCAAATGGGAAGCGACATTTGTATGGGGGCTATATCTATATGTGAACCGATCTTACCCATTTTCTGCATAGTTGTTTCTGGTCTGATTATAAGATGTTGTGCCAAATTTAAAGAAAATCGGGTACAATATGTGGTTTCTAGAGCGGAAAATGTCAAACTGGGAGCGACATTTGTATGAGGGCTATATCTAAATCTGAACCGATCTTTCCCAATTTCTGCATAGATGTTTCTAGTTGGAATATAAGATGTTGTGCCAAATTTAAAGAAAATCGGGTACAATATGTGGTTTCTAGAGCGGAAAATGTGAAATCGGGTGCGAGATTTGTATGGGGGCTATATCTAAATCTGAACCGATCTTACCCAATTTCAGCATAGGTGTTTCTAGTTGGATTATAAGATGTTGTGCAAAATTTAAAGAAAATCGGGTACAATATGTGGTTTCTAGAGCGGAAAATGTCAAATCGCGTGCGAGATTTGTATGGGGGCTATATCTAAATCTGAACCGATCTTACCCAATTTCAGCATAGGTGTTTCTAGTTGGATTATAAGATGTTGTGCTTAATTTAAAAAAAATCGGGTACAATATGTGCTTTCTAGAACGGAAATTGTCAAATCGGGAGCGACATTTGTATGGGGCCTATATCTAAATCTGAAGCGATCTTACCCACTTTCTGTACATTTGTTTCCAGTCGGATTATAAGATGTTGTGCCAAATTTAAAGAAAATCGGGTACAATATGTGGTTTCTAGAGCGGAAATTGTCGACTTTTGTATGTGGGCTATATCTAAATCTGAACCGATATGTCTCAAATTAAATAGCGTTCGTCCTTGGCCCACAAAACTTACTTGTGCCAATTTTTGTGAAGATCGTACAATATTGATTACAACAATAGATGGACAGACGGACAGACAGACATTGCTAAATCGACTCGGAAAGTGATTTTAAGCCGATCTGTATAATAAACGATGGGTCTAACTCGTTTCCTTTCGGGTGTTACAAACAAATGCACAAAGACATAATACTCTCGTGGAGTGTATAAAAATTGTTGTTAATATTTTTGCAGAAAAAAAGTTATGATTTTACGCCATATTCAATGTGAATTTATTTTTCTGGTTGGCTTTTCTCATTTTTTCCCCTTGTACTTCAACAAACTTTGTCTTTGGTAGCCCTTACCGCCTTTATTAAGATATACTGTCGAACCTGGATAAGTGAGAGCTCAAGAGACAGTCCGTTTATTCCCACTTATAGAGGTTTTCCAGAAATAGAAAACAGCAATATTTTGCTCAACCGGTTGACTCGAATATGAAAAATTTTCATATTAATTAATTAATTAATTAGACAATTAATTCTCGAAAGGCAAAGAGTCGATTACAAAAGTAAACGATCGTCTCCTTAAAATCCAAATCAAAAGACTTAAGACACAAACTTCACATGCCAAGCATCGTTTCGAATATCCAAATTCATGACTTTAACAAAATCAGTCTACAATACAGCTAGATTAAACTTTTTATATGCTCTATAGCTTTGGACAAAGCTTTCAATGGGGGTTTTCTACTCCTCTGGCAACTCCATTAGCCAACAATCTGCCAACATATTCCTTTGTAATGATTGTCATTGAACCGCTGTAACCAATGGCCGTGTGATGTTGGTTGGTTGATTGTTGGGTGTTTTATTTCCAATTGAAAATTAATCAAAAGCCTAAAGGTTATTTATTTACGCTCAATTCAAGCGTTGTAAGATTATTCTCCGTGTTGTTGTGGTTGTTGTTGTTTTTGAGGGTATTTAAATTCGATTTATTATTTCTTTTGGGGCAGCTAGATAGCAAAAAGGTCAATGAATGTTAATGGCAGCGAACAACAAGAAATAAAATGCCGAATATGAGTTTTAAAACAAATTGTATTAGAAAATTCCAAGTGATCTACAAACACACATATGAGTGGCCTCAGTCGTTTGGGGCAGAGACTGAGGCTGATCAAATCCGCATTTCATTGCTTTCATTCACGAAGTGTTGTAGACAGCCTAGCGGCCACCACTTCCCCAGATTATCGCCGACTGTTGTGTGCTGTTGTAGACAATTAAGTTTCTTAACTTTACAAGTTCCCTACACAGTTTGTTTTATCAGTTAATTTATCTTAAAAGGGAATTTCGTCTTCTGCAGAACGCCAAGATTTATGTTTCAATTTAAAATTTAAGTATTCCTTCACGTGTACCGGCTGGCTTGCTTGACTCGACCTGGGGTTTTTTACGGCCTTTCGAATCGATTGAGTGAGTGTTCGAAATATGTTCGGTCATGGTTGGTTGGGTGGTTTCTGTCCGAAGGAAGCATGTAAATGTCCAAGACTTTCAAATTAATTTTGAAAATTCTTAAATTATGGAAAGTTGTTCTCACCCAAAAAAAGCAGCAGTGGATGTTTTGAAATTGGGACACAAGCGAATGTATTTCTGGCCAGACGAAGGGCCGGAAGATAGATGTCACAATACAGATTAAATCAAATTAAATCTTCAGCAAATTAATTATGTTTTATTTTCAATGGAAAGTTGACAATTTTTGTCGAACTTTGGGGGTAAGAAAGACGACAAAAAATTGGCTGGAATATCCAATTTCTTCCATTCGTATTATTCATCTCAGTGCTGAAGTCTACCGAATTTATGCAAAATATAAATAAAAGCTTTACATTTGATTTGAATGCGCCAACATTAATCAATCAAGCAAAGCGCTAATGGCTGGGAATCCCCCGGTGCCCTTTTGTTATGGTAACGATTGGCATTAAAATCACCATAAAACGAAGAGTTTGCAACAGGTTCAAATGGAAAATTCCCACTTAATGCGGCTGCTTTATGACATTCAGAGCCAAAGGAACGGGCAAAATTTACAATCTCAACTAAGACATAAACTTGGCCAAAGCTCATAAACAACTGAGAAGGCCAAAAGGTTCATAAGTCCGCATGAACGAAAGAAAGACAATCGGAGCATAAATCCCTAAAACCGACAACGTATCCATTCTAGAACAAACATAGACGTAGCATGGAAGGAAGATGCTGCAAAGCCAGCGAATAGAAAGAAACATCAATAAATGAACCCATGGAAATATATATAGAACCAATGGCAACAATAACTGCAACTGCCACAGCATCATCATCAGCATCGTCAACAACATTAACACGACATTTACTGAGGTCGCCTGAACGCACAATGCAGCCCAAGTGATGGCTGATCGTATGCCAATCCCCAGCCATGGCAGACAACAGACACAACACATGTGTCGGCACCACACTCCTGCTCCACTCCAGTTCATGACACTCCACACACACTTGTGCCATGACGACGGCGCACAGTGGTTCAGAATAAAAATCCATCGGCCAGTAGACATTTTTGAGTTCTGTAAAATACCAAAAATTAGACAAGGACCCAATGATTATTTTGAGATATTAACAATAAAAATTGGGCAGTCGGTTTAGAAATCGGCTCAAAGTTGATTACTTCTCGTATTTTTCGATTTTAAAGAAAATTAAAAGCTTTATTATACCCACCACCTCCAGGATGGGTATATACTAACTTTGTCATTGAAATATGGACCTGAGACCCTATAAAGTATATATATATTCTTGATCGTGATAAAATTCTAAGACGATCTAGCCACGTCCGTCCGTCTGTTGGACGTCTAAATTTTCCATAAATGCGTCTTATAGTCGTATGTCGGTTGGTATTGAAACTAGGCGAAATCGGCCCAAAGGGAAAAATTTTTCCCTCACAAGGACTAAAAATACCCATAATAACCACCCAATATTTTAGAGTATTTAAGCATATTTTTATACCCTACACCACTTTGTGGACTAGGGTATTATAAGTTAGTTTTCCGGCAAATGTTTGTAACACCAATAAATAATCGAGCTAGACCCACCTTTAAGTAAACGGATCGGCTTAGAATCACCAGCTGAATCGATTTACCGATGTCTGTCCATCTAAGCTTGTTCGCACTCTACAGGCGCAATTGCTGTCCAATTATCATGAAATTTGACAGAAGTTACTTTTTTTGCCCAAGGACGATCGGTATTGAATTTGGAAATCGGTTCAGATTTAGATATAGTCCCCATACAAATGTCGCTCCCGATTTGACTTTTTCCGCTCTAGAAACCACATATTGTACCCGATTTTCTTTAAAAGTGGCACAACGTCTTATAATCCAACTAAAAACAACTATGGTGAAAGTGGATAAGATCGGTTCAGATTTAGATATAGTCCCCATACAAATGTCGCTCCCGATTTGACTTTTTCCGCTCTAGAATCCACATATTGTACCCGATTTTCTTTAAAATTGGTACAACGTCTTATAATCCAATAATCTTATAATTCAAAAATCCTTCCCGATTTCACTATTTTACCGAATTGAATTGTAATGAGATAGAAAGTGGGGTGTATGTGATATAACCCAAATTGGGCCCCATTCTGCTCTATTACAGCTCTCGAAACTACTTCTTACATTGGATCTTCATCAGATTTTGCAGATCATTCTATGTTTTAACTAGGAATGCCTATCGTGAATGAGAAATATATTAGCGCATGTTTTGGCACATTTACTTTACTCGGAATATCTGCTGGAAAATTGGATCAATTACCATATTATTAACCATATTCGTTAAATATGACTAAAGATGAATTTATAGTAACTGTATAATTTAGATGAACTACATAAAATTGCTTCCATGAAATACCTGGGTTTAGTAATCAAAGCGAGGTAGGGAGTGGTGTAGGGTATTATATAGTCGGCCCCGCCCGACTTTAGCCTTTCCTTACTTGTTTTCAATATGTCTGCTTGTACTTACTTGATATGGTGTATGCGCATTCCTCCTATAACAAAAACGTTCACCATAAAGTAGTTTTTATTCGTAGGGGGTGAAATGGGGCAAAGGGATAATAATGGTACCTATTAAACGACAACAGCTAGAAACACGAAATTCGGTGTGTATGAAAGTATTTTTCCATATTCTTACTTTTAAGGGGTAAAATGAGAATAGAGGGATACAAATGGTACCAGCAAACAGCTGCACCTAGAATAAAGAAATTCGGTGTATATATTCCTCTGATTGCGTAGACACGTAAAATAAACGGATTTTTTCGAAATTCGTACTTTGTGGGGTTAAAATGGAAAAAGGGGATAAAAATAGTACCAACCAGCTAGAGTCATGAAATTCGGAGTATACATTCCCCTGACTGCGTAGACACGTAAAATATAGAGCTTTTAGAAAGTCGTACTCTTAAGGGGGTAAAATAGGAAAAAAGGGATAAAAATGGTACTAATGGTAATTCGTTGTATACATTCCTCTGAAAGATTTGTTTCAAATTCGTACTTTTTACTTTTACGTCAAAAATTGGTTGAATCATAAAGTTAGGTTATTTTGAGATTATGGATTTTCAAAATTTGTGCTTTTGGAATTAAAATAGAATGGGAATACATCCAACTGTAGCAACCACTATCTACCAATATTTATGGTACTTAAGCTTTTTTGAAAATATAAATACAAGAATATTTATTTTTTTAATTGACCGGAAGTATTATTTCGATTTGTAAACGTATTGGTAGGCTTGCCTTAAAAGTGTGGTTTGAAATAATAAAGATACTATATTTATTTATAAAATTATTTTTTCAATATTTGTATTTATTTGGTTTGGCTATATTAAAACAATTTATATTTTCCCGTAATATTACTGCACTTCTAGGAAATTCGACAGCCTCTGTGGAATAAAATCCATGGTGGAGGGTATATAAAGTTCGACCCGTCCGAACTTAACGCCTTTTTTACTTGTTTTTGTTTTCGTTTTTATATTTTTAACTTATTTTTACGTGTTTGTTCATAATGCGAAGAAAAAATTTAATTTTTTTTGTATTACAGATTTTCACGTTTTTCTGATTTTGGAAAATTGAAAAAAACTTAATTTGTTTTTTTACTTTGTCGAACTGTTTCTCAAACATTTTAAGAGATTTTGCTCTCAAATTATTTTTATTAGAATTAGTGGTTTCTTAGCTTTATTATGACGCCAAAACTATGTTTGTGCCAAATATAGTTTGTTTGTAATAAATATTTAAAAAAAAAAATCTTTTTGAACAAATGTCTGATTTTGGACCAACACAACGTTCTTCCTTCAAAAGACTTTAACGAAATATATGCATATTTGGAAAGGTTGAAGGGTCCCCATTTTTTTCAGAGTAACTTTGGCCTTCAGATTTCAAGTTCCAAAACGCATCTTAGTCATTAACTTCTGATAAGTAGGTACACAGATAAAAAGAGGAGTAAATTTCCTTTATCCTCATGCTAAATTTTATAACAATTGGAGTTCGAACTGGAGAGCGAACTGAAGAAAATATCGCAGCTGTATCGGCCAGTGTTAATGATGACCATCAATTATCGATTCGTCGACCTTCGCAGCAATTGGGCCTCTGTTACTCAAAAACGTGGAAATGCCAAAATTGGACTAAGCGGATGGACCATTTGAGGCGCAGTCAAGGTCAACATTTGCATAAAATAATCTTCAAACATTAAATTATATGGTCCGTACTATCGATTCAAATAAAGATTTCATGCATTTTTCTGAATTTTATGTGTTTTTTTTTTGAAAAACTTTCCTATAGCTTTTGAAAAATCACCCGTTAGCTGCAAACTTCGATTTAATTACTGAAATGGTAAAACCTTCTAAACCAAAAATGAAGCAATACTTCCTACGTTGTTCTCTGTTAATGTATTTTCGAAAAATTATTTAAAGCATACTTTAGGGATGTAAGGTTTTATGGCATGCGAGGGCACCTAAATTTGGCATCGATATTAATCTTAAGTTGAGTATAAAGCTATTATTTGGTAACGTAAGGGTCCGCCATCTAACGTTTTTTTTTTCAACTATTCAACCGTTGGACTATTATTTGTGGGGAGCCAAGGCAGCCATTTGAATGAAATTATTTTCCATTATTAACCGGAAGGATTGTACTTTCAAATAGAAAAAGAAATTTGAGAAAATATTCAGTAGTTTTTTTATAGCATTTTCAAAAATATAATAGCCGTATGTCATCGACTAAAAACTAAAACAATTTTTAACAAAATTTTCGAAAATCGTAAAAAACCAAAAATTTTATTTAGGCGTTGGGCGTGGTACTGACAATTTTCATTTAATTGTGGAGAAATCGCTGGAAATAATTTGTATTCACATATATGTTAAAATAAGAAACTTATGGCGTTTTTTCCATTTTAACTTATAAAGGGTGATTTTTTAAGAGCTTGATAACTTTTTTTTTAAAAAAACGCATACAATTTGCAAAATCTCATCGGTTCTTTATTTGAAACGTTAGATTGGTCCATGACATTTACTTTTTGAAGATAATTTCATTTAAATGTTGACCGCGGCTGCGTCTTAGGTGGTCCATCCGCTTAGTCCAATTTTGGCATTTCCACGTTTTTGAGTAACAGAGACCCAATTGGTGCGAACAGCGACGAATCGAAAATTGGTGGTCATCATTAACACTGGCCGATACAGCTGCGATATTTTCTTCAGTTCGCACTCTACGTAAGCGTGTTGGTTTCTTCAGTTCGCACTCTACGTAAGCGTGTTGGTGGTTTAATGTCCAACAATGTAAATTTGGTGCGAAATTTAGTCACAATAGCCCGAATAGCCGCTTCAGTGGGTCGATTAAAATGGAAGCGCGCAATGAACTTTCTTAACAGAGCACGCATTTTGATAATAAAATTCAATAATTTGCAAGCGTTGTTCGTTTGTAAGACGATTCATGATGAAATGTCAAAGCATACTGAGCATCTTTCTCTTTGACACCATGTCTGAAATCCCACGTGATCTGTCAAATACTAATGCATGAAAATCCTAACCTCAAAAAAATCACTCTATATGTGAGGTGGTCGCGGATTGAAACAAAAAATTGTTTTCGATCTAATTTGACGATATAAGGGATGTGTGCGCAATTTTAAAGGTCCTAGCTCTATTCCTTCTAATTTTTGCCGCAGCTTGTATGCAAATATTCCACTGTGCGGCGGTGGTGTCCTTGAGACCAGTGCTGATCGTAAACAAAGCCATGTTGCCTCTGCCTTCCTTTCATGTCAACCACCATTCTTTGTTTTTTTTTCTGCACATTCAGGCGAGGATATGATGGCTTTTATTATTAGTTCTGCCTCCTAGAACATTGATGCTATTCTGCATGAACTCATGGATCTCGTGCTTCCTTTGGATTGAACTGAACAAACGAACGAACGAACGTGTGGACATTAAAGGTTGTCTTCACATGGGGTGGTTCTTGCCAGATTGACCGTTGCCGTTGCCGTTCCCTTTTCATTTCAGTCTCTCTCGCACTCTCTTCGGCTGTTTCTTAATAACTTTGATTGGCTTCCTTCAGCACTGCCATCCCGATTAAGTTAATAGAGATGAAAACACGCAATGTGGCCATGTGGCCACGACTAGGGACGTCTGGAGTGTTGATGAGTTTAATGACATGATTTGGTGTAATTTTACAAAATTGTTAAGAGATTGTCTTGGCATGACGGGAGAGGATCAGCTTAACAAACAGCAGCATGCAGTCGTTCAGAAATTGTAGATTTGTTTTCCGAAACCCATCCCTGTGTGCGATGATGATGCGTGTCATGATAGGGGGTTTGGGATATTCTAATTGTTTGATGGCAACACATTGGACTGAAGTGGTCCACTTAGATTTTGCTTCGGAGGAATAGACACATTTTCCCTCTCCTCTTCTCACGATACATCGCCCAAGGATTGATCGTAGCTGCCGGCTGTGCTAATGTTGCTATAGGGTGGGAGATGTAACATTTTATTGACTTTGAAAGGTAGAATAACATTAATTTTTATTTCCAGGTTTATGTTTCACATTTGCAAAATGGGACGCTATATGCCCCAACAAAATTGGGAAATATTAAAAAACTTACTTCCAAAGTAATGAGTCTTTAACGCAAACTGTAAGAAATTTACGTGGAAAATTTTCGTGTTTTGAGATGAAGCTCACTTTCATCTCGGTGGCTATGCCAATAAGTAATATTGACGCATATTGACTCATATGCATCCACATCGAGTCACTGTTTGGTGAGGAGTTTGGGCTGTACTGGAAAATTGGGTTGATCGGATGAGGTACTGCCGAGCCAGTCGTGTTACTCATATGAATGCGATTGTGTTCCATTATTAAATAACAAAGTTCAATCTTTCCAGTAAAACCAGAAAATTGAAAAATAAAAATTTTAATGGCCAACCTTATATATATTATTCAGTAAGTCTAAGCAACGACCTAATCGGGAACACCAACTACTCATTTTGGCTATCCCTCATCTTAAGTGGATAGCTACCTCCAAGAGCCAAATGGTTGAAGCATAACTTATGACATTCGCATATTAGGATCGGTCGTTTGTCGCGATAATAATTCATAGTCACTCTACATAAATAAAGTTTGAATTGTTTAATGACTACACCGTGCGGCAGTACTTTTTGGAGCTGAACAGGACTATATATTCGTTAAAGTAGACGTCATATATAGGGGAACTGTGTACACAGTTTTCCATTTGGTAATCTTTTCTCACTTTTACAGGAGATAGAGAATTAAGATCTTCCACAAAAATTACCGTTACAGAATTCCACAATATAGTTCTGACAATAAGAATTCTCTCAGACATTAACTTACAACATTTTTTTCGGCTAAAATGAAAACTTTGACCCTCGGTGAAACGAAACTCTGACCAGCTGGACTATACGTTTATTCTACAAAAATGATCTACTCAACAGAATTATAGGGTCGCTACTTTGTTCCAAAAATGCTTTAAAACAACTTCTAAAAGGTCGTTGATATGTTAATATCCCGTAACATTTTACGAATAACATCTCACAAGTGAATGGGAACGATTTTTATACCCTCCACCTTTGTCATTCCGTTTGTAACACCTTGAAATATTCATCGGAGACCCCATAAAGTATATATATTCTGGGTCGTGGTAAAATTCTAAGACGATATAGCCATGTCCGTCTGTCTGTCTGTCTGTTGAAAGCACGATAGCGGCCGAACGAAATGAGCTAGGAGGTTAAAATGTTTCCTAAATGTGTCTTATGGTTGTAGACCGGTTGGGATTGAAAGCGGGCGAAATCGGCCCAGAGGGAAACATTTTTCCCTCACAAGGACTGAAAATACCCCTAATAAATACCCCTAATATTGTATTTAGTTGATATTTTCAATTCGCATTCCTCTTTTAGCATAAAAGGGCACCATAGAGTGATTTTTATTTGTAGGGGGCGAAATGGGACAAAAAGGGATAAAAATTGTACCTATCAAACTACAACAGATAGAAACACCAAATTTGGTGTGTACATTCCTCTAATAGAGTAGATACATAATATAAAAGTATTTTTTCTAAATTCGTACTTTTAAGGGGTTAAATGGGGATAGAGGGATAAAAATAGTACCAACCTAACGACTGTACCTAGAATAATGAAATTCGGTGTATACATTACTCTGATTGCGTAGACACGTAAAATAAAAGAATTTTTCAAAATTCGTACTTTTTGGGGTTCAAATGGGGATAAAAATAGTACCTACCAAATGACAGCAGCTAGAATCATGAAATTCGGAGTATACATTCCTCTGACTGCGTAGACACGAAAATAAAACGTTTTTTCCAAATTCGTACTTTCAATGGATACAATGGCTACAGGGGATAAAAATAGTACCAACTAAACCAATACAGCTAGAATGATGAAATTCAGTGAGTACGTCCCTCTAATTGTGTAGATACGTAAAATAAAGAGATTTTAGATAGTCGTACTCTTGAGGGGGCAAAATTGGAAAAAGGGGATAAAAATGGTACCAACAAAATGGCAGCTGATAGAATCATGGAATTCGGAGTATACATTCCTCTGACTGCATAGCCACGTAAAATATTTTTTTTCCAAGTTCGTACTTTATTTTGTTGCTTTTACGACAAAAAATGGTAGAATCATGAAGTTGTCTTATACTGCGTACGTGAGAGATAAGGTATTTTCAAAATTTATACTTTTGAAATTAAAATAGGATGGAAATACAACCAACCAAACGACTGTAGCTGAAAGTACACTCTCTATTCCCCAATATTTAGGGTATTTATGATTGCTCCCTTATATTTACTTTATGAATTGAAGTATTATATCCATTATATATATACATAGTATACAAATATTGGTAGCCTTGGCTTATTAATTAAATTTCTTATTTTCATACAGTTAAAATTTGTTGCGGACATTCCTCTTGTAGCTTGGAAGCACCACAAAAGAAGTTTTAGCGGGCGAAATGGGACAAAAAGGGATAAAATATGGTACCAATGATACGACAACAGCTAGAATCATGAAATTCGGTGTGTACATCCCTCTAATTGCATAGCCGCGTAAAATAGAGGGATTTTTCGAAATTCGTACTTTTAAGGGATATAATTAAAAAGAGGGATAAAAATGGAACCTACTAAACCGCTGAAGTTGAAATCATGAAATTCGGTGTATACATTCTGACTATGAAGACTCGAAAAAGGGGTTTTTCGAAATTTGTACATTTGGGCGGAGAATGGGGCGAATGGGGATATCTTTAAAATTTATACTTTTCTTATCACTTTGTCTGTATCTGGAAATGCTTTTTTCTAATGGCGACTGACAATCGCCTAATATTTAGGCACGTTCACTTTCACAATTACAGTATTGTATTTATATTTAGTAGTCGATTTTAAACAATGCGCATAAGTATACATTATAGTTTGAAATATTAAACACTTATAGTAAATGTGCATAAAAATATCACAATTTTCGTAATATGGTACTGTGCTTCTATGTAAAGCCGACTTCCTTTAATCTGCTGATAATACTGTGGAATGCACTCCGTGGTGGAGGGTATATAAGATTCGGCCCGGCCGAACTTAACGCCTTCTTACTTGTTTAGTATTGAGTCACAGATGTAAGGTGTCCGCTTTACACTCAGCAGATATGGGGCTCGAATTGTGGCTAGGGACATGTTTTAATCCCCTCCTCTTCTAGGATGGGTTTACTAAATTTGTCATTCCGTTTGTAACACTTTCAAATATAGACCTGAGACCTTAAATAGTATATATGGGGCATTCCACGACAAATCGGACAGTTGGAAAAAAATATTTTTGATTTCCTTCATTTTATACTTCGTGGACTAGGGTATTATAAGTTAGTTTACCCGCCAAATGTTTGTAACACCACGAAATAATCGAGCTAGACCAACCTTTAAGTATACGGATAGGCTTAGAATCACCAGCTGAATCGATTTTACGATGTCTGTCTGTCCGTCCGTCCGTCTGCTGTCCATCTAAGCGTCTACAGGTCGCAATTGTGGTCCGATTGCCATGAAATTTGGCAGAAGTTACCTTTTTGGCCAAGGACGATTGGTATTGAATTTGGAGGAAATCGGTTCAGATTTGGATATAGCCTCCATACAAATATCCCTATAATTTACACTATTACTGCTCTGGAATACACATTTTACATGGGATCATGACCAAATTTTCAGGATCGTGTTACATTTGAACTAGAAATAGCTCACGGGAAAGTGCACCACATAGACTTATGTTTTGATATAGGCCCATACAAATGTACCTTCGATTTGCAATATTACTGCTCTTAAATGCACATTTGACATCGGATCTTGATCAAATTTTCCACACAATTTTACATTTATAGAAACATGTATTTTGAAAGCCAGCTATATAGGTCAATGTTTTGGTATAGCCCCCATACAAATGGGCCCTCAGTTTAAACTATTATCGCTCTCGAACCCACATCTTACATTGGATCTTGATAAAATGTTGCAGATCTTGTTATATTTCTATAAAGAATACCAACATTGAAAGTGATTTATAAAGGCCCACTTTTTAATGTAGCGCCCTTACAAATGGGCCCCCATTTTAATTATTATCTCTCTAGAACCCACATTTTACATCGGAAGTTTTTCAAATTTTGCAGATTATATTATATCTCAACTAAGAATACATGCTATGAAAGTCAAATATATAGGTCCATATTATGGTATAACCCCCACATAAATTGGGCCCCCATTCTACTCTAATACAGCTCTAGAACCCATATCGTGCATTGGATCTCGATATAATTTTGCATATCATATCATATCAACTAAGAATACCTACTTGAAAGTGATCTATATGGAACCACTTTTTAATGTAGCGCCCTTACAAATGGCCTCATTTTAATTTTTAGCCCTCTAGAACGTCAATTTTACATTGGATTTTTTTCAAATTTTGCAGATTATATTATATTTCAACTAAGAATACATACTATGAAAGTCAAATATATGTGTCCATACTTTGGAATAACCCAAATGGAACCCACATTCTACTCTATTACAGTTCTAGAAACTACGTCTTACTTCGGATCATGATATATTTCAACTAGGAATACCTACCGTAAATGAGATATATATATATATAAAGGGTGATTTTTTAAAAGCTATAGGAAAGTTTTTCAAAAAAAAAAAACACATAAAATTCAGAAAAATGCATGAAAACTTTATTTGAATCGATAGTACGGTCCATATAATTTAATGTTTGAAGATTATTTCATGGAAATGTTGACCTTGACTGCGCCTCAAATGGTCCATCCGCTTAGTCCAATTTTGGCATACTCTTTCCAACATTTCGGCCGGTATCTCAGGAATAAATGCTTCAATGTTGTCTTCCCATGCGTCAATTGAAGCGGGCTTGTCTGTATAGACATGAGCTTTAACATAGCCCCACAAAAAATAGTCTAAAGGCGTTAAATCGCACGATCTAGGCGGCCAATTGACCGGTCCTGAACGTGAAGTAAAATGTTCACCGAACTCGCCTCTCAATAAGTCCATTGTTGCGCGTGCTGTGTGGCATGTGGCACCGTCTTGTTGAAAGCACATGTCATGCAAGTCAAGCTCTTGCATTTTGGGCAAAAAAAAGTTGGATATAATCTCACGGTAGCGCTCACCATTCACAGTTACGTTACGATTCGCATCATCTTTGAAGAAGTACGGTCCAATGATGCCACCAGCCCATAAACCGCACCAAACTGTAACTTTTTCTGGATGCATTGGTAGCTCTTGCAATGCTTCTGGCTGATATTCACTCCAAAATCGACAATTCTGCCTATTTACGTACCCATTGAGCCAAAAATGAGCTTCGTCGCTGAACACAATTTTTCAATAAATGAACGTTCTTAACAGAGCACGCATTTTGATAATAAAAATCAATAATTTGCAAGCGTTGTTCGTTTGTATGACGATTTATTGTTAAATTATAGACCAAACTGAAGATGTTTGACGGTGAAACAAAACACGAAACGTGAGTCAGCTGTTTAAACAAGTGTTGCCAAAAAGATAATAGCTAAAAAATCACCCTATATATATGCCCATGTTTTGAACCAGGTCCCTTGCAAGTGTCGGTCCGATTCATCCCATTACTACTTTATAAGTTGTATTTGTCTGCCGGAAAATTGTATCAATTATCATATTATTTACCATATTCGATAAATATGACTAAAGATGAATTTGTATAATTTATATGAACTACATAAAAGTGTTCTCATGGTTTAGTAATAAAAGCGAAGTATATACGCAGGGAGTGGTGTAGGGTATTATATAGTCGGCACCGCCCGACTTTAGCCTTTCCCTACTTGTTCTCATTGACATAGCCGCCGAGATGAAAACAAGACTCACTACTTTGGAAGTATGTTTTAAATAGTCCCAAATTTTGTTGGAGCGTATGCGTTCCATTTTGCAAATGTCAAACGTAAACCTGCAAATAAAACTAAAAATGATTGATATTCTACCTTTCAAAGTCAAAGTAATCGGTAGTTCAAATTTAAAATGTTACATGGTTCACCCTATATCTGACATAACTTTAAATTTCTCGTGTCTCTACTCCTTGCAAAAGAAGTGCATCTTCAGTTACTCCCCTTCACTACAATGCTTTCCAAACATTAATTACTTACTCATTGAGTAAAATGGATTCAACAAATATCAATTAGAAACTCTCCCTGGGGAACATTTGGGAAACCTATTTTGTAAGACAATATCCTGTCAAAGAATAATATACGTTACATATGAAACCAGTAGGGTATACAAATGGGGATAACATTAAAATTGTTCTGCCAGAAACTGAAAAATAGCAATCAAATTGCAATAGATATATGGTCAAATGTTTATATAAGTTAAACTAATTTGTAAAGAACTAATGACTGGAAGTTTATAAAAGTTTTTATTATTTAAATTACTTTTTCAACTTTTTTTGTTATTATTTGTATTCAAAGGATATTAACAATTTTTTTAACTCCATTTTTATTTTCGTCTCTAAACAGACATACGAGTTCCTTGTTTCCTTATTATTTTATAGTGTAGGTCCTATTTTATGACATTTTTAATTCTGTCAATTCGTATTAAGTATTGACTCTATGTGACATCAAACCATAACAAGTAAGAAAAGGCTAAAGTCGGGCGGGGCCGACTATATAATACCATACACCACTCCCTGTGTATATACCTCGCTTGGATTACTAAACCCTGGTGTTTCATGGGAACAATTTTATGTAGTTCATATAAATTATAAAGTAAAATTTAACTAACGATGAATATATTGTACATCTTTAGTCAAATTTAACGAATATGGTAAATACTAAGGAAATTAATCCATTTTATCGGCAGATATTCCGAGTAAAGTAAATATAAAATGATCTGGATAAATGACAAATACATCATAAAACGGTAATAGGATGAATCGGTTGGAAATTTGAAGGGGCCTATAACAACACTTGGGGCCTGTGCCAAACATGGGCCTATATAATTCTCCTTCACGGTGGGTGTTCCTAGTTGTAATATATCATGATCTGCAAAATTTGATCAAGATCCGATGAAAGATGTATTTTCTAGAGCTGTAATAGAGTAAAATGGGGCCCCCATTTGGGTTGTACCAAAGTATGGACACATATATTTCACTCTCATAGTATATATTATTAGTTGAAATATAATAAAATAATAATAAAATCTGCAAAATATTAAAAACTTCCGTTGTAAAATGTGGGTCGTAGAAGAGTAATAATAAAAATGGGGGCCCATTTGTAAGGGCGCTAAATTAAAAAGTGGGCCCTTACAGATCACTTTCAAAGTAGGTGTTCTTTATTGAAATATAAGATGATCTTCAAAATGGTATCAAATCATTGTAGTGTAAACTGGGGGCGCTATATCAAAACATTGACGTATGTAGCTGGCTTTTAAAATAGGTGTTTCTAGTCTAAATGTAACATTGTGTGGCAAATGTGATCAAGATCCGCTGTAAAAGATGGATTTTAGAGCAGTAATATTGTAATTCGGAGGTACATTTGTATGGGGGATATATCAAAATATAGACCCATGTGGTCCACTTTTCCGTTAGCTGTTTCTAGTTCAAATATAACTCGATCCTGAAAATTTTGCCGTGTAAAATGTTTATTCTAGAGCAGTAATAGTGTACATTATAGGGATATTTATATGGAGGTTATATCTAAATCTGAACCGATTTCTTCCAAATTAAATACCAATCGTCCTTGGCTAAAAAAAATAACTTCCGCTAAATTCCATGACAATGGGACAGCAATCGTTAAATCGATTCAGCTGGTGATTCTAAGCCGATCCGTAAACTTACATGTGGATCTAGCTCGATTATTTCTTCGTGTTACCAACATTTGGCGGAAAACTAACTTATAATACCATATTCCACGAAGTGGTGTAGGGTATAATTATAAGCAGATGTAGCTGACATCAAAAGGACATTAAGAAATAAAAATTCCGCTTTCCACTCTAAAATTAATTGAAACTCCGACAAATGACGAAATATACAGGAAACTTCCAAGACTTCGTTACTTCACCGTGAGATGTCGGAAGAGATGTTCATGGCATGGCGATGCCGATGCCGATGATTCATGTTAAGCGTCTGCTCTGCCAACGAATGATGCAACTCCGTTTAAGTATCGAAATTCCCAAGTTCATGCCTTAAGTCTTTTGTTCTTTTTCTTTCCTTTCAGGCAGACAACAACTACCATACTTGCTAGAACTCTGTAAATTAATGATTAAGTACTTCTTCACGAAATTGAACATAAACAAATGGCGCTAAAATCGAAAATCAAACGCTGAACATTCCAACAAGGCATTAGTCATACTCTCGACGTCGTCGTAATAAATAAAACGTAAAAAAAGTTCGACATGAAAACAAAACAATACGTCAGAATAATTTATTGAAAATAAAAATACATTGATGACGTTATTTCGACTTGAGCAGACCTGAGTGAAGATGTCTATAATTTACACAACAACAACAGCAACACGGACAAACGTCCAAGATTAAGATAAAACAAATCAGCATCCACCAAATGGCTCTATGGTGATGGTGGGCGGGTCGGGAGAGGGGGTGCGGAGTTTGCTACAAAGTGCTGACTTGTAATGAACAACATTAAAGCGTAAAGATTAACAGCTATCCCCGACGAGGCTTAGCCATCATCAGCCACATCAAAGTTACTCCTCCCCTTCCTCCTACCCCTCCTCTTAACTATATTAGCCGGCTGTCCGTCCGTCCATAGCAGCACTCTCAGCCTCCGTTTGTTTTATATTAAAATGTAGAAAAAAAACAGAAACAGCTTACCGACAATATTTAAATAAATTATTTGCCAGAAAACGTGATAATAACACGCTGTAATAAAATAATAATAACAATAATAAGACATTCTAACGAAGCGAACAGCGGCAGTAGCCCATCAACATCAACAACAGCAACAACAACATGTATCTAAACAAACCATCAATTGCCAATATGATTAACTATCTATCAATAGAATATCGACAGAGCCACAGAGAGACGAATGTATGGACGGACGGATGGATGGATGGACAGACGAGCATACAAAGTATGAAGAAAAAAATAGAAACAACTCAATAGTCTTTGGAGAAGCGACAGATGTTTGACTAATGGCTTCAGGTGCCGAAAGGGGCAGTAAATTGCTGTTACTGTCAAGGACGTTGAAGGCCATACAATGACTTTTCGACGTTCATAGGTTATTCGTCATTCCCACACGCTCATACTCACCTATCTAGGTACTACCTCCATAGATGCCTCAGACTTTACAAACGTAGTGTTTTTTCTAATCAAAAAAAAAAAAAACATGGAAGAAAGACAAAAGATTTGTTCTAATGATATAAATTTGTATAAATGATTCTGTTTCCAGTCTGCCTATTCTCCTCTTCTTTCCATTCTTTCTATTCACTTGTGGCGAGTTCTTAGTAAATTTAATTAATTCTTAGTATATTAGCCAGCATCTCCCATGATGCTGAATAATAGCTGCTGCTGCCGCTTATGATGATGGTGCTGATGATAATAACAACAACAATAATGATGAGGCATAAATAGCTGAAGTCATCCTTAGGCTGTGTTTAAAGCTTTGACTTCTTATTTAGCGATTTATTTGCGGCAATACACGCAATTTGGCGATTTCAGTTGAATGTTATTATTTCCTTTTGAAATCACAACAATCGAAACAGGAAACATGCATTGGTTGCCTTGGTGGCCAAGAAACAAAAGACTTAAGACACAAACTTCTCCACAGAATCATTGTCTATTCAACGTTCATACATTTGTCCGATTTCACAAGTACTCAAAAGTAATCAAGTAATCAAGTAATCAAGTAATCAAGTAATCAAGTAATCAAGTAATCAAGTAATCAAGTAATCAAGTAATCAAGTAATCAAGTAATCAAGTAATCAAGTAATCAAGTAATCAAGTAATCAAGTAATCAAGTAATCAAGTAATCAAGTAATCAAGTAATCAAGTAATCAAGTAATCAAGTAATCAAGTAATCAAGTAATCAAGTAATCAAGTAATCAAGTAATCAAGTAATCAAGTAATCAAGTAATCAAGTAATCAAGTAATCAAGTAATCAAGTAATCAAGTAATCAAGTAATCAAGTAATCAAGTAATCAAGTAATCAAGTAATCAAGTAATCAAGTAATCAAGTAATCAAGTAATCAAGTAATCAAGTAATCAAGTAATCAAGTAATCAAGTAATCAAGTAATCAAGTAATCAAGTAATCAAGTAATCAAGTAATCAAGTAATCAAGTAATCAAGTAATCAAGTAATCAAGTAATCAAGTAATCAAGTAATCAAGTAATCAAGTAATCAAGTAATCAAGTAATCAAGTAATCAAGTAATCAAGTAATCAAGTAATCAAGTAATCAAGTAATCAAGTAATCAAGTAATCAAGTAATCAAGTAATCAAGTAATCAAGTAATCAAGTAATCAAGTAATCAAGTAATCAAGTAATCAAGTAATCAAGTAATCAAGTAATCAAGTAATCAAGTAATCAAGTAATCAAGTAATCAAGTAATCAAGTAATCAAGTAATCAAGTAATCAAGTAATCAAGTAATCAAGTAATCAAGTAATCAAGTAATCAAGTAATCAAGTAATCAAGTAATCAAGTAATCAAGTAATCAAGTAATCAAGTAATCAAGTAATCAAGTAATCAAGTAATCAAGTAATCAAGTAATCAAGTAATCAAGTAATCAAGTAATCAAGTAATCAAGTAATCAAGTAATCAAGTAATCAAGTAATCAAGTAATCAAGTAATCAAGTAATCAAGTAATCAAGTAATCAAGTAATCAAGTAATCAAGTAATCAAGTAATCAAGTAATCAAGTAATCAAGTAATCAAGTAATCAAGTAATCAAGTAATCAAGTAATCAAGTAATCAAGTAATCAAGTAATCAAGTAATCAAGTAATCAAGTAATCAAGTAATCAAGTAATCAAGTAATCAAGTAATCAAGTAATCAAGTAATCAAGTAATCAAGTAATCAAGTAATCAAGTAATCAAGTAATCAAGTAATCAAGTAATCAAGTAATCAAGTAATCAAGTAATCAAGTAATCAAGTAATCAAGTAATCAAGTAATCAAGTAATCAAGTAATCAAGTAATCAAGTAATCAAGTAATCAAGTAATCAAGTAATCAAGTAATCAAGTAATCAAGTAATCAAGTAATCAAGTAATCAAGTAATCAAGTAATCAAGTAATCAAGTAATCAAGTAATCAAGTAATCAAGTAATCAAGTAATCAAGTAATCAAGTAATCAAGTAATCAAGTAATCAAGTAATCAAGTAATCAAGTAATCAAGTAATCAAGTAATCAAGTAATCAAGTAATCAAGTAATCAAGTAATCAAGTAATCAAGTAATCAAGTAATCAAGTAATCAAGTAATCAAGTAATCAAGTAATCAAGTAATCAAGTAATCAAGTAATCAAGTAATCAAGTAATCAAGTAATCAAGTAATCAAGTAATCAAGTAATCAAGTAATCAAGTAATCAAGTAATCAAGTAATCAAGTAATCAAGTAATCAAGTAATCAAGTAATCAAGTAATCAAGTAATCAAGTAATCAAGTAATCAAGTAATCAAGTAATCAAGTAATCAAGTAATCAAGTAATCAAGTAATCAAGTAATCAAGTAATCAAGTAATCAAGTAATCAAGTAATCAAGTAATCAAGTAATCAAGTAATCAAGTAATCAAGTAATCAAGTAATCAAGTAATCAAGTAATCAAGTAATCAAGTAATCAAGTAATCAAGTAATCAAGTAATCAAGTAATCAAGTAATCAAGTAATCAAGTAATCAAGTAATCAAGTAATCAAGTAATCAAGTAATCAAGTAATCAAGTAATCAAGTAATCAAGTAATCAAGTAATCAAGTAATCAAGTAATCAAGTAATCAAGTAATCAAGTAATCAAGTAATCAAGTAATCAAGTAATCAAGTAATCAAGTAATCAAGTAATCAAGTAATCAAGTAATCAAGTAATCAAGTAATCAAGTAATCAAGTAATCAAGTAATCAAGTAATCAAGTAATCAAGTAATCAAGTAATCAAGTAATCAAGTAATCAAGTAATCAAGTAATCAAGTAATCAAGTAATCAAGTAATCAAGTAATCAAGTAATCAAGTAATCAAGTAATCAAGTAATCAAGTAATCAAGTAATCAAGTAATCAAGTAATCAAGTAATCAAGTAATCAAGTAATCAAGTAATCAAGTAATCAAGTAATCAAGTAATCAAGTAATCAAGTAATCAAGTAATCAAGTAATCAAGTAATCAAGTAATCAAGTAATCAAGTAATCAAGTAATCAAGTAATCAAGTAATCAAGTAATCAAGTAATCAAGTAATCAAGTAATCAAGTAATCAAGTAATCAAGTAATCAAGTAATCAAGTAATCAAGTAATCAAGTAATCAAGTAATCAAGTAATCAAGTAATCAAGTAATCAAGTAATCAAGTAATCAAGTAATCAAGTAATCAAGTAATCAAGTAATCAAGTAATCAAGTAATCAAGTAATCAAGTAATCAAGTAATCAAGTAATCAAGTAATCAAGTAATCAAGTAATCAAGTAATCAAGTAATCAAGTAATCAAGTAATCAAGTAATCAAGTAATCAAGTAATCAAGTAATCAAGTAATCAAGTAATCAAGTAATCAAGTAATCAAGTAATCAAGTAATCAAGTAATCAAGTAATCAAGTAATCAAGTAATCAAGTAATCAAGTAATCAAGTAATCAAGTAATCAAGTAATCAAGTAATCAAGTAATCAAGTAATCAAGTAATCAAGTAATCAAGTAATCAAGTAATCAAGTAATCAAGTAATCAAGTAATCAAGTAATCAAGTAATCAAGTAATCAAGTAATCAAGTAATCAAGTAATCAAGTAATCAAGTAATCAAGTAATCAAGTAATCAAGTAATCAAGTAATCAAGTAATCAAGTAATCAAGTAATCAAGTAATCAAGTAATCAAGTAATCAAGTAATCAAGTAATCAAGTAATCAAGTAATCAAGTAATCAAGTAATCAAGTAATCAAGTAATCAAGTAATCAAGTAATCAAGTAATCAAGTAATCAAGTAATCAAGTAATCAAGTAATCAAGTAATCAAGTAATCAAGTAATCAAGTAATCAAGTAATCAAGTAATCAAGTAATCAAGTAATCAAGTAATCAAGTAATCAAGTAATCAAGTAATCAAGTAATCAAGTAATCAAGTAATCAAGTAATCAAGTAATCAAGTAATCAAGTAATCAAGTAATCAAGTAATCAAGTAATCAAGTAATCAAGTAATCAAGTAATCAAGTAATCAAGTAATCAAGTAATCAAGTAATCAAGTAATCAAGTAATCAAGTAATCAAGTAATCAAGTAATCAAGTAATCAAGTAATCAAGTAATCAAGTAATCAAGTAATCAAGTAATCAAGTAATCAAGTAATCAAGTAATCAAGTAATCAAGTAATCAAGTAATCAAGTAATCAAGTAATCAAGTAATCAAGTAATCAAGTAATCAAGTAATCAAGTAATCAAGTAATCAAGTAATCAAGTAATCAAGTAATCAAGTAATCAAGTAATCAAGTAATCAAGTAATCAAGTAATCAAGTAATCAAGTAATCAAGTAATCAAGTAATCAAGTAATCAAGTAATCAAGTAATCAAGTAATCAAGTAATCAAGTAATCAAGTAATCAAGTAATCAAGTAATCAAGTAATCAAGTAATCAAGTAATCAAGTAATCAAGTAATCAAGTAATCAAGTAATCAAGTAATCAAGTAATCAAGTAATCAAGTAATCAAGTAATCAAGTAATCAAGTAATCAAGTAATCAAGTAATCAAGTAATCAAGTAATCAAGTAATCAAGTAATCAAGTAATCAAGTAATCAAGTAATCAAGTAATCAAGTAATCAAGTAATCAAGTAATCAAGTAATCAAGTAATCAAGTAATCAAGTAATCAAGTAATCAAGTAATCAAGTAATCAAGTAATCAAGTAATCAAGTAATCAAGTAATCAAGTAATCAAGTAATCAAGTAATCAAGTAATCAAGTAATCAAGTAATCAAGTAATCAAGTAATCAAGTAATCAAGTAATCAAGTAATCAAGTAATCAAGTAATCAAGTAATCAAGTAATCAAGTAATCAAGTAATCAAGTAATCAAGTAATCAAGTAATCAAGTAATCAAGTAATCAAGTAATCAAGTAATCAAGTAATCAAGTAATCAAGTAATCAAGTAATCAAGTAATCAAGTAATCAAGTAATCAAGTAATCAAGTAATCAAGTAATCAAGTAATCAAGTAATCAAGTAATCAAGTAATCAAGTAATCAAGTAATCAAGTAATCAAGTAATCAAGTAATCAAGTAATCAAGTAATCAAGTAATCAAGTAATCAAGTAATCAAGTAATCAAGTAATCAAGTAATCAAGTAATCAAGTAATCAAGTAATCAAGTAATCAAGTAATCAAGTAATCAAGTAATCAAGTAATCAAGTAATCAAGTAATCAAGTAATCAAGTAATCAAGTAATCAAGTAATCAAGTAATCAAGTAATCAAGTAATCAAGTAATCAAGTAATCAAGTAATCAAGTAATCAAGTAATCAAGTAATCAAGTAATCAAGTAATCAAGTAATCAAGTAATCAAGTAATCAAGTAATCAAGTAATCAAGTAATCAAGTAATCAAGTAATCAAGTAATCAAGTAATCAAGTAATCAAGTAATCAAGTAATCAAGTAATCAAGTAATCAAGTAATCAAGTAATCAAGTAATCAAGTAATCAAGTAATCAAGTAATCAAGTAATCAAGTAATCAAGTAATCAAGTAATCAAGTAATCAAGTAATCAAGTAATCAAGTAATCAAGTAATCAAGTAATCAAGTAATCAAGTAATCAAGTAATCAAGTAATCAAGTAATCAAGTAATCAAGTAATCAAGTAATCAAGTAATCAAGTAATCAAGTAATCAAGTAATCAAGTAATCAAGTAATCAAGTAATCAAGTAATCAAGTAATCAAGTAATCAAGTAATCAAGTAATCAAGTAATCAAGTAATCAAGTAATCAAGTAATCAAGTAATCAAGTAATCAAGTAATCAAGTAATCAAGTAATCAAGTAATCAAGTAATCAAGTAATCAAGTAATCAAGTAATCAAGTAATCAAGTAATCAAGTAATCAAGTAATCAAGTAATCAAGTAATCAAGTAATCAAGTAATCAAGTAATCAAGTAATCAAGTAATCAAGTAATCAAGTAATCAAGTAATCAAGTAATCAAGTAATCAAGTAATCAAGTAATCAAGTAATCAAGTAATCAAGTAATCAAGTAATCAAGTAATCAAGTAATCAAGTAATCAAGTAATCAAGTAATCAAGTAATCAAGTAATCAAGTAATCAAGTAATCAAGTAATCAAGTAATCAAGTAATCAAGTAATCAAGTAATCAAGTAATCAAGTAATCAAGTAATCAAGTAATCAAGTAATCAAGTAATCAAGTAATCAAGTAATCAAGTAATCAAGTAATCAAGTAATCAAGTAATCAAGTAATCAAGTAATCAAGTAATCAAGTAATCAAGTAATCAAGTAATCAAGTAATCAAGTAATCAAGTAATCAAGTAATCAAGTAATCAAGTAATCAAGTAATCAAGTAATCAAGTAATCAAGTAATCAAGTAATCAAGTAATCAAGTAATCAAGTAATCAAGTAATCAAGTAATCAAGTAATCAAGTAATCAAGTAATCAAGTAATCAAGTAATCAAGTAATCAAGTAATCAAGTAATCAAGTAATCAAGTAATCAAGTAATCAAGTAATCAAGTAATCAAGTAATCAAGTAATCAAGTAATCAAGTAATCAAGTAATCAAGTAATCAAGTAATCAAGTAATCAAGTAATCAAGTAATCAAGTAATCAAGTAATCAAGTAATCAAGTAATCAAGTAATCAAGTAATCAAGTAATCAAGTAATCAAGTAATCAAGTAATCAAGTAATCAAGTAATCAAGTAATCAAGTAATCAAGTAATCAAGTAATCAAGTAATCAAGTAATCAAGTAATCAAGTAATCAAGTAATCAAGTAATCAAGTAATCAAGTAATCAAGTAATCAAGTAATCAAGTAATCAAGTAATCAAGTAATCAAGTAATCAAGTAATCAAGTAATCAAGTAATCAAGTAATCAAGTAATCAAGTAATCAAGTAATCAAGTAATCAAGTAATCAAGTAATCAAGTAATCAAGTAATCAAGTAATCAAGTAATCAAGTAATCAAGTAATCAAGTAATCAAGTAATCCAGTAATCAAGTAATCAAGTAATCAAGTAATCAAGTAATCAAGTAATCAAGTAATCAAGTAATCAAGTAATCAAGTAATCAAGTAATCAAGTAATCAAGTAATCAAGTAATCAAGTAATCAAGTAATCAAGTAATCAAGTAATCAAGTAATCAAGTAATCAAGTAATCAAGTAATCAAGTAATCAAGTAATCAAGTAATCAAGTAATCAAGTAATCAAGTAATCAAGTAATCAAGTAATCAAGTAATCAAGTAATCAAGTAATCAAGTAATCAAGTAATCAAGTAATCAAGTAATCAAGTAATCAAGTAATCAAGTAATCAAGTAATCAAGTAATCAAGTAATCAAGTAATCAAGTAATCAAGTAATCAAGTAATCAAGTAATCAAGTAATCAAGTAATCAAGTAATCAAGTAATCAAGTAATCAAGTAATCAAGTAATCAAGTAATCAAGTAATCAAGTAATCAAGTAATCAAGTAATCAAGTAATCAAGTAATCAAGTAATCAAGTAATCAAGTAATCAAGTAATCAAGTAATCAAGTAATCAAGTAATCAAGTAATCAAGTAATCAAGTAATCAAGTAATCAAGTAATCAAGTAATCAAGTAATCAAGTAATCAAGTAATCAAGTAATCAAGTAATCAAGTAATCAAGTAATCAAGTAATCAAGTAATCAAGTAATCAAGTAATCAAGTAATCAAGTAATCAAGTAATCAAGTAATCAAGTAATCAAGTAATCAAGTAATCAAGTAATCAAGTAATCAAGTAATCAAGTAATCAAGTAATCAAGTAATCAAGTAATCAAGTAATCAAGTAATCAAGTAATCAAGTAATCAAGTAATCAAGTAATCAAGTAATCAAGTAATCAAGTAATCAAGTAATCAAGTAATCAAGTAATCAAGTAATCAAGTAATCAAGTAATCAAGTAATCAAGTAATCAAGTAATCAAGTAATCAAGTAATCAAGTAATCAAGTAATCAAGTAATCAAGTAATCAAGTAATCAAGTAATCAAGTAATCAAGTAATCAAGTAATCAAGTAATCAAGTAATCAAGTAATCAAGTAATCAAGTAATCAAGTAATCAAGTAATCAGTGTTACTGTAGCCTTCGAAGTGAACGGTTGTGTCCTTAAGTCGCGCGCATAAAAATCAGAAAGCACACAAGACTTTATTCTGTTATTATTGTTTTTGGTGAGAGTAAGTGAGAATAGAAATGGCAACAACACAAAACCAAACCTGTGGTCAATGTGATGGAACGATCACAAACAAACATATGAAATGTAGTGTGTGTAGTTCTTGCTATCACTTTTCCCCTTGCTGCTCCGTACAGCAAACAACCTATAATGGGATGAATTTTGAAAAGAAGGCGACATGGAAATGTCATAAATGCAGAGAACGCAAAATTTCAGCATACCACGTTGTTGTTGCAGATAAACAAAAAAGAAACGAAGAAGATGATGACGATGAAGTTTTCGAAGACAGCAACAAAAGGTTCAAAGAACACACAACAAAACCCATAGCATCGCCAAGGCAGCAACAACAACAACAAAACAACGCGATAGAAATGAACGGCGCGATGAAAGCTATGATGGAAAATATGACACACATCACAGCACAATTGGCGTCTATTAGTACACAGTTGCAAAATCAACAAACTACACTAACACAAATTGATGCAAATGTTTCTAATCTCAGCAACCAGGTTAGCGAACTCCAGAAACAAAATTTGGAAAAAGACAAAAAGATGAACGAGATGGAAACCAAAATAAATAGTCTTGAACAAAAAATAATAGAAAAAAACATTGAAATAAACAACATAAACAACGAAGAGTTGAGTGCGATCGAAATTGTCAAAAAAATAGCAACAACTCTGAATGTGGAGTTGAACGAAGCTGACATTGATAACGCATACCGAACAAAAGGAAAAGGCAAAGTTATTGTTGAGTTTTGTTCTCTCCGAAAGAAGAGAGAAATAATGAGCAAAGTCGAGAGGCATAGAATAGATGCAACTGGAATCAACAAAGAGGACAGTACTGGAAAACATAAATACATATATATTAATAATCAGCTCACAATGCAAAAACGTCGTCTGTTGTGGTTAGCCAAAACGAAAGCTAAAGAGGTTAATTGGAAATATGTTTGGGAACGAAATGGTGTAATATTTGCACGTAAAATTGAAAATGCTAATATAATAAACATCAAAACTGAATCCGACGTAGGCCTAATTTGTTAAAAACTTAAAAACAAAAACTAAACGCGAAAAACCAATATAATAAGAGAAATAGACTCAAAATATATCAATAAATTAATCAAAAATCAAATAGTTGATGAAATAAAAATATTTAAAAACAAAAGAAAATTTTGAATACCGCGAATATATAAAAAAAATAAAGTTAATATTAAAAGTTATCTAAAACAAAAAAAAATAATAAAAAATGAATTCAATTTTTAAATCTTTAAATAGTTTTAATGAAATAAAAAATGAATATCTAACCTACCCAATTACATTTATTCATATGAACATACGTTCCCTTAGGAAAAACTTCGTTACTTTGTTATCACATATTACAAATATATTGAACAAAACAAAACTAATAATCCTAACAGAAACAAACATAACAAACGATGAGACCCATCTATATTCCATAGCAAGGTACAATGCAATCTACATAAACAGAGAAGGTAGAGGAGGAGGAATCGCGGTGTACATTCACGAGAGCCTAAACTACGAACAAATAACAATAAACACATCATCTCTTGAAACGATCAACATAAACGTAACAACAACAAGCAAACGAATTGTAACTGTCGTTGCCGTCTATCGTCCCCCCAGACAAAACGTCAAAGCATTCATTGAAGAACTCGAAATGATCATGAACAGCATCAATAAGAAAAGAGATGTAATTTTAGTGGGTGATATGAACATTGACATTAAGAAAGAAAACGCAACAACAACAGCATATTTGGATATGTTGTCGTCAATCGGGCTGCACTGCATGTTGATGGAGACAACTAGGGAAAGCACAAACGACAACACAGGTACCTGCATAGACCATTTGTTTGTACGCTGTAACAATGCGACAGCGAATGCATTCGCGGCAGTAGTTACAACAACTATGTCAGACCACTACGCTCTCTTTGGTTGTATCAAAGAAGAAGGGAGAATAAACACAGTGCGAAAATATGATACAGATTCTGACAGCAAAATGAAAATGAACAATGGAAAAGTCAATCGTCTAATAAATGAAATAAACTGGAATATGATAATTAATAGTTCAAATAACTCGAACGATATTTTTAATAACATTATGAATACCTTTAATAATATTTATGAAAAATCTAAAGAAACACACACACATATTAAAAAAAGAAATCCCTACCCTTGGCTTACTGCAGAACTACTCAAATGTTGCGATATACGTGATAAACTCAACAAGAAATGGCAAAAAAACAAACACAACAAAACCAACGAAAAAATTTACAAAACATACAATAATAAACTAAACAAGAAAATAAAATATGCAAAGAATTCATACAATATGCAACAGTTTGCAATAAACAGAAACAATATAAGAAAATCCTGGGAACTTATTAATGAAATAACAGGCAAACAAATTAACAATGTTAACAGAACAATTAGAATAAACTTTCCAAACGAAGATATACAGAGTCTAACCGAAACATTCGCTAAAAACTTCGATGAAAATGTCAAAAAAATAGTGCACAACTGTGACATAAAAACTTCTATAAATACATACATTAATATACCAAATACAATATACCTGAATTATACAAGTGAAGATGAAATATTCAATATACTAAAAAAATTGAATGTAAGAAAAAGTGCGGGTGCAGACGGAATCAGGTCTATAGATCTTAAAAATAACGCTGCGAGTCTAACCCCAATAATAACAAAATTTATAAACTGTAGTCTAGGTGAAGCAAATATTCCAGAAATTTTAAAAAGAGCTCTAATTCGGCCAATCTTTAAAAGCGGGAACAAGTCGGATTACAATAATTACAGGCCGATTGCCATATTATCATCAGTGGAAAAAGTTTTAGAAGAAGTAATATCTAGACGTTTAAACCTATTTCTACAAAAATACAAAATAATAGATTCCAATCAATATGGCTTCCAAGCGGGGAAAAATATAAACAAATTACTTGGCTTATTCTCCAACTACGTAAACCAAAGTTTAAGTGAAAATAAGCAATGCCTAGCTCTATTCATTGACTTCAGCAAGGCATTTGACACTCTGCCGCATGATAAGTTACTACAAACACTTGAGATATGTGGAATACGAGGCTACTGCCTTGAGTGGTTTAAAAGCTATTTGCAATGCAGATCATACAGAGTGCAAATAGAAAACAACTTAAGCGCAACCTTGAGCACAAAACATGGAGTTCCACAAGGATCCAAACTAGGACCAATATTATATATAATCTACGCAAATCAGATGCTAATGCAACTAAAAGAAAGCAAACCCTTTGCATATGCAGATGATACTGCAATAGTTATATCCAGTAATTGTATTCATAACGCAACAAACATTCTACAAAGAGAGCTGAATGCCATAACTAAATGGTGTCACGATAGTGGCTTGGTTATAAATGCAACAAAAACTAAAATAATGCATTTTAGGCCAAGACACATTCCTTATACAAACATAAACCTAACCTTCCACAACATAGAATGCCTACACGAAACACATACCAACAATATTGCGACAGAAGACAGCTGTTCTACTATTATAGAACTTGTAGACAGCTATAAATACCTAGGAGTATATCTAGATACTCAATTTAAATGGAAAACTCACATAGAAAATATACAAAAAAAACTACGAAAAACTATGTTCGCGCTATACCATCTAAGTAAATGTTCTCCATACAAAGTATTGAAACAAGCCTACTTTGCAATGGCAGAATCATATCTTAGACATGGTATAACTGCTTGGGGAAGAGGATATTGTAGAACACTACAACTAACACAGGATCGTCTACTGAAACTGTTAAATAAAAACCATAAATACACAACAAATAATGAAACCCAAAACATTCCCAATAACAACAATAATTTCACATACAATTATACGAGAAACAATCTACAAACAAATAGCATTA
The DNA here is from genome assembly GCA_947397865.1 of Polietes domitor. Classification (NCBI taxonomy): domain Eukaryota; kingdom Metazoa; phylum Arthropoda; class Insecta; order Diptera; family Muscidae; genus Polietes; species Polietes domitor. The sequence goes on from OX377618.1 coordinate 126,638,822, forward strand.
TAAACCAAAACAACACAAATAATACATACCAAAGAACACGCTATCCTATAGACATTTACAAAGAGCTAAAAATTCTCGACATCGATGGAATTTACAAAACTACAATTGTGAACGAATTCTATGATGACCCGAACCTTCTACAAACCATTAACCACCAACAAAACACTAGAAGAAGATTAGAAGGACGATATCAGATACCGAAATTCCGAAACGATTATGGAAAAAACTCGCTATCAGTTACCCTGCCAAAAACCATCAACAAAATGCCAATTCATCTGTTGAATTTACAAAATTGGAAAAACAGAAAAAAGATAATAAAACTTCATTTTTTACGATAACTATCAATTATGTATATAAATGAATCAATGTATAAAATCTTGAAATTATAAAAAAAAACATTATTATAATAGTAAGTGCATATTTAAGCTGAAACATGTAATTAATCTTTCCGCAAACAAGCCGCAACGGCTTCGCGGATGTAGAAATTAGATGAATTATATATCTCAATAAAAAAACTGCATTAAAAAAAAAAAAAAAAAAAAAAAAAAAAAGTAATCAAGTAATCAAGTCGGTACCAATTTTATTCCTTTTTCCACATTTTACCCCTTTAAAGTACAAATATTGAAAACTCTTTATTTTACGTGTTTAAGCGGTTCGAGGGATGTACACATCGAATTTTACGATGTTTGTTTGGTATCCTTTGTATCCTCTTTTGCCCAATTTCACCCCCTGAAAGTATGAATCACTTTATGCTGCGCGGATTGAATTTGTCTAATATTAAACAGATAGAGGCTGAAATCTTCAACTATTTTTCTTTAATGCTCGTAATATTAGGGATTTTTGGGTATATTTTCATTCCTTGTTAGAGATTTTTTTTTTGTGGAGCGATTTCGCCCATTTTCAATTCCAACTATTAGACGTATTCTCGTGAATTTTCAGCAACAACTTTTCTGAATCTCAGGGTGAAAATGAGCCTCATCGTTGAAGATGATCGAAAAGCTGACATTTTATTTTCATTAACCCCGAATAGTCAACAAATGTTGGGTGAATTTTGGAATACCGTGTTATCGTACCATAATATTTCTGTTGTAATTTCATCGCGATTAATTCTGTACACAAAGTAAAACACAATATATTGAGCTCAAGTACAAATATTCCTAGAAAAATTGTAAACATGAAAGTAGTGTCTCCTGTGTTGGTGCCTTTGGTTGGACAAACCATGCTGCAGATCCATAAAACAATGGCTTAGTTGGGATAATCAAGTGAACTGAAATTACAACGCCAGCTTACCCGGCAGTTAGAGAATTCTGCAGTTCATCGACATTGGACGATGGACTTGATGGGGCGATGAAGCACTGCATTTAATGCTAAAATAATTGTGGCATAAATCTTGTGTTTTATTGGAAACAAACGATATTTAAAATAGAAGCCAATGCAAAGCGATGAAATCTTCACCACCGATGAACAGGGCGGCGTAAATAGCCACCAACCAATTCCCAAAAGGGATTTTATATTGAAATAAATTTAGCATGAGTGCAATTTTACTGCTGCAAATCAATCTTGCGGCTTAATGACCGGCCACTCGTTTCAATGGCAAGTTTATGGGTGTAAGGGAACGAGGTGCGGTTGCAGCAATAATATCAGAATTTGAATTATATAAAACCGTATCTCCGTATTATCTATTATAAGAAACAAAACGTATAGTTTATTTTATTTATAATGGATATTACACTATTTCCAGTTGAAATTGAGAAAATACAAGTAGAAGTGAAATGCAAATTGAAATCGAGAAAATACAAATTGAAAATGAGAAATTTGAAATTGAGAAATGAAATTTGATTTTGAGAAAATTCAAATTGAACTCTATCGAAACTGATTTGTCCCTAGAAGATGTCTAGTCGCCATCTTTGTTGTGAAGAAAGCTAAGCATATAAAGTCCTTGATTGCCAATAAATAATAAAAAATGACTACTTTTTAATTTCTATGTGGCCTATTTGGAAAACTAAACTAAAATCTTCTTGATGTCGAAAAATTATCAGGTTAATAGAATTTTGTGGGTCAATAGAAAACACAAATGCCTACCAATTAATATTAAATTTCAACTGAACTTATTACACCCTCCTCGTATAGCACAAGCTGGGCGAAGAGGTTATTCTCCTGTAGTGCATGGCGTGCTACTAGCTAGTCTAAGCGCTTACCAACCAACAAGTGTTGCTCCAGCAGAATGCATCACCAAGGATACTATCCTTAGTGTGGCCCAGTGGGTTGGCGAGAGCGTTGGGGGTTGGGAGAGGGGAAACTCAAATGCACTTTTAACGAGATGCCATCATAAAATATTTATTTTTGTTCTAATTAAAGTACAATCTCGTCTGTTGGCTTTGGCTTTAATAAAATTCATTTGTCTCTCTCTCTGCAGATGCCCAACGCAGAAGATGGTTGGTTTCCTTTTCTAGCTGGAACGCAATAAAACAGCTGCAGGGCTTTTCTCGATAACCTCTTCTGATTGGGACCAGAAGGACGTACATAGCTGGCGATTCAGTAGTAAATATTTTGTAGTTGCAATCAAATATTTATGTTCGTCTAAACATGTATGAACAAGTGTTTGTGTCCGTGTGTGTTTGTGATATGATCGTTTTCAACAACCCCAACAAGTTCATTAAGTTGCATTTAACGACGCTGTGGAACAGCAACATTATGAACATCTATTGAGCCCTTGAAGGCAGAGGGAGACACTCCACCGAAAAATAGGTGGTGCCAATTAACATTATCAAATGTAAACTGAATAAACCAATATATAATCGGAGAGTTTCTTTAAATTGTTTGAAATCGGTAAACTTTAAAAATTTAATTTAATTGGACCAATCTGGACCAGGCTAGCCAGATGAGTGATTTTCCCCAACAATGGGGAATTTACCATAGTAAAAAGTACAAAAAGGATGAAATGAATTTTTTCGGGGATTTTTTGGGTTCGTTCAGAATAACTATTAACCTTTGGCAAAAGATCGCTGAGCACGCTTACAGGAGTACTTATAGGTCACTGTGCGATTGGCAAGATGGCTGATCGCATTGATATATCACGTGAAGACTACTGTAGGAGCTGCTCAGATGAGTATGAAGAAGAATCAGTGGACCACTTGTTATGCTCTTACGTCGGACTGAATGAACTTAGAAGGAAGGAAGGATATACAATTTTTATACCCTCCACCTCCGGGATGGGGGTATACTAACTTTGTCATTCCGTTTGTAACACCTTGAAATATCGACTTGAGACCCTATAAAGTATATATATTCTTGATCGTCATAAAATTCTAAGACGATCTAGCCATGCCCGTACGTTCGCCCGTCCGTCTGTTGAAAGCACGCTAGCATCTAAACGAAATGTGCTCGCACGTCCAAATTTTCCATAAATGCGTCTTATAGTCGTAGATCGGTTGGGATTGAAAGTGGGCGAAATCGGTCCAAAGGGAAACATTTTTCCTCACAAGGACTAAAAATACCCATAATATTCGCATTCCCCCTATAACAAAAACGCGCACAATAAAGTGATATTTATTCGTAGGGGGTGAAATTGGGCAAAAAGGGATAAAAATGGTACATATTAAACGACAATAGCTAGAAACACGAAATTCGGTGTGTACATACCTCTAATTGAACAATATAAAATTAGTTTTATATAAAAAATAAATAATAAAGGGATTTTTGAAATTCATACTTTTTGGGGTTAAAATGGAAAAAGGGGACTAAAATAGTACCAAGCAAATGACCGCAGCTAGAGTCATGAAATTCGGAATATACATTCCCCTGACTGCGTACACACGAAAAATTAAAGTCTTTTTTCCAAATTAGTACTTTCAAGGGATAGAATGGGAACAGAGGGATGAAAATGGTACCAACTAAACGGCTACAGCTACAATGATGAAATTCGGTGTGTACATCCCTCTAATTGCGTAGACACGTAAAATAGAGAGATTTTAGAAAGTAAGGGGGTAAAATAGAAAAAGGGATAAAAATGGTACCAACCAAATGGCCGCAGCTAGAATCATGGAATTCGGTGTATACATTCCATAGACACTGCATAGACAAGCAAAATAAAAAGATTTTTCGTACTTTTTACTTTTACTGTAAAAATTGGTTATGTAATTTTGCACTATGTACGTGAGATAATGGATTTTCATAATTTGTACTTTTGGAATTTAAATAGAATGGGAATACACCCAACTGTAGCAACCACTATATACCAATATTTATGGTAATTATGCTTTTTGAAAATTTAAATATAAGAATATTTATGAACGAAATATTTGTATTTGTTTTGGTTTGGCTATATTAAAAAAATATATTTTCCTTTAATATTAATGCACTTCTACGAAACTCGACAGCCTTTGTTTAAGGCAATCCATGGTTGAGGGTATATAAAGTTCGTCCCGGCCGAACTTAACGCCGTTTTTACTTGTTTAAATTAAGTACATTTTTCTACATCTAATTTTCCCAAAATCGAAAGCCTAGATGAAATAGAATATCAATTTGAAAATCTCTTATAATTTCTGAAACAACAAAAATAAAATAAGCTAAATATAATAAAATAAAGCAATTGAATATAGGGTGGGCCATTTAAAATTTTAAATTTGAACTATCGATTACTTTGACTTTAAAAGGTAGAATAACATTCATTTTTATTTTTTCACGTTTAACGCAAACTGTAAGAAATTTACGTCGAGAAGAGTTTAGCCTTCAGGAAGCTCATTGTCATCTCAGTGGCTATGCCAGTAAGCGAAATTGCATTGCCGCATATGGGGTTCACAGAACCCACGGGTGACTAATGAGAAGCCAATGTATCCCCAACGAGTCACTGTTTGGTGTGGATTTTGGGCCAGCGACATCATTGGGCCATGTACAGAAAAATTTGGTTGATCGGATGAGGTACTGCCGAGCCAGTCGTGGTAGTCACATGAATGATATTGATTTGAAAAAATGATCAGTACTTTTTTATAGCCGATTCTAATTTAAAGTTTTAAATGACCCACCCTATATTGTATGTTTTCAAGATATTCAAAGATTAATGTTATTTTTACATTTTGCAGTCATTGATCTATAATTCATAGAGAGGATGAAATCCTTTGAGATGATACCAATATCGCTAAAATCTAAAATCAAAAGTTACAAAAAACGCCCGAGAGTAACAACTTTGGAACACGTGAAAAACTCGAGCTCGGGCATTTCTACTTTGATTTAAGGTAAACGACATATAATTCACAAAAACGAGTAGAATGCATGTACAAACTGTTATCAAATCCGCACTGGGTGGAAATCTTGTGCAATTTTTGAAATATTATATTTTTGAAAACAATTTATGAATTGGCAATTCTATCATTTGGACATGCTGCTCATCAGAGACTGAATAATCGTGGAAGCCACAGGATGTCAACATCGACTCGACGTAATTGGAAAACTCTTTACAACTTCTCTCAGAATGTTTGCAATTAGCAAATTTTACTATTTGAAAATGTTTTTCTAATGTGGCCCATTTGTATACCTCCTCTACAAATGCTCCGATACAGACTTAAATTAAAACCTTTGTAATTACCATTGATGTGCTGTGCAGAGTTTATTGTCTTGAACAGGACCAGTTTATGATATTTTCGTTTCAGTGATGACCTTGGGAAGAACAATGAATGGCTACATCGGAAGGAAATGGTCTATTGATAACCTAAGGTTTGTGTCTTAAGTCTTTCGTTTGTTATTGAGGCTTCACTCCGTCATGCGTTCATTCATTCGGCCACATTTAATTATAAATTTTATATTATTTAGTTATTGTTTTTCACACCAGCCAATACCATTACAAAAATAATTCATTTATTTATTGTTGTTTTTGTGATGAGATTTGAAAAAAAACAATCGACAAACAATTGAATTTCAAGCCTAAGAGTTGGGTTTATTAAAATCAAATTCGTGTTAAAATTTGTGCTGAGTGCGGTTGGCGAATTGCTTTTTGTTTGGGGTTTTTTTGTTTTTCTTCGTCAAACAATTGTGTTAAACAATAATTTATATAATTGTCTTATCATCGTTTAGAGTTGTTTCATCGGCGGGCAGCAGCAGCAGCAGCCGTACCAGCAGCAACAAAAGAAATGTGCAAAAAATTGATAACTATTGTGAATAAAATTGGTTAAACCCGGAATTAATCTTTGGGAGGATGAAGATGTGTCCGTGTTCGCGTGTGTTCGAGTGTGTGTGTTTGTAGATAAATTTAACATTATTAGTCACAGTTAATCATGTAAATCATGCAAATCTTCTAAATAAATCAAATTGAAAACTAAAGAATTTCGTTTTGACGGCCAGCCGAGACGAGACGAGTCAAGACGAGTCGAGATGCGAAGATGAGACTAGAAATTTTCATTAATTTCTTTTGAAGTGATTAATTCACTTTTAAGTGTTTCTTTTTGTTTGTTTGGTCTGTCTGTTGCTTTTGGCTGCCAGTTTGATTTGGGTGCCTTTGTCTTGGCGTTTTGGTTGCTTCGCACTCAAAGAATCATGGGCTGTTTGGCTTTCTGGTTTCCCAGAACTATTGATAGAAGAAGCCGTTGTTATGACCTTAACGGTAAACAAAAGGCCTAATTATTGCCGGCCAGAACTGGTTGTTGGCCAACTGATGATGTATGTTCAAGTTGTAAAAGGTTTTCGGAAGAATTCAAATTGGCGATGATCCGCCTTGATATGGATTTAATTAAAATCGACGGACAATGGTAATTGTGATATAGTTTTGTTTTTACAAACTACACCATGTGCCACATACCAGATACAAAATTAACTCCGCCACCACGGAGTGCATTCCACAGTATTAGCGGCAGCTTAGATTACTTTACATAGAAGTGCACTAACATATTAAAAACAAGTAAGGAAAGGCTAAAGTCGGGGGGCCGACTATATAATACCCTACACCACTCCTTGCGTATGTACCTCGCTTTGATTACTAAACCCAGGTATTTCATGGGAGCAATTTTATGTAGTTCATACAAATTATATAAATTATATGAATATAATTTATATGCTATAAATTCATCTTTAGTCAAATTTAACGAATATGGTAAATAATATGGTAATTGATCCAATTGTCCGACAGACAAATACAAATTATACAGTAGTATACCAAAGTATGGACATATGGGCATCACCCAAACAATTCTCATTGCAATTCAATTCGGGAAAAAATTGAAATCGGGAAGGATTTTTGCCTCCTGTAAATGTATGTGTTTGACAAAAAATGTTAAATCGGAAAGGACATTTGTATGGAGTTATATTGAAACCTATAACGATGTGACCCGCTTTCACCATGTCTGTTTATTGGTGAAATATAATATCTAAAATTTAGCCAAAATCGGTTAAACATTCGGGAGCAACATTTGTATGAGGGCTATATCTAAATCTGAACCGATCATACCCACTTTCAGCATAGGTGTTTCTAGTTCCATTATAAACTGTTGTGCCAATTTTAAAGCAAATCGGGTACAATATGTGGTTTCTAAAGCGGAAAAAGTGAAAAAGGGAGCGACATTTGTATGGGGGCTATATCTAAATCTGAACCGATCTTACCCAATTTGTGCATACGTGTTTCTAGTTCGATTATAAGATGTTGTACCAAATGTAAAGAAAATCGGGTACAATATGTCGTTTCTAGAGCGGAAAATGTCAAATCGGGAGTGACATTAGTATGGGGGCTATAAGTAAATCTGAACCGATCTTACCCAATTTTTGCATACATGTTTCTAGTTCGATTATAAGATGTTCTGCAAAATGTAAAGAAAATCGGGTACAATATGTCTTTTCTAGAGCGGAAAATGTCAAATCGGGAGCGACATTTGTATGGGGGCTATATCTGAATCTGAACCGATCTTACCCAATTTTTGCATAGGTGTTTCTAGTTGGATTATAAGATGTTGTGCCCATTTTAAAGAAAATCGGGTACAATATGTGGTTTCTAAAGTGGAAAAAGTGAAATAGGGAACGACATTTGTATGGGGGCTATATCTAAATCTGAACCGATCTTACCCAATTTCGGCATAGGTGTTTCTAGTTGGATTATAAGATGTTGTACCAAATTTAACGAAAATCGGGTACAATATGTGCTTTCTAGAGCGGAAAATGTCAAATCGGGCCGACATTTGTATGGGGCTATATCTAAATCTGAACCGATTTCCTCCAAATTCAATACCGATGGTCCTTGGCCAGAAATAATAACTTCTGCCAAGTTTCATGACAATCGGACAACAATTGCGACCTGTAGAGTGCGAACAAGCTTAGATGGACAGCAGACGGACGGACGGACGGACAGACAGACATCGTTAAATCGACTCAGCTGGTGATTCTAAGCCTAACAGTAACTTAAAGGTGGGTCTAGCTCGATTATTTCTTGGTGTTACAAACATTTTGCGCGAAACTAACTACTTCGTGGTCTAGGGTATAACAAGTAAAAACGGCGTTAAGTTCGGCCGGGCCGAACTTTATATACCCTTCACCATGGATTGCATTCCACAGAGGCTTTCGAGTTTCGTAGAAGTGCAGTAATATTACAGGAAAATATTTTTTTTAATATAGCCAAACCAAATCAAATACAAATATTGACAAAATAATTTTATAAACAAATATAATATTTTTATTACTTCAAACCACGCTTCGAAGTAATACTTCAAGTCAATTCAAAAAATAAATATTCTTATATACATATTTTCAAGAAGCTTAAATACCATAAATATTGGTAGATAGTGGGTGCTACAGTCGGTTGTATTTCCATTATATTTTAATTCCAAAAGTACAAATTTTGAAAATCCATTATCTCACGTACATAGTGCAAAATAACCTAAATTCATGATTTAACCATTTCTCCCGTAAAAGTAAAAAGTAGGAATTTGGAAAAATCTTTTTATTTGCGTGTCTATGCATTCAGAGAAATGTATACCCCGAATTGCATGATTCTAGCTGCGGCCATTTGGTTGGTACCATTTTAATCCCCTTTTTCCTATTTTACCCCCATAAGAGTAGGATGTACACACCGAATTTCATCATTCTAGCTGTAGTCGTTTAGTTGGTACTATTTGTATCCCTCTGTGCCCATTGTATCTCCTGAAAGTATGAATTTGGAAAAAACTTGTATTTTTCGAGTCTACGCAGTCAGAGGATTGTACACTCCGAATTTCATGAATCTAGCTGCGGCCATTTGGTTGGTACTATTTTTATCCCCTTTTTCCATTTTAACCCCAAATAGTACGAAGTTCGAAAAATCCGTTTATTTTACGTGTCAACGCGATCAGAGGAATGTATACAACGAATTCCATTATCCTAGGTGCCGCCGTTTGGTTAGTACCATTTTTATGCCTCTATTCCCATTTTACCCCTTAAAAGTACGAATTTAGGAAAAATACTTTTATATTATGTATCTACTCAATAAGACGAATGTACATACCGAATTTCGTCGTTTGATATGTACCATTTGTATCCCTTTTTGCTCCATTTCACCCCGTACTAATAAAAATCACTTTATCATGCAAGTAAAAGCAAATATTTTGAAAAAATATGCTTAAATACTCTAAAATATTAGGGGTTATTATGGGTATTTTTAGTTTTTGTGAGGGATTTTTTTCTCTTTTCATCCAATTTCAATCCCATCCGATCTACGACGCATTTATGAAAAAGTTTGACGTCCTAGCTCCTTTCGTTTAGCTGCTAGCGTGGTTTCAATAGACGATCAAGAATATATATGTACTTTATAGGGTCTCAAGTCGATATTTCAATGTGTTACAAACGGAATGTCAAAGTTAGTATACCCCATCCTGGAGGTGGACGGTATAACAATTTGAGTGCAAAATCTCTTAAAATGTGTGAGAAACAGATGGACAAAATCAAAAAAGAAATTACATTTTTTTCGATTTTCAAAATCTGAATATCTGCAATAAAAAATTATTTTTTTTTTCTTCGCAGTATGAACAAATATGTACGTAAAAATATGTTAAAAAACATAAAGAAACAAATAAAAATTTTAATTTTCGATTTGAACTGGGATATTGTCCTGGCTCAAGGCCATTTTGCATCTACATTTAATAGAATGCAAATTTATTTACAAATGGCATGGTGACATTTATTACTTGGCTGCAGACTACCACGATCATGATTTTAATTTTCTTTAGAACCGAAAAATACGAAAAGTAGTTAACTTTGGGCCGATTTCTAAAATATATTGGATTAGCCTATATTTAATGTTAATATCTCAAAATAATTCGTGGGTCCTTGTCTAATTTTGGTTTTTTGCAGAACAAAAATGTCTACTAGAACAAAAGTTATTGAATTTTGGCCGGTGGATTTTGATTCTGAACCACAGGGATGTGATAATACTTGTTAAGGCAAAAGTCAATATAAATATTTGGATAAAAAATGTACTAAGAATTTTCTAATAGCTGCTTTGCAATTTGATAATTTTTGCAAAAAAGTTTTGTATTGAAAAATTGGTGAAATCATAAAATTCGTTGTACACACCCCCTGTCCGTTTAGAAGCACAACATAAAGAAATGTTTCGAAATTTTTTACTCTTATTTCCAACCGCGGCGTGATGTGAACATGGTTTCACGGAACGCATTTTTTGCTAAGGGGAGATTTGTGACGCATTCTCTTCTGGAAATTCAATTGACTCGACAACAGTTTGTGTTTGTTGCTGTTGACAGCAGCAGCAAACAAAAGACTTAAGACACAAACTTCACGAGGCGTATGTCACTCATGGCCAATTCATCAATTGTTAATTATTGTTCGTTTTACTCAATTCCCCCTAAATTATGGATATGTTCTCGACGAAATTCACATAGGTACAAAGACATTTGCAGACCAACATTTGCTTGAACAAAATGGTACAAAGCCAACTCACTTGAGGTGACCTATAAACCAGCCAAGCGGGCAGAGCAACAGCCAAGAAGCCAACAACCGAAACGAGAATCTCATCGATTTCTATTCAACATGGAATTGTTATGGCCATTGCTCCTGTTGTTGTGTTTTTGTTGTTGCTTCTGGCGTTGTTGTTACTATTTGAATGAGAATCGGAATCGTGATGTAATTTAAAATTACAGTCGATCAAAAATGTTATAAAGAAAACAAAAAACAAAAAAAAACTAAATGAAGAAACTTTAAGCAATGAGATTCCATCCGTCTGCGCGTTGTCCGTCCATCCGTCCGACCGCCTATCCATTCATCAATATGAGTCAAATACATAACACTTTTTTATTTGTATTTTTATTGCGAAACAGATAAAAGAACATAACAATTTAGTCGTTCATATGTATGTACATAGACGATCGTACAAACGGGCAAACCGGCAGACAGACAGACGGGCACCGTAGCTGCAAACCAAGAATTAAAATGCTGATATATGTGCCAGAATGTAGCCCTCTTATACGAGGGAAGTTCAAGCACAGGTTGTGAGAACACAGGCAGTTTTCGAAAATTTAATTTTATGTCTGATCACAGCCTACATGTAGCTCAAAAGTGAAATTCACAATATTTGGAGTCCTCACCTTTAACGTAACGCAGCGCAGCGCTCATGATCGGACATATACTTCCAAAATTATAGAAGAGGAATTCTAAGTAAAACTAACGAGACAATTTCAACGAATGACAGAGGTTATTGCCATCCGCTAATGAATAGATTGAATTTAAAGTCTGATCCAAGAGGTCGTCTATGAAAATAAGAAAAAGGGAGTTTGAGGGAATGAGCCCTGTGATCTATGCCCATCTACAACAACACGTATAGTGCGATCTCTGAGGAAGCTCGATATATATTGAGAGAAGCAATTGATAAAATTTGGTGAATATGTTTGGTAATTAAAAATATTATGTTAATTACAATATTTTTTTTTAATATTGAAAACTATGGCAACCCTGTAACGTTGAAGATTTGCATATTTTAGATTTTGCATATCTTTAAAACGGGGTTTTCTCAGTACGTAACTTTTGTACGGAATAGATATTGCGATAATATTTTGCAGGAGAATTCCGAAAAAATGTATTTTTTATACACTCCACGAGAGTATTATGTCTTTGTGCATTTGTTAGACCCATCGTTTATTATACAGATCGGCTTAGAATCACTTTCTGAGTCGATGTAGCAATGTCCGTCTGTCTGTCCGTCTGTCCATCTATTGTTGTAATGAAATTACAGGTCGCAATTGTAGTGCGATCTTCACAAAAATTGGCACAAGTACGTTTTGTGGACCAAGGACGAACGCTATTTAATTTGAGGCAAATCGGTTCAGATTTAGATATAGCCCCCATACAAAAGTCGCTCCAGATTTGACAATTTCCGCTCTAGCAATCACATATTGTACCCGATTTTCTTTAAATTAAGCACAACATCTCATAATCCAACTAGAAACACCTATGCACAGATTGGGTAAGATCGATTCAGATTTAGATATAGCCCCCATACAAATGTCGCTCCCGATTTGACAATTTCCGCTCTAGAAACCACATATTGTACCCGATTTTGTTCAAATTTGGCACAAAATCTTATAATCCGACTGGAAACAAATGTACAGAAAGTGGGTAAGATCGGTTCAGATTAAGATATAGCCCCCATACAAATGTCGCTCCCGATTTGACAATTTCCGCTCTAGAAACCACATATTGTACCCGATTTTGTTCAAATTTGGCACAAAATCTTATAATCCGACTGGAAACAAATGTACAGAAAGTGGGTAAGATCGGTTCAGATTAAGATATAGCCCCCATACAAATGTCGCTCCCGATTTGACAATTTCCGCTCTAGCAATCAGATATTGTACCCGAATTTTTTTAAATTAAGCACAACATCTCATAATCCAACTAGAAACATCTATGCAGAAATTGGGAAAGATCGGTTTAGATTTAGATATAGTCCCCATACAAATGTCGCCGGTTTGAAATTTTCCGCTCTAGAAAACTCATATTCAACTCGATTTTCTTTAAATTTGGCTCAACATCTTATAATCAGACCAGAAACAACTATGCAGAAAGTGGGTAAGATCGGTTCAGATTTAGATATAGCCTCCATACAAATGTCGCTCCCGATTTGACATTTTCCGCTCTAGAAACCATATATTGTACCCGATTTTCTTTAAATTTGCCACAACATCTTATAATCTAACTAGAAACAACTGTGGCTAAAGCGGTCTAGATCGGTTCAGATTTAGATATAGCCCCCATACAAATTTCGCTCCCGATTTGACTTTTGCCACTCTATAGACCACATAGTGTACCCGTTTTTCTTTAAAATTGGCACAACATCTTATAATCCAAATGAAAGCACCTATAGTGAAAGTGGGTAAGATCGGTTCAGATTTAGATATAGTTCAAATACAAATGTTTAACCGTTTTGTAATATATATTTCACCTATTTTGTTCCAGGTTTGAATATACCCCCATACAAATTTCCTTTCCGATTTAACATTTTTGTTAAACACATACATTTACAGGATACAAAAATCCTTCCAGTTTTCACTTTTTTATCGAATTGAATTGTATTCGGATAGAAAGAGGAGTGTATCATATAGTCGTCTCCGTCCGACTTTAGCTTTTCCTTACTTGTTTTAATATTTAAACCTATTGTTTGCAAAAGTACTTTTTTTTATTATTTTCTTTTTATGACGAAATATATAGAAATTATTAGGAAACATCTATTTAAATTTTACATGTATGCTGCACGCATTCTGTAAATATCTGAGTGGGATCGTTAGTAGTTTCTGAGATATGGACACAAATGAGGTAGTCCATATTAAATAAACGAATGTTTATTATTGAAAAATACAATTTTTTAACGTTGGCAACCCTATCACTTTGAAATTATACATATGTTGAGGGAGAACTAGTCATAGTCTTTTGTAGTTAGATAGGTGTCGACACAAAATTATTTCAGATAAATTACACTATGCAACAAGAATTTTGTCGAATGATCATGTCACACATTTTCGGATGTATTTTGGCTTTCTAAACTCGAATTAACTGAAGGTACTTATGATAACTACAAATATTGAGAGTTGCACTTTCACATAGGAACAGTTGTTTATGAACAGTCTTCAAAAATTTTGGAATAAAATATATATTATTTAAATCTATTTCTGGCAAGCAAAATTCATAAAAAATATAACAACAATTTTTAATAGCAAAAATGCAAAAATAATGTTTGTATTTAAAAAATCTATGGATAAATCTATGGTTTTAAAAATCATATTTTTTAATATTTGTTTATATAGCGTGAAAAATCCCTTTGCTAATTAGATAACAGAACATTTAGTTTTATTTTCTAATAGCTGGCATCTTAACTAAGAAAAGAAGGACTAGTAAAAGAAAATTTATGGATACAATCAATCAATTTATGCAAAACCTTTGTAAAAAATGACACACGATTTTAAAATTCCTTCACTTCTACATATCTTTCACAATTATTTATATATTTTTTTTTTCAAAAATACCAGCTATTACAAACTAAAACAATATAACCGTTTATATAATTTATAATCGGACTTAATCGGCGATATTTAAAAAAAATTAAAAAAATCATGATTTTTCATTTGCGTCTACAAACAGTATTATAACATCTACACTCATCCATAGATTTCCTATACATAAACACATGCGTTGGAATCAGTTACTACAAAATAAAAAAGAATAAATTTTTCCGACTTTTTTATACCCCTACTCTACAACAAACAAATACTTGAAATTCTGAGAGTGAAGGTATACACAAGTCTATTTAAGTGACTGACATTTACACACTTGTTGAGATTTTTTTCGTGCCAAAAAATAGATTTTTTCGAAAAAAAAAAATATTTTTTTTTCGCAAATTTTTGGAGGTTTTTCCTGTTTCTATATAAAAGTGCAAGTAGTCACATTTGTAGACATCATAATTACCTTTAATTGAACATGTAAGAGTACAAATATAAAATATATGGCGAAATTTTTAAAATTAGTATTTTTTAAATTATCCATAAAAAAATTTTTGATTGGAATTTATGAATCAGCATACAAAAATTATTTTTTTCAACTTGAACACAAAATTATTCTTTTCTATTAGTTTATTAGTTATTAGTTCTTATCGAATTAAAACAAGTAAGGAAAGGCTAAAGTCGGGCGGGACCGACTATATGATACACTCCACTCCGAACTTTATATACCCTCCACCATGGATTGCATTCCACAGATGTTGTCGGTTTTCGTAGAAGTGCAATAATATTACAGGAAAATATAATTTTTTTAATATAGCCAAACCAAAACAAATACAAATATTGAAAAATTAATTTTATAAATAAATATAATATTTTAATTATTTCAAACTACGCTGATAAGGTAATGCTACCAATAAGTCAATTCAAAAAATAAATATTCTTATATTTATATTTTAAAAAATATTTTCAAAGCCATAAATATTGGTAGATAGTGGGTGCTACAGTTGGTTGTATTTCCATTCTATTTGAATTCCAAAAGTAGAAATTTTGAAAATCCATTATCAAACGTACATAGTGCAAAATAACCTAACTTCATGACTCAACCAATTTTTGCCGTAAAAGAAAAAGTACGAATTTGGAAAAAAAAACTTTTTATTTTGCGTGTCTATACAGTCAGAGGAATGTATACACCGAATTCCATGATTCCAGCTGCGCCCATTTGGTTGGTACCATTTTTACCACCTTGACGTTTCTACGCAATTAGAATTTTATCATTCTAGCTGTAGTCGTTTAGTTGGTACTATTTTATCCCTCTGTACAATTGTATCCCTTGAAAGTACTAATTTCGAAAAATTCGTCTATTTTCCGTGTCTACGCAGTCAGAGGAATGTATACTCCGAATTTCATGACTCTAGCTGCGGTCATTTGATTGGTACTATTTTTATCCCCATTTTTTCATTTTAACCCCAAAAAGTACGAATTTCGAAAAATCCGCGTGTTTTATCTATGCAATCAGAGGAATGTATACACCGAATTTCATTAGTCGTTTGATTGGTACCAGTTTTATTCCTCTATTCCTATTTTACCCCTTAAAAGTACGAATTTGGAAAAAATAGTTTTAAATCTGTGTCTACTCAATTAGAGGAATGTACACACCGAATATCGTGTTTCTAGCTGTTGTCGTTTAATATGTACCACTTTTATCTCTTTTTTGCCCCGTTTCACCCCCTACAAATAAGTAAAAAATTCGAAAAATCCATTTAGATTTGCGCTTCTACGTTGGCAGAAGAATTTATATACCAAATTTCACGACTATAACTGCAATACTTAAATTGGTACTACTTTTATCCCTTTTTGTCCCGCTCGCCCCTTAAAAGTGCAAATTTCGAAAAATCCAATTTTACATCGCTTCTATATGTTCAGAGGAATTTACATTCCAAATTTCACGATTCTAGCTGTAATACTTTAGTTGGTACCATTTTTATCCCTTTTTGTCCCGCTCACCCCTTATAAGTAAAAATTTCGAAAAATCCATTTATATTGCAGGTCTACGTAGTCAGAGAAATTTAGATACCGATTTTCGCGAATATAGCTGCAATACTTAAATTGCTACCATTTTTATTCCTTTTTGTCTCTTTCCTCCCCTAAAAGTACAAATTTCGAAAAATCCCAATTTGTAGCTCGTCTGCATGGTAATTTCAACGAACGCACCGAATTTCATGTTTCTAGCTACTGCCGTTTAGTCAGGACATAAAAGTACGAATTTTGTAAAACCCTTTCTTAGTCGACGTCTACGTCATATTATCGACTTTTTTGGATGTTGTTTAAAGGAACTTCCTCAAAAGCGGGAAAAAGCACATTTGGATTTTGAGATGCAATTAAAAATGTGCTCCCTACGAAAGTACTTCGATTTTTGTGCAGGGAATGTGAATGGAACCTCTAAAACAATTCCCGATACATTTGCTGGTCCCTGCAGCGATCTCGGCTACTTATTGAACTGCCCTCGCATATAACTGTCACCACTTTGGACCTGTTCTGCAACACTGTGCCACTCTGTGTTGTATATCTTATCGATAATTGAAGCTCTTGGTAATCGAATGTCTGCAACAAGAACAACGCTCCTGCGATACACACACACGCATACATATGTCATTCACAAGTAGAAAATTTGCATTTTCCCAAATATTCCTGGTCCGTTGTCAAGGGCGGTGGTTGATCGCGCTGCTCGGCTGCCAAGTAGCAAACTGTCTACATAATTGTTAATGTTGGCTGGGTATTACCTCAGCATGGTCAATTTGTGTGTATTCTAGGGAGTGGGTGGAGGAGGGTGGGAGGTGGCCTGAGGTGGCATTGTCAAGTCTAAGAACAGCACTATGTTTGCTCCACTCCCTCGCCGAACTTCGATGGCCAAATAATTAGAAATGCTTTTCACATCTTGGTATGTGGGCAAGTTAGACTCCAGCGCAAACATTTTATGGTTCGTATTTTCCTTTACCTTTTCGAATGACACAATCACACTGGGAACATGTTTTGTTTTTGTTTGGAATGACAAATCCATAGAATTGGAGCAAAGAGGGCCACACAAAAAATGAAGACCAAATACAGCGCGATCGTTTAGAAGCGGACACAGAAAGTGTCGGAGCTAACAAAACAACAGTTTAATGTCTCTTTAATTTGTTTAGACCAACAACAGCAACAATACGGCCAACAAACCGACCAAATATTGGCTGTATTTTCGTGGGAAGACAATTCGAAATGAATAAAATCGTATGAACTGTTAGATGGCAACATTTTTGAGAGAGGGGGTCTAATAAGGTTCTGTTGAGTTGCAGTTGTACTTGAGGAAAGCTTTGAAGCCATTTTTGGATATCCATTTATATAAGCTGAAGCTCGGCCTCTGTACCCTGAATAAAAATCAATTTGCAGAAAAAAGTTCCTTCGAAAAATTATGAAGATTTTTTATTTAAAAACAAGTAATAAATCTTTAAGTTTGGGCGGCCGAATTTTATATACCCTAAACCATGGATTGCATTGCACAGAGGCTGTCGATTTTCGTAGAGGTACAGTAACATTACAGGAAAATGTTAATTTTCTATAATATATCTAAACAAAAGGAAATGAAAATATTGAATTTCATTTCAGCTACAGTCGTTTGGTTGGTCGTATTTCCATTCTATTTTAATTAAAATTCATATATTAATTCCTTTATCTCATTGTACCCTCACTCTACAGAGTAGAAGGGTATATATCATTTGGGGCGGAAAAAATGTAACGCAGTGAAGGAGTGACTTAAGACCCTAAGTATGTTTGGACCAAATCCGTTTCACGACTTTTTAAGAAGTTTGAGCCATGTCCGTCCGTCCGTCTGGATGGCTGGTGTACACGATAACTCTCGAACTGAGATAAGGCATCAATTTAAACATTGCATATGGTAATATTTTTCCCATACTTAGTTTAAGTTTGGTATTTGCTAATGTTCCCATAATCGCATTATGTGTACTAAATATGGCGGGTTTGCCACGCCCCTTCTAGTACCTCCCACACAAATCACCTTAAACTCCGTAAAATTAAAGCTATTATAACATCTATACGTATGATCAGAATACTACGAAATTTTCTATTTGGTAATGCTTTAATAGAAGCTACATTCGTGTGGAATATGGACGATATTGATACCACCCACACAAAGTTCCAAATCCGATATAACATCCACACGGGTAGTCAAAATCATTTGAAATTTGATATTTGAAAATGTTTTTATAATCGCTTTAAACCTAAAAATATTTACGCTTTAGCCTCGCTCTTTCTTGTACCTCCCACACAATTGTCTCTATCCTAAGTAATATTAAATCCTTCATACTTCTATACTGGTGCATGGAATCCGCTATGCCTTGATATTTGATCATGTTTATATAATTCCACACAAATTATTTTGCCCTTATAATTTCCGTATATATCGAGCCATAACCGCCGAAAAAATGTATCCCACAAACTCGAAATTTTACTGGGGAAGGTTTTTTTTAAATAAAATCAGTTTGAATAAAGCTATTGTTTTAAAATTTATAATGTAAACATTTTTTTTGTGTAATACATTTAATATTAATCATTTTAAATGGATATTTGCATCATAACGGTTGTTTTTGTGGGATACATTTTTTGCTTTCCTTCTGGCAACCTATTATTAAAAAAGTGTGTGGGTTACACAAAAATTTATTTTAAGGAAGTGACTTCCCGTTTTTTTATTTAATTTTTTTACTTTTAAGGAATTAAATTAAATTTCATTTAAAAAAATAAATGTATACATTTCGTAGTATATTGGATAAAACAAAAATAAATTAATGTAATTCATATATTTAAAGTTTTGTGTTACAAAGTAATGTTATTCATATTAAAATCTTGTAAACTTAAATAACGATAGATAAATATATAAAGAACGCTAAATACTATCTTCCTGGTCGGTTTCAGGTAGCAAATCTTTAACAGATCCGTCCCATTTTAAATTTAAATACTCGTGTTGGAATTTTACGGGTATAGTTTTTCTATCGCAAAGCGTTTTCATATCCTTATATTTAGCAGAAGAAATGTTTAATATATCATCATATAATTGAGTAGGTCCCTTAGAAACTATTTCGGAGTTTCGTCTGGATCGTGGAATTGAATTTAGATCATAATTTATGGTTTCAGATTCATCAAAGTAGCCATATTTAAGAGTAATATTTGGAATATTTTTGTCCAATGTAACAGAGCGTAATTTTGTAAATTGAATTTTCACTGAATTTGGAAATAACGCCTGTGCAAATGTCTTCCAGTCTTTAAAATCACTGTTAGTTAATTCAATACAATTATATTTTCTTGGGTTGGTTCTTGCATTTGATATTATGGTGTACCACTCACTTGGAGCCCAAATAGTTCTATTCCGAATAAACGATTCAATTGTACTATGTATCGAATCAACAGGCATCATGGTGTGTCCAGGCAACAAGTATGTGATTTTTATATTAGTCACAAAATTAGAATTTTCAACAAAATAGGTTAATGTCGCAAGCATAGCTCTGTTTTTGTTCTGTCCTGCGCAGCTATCACAATAAAGATGGACCACCGACTGGGTTTTTCTTTCATCGACTAATTTAAGATATTGGAAAACAGTTGTGCAAATTTCATTACACCCTCGTTTACCATCCTTTTCTCCCCATAAAAAACAAAACCCATCTCTTGTACCACTCTCATAAAAACTTTCATTGTAGAATGAATATTTTCTAGAATAGAACAAAGTCCATAGGGAGTATTTAAGACCTTTTGCAAGTCGAAACTTGTACATAAATAAGACGGATTCTCTTTGCATAGCTTTTGGTCCTCCAAAAATATTTGGTTACATTTCTCTTTGTCCTTTAGATACATTTGATACTCTTCTGATGAATGCAATTGCTTTTTGGATTCTGTGTCTAAATTATTGTAATTCTCGCATAAGATACATTTATCTTTTTTAGGTAAATGAAAGCCTAAATTGAAACTGTTTCTAAAAATATTACGGAATACTCTTAACGATAACTGACTATTTACTTTATCAATAGTTTTCAAATGTTCTACATAATGCTGATATACAGTTTTTATATTTCGAAATTCTTGAGGTAGATATAATTGTGTACTTTTATTCCGGCAATAATGTGAAGGAACCGCTGGTAATTGTTCTATAAAGGATTTTACTAGCGATATGCCTGCTTCGTCAGATTTGTTGTGTGCAGTTGGCTTTTTTATATTTTCAAGGCAAGTTTTATACGAACTTGTATTTTTTATTACGGATATTAAAACCGTTTGTGAAATGTTCAACGTTTTCAATAAAAATTTTTGACAAACTTTAAAACTGGTATTATTAATATTGATAAAATAATTAAAGCTGCACTTTTTTCTGTCACTTTCTCCATATCGCCTTTTAATATCGACTTGTTTAACACAAGAAGACAGCCAATCTTTCTGCCTAATTTTGTTGCCTATTCCCCAAAAATGTTCATTTACTCTTACTCTTTCATCTTCAGAAATTTTATCATGACACGAATTTGGACATTTTTTCTTTAAGCACGGGTTGGGCAAAACACTCGTAATTTTTTTCTTAACTTTTTGCAGCCTTTTAGGTATTCTCTTTTGCTTTCTGTAGCCCCTTTTCCCAACACACGTTTCCTCCTCGACTCCTTTTAAACTTTCCAAACCATTTAAATCAACGAAAGATTCATCTGAATCGCTATACGGTACCAGGGAGAGCTGTAAAAATATCCAATAGTTGAAAACAAATATATTTTGCAAAAAAAAAATGCATACCTTCGACATATTGTTCTAAAGCTTCCATACAAAACTCTTCTTTAATTAAAGTCTCAAAAAATTGTGTTTTTTTATTTTCTCCCCTTGTGTTTCATTTATTTTAAAAGAGAATTAAATTGTATCCCACACAAGCGTTCAAAGAAAATGTAAACAACTCACCATATGCATTTACATTAAAATTGTTTTTGTTATAAAATCATAACGGTTTAATCTACAGCCATGAAATTTTGACAGATCATGCAAATGATGTTGAAATATCGATTTCGATAAAAAAAACAAAAATCGATTATATTGTGGGATACATCATTTTGGCGGTAATGGCTCGATATGTTCTCTGAGAGTGAGAGTGAGTGAGTGAGGGTATACATATATAAGTCGGTTTAGCCGACTGAAGCTTACTTACTTGTTTTTGTCGTAAAATCAAGAAAATAAAGTATGAATTTGGAAAAGTCTTTTTATTTTGCGTGTCTATATGTGTCGTTATCCCCTTTTCCCATTTTACCCCCTTAAAAGTACGACCTTCGAAAATATTTTATTTTGCGTGTTTACGCGAATTCCATGACTCTAGCTGTAGCCGTTTAGCTGGTACCATTTTTATCCCTCTGTCCTCATTGTGTCCCTTGACGGTACTAATTTGGAAAAACCTTTTTTTGGCGTCTACGCAGTCGGTCGGTCTAATTTGAAATCACATCTTCTCCAAAGTATAGAAATGCTTCTATTGTAACAGACGGACGGACATGGCCAGATCGTTTGGAATTTTTTGATGATCAAGAATATATGCACTTTATTGGATCTCAGGTCGACATTTCAATGTAAACTAACGAAATGGTAAACTTAGTGTGTCCTGTTTTTTAAGTCCGACCGGTCCGCACTATCAGTAGAAAAGGCCGGAATCTTTAAAAATAAACTTAAAGAACCTTAGCGCTATTTTCATTCGTTGTTTGCGTAGAAAGTTTTCCCTTCGAATCGATTTCGCTTATTTTCAATTCCTTCCACGCAGTCATCTCGAATATCGTTACAGCAACAACCGACTGGTTGGTTCCATTTTTATCATAAAACAAGTAAGGAAGGTTAAAGTCGGGCATGACCGACTATATGATACCCTACACTTAGTCATTATATCCTATGGTGTAGGATATATGGAAAAAGGTCATTACATTTGAACCGGGTGATATACGATGCAGCTATAAGAGGGGAATATACTACAAATTCCATACTTCTATCTGTATTTGTAAGAAAATTTGAACACAAACTTTGAATGGGAGCTAATACAAATTTGAACCGATGTGACCTATGTTTAGCAAAGGTTTTCTAGTTGAAATATTAGACGCTTTCCCAAATTTTATGGAGTGTTCTAGAGCGGAAAGAATCAAATGTTTTGCCAAATTTGAAGAAAACCTGTCAAAGTTTGTGGTTTCTAGAGCGAAAAGAGTCAAATCGGAGGAGACATTTGTATGGGAGCTATATATAAATTTGAACCGATCTATCCTTTTTTTTTATCAGAGATGTTTTTAGTTGAAATATAAGCTGTTTTGCCAAATTTGAAGAAAATCGGTCAAACTTTGTGGTTTCTAGAGCGGAAAGAGTCAAATCGGAAGAGACATTTGTATGGGAGCTATATCTAAATCTGAACCGATCTATCCTATTTTTACCAGAGCTGTTTCTAGTTGAAATATACGGCGTTTTGCAAGGAAAATATGTTGAAATATGTGGTTTCTAGAGCGGAAAAAGTAAAATCGGAAGCAAAATTTGTATGGGAGCTATATCTAAATCTGAACCGATTTGCTTCAAATTAAATAGCGTTCGTCCTTATCCTATAAAACTTCGTTGTGCGAAGTTTCATTTAGTTCTAACAACAATTGCGACCTGGACTCTGATTACAAGAATAAATGGTCAGACGGACGGACGAACGGACGGACATGGCTAAATCGACTCAAAAAGTGATTCTAAATCGATCGGTATAATAAACGTTAAGTAACGGTCTATCTCGTTTCCTTTTGGGTGTTACAAACAAATGCACAAAGACATTATACCCTGTGGAGTAGGGTATAAATACGAATTTCAAAAATCCATGACAGACGATTGCTTAGCACCAGATTTATCCCATTTTCTTAGCACCACATTTATCCCTTTTACCCTATTTTGCTAATTTGGAAAAAACCTTTTTGTTTTTCGCTTCTACAAAGTAAGAGAAATTTCATGATTCAAACTGCAACCGTTTAATTGGTACCATTTTTATCCCGTTTCTTCCCATTTTCCTTCTAAAAGTAAAACTTTTGAAAATGTCTTTCCTTGATAGAAGGAATAGAATAGAATGTCTATAGAATAGAAGGAATGTACACTCCGAATGTCAAGTACATTATTATTCTGCAGCCTTTCCCCGTCATAAGAGTACGATTTTCAAAAAATTTTATTTTACGTATAGCTGCGATTAGAGGGCTGCACACACCGAACTACAATCTATTGTAGTTACCATTTTTATCCCTTTCCTACAAATTTCACTAGATGATCTTAAGACGATCAAAAATATAATATATATGATGGAGGGTATTAAAATGAAAAAGGTGATTAAGACATGAATGAGAATATAAGAGAAAGGGTGTTTCTCTATAAATTCTTAGCACCAATCTTTCCACTAGTTTATAAGGAATTTCATAAGCAATCTAACGTTATAAATAGTCGACTTTATAATTAGATTGCAACGTTTAAAATACGAAATCAGAGTCGCCCAGAAATATGCATTTTTTCTTGTTTCTTTAATATCTCTTAAACTAGCGGAGATCAATACACATTTTTAGATATTCGCGAGCACTACCATCATACAAAATATCTTTGTAATTGGTCCATAATTACACTTTTAGAAATCATTTCAATATTCTCAGTCTGTCCCTCTGTTGAAAGCACGCTAGCATCTAAACGAAAGGAGGTAGGACGTCCAAATTTTCCAATCTGACTGACTGACTGACTTATCATTGACCAGTCCCCAGACCAAAAGGCTGAAGCCAGGGTCATGAAATTTTCAGTGTAGTTCCCAAATATGACGTAGACGTCGACTAAGAAAGGGTTTTACGAAATTCGTACTTTTAGGGGGTAAAATGGGACAATAATGGAAAAACATCGAACTTTCGTCCTGAATAAACGGCAATAGCTAGGAACATGAAATTCGGTGTGTTCCTTGCAATGACCATGCAGGCGAGCTACAAATAGGAATTTTAAGGGAGGAAAGAGACAAAAAGGGATAAAAATGGTACCAATTTAAGCTATATTCGTGAAAATCGGTATCTACATTTCTCTGACTACGTAGACTTACAATATAAATGGATTTTTTCGAAATTTGTACTTATAAGGGGTGAGCGGGTCAAAAAGGGATAAAAATGGTACCAACTAAAGTATTACAGTTAGAATCGTGAAAATCGGTATGTACATTTCTCTGACTACCTACAATATAAATGGATTTTTCGAAATTTGTACTTTAAAGGGACGAGCGGGACAAAACGGGATAAAAATGGTACCAATTTAAGTATTGCAGCCATATTCGTAAAAATCGGTATCTACATTTCTCTGACTACGTAGACCTACAGTGTAAATATAGGGGGTGAGCGTGACAAAAGGGATAAAAAAATGGTACCAACAAAAGTATTGCAGCTAAAATCGTGACATATGATATGGATATTCCTCTGACCATGCAAAGGCGCAGTAAAATTGGATTTTTCGAAATTTTTACTTATAAGGGGTGAGCGGGACAAAATGGGATAACAATGGTACCAACTAAAGTATTGCAGCTATAGTTGTGAAATTTGGGTGTAAATTTCTCTGACAACGCAGAAGCGCAAATCTAAATGAATTTTTCGGAATTTGTTCTTATTAGGAGTGAGCGGGACAAAAAGCGGGGATAAAAATGGTACAAACTAAAGTATTACAGCTAGAATCGTGAGATTTGGTATATACATTACTCTGACCATAAAGAAGCGCAGTAAAATTGGATTGTTCGAAATTTGTACCTTTTAGGGGGTGGTCGGGACTAAAATGGTACCAATATAAGTATTGCAGCTATGGTCGTGAAATTTGGAGGGTAAATAACTCTGACAACGTAAAAGAACAAATTTAAATTGATTTTTCGAAATTTTTACTTATAAGGGGTAAGGGGATAAAAATGCTACCAACTAAAGGGTATCGTGAAATTTGGATATTAAATTCCTCTGATAACATAGAAGCGCAAATCTAAATTGATTTTTCGAAATTTGTACTAATAAGAGGTGAGCGGGACAAAAATGGGAGAACAATGGTACCAACTAAAGTATTGAGCTATAGTTGCGAAATTTGGAGGGTAAATTCCTCTGACAACGTAGAAGCTCAATCTAAATGGATTTTTTTTAAATTTGTACTTATAGGTGGTGAGCGTGACAAAAAGGGATAAAAAATGGTACCAACTAAAGTATTGCAGCTAAAATCGTGAAATATGATATGGATATTCCTCTGACCATGTAGATGCGCAGTAAAATTGAATATTTCGAAATTTGTACTTATAAGGGGTGAGCGGGACAAAAAGGGATAACAATGGTACCAACTATAGTATAGCAGCTATAGTTGTGAAATTTGGGGTGTAAATTCCTCTGACAACGCAGAAGCGCAAATCTAAATGAATTTTTCGGAATTTGTACTTATTAGGGGTGAGCGGGACAAAAAGGTATAAAATTGGTACAAACTAAAGTATTACAGCTACAATCGTGAGATTTGTTATATAAATTACTCTGACCATATAGAAGCGCAGTAAAATTGGATTGTTCGAAATTTGTACCTTTTAGGGGGTGGTCGGGACTAAAATGGTACCAATATAAGTATTGCAGCTATAGTCGTGAAATTTGGAGGGTAAATAACTCTGACAACGCAGAAGCGCAAATCTAAATGAATTTTCCGGAATTTGTACTTATAAAGGGCGATCGGTAAAAAATGGTACTAACTAAGAGCAATATAAATTCATTTTTGTACTTTTAAGAGTTGAAGGACACAAAAAGGGATGAAAATGTTGCCAAATAAAGTATTGCAACTAGAATCGTGAAATTTGATACGTAAGCGCTGTCAAATTGGATTTGTCAAAATTTGTACTTTTTAGGTAAATTACGTAAACACAGTATATAAATGAATATTATAAAGTTTGTACAAATAAAGTACATGTTTTTAGGGGAAGCAAAACACATGTTACCTATAGTAATTTTCCAAAATGTGTGTTTTTTGGGAAAGAGGTGCAAAAAGTTATAAAGTTGTCGGCTGCATCTGGAAACATGAGGTCGAGGATATAAAAGGCTCTGCGGTTGTAATTTTTTGTTCAAAACTGGGTAGAAAATGATCAAAATTATACATACGAAGGGAGTTCATCTAAAATAGTGAAAATAATTAGATTTACCTATATCCACCAAAATAAAATCAAATAAATAATATTAGAAAACAGGGACGGATAAAACAAATAACTGGCTTTCGCACTGGCGTGCGAAGCAGCGGGTACTGATAGTTTATTTATAAAATATTTTTTCAATGCTTTTATTTGCTTTGGTTTGGCTATATTAAAAAAATAATATTTTCCTGTCATATTACTGCACTTCAGCGAAAATCGACATCTGTGGAATGCAATCCAAGGTGGTACGTAATCAAATATTTTTAAGTAGCTACACCGAACACACTTTGCGTCGGTGTTCTTTGTTTGCAAATATAATTTATTACCATCCATTGTTGGACACTAATAACATGGCCGCAGTTATCGATCATATCGCCTTGATTAAATGCATTTTTAAATGATGACTATCTATAACCAAAATATTCCTAATATTTTCAACAAATACATTTAATTTGATTCGACTTTTGTCTTGGGAGGATAGCGACGTTTATTAATCACATTGGATTTCATTAAACGAATCAATTGACCTCTGGGGCGAGGAGGGAGGGATCATTAATGAAATTTGTTTTTATAATACGAGTATAAAACAACAGCGATAATAAAAATACAAATAAAAACAATAACAATAACGATTATTGCGCTGATTATTATTTAATGATATATTTTACAAATCGTACTTTATAAATAATTTTATAATTAACCGTTTAATACATCATTTAATCGTCCGCACATGACCACGATGATGATGATGATGGTGGTGGATGATGTTGGTGGTCCCCACTAACCACTAATCACAGACCACAGAATTGCATTATTAATTTTGTTGAAGACAGCAGTGGATGCGACGGGATAACTGGTTAATAATGTATAATAATTATTTTAAGGAGTAGTGATTAACACGAGCCAGAGTTAAAGATAATGAATGACGCTGCTGCTGCTGCTGATGATGATATTTAGTAGTGATAATAATATTAATTATTATAACATCTTCTCATATCTGAGATATTATAATAGATATTGACAATATTTGGAGGGAATGCAGGTGGTAAGGAAGTTACAGTGTATATTATCGAATTCTGAAAAATATTTGGCATATGGTACTGTTTGAAAAATATTCGTTGAAAATATATTTCAAAATTAGCCTCAGAATCACTTTTTCGGTCGATTTAGCAATCGATCACAATTATTGTCCGATCCTAACAAACAGTGGCACAAGTAAGTTTTGAGGGCCAAGAACAAACGCTGTTTAATTTGATTCAGATTTAGATATAGCCCCCATTCAAATGTCACTCCCGATTAGGGATTTCAAAAACCGGCCTTCTTCGGGAAACCAAATTTACAATTCTTAAAAACCGATGAAATCGGGTTTTTATGGAAATGGAACATTTTATATTATTATATCCAGGATGGGGGTATATTCACTTTGTCATTCCGTTTGTAACACCTTAAAATATTCATCGGAGACCCCGTAAAGTATATATATTCTGGGTCGTGGTAAAATTCTAAGACGATATAGCCATGCCCGACTGTCCGTCTGTCTGTCTGTTGAAAGCACGAAATTTTCCTTAAATGTGTCTTATGGTTGTAGATCGGTTGGGATTGAAAGTGGGCGAAATCGGCCCAGAGGGAAAATTTTTTTCCCTCCCAAGGACTGAAAATATCCCTAATATTTAGAGTATTTCAGCATGTTTTTTGAACATATTAGCTTGTATTCACTTGATATTTGCAATTCGCATTCCCTTTATAGCAAAAAAGGGCACAATGGATTGATTTTTATTTGTAGGGGGCGAAATGGTACGAAAAGGGATAAAAATGGTACCTATCAAACGACAATATATAGGAACACGAAATTTGGCGTGTACATTCCTCTAATAGAGTAGATACATAATATAAAAGTATTTTCTCTAAATTCGTACTTTTAATGGGTTAAATGGGGATAGAGGGATAAAAATAGTACCAACCAAACGGCTGCACCTAGAATAATGAAATTCGGTGTATATATTCCTCTAATTGTGTAGATACATAAAATAAAGGAAATTTTCGAAATTCGTACTTTTAGGTTTTAAAATGGAAAAAGTGGATAAAAATTGTACCAAACAAATGGATGCAGCTAGAACCATGAAATTCGCTGTAGACATTCCTCTGACTGAGTACGAAAAAAGGTTTTTCAAAATGCGTACTTTCAAGGGATTCGTTGGGAGGAGATAAAAATGGTACCAACTAAAAGTCTACAGCTAGAATGATAAAATTTTCGAAAGTCGTACTTTTAAGGAGTAAAATGCGAAAAAGGGGATAAAAATGGTACCAACAAAATGGCCGCAGATAGAATCTTGGAATTCGGAGTATACGTTCCTCTGAGTGCATAGCCACGTAAAAAATCCAAATTCGTACTTTATTATGTTGCTTTTACGACAAAAAAATGGTAGTATCATGAAGTGGGTAATGCGTACGTGAGAGATAAGGTCTTTTCAAAATTTATACTTTTGAAATTAAAATAGGATGGAAATACAACCAACCAAACGACTGTAGCTGAAAATACACTCTCTATCCCCCAATATATAGGGTATTTATGATTGCTGCCTTATATTTACTTTATGAATTGAAGTATTATTTCCATTATATATATACATAGTATAAAAATATTGGTAGCCTTGGCTTATTAATTAAATTTCTGATTTTCATACATTTGAAATTTGTTGCGGATATTCCTCTTGTAGCTTGGAAGCTCCACAAATAAAAAAAAGTTTTAGCGGGCGAAATGGGACAAAAAGGGATAAAATATGATACCAATGAATCATGAAATTCAGTATGTACATCCATCTAATTACATAGACACGTAAAATAGAGGGATTTTTCGAAATTCGTTTTTTTAAGGGATATAATTGAAAAAAGGTATAAAATGGGACCTTCCAAACCGCTGAAGTTGATATCATGAAATTCGGTGTTCTGACTATGAAGACTCGAAACAAAAAGGTTTTTTTCGAAATTTGTACATTTGGGCGGAGAATGGGGCGAATGGGGATATCTATAAAATTTGCACTTTTCTTATCAAAATAATACAGTCAGTTTGTCTGTATCTGAAAATGCTTCTCCCTAATGGCGACTGACAATCGCCTAATATTTAGTCATGTTCACTTTCACAATTTCAGCATTTTATTTATATATATAGATTTTAAACAGTGCGCATAAGTATACATTATAGTTTGAAATAGTAATCAAATATGTGCATAAAAATATCACAATTTTCGTAATATGGTACTATACTTCTATGTAAAGTCGACATTCTTTAATCTGCTGGTAATACTGTGGAATGCACTCCGTGGTGGAGGGTATATAAGATTCGGCCCGGCCGAACTTAACGCCTTCTTAATTATTTTTATATTTTTTGAGATTATTGAACACAAAAACGTTAAAACATAACAATTCAAATACTATTTACTTATTTTCTAATTTCATTTTCTTATCTTAAGTGAAAATTCACTTAAATCCCCGATCTTGCTTATTTAAATTACCAAAATATTGTGAAATTTATTTTAACTGCGGTCAGAATTCAATACGAGACATATGTGTAAGTCAAAAATCCAAAAAAAATTGAGATATGCCAATTTATCTCTTTACTTTGATCAGATCTGTAATTTAAGAACATTTATTTCTGACATTTATAAAAATATACCCTTACAATGACATTTATCATTTTATGCACACCAAGATTGTCTTTAGTGTTAGTTTGAAAGTGGTCTAAGTCACACTATATCCTCAAATATTGATGTGTGGCGATGCAAACAAACATTTTTTATTTATAATATCCATTTTAGGTGATTCACATAATTTGAATAACATATAAAATGAAATTATTTGAAAAGTAAAAAAATAATTGCAATATCAATTTTCTAGACGACCAACCTGTAAATATTTATTTTTGTTTTTCATTTTTTAAATAAAATATTTTGTGTTTTCTTTCGTTCTTGGTAAGGATATATTACTTTTTCGAAAAAAAATTAAAAATTTTCAATTTTGAGAAGAATGAAAGTGGTCTAAGTCAGTGCGTCCTCTCAAAGTAGTGGTTCCCTGAGAGTAACAACGTTGTCCATTTTATACCCTCCACCACTCTCAAAGTAGTGGTTCCCTGAGAGTAACAACGTTGTCCATTTTTATACCCTCCACCTCCAGGATGGGGGTAGACTAACTTTGTCATTCCGTTTGTAACACCTTGAAATATCGACCTGAGACCCTATAAAGTATATATATTCTTGATCGTCATAAAATTCTAAGACGATCTAGTCATGTCCGTCCGTCCGTCCGTTTGTTGAAAGCACGCTAGCAGCTAACCGAAAGGAGTTAGGACGTCCAAATTTTCCATACATGCGTCTCATAGTCGTAGATCGGTTTGGATTGCAACTGGGCGAAATCGGCCCAAAGGGAAAAAATTTTCCCTCACAAGGACTAAAAATACCCATAATAACCCCTAATATTTTAGAGTATTTAAGCATATTTTTTCAATATTCGGTGAGTACATCCCTCTAATTGCGTAGATACGTAAAATAAAGAGATTTTAGAAACTCGAACTCTTATGGGGGTAAAATAGGAAAATGGTGATAAAGCGCTAACCAAATGGCCGCAGCTGGAATCATGGAATTCGGTGTATACATTCCTCTGACTGATTTCCAAATTCGTACTTTTGACTTTTATGGCAAAAATTGTTTGTATCATGTAGTTAGGTTATTTTGTACTATGTACGTGAGATAATTGATTTTCAAAATTTGTACTTTTGGAATTAAAATATAATGGAAATACAACTAACTGTAGCACCCACTAACTACCAATACTTATGGTATTTCAGCTTTTTTGAAAATATAAATATAAGAATATCTATTTTTTGAATTGACTTGAAGTATTATTTTGATATATATAATGTAAACGTGCTGGTAGTCTTGTCTTATAAGCGTATAATAAAAATATTTTATTTATTTATAAAATTATATTTTGAATATTTGTATTTGGCTATATTAAAATATATATATATATATATATTCCTGTTATATTACTGCACTTCTACGAAAATCGACAGCATCTTTGGAATGCAATCCATGGTGGTGGGTATATAAAGTTCGACCCGGCCGAACTTAGCTCCGTTTATACTTGTTTTATAAAAGTTCGATATAGTGGTAGGATATTCTAAGAAAACAATTTTGTGCTTTGGTGGAAAAATATTTATCAATTGACTCAAACATAAACCATTGTATATCTCAGAACGGATAAAGTGTGACTTGGACCACTATCATTCTAACTGTCATATATTCGAAGATTAATTTTTTGATGGAAATATGCTGGATGTGTTCATAAATGTTATTCGTTTCGCTGTTAATATTACTTTTATTAAATACGCATTTCGTACCTTTTCTGCCTTCACCAATGCTCTCGAGTGTCTTATTTTTTATTGCCAGAGTGATATGTTATAATTTCGCGCTCAATTAGATTTTCGATATTATTAGAAGTGAATACTGGATAGAATATGACATGATTCCTTTAGGTATAAACCAATAATAAAAAAATGGCAATAGCAGTCAATGGCTTCGATGTTACACATCAAGCTCCAAACGAAGCCGTTTGATATCCTACTTGGTTTTTCAACGTCACAGACTGGTTCAGAATCAAAATCCATCGGCCAAAATTCAATAACTTTTGTTCTTTGAGACAGTTTTGAGTTCTGTAAAAAACTAAATTAGACAAGGATTATTTTGAGATATTAACATTAAAAATCGGTTATATTTCAGAAATCGGCCCAATCTTGACTACTTTTCGCATTTTTCGATTTTAAAGAAAATAAAAATTGGTTTTAGTTTTTTCGTTTGGATTTTTTTGGTCTGTAATCAATATTTGATTTGAACTGGAGGCCGTATTTGATGTTGAAAAGTCGCTGCGAAGCCACTTGAAAAGACTTTTGACATGGTCGAAATCATGATCGTGGTAGTCTGCAGCCAAGTAATCAATCTCACCATGCCATTTGTAAATAAATTTGCATTCTATTAAATATAGAAGCAAAATGGTCTTGAGCCAGGACAATATCCCATTTCAAAAAAAAAAAGAAAATAAAAATTTTTATTTTTTTGTTTTTATTCTTTTTTAACATATTTTTACGTATCTGTTCATAATGCGAAGAAAATTTTTATTTTTTTTTTTTGTACAAATTTCTCTTTTTGACTTTGTCGAACTGTTTCTCACACATTTTAAGAGAATTTGCACTCAAATTTTTAATTAGAAATCGTGGTTTCTTAGTTTTGTTATGTCGCCAAAACTATGTTCGTGCTAAATACAGTTTGTTTGCAATAAATATTTTAAAAAATATTCTCTTTGGACAAATGTCTGACTTTGGACCAACACAACTTTTTTCCTTCAAAAGCCTTTATCGAAATATATACATATTTGGGAAGATATATATTCCACTTTCCGGAAATATGCCCAAAAAAAAGCTAAATCAAGTGTTATTAAGGTTTTTTGGGCAAATGAACTCCGATTGTTATAAAATTTAGCATGACCATAATGGAAATGTACTCATCTTTTTATCTGCGTACCTACCTTTCAGACGCTAATGGGAGAAAAATGAGGAAATTGCGTTTTGGAACTAAAAAATCTGGTGGCAATTTCGGGTGGGCAAAAGTTACCCTGATGAAACGGGGAACCCTTCAACCTTTCCAAATATGTCTATATTTCGCACCTAGTAAACTCTCACATTTTCTTGCGTATTTTTATTTATTTATTTATTATGAATTACAATACAAAGTAAATTTATATTATTTATTTTATTATATATATTATATTATTTTTGGTCCAAGGATTGAGCCGGGTGACTAAGACCATTGTACCCACAACCCCCACGCTGATAGCCGAGCACGCTACCAACTCGACTACCCGGGGCGCTCTTGCGTATTTTTATTGTAGAATATATCCACGAAATTCAAATGTTTTGTAATTTAAAAACCGGTTAACCGACAAGAAATCGCCAAAAATGGAGATTATTTCAAAATTATAATAATAATAATTAATTGAAAATTTTTTTATTATACGATTAAAGAATATAAAATTCTACATCACTACCGAAAATATCAATGACATGTGTTGTTTACTTTTACAGTTGCACTGCCTTAAATTCATGCATGTTTTGAGTTTTACGCGAACAGTTCTGAAAATTGCAAATTGACATACTTCAAAGGTTAATATCTTTTTCTCCATAAAAAGTAGCACTTTGATTAAGAATATTCAAGTTCAGATATTTTAGAGTGATTTTACAAAAAAAAAATGCTTTAACGAAAGTATTTAAGAAATATTTTTAAAAAATTGTTGAAAATATGTCTAAATTTAAGGTATTTTTAAAATATATGTGGAGTTTTAAATGTGAATTCTGTAATATACCGCCAGATGGTGAATTTCTATTTAAATTACAATGTGTTAACTTCAATATTCCGCAATTTCATGTTGCGCGTTTTTGCGCCAATTTAATTTATTAAATAAATTGTGTACAACTTATTGTACAACTGGAATTTAGATTATGACGAAAACTTAATATTTAATATTTTGTAATGAAAGATAAGTATTTTTATTTACTTAACACTTAAATGAAACAATTATTTCTAATGCAAATCATTCACAGAAGCAGAATGAGTCTCCAAGACGCACAATAAATCTTAATCTTATAAACATCCCTATATAAAATCGAAGTGGTTTAGGGTATATCAAGTACGGAAAGAGTACAGTCGGGTAATGCCGGCTATATGATACCCTGCATCTTCTACCTTATTTCAAGTAATTTACTGGTGGGACATTTGTATGGGGGCTTTACCAAACAATGGACCGATGTCACCGAATTTAACTACAGCAGTTTCTAGGTACAATATAAAGTTATGTGTCAAATGCGAACAAAATTGAGTAAACAATTTTGTTGCTAGAGCGGAAAAGTAAAATCTGGAACGACATTTGTATGGGAGCTATACCTAAATCTAAACCCATGTGAACCACTTTCACCATAAATAAAACGTGTTGTGCCAATTAAACAATATCGGTTAAAATATGTGGTATCTAGAGCGAAAAAAGTCAAATCGGGAGTGACATTTGTATGGAAGATATATCTAAATATGAACTGATTTGCTTCAAATTTAATAGCGTCCATCATTGATGCGAAAAAAATAGCTGTACCAAGTTCCGTTGGGATTGGATAATAATTGCGACTTGTACTTCGATAACAAGATTATATACACAGACGGATTGTTAATTTATTTTCCAGGAAAACCATTTTTTCCACTAAATTGTACTCAAATTGTGTTTTCTTTTACTGATTATGGTATAAATATTGAAAAAATATAAACATTACCTGACCCGAAGGCTTCCCCGAATTAATCTCTATTTTTGGCGATTTCAACCCTCTGTGCGCCGGTTTCCCTGGTTTGTCCAAAATGCCGGTTTGTCCAAATGGTTTCGGTTTTGACATCCCATATTTGCTTCAAATTTAGCGCAGTACCTTGAAAAAACTCTACTCGAAACAAAGGTGGGTCAGTTCGGTCCCTGATATAGGCCACGTGCCAAAATCCTCACCGAATTGTAATGACGTAGAAAGTGGAGGGTATCACATAATCGGCCCTGCTCGAATTTGGCCTTTCTTTATTTTTTTTTTAATTTGATAATGTTTTTACTCATTATTTTGTATGGTGGCCTCACTTTTTGTGACTTACTTAAGGAAGTAGACGTTTAGTAAGGATTAAAACCGTTTTAAAAATCAATCGATAATTTAAGGAGTTACTGAAGTTTTAGCTAAGTCCAAGTTCGCATCTCTCAAAATTTTACGTATTTGAGGTCCTATATATGAAAACAGACAGATTGTTGTTTTAGTTGAAAAAAAAACACAGGAAAATGAATTGTACAAAAATGATTATTCCCTTCCACCAGTGCACTATAGGTCAAATGACCCATTTCAGTGGCCAAAAGTCAAAATTCTAACATTGTACAATCGCTGTTATGCTGATATAATTTAATAAAAAACACATCAAAGCGAATAAAAATGAATTTGGGGTTTCCAAAATAAATATTCCCATTGTGTTACATGATGTCAAAGTTGGCAATATTAAAGTGTCAGTATAAAACTGTTTACGCGCCATTTTTGGTTATCAATTTTGGAATATGCGTTGTTGTATTTTGCCAAAAAAAATAATATGAAGTAAAGGGTGATTTTTTAAGAGCTTGATAACTTTTTTTTAAAAAAAAACGCATAAAATTTGCAAAATCTCATCGGTTCTTTATTTGAAACGTTAGATTGGTCCATGACATTTACTTTTTGAAGATAATTTCATTTAAATGTTGACCGCGGCTGCGTCTTAGGTGGTCCATCCGCTTAGTCCAATTTTGGCATTTCCACGTTTTTGAGTAACAGAGACCCAATTGGTGCGAACGGCGACGAATCGAAAATTGGTGGTCATCATTAACACTGGCCGATACAGCTGCGATATTTTCTTCAGTTCGCACTCTACGTAAGCGTGTTGGTGGTTTAATGTCCAACAATGTAAATTTGGTGCGAAATTTAGTCACAATAGCCCGAATAGCCGCTTCAGTGGGTCGATTAAACTGACCATAAAATGGAAGCGCGCAATGAACTTTCTTAACAGAGCACGCATTTTGATAATAAAATTCAATAATTTGCAAGCGTTGTTCGTTTTTAAGACGATTCATGATGAAATGTCAAAGCATACTGAGCATCTTTCTCTTTGACACCATGTCTGAAATCCCACGTGATCTGTCAAATACTAATGCATGAAAATCCTAACCTCAAAAAAATCACTCTTTATAAATATAGAAAATGCAATTCTAAGTATATATTCAATATTTGCAATAAAAAACAGTTGAAATTTGTCTTAGTGTGTACAAAAATTAAAGAAGTTTAGTGCAGCCTTAGAGTGATTGTAGTAAATTGCAAATATAGTAATTATATAAGCTTTTAAAAAGTTTCGGCTCGAAAATGTAAAACGGAAAATAAAATGTTGATTTGTTATGAATGTATTTAACCATATGTGGATTTGCACTTTTATGCTCTTTTGGTTAGCGATGGAATTGAAATGGGACTTCTCAGGCTATACTATGCCAATATCCTAAATGACTTGCACTTAGAAATCGATCCAGACTTAAGTTAAATACATTATATGTAAGCAAAGCAACTAAATAAGGCTAAAGTAGGGTAGAAACGATTATATGATACATCATACCACTCACACATGGACCTATATCTAGATTAATAATAGGTCATCTTGATGAAAATAAGAGTAATGTGTCAAATTTGACCAAAATAAGGGAAATTTATATGGGGGCTATATTTAAATCTGAACCGATTTTTTTATTAACAGTCCAATAATGTTACAAAGATTTGACATGAAACTATAAACTCCCAACCTGATCTTATACCGCACAAGAGCCATAAATCGTAATTTTTTTCTTATCACAATTCAACAAGGAGAAATTATGGCAATAGAGGAATACTGTGGTAAATTTCCTGATATTATCAACATACAAATATCTCTTCCGTTTTGGCTTCTTTATAACACAGGAAAAATATATAAAAACTTCATAATAAAGAGTGATTTTTTTGAGGTTAGGATTTTCATGCATTAGTATTTGACAGATCACGTGGGATTTCAGACATGGTGTCAAAGAGAAAGATGCTCAGTATGCTTTGACATTTCATCATGAATCGTCTTACAAACGAACAACGCTTGCAAATTATTGAATTTTATTATCAAAATGCGTGCTCTGTTAAGAAAGTTCATTGCGCGCTTCCATTTTATGGTCAGTTTAATCGACCCACTGAAGCGGCTATTCGGGCTATTGTGACTAAATTTCGCACCAAATTTACATTGTTGGACATTAAACCACCAACACGCTTACGTAGAGTGCGAACTGAAGAAAATATCGCAGCTGTATCGGCCAGTGTTAATGATGACCACCAATTTTCGATTCGTCGCCGTTCGCACCAATTGGGTCTCTGTTACTCAAAAACGTGGAAATGCCAAAATTGGACTAAGCGGATGGACCACCTAAGACGCAGCCGCGGTCAACATTTAAATGAAATTATCTTCAAAAAGTAAATGTCATGGACCAATCTAACGTTTCAAATAAAGAACCGATGAGATTTTGCAAATTTTATACGTTTTTTTAAAAAAAAAAGTTATCAAGCTCTTAAAAAATCACCCGTTACTAGATATATTAAATTTCACTATTGCAAAAATGAATAGGATCATGTCTTCTTTATATTTATATGGTCCATAAATTCGCGGATTTCAATCATTCCGGGGCTTAGAATGTTGTGTGGGGTATAATATAGTGACCTACGTTCCAACTCAGTCATTTTGGTTATTTTTTATTATGTAATGTTAAAAAACTAAATTAACTCATTTTGGTCCCAAGAAGGTTAAGGACCGTGAATTTCATAGGGGCTCCGAAACTTTATTCTTCACAGTTTACATTTTCTAAGCTATCTCTATACATTTTTGTTAACATAATATCAGACTTTAAGTTTTATGACTTTTGGCCAGTGAAATGGGTCATTTGACCTATAGTGCAATGTTTTCAATCATAATCAAAAGACTT
The DNA here is from genome assembly GCA_947397865.1 of Polietes domitor. Taxonomy (NCBI): domain Eukaryota; kingdom Metazoa; phylum Arthropoda; class Insecta; order Diptera; family Muscidae; genus Polietes; species Polietes domitor. Next base: position 126,677,099 of record OX377618.1, read on the forward strand.
AAGACACAAACCTGGGTTTCACTCACTCTTCCGTGGTATTCTAGAACAGATTATTCAAAACTTAATTTACTTTTATCATCTATTAATTGGAATGATATTTTGTCGTCCAAAGTTTTAGATGATGTGATAAATAATTTCTACAGTGTGTTATATGATTGCATCTCAAAATCAGTTCCTAAATTTTTTAAACATGATACTATTGGCCCACCTTGGAACAATTTTCATTTAGCTAAATCGAAGAATAAGAAAAATAAATTATTTAAAAAATACAAAAAAACTGGTTCCTCTGCTGATTTTTCTAAATATTCGATTGCAAGATCTGAATACAACATTGCGAACAGAAGTGCATACAAGAATTACATAATCACCATGAAAAATCAATTGAGAAATAACCCTAAATCTTTCTATAAGTTTGTAAATTCCAAACGCCGATCACGTAGTTTCCCTAACTCTTTAAAATTTGGTTCCATTTTAGCAGATGATGATTTATCAATTAGCAACTTATTTGCAGACTTTTTCTCATCGACCTACTCAAATAAAAAATTTGATCGTTCTATTCCTTATCCTTATAATATTGTTGAAGCTTCACCTATAAATGTTTCAATTATAAGCAGATATACAGTTTTGGAAAATTTGAAGGCATTAAATATCACATTTAATCCTGGTCCAGACGGGATCCCTAATAACATACTTAAATACTGTGCTGATACTTTATCATACCCTCTTTCAATAATCTTTAATAAATCAATAAGTTTTGGATATTTACCACCTTTATGGAAGGAATCATACATAATCCCCCTTTTTAAATCTGGTAGCAAAATTGAAGTATCAAATTACAGAGGCATTGCAAAATTAAGTGCCATTCCGAAGCTATTAGAAAAAATTATGACTGATATGTTATCGCACCAAGTTTCTTCATTGTTGTCGCCCTGCCAACATGGATTCCGTAAATGTCGATCAACTATAACGAATGTTTTGGAACTCACTACAGTTATAAATGATGGTTTTAGAAACCGAATGCATACTGATTCCATTTATACAGACTTTTGCAAGGCTTTTGATAAAGTAAATCACAACCTTCTGCTAATGAAAATAGATATGATGGGCTTTAGTAAAACATTATTATCGTGGTTAAAATGTTATTTAGATGGTCGAATTCAAAGAGTAAAATTTGGAAAAGCTCTCTCCCGAAATATAGTTGTATCTTCCGGTGTACCTCAAGGAAGTCATCTTGGTCCGATTCTATTTATAATATTTATTAATGATCTTCCCTCTGTAGTTCGTCATTCTAATATTCTATTGTATGCTGATGATGTAAAAATATTTCGATCCTTTAAAGATCCCACTGAACAATGTTTTCTACAGTCTGATCTTAATAGTTTTCATGAGTGGTGTAAAATTAATTTAATGGAACTAAATATGTTGAAATGCAAACATATGTCATTTTCTAGAGCTAGAAATTTAGAAACTAATTATTTTTTTGGTGATCATAAACTCGAGTCTGTAGTTTCCTTTTTGGATCTTGGAATTCTATTGGATCAACGTTTGAACTTCAGGTCTCACATTTCTATGGTAGTAAACAAAGCTTATGGTGCTCTTGGTTTTATGAAACGTTGGAGTAAGGAGTTTTCCGATCCTTCTGTCACTAAACACTTATATACCTCCTTGGTTAGGTGCATTCTTGAATATGGTTCAGTAATATGGGACCCATCCTATACTATTCATAGTAATCTTTTGGAATCTGTCCAGAAACAATTCCTTTTATTTTGTCTGCTTGGGAGAGGATGGAACTTCCGTACACTGCCTTCATATGAACTTAGGCTTGGCCTTATCAAGTTACCTTCTTTGAAGAGTCGACGTACTATGTTGAACATTACTTTTCTTATGAATGTTATCCAGGGCAACATCCATTCCGAGCTTATTCTGAGTAGAATGATGATAAATATTCCGACAAGACCAACTAGATATTTTCAGTTGATCCACTATAATTATTTCCGTTCAAACTATGCCGATAATGATCCTTTGCGCCGCCTGTTTGTTCAATTTAATAAATTCTATCACATTAGTGAATTATCAGAAAACAAAAACTCTATTAAAAGAAAAATTATCTTGTATTTAAATACTTAATTTGTAGTATCTAAGTGTATATATGTATATGTTTTTAGTCTGTAAGGATATTTGTATCTAAAAAAAAAAATAGTGTAATAGCCTTTTCAGACTGCATGCGAAATCAAGCGATTTCAGTAAATGGATAGTATGGGATCTGATATTTGTAAATCGATCGTATGCCATTTCAGCTTGCTTTCGCAAACACTGTGAAAAGGCTATAATATTGATTCCGGCTAAGTGTGGGCATGAGAGTTATGAGCCATTGAAATTAGACCTATGTTTGTACTAAAATAACCATAAACACACACACACACACGCGCACATGTATATGCTCATGTTCGCATGCCAGTGATTATTTGACACATTTAATAAAAAGGCCAAATTATACGTGTACAATGGCCAAGCAGAGTCATAAATTGCACGTCAACAGGACTTGTTAACACCGAATCCCACACTTTGTCTTTGGCCAAGTCCACTGGCACTGGCACTGCAACAACTTTATCACTGAGCGACAGACCGAACAACAGCGACAAGCCCCTTCCTCAGTTGGCTGAAATAACAGACAAAAAAAAAAAACATAATTTTATTCATTTAAATTATAGCGGTATTTTATTGCTGCTGTTGTTGTTGTTTTGTCAAGAACCAAAAAACGTGTCCGAACTGACAGCCGACACACGTTTGCCACAGTCACAGTCGCAGCAACACAACACGACGATTAGCACTAATCAACAGCAGATACATTTCGAACATTTCCATCGAACAAATAAAGAAACGAAAGAAAAAACGCCACGAAAAAGTCACACCGAAAATGAAAAGAGCCACGGACTTGACTTGGAACGCGACATGGCAGCCAACGAGAAGACCACGTCGAGGGTACAGCGTACGAATGGACGGACGGACGAAATGAATGAATTCCGCCAGTTCTTATGCGCACAACAAAACGTAAAATGTGTACTTCACGCAGACGCAGAAACAACACAACAACAACAATTGTAACACAAAGAAAGGCAAACGAAACCAAAAATGTATGTTAACAACATGGCTTTTATAGAGGTGTTTGGTTGCGATGTTGTCGATGTTGATGTTGATGTCGTTGCCGTTTTGTTGGTTATTAAAAGCCAAGAAACGAAAATTGGGCTATGCGTGAGTTGACAAGATCACGGCCATGGCCAATGTCGATTTCATTATCGACATGAACGACCGGCGGTCTCTTCATGTCTCTTCATTTCCAAACAAAATCGCACTCTGCAATTAAAATCAATATCAACCAGCGATCACATCAAACAGCAACTACAACTACATTGGCCCGAAGATTGGAACTGTAACAGAAATTAAACTACAGGAACAATATACGACGATGACATAAAACAAAGAACTTTCTCTGCCGGCTACGAGGGCGGTGTAATATGAATGGTGCAACGATAGAATGTGGAGGGTTGTGACTTTGTCTCACTGTTCAGGGAAACACCAATTTATTGCGAAAGAATTAGAAACATCAACTTACGCCAATTCATAAAATATTAGCACACTATTGTGCTGGCTGTACTTAGCGACATTTTACATTTGTCAATTGGAGCACTCGTGGCGGTCTAATTTTCCATTTTCCAACATTTTATTTATTTTTACTAAATCGTTGTAAATTGTACAATTGTAATGAAAATTTATAAGTGTTGTTTTAATTAGTACCAACAACAAATGGAAGAGACCCCATCTTCTTCCTTACAGCTCCTACACGGTCTCTCAGCAATATTGAAAACCACGTATGAAGAAATTAACTCAACTTATATCATACTTGGTCAGACCATCTTCGGGACCATGAAGATATGAAGGACTGTCCATCTCTGCCAAGAAAAACTTGTCTAGATTTTGGAAGCAGTGCACACGTTGCAGAGCTGCCGAGGGTGCACAATAAAGTAAAAATTGCTGGCGTCGGTGCAATAGAGTCATGCAAAGCTGAATCTATGCATGCTTCGGTTGCTATAAAAGAAGCAAAATGAAAAAACTCACACATACACCTCCGTTGTGCTTTTAACAAGCAAGTGACGAGCTTATCACATCACTTGCTGTGGTGCTCTACCCATTGGGTAAAGCACTTGACTATCATGGAAAGTGTCCCATGTTCAAATCCTTCCGCGGCATTCCATTTCATTAGCTCATCATCTGCAGATTAGCAAGCGAGAGATACTGCATCTCACCTTACTAACCTGCTGAAAACGGAGCAGAAGTTTTTGCTGTGTGTAAACGGTAGTGCTCATAACAACGTTTGGGCGTAAGCACTCCGAAACATCTCAAATAGTCACAGTTAAGGCTTGTGCTTACCCAGCAGGTATAGGGTAGTTTTCGAGCGAGGATAACATCTAAGTCTTTGCAGTGAAGTCCATTCCTCACCTGCCAGCATCTTTGAAGTTGTCTATGTAAAATTTGAGATAACGATTCTTAACAAGAATTCCTGCCAAAGAGAGCTACAGTTCATTGTATGTCACAGCTATATCCGTTGACGAGAATACCTCATATAACCTGTATACATATAATTCCATTAATTATAAAATTTAAAAAATATTTATAAAATTTACAAATAATAAGGCTGCTTTTCATTAAGACTGGATAACTAAGCTGCGATAACAAAAATGGTAAATTTTCAATGAAAATAAAAAATTCTTTTTTAAAATTGTCGCCACAAGCAATATCAATGTGTGTGTGAAAACAAATTTTGAAAAAATAATTTTGTGTTAAAAATTTTTGACTTAGCCTGGATAATTGTTTTCACACACACAATGATATTGCTTTTGGCGACAATTTTAAAAAAGAATTTTTTATTTTGAGCAAAAAATTAAATTTTTTTAACGTTTTTGTTATCACAGTTTGTTATCCCGGCATAAAGAAAAACAGTGGCTATGAACAAAAACACAACTTTTCAGGAGAGCGAAAAAACTGATTTTCTCCTTAATTTTAAGAGCAATCATTAATCATTCTTCTACAGTTTAATCTAAAGACGATTACTAATTATTATGATTAAAAAGTTTTCAAAATTTCCTTCTATTATCTGCTTTATGGTTCATAGCCACTTTTGCATGATTAACAAGTAAGGAAAGGCTAAAGTCGGGCGGGGCCGACTATATAATACCCCACACTACTCCCTGCGTATATACCACGATTTGATTACTAAAACCAGATGTTTAATGGGAGCAATTTTATGCAGTTCATATAAATTATAAAGTTTACTATCTATATATACAATGGTACCATTTTTATCCCTCAATTCCCATTTTACCCCTTAAAAGTACGAATTTGGAAAAAATACTTTTACATTATGTATCTACTCAATAAGACGAATGTACATACCGAATTTAGAGTTTCTATCTGTTGTCGTTTGGTAGGTACCATTTGTATCCCTTTTTTGTTCCATTTCGTCCGCTACGAATAAGAATCGTTTTTGTTATAGTGGGAATGCGCATACCCAATATCAAGTAAGATAGATTGAAACAAGTAAAAAGGTGTTAAGTTCGGCCGGGCCGAATCTTATATACCTTCCAACAAGGAGTGTATTCCACAGTATTATCGGTAGACTAGAGTCTGTCGACATTACACAGAAGTGCACTACCATATTAGGAAAAGGGTGATTCTTCGTTATTTTGATATAAATAGTCCTCTACTAAAGGGTGATTTTGTTGCTATTATCTTTTTGTCAACACTGGTCAGGCTCATGAAATTTTCAGGGTAGTTCCCAAATATAACGTAGACGTCGACTAAGAAAAGGTCTTACGAAATTCGTACTTTCAGGGGGTAAAATGGGACAAAAAGGGATAAACATCGAACCTTCGTACTGACTAAGCGGCAGTAGCTAGAAACATGAAATTCGGTGTATTCCTTGCACTGACCATGGAGAACAGCTACAAATAGGGATTTTTCGAAATCTGTACTTTTAAGAGAGGAAAGAGGCAAAAAGGTATAAAAATGGTACCAATTTAAGAATTGCAGCTAGAATCGAGAAAATCGGTATTTACATTCCTCTGACAACGTAGACTTGCAATATAAATTGATTTTTGAAATTTGTACTTATAAGGGGTGAGCGGGACAAAAAGCGATAAAAATGGTACCAACTAAAGTATTGCAGTTAGAATCTTGAAATTTGATATGTAAGTTCTTCTGACCATGTAGAAGCGCAATAAAATTGGATTTTTCGAAATTTGTACTTATAAGAGGTGAGCGGGACAAAAAGGGATAAAAACGGTACCAACTGAAGTATTGCAGCTAGAATCTTGAAATTTGATATGTAAGTTCTTCTGACCATGTAGAAGCGCAGTAAAATTGGATTTTTCAAAATTTGTTCTTTAAACGATTGCGAGGGATGAAAATGGTACTAAGTTAAGTATTGCAGCTATAGTCGCGAAATTTGGTGAGTAAATTCCTCTCACCATATAGAAGCGGAATATAAATGCAGTTTGTACTTTTAAGTGTTGTGCGGGACAAAAAGGGATACAAATGGTACCAACTAAAGTATTGCAGCTAGAATCTTGAAATTTGCTATGTAAGTTCTTCTGCCCATGTAGAAGCGCAGTAAAAATGGATCTTTCGAAATGTTTACTTATAAGAGGTGAGCTGGACAAAAAGGGATAAAAACGGTACCAACTAAAGTAATGCTGCTATAGTCCTGAAATTTAGTACGTAAATTCCTCTCACCACATAGAAGCGGAATATAAATGCATTTTGTACTTTTAAGGGATAAAAATGGTACCAACTAAAGTTTTGCAGCTAGAATCTTGAAATTTGATATATGTATAAGTTCTTCTGGCCATTTAAAAGTACTTTTAAGGGGAGAGCGGGACAAAAATTGGATAAAAATGGTACCAACTTTAGGATTACAGCTAGAATCATGAAATTTAGTATGTAAATTCCTCTGACCATGTAGAAGCGCCATCAAAATGGATTTTTTTTCGAATAAAAGGCTCTGCGTTTGTAATTTTTTTTAGAAACTGGGTAGAAAATGATAAAAAATATATATACGAAGGGAGTTCAGCTAAAACAGTGCACATCGACAAGCTCATTCCTTTGACTGTATATGAGTGCTATGTTTCCAATTTACTATTTTAGAAAAGAAAACTAAATAAATACTATCCTAAAACAGAGACGGATAAAACTAATAACAAATACCTGGATTTTTCGCATGAGAAGCAGCGAGTACTTATATTTCATATTTAAACTTTCTTCATCCAGGATTCTGAATATTTTCTGACACAAATATTCCACATGAAGTCAGCAATCGCATGCCACAGAAATATTTTGGTATTCTCAATATAATAAAAAGTTACTGGTTTTTCTAAAGATACTTTTCACAATTTTTGATTTTACAGCCACCATTTATCCTATTTTAGCTTAATAACTTGGGAAGCAAAATGCTATTAACGGCGAAATGATGGAATTTGATAGAACGATGTACCCTAAATCTATAAAAATTCTGAAAAATGTTTTCAACAAAATCTTTATAGCGAGTTACAACCTTCGGTTATATGTTTCTCCAATTTTGAACTATTTTATTTCTATTATTTTTATGTTCGTAGCCACTTATGCAGTCACAAAATAACGTTTGAGTTGATAACCAAATCAAAACATTAAAAAAAAGTGGAATAGTTTGGCATCAAAAACTTATTTTCGAGAAAATGGTTCATAGCCACTTATGAATGAATATAAGCCCTCGATATGCCCTTGTGAGACCAAGAGGAAAATTAATTTAAGTTAAGCGTCCACCCTAATTTCATTTTTCTAACTGCAGCCGTTTGCTTAGTTCCAGTTGTGTCCCATTTTTTCCCTAAAAGCTCGAATTAAAAAGAAGTAAGGAAAGGCTAAAGTCAGACGGGGACGACTTTATGATACCCTCCTCTTATTACCTAGGGATGTATAGTTGGAGTTGAAAATTCGACTTTTGAACTGTTGCAAATAAATAAAAAGACGACAGTGTAAATAAATGAAAAAACGAATAGAACAAATCAAAACGAAATCGGTAGATCGGGAGATTATATATTGGATATATAAATCTGAACCGATCTTACCCTCTTTTTGCATAGATGTTTCTAGTTGTTATGCCAAATTTGAAGAAAATCGGATGTATTTTCTAGAGCGAAGAAAGTAAAATTGGTATTCAATAACTTAAATTAAATGATGCACAAAGTCGAAAATAAAAGTCGACTTTCTACTTTTGGCAATGGCAAAGTCGATTTCGACTTTTTTCCCAAAAGTCGATTAATCGATTAGTCGATTTATAGATCCCTATTTCTACGCCATTGCAATTCAATTCGGTAAATAAGTGTTGGGCCCATTGATGGACCATTCTGACCCAAGGTAAAATATAATCAGATAAACATTTGGGAGCAGCATTTGCATTGGGTCTATATCTAAATCTGAACCGATCTTACCCACGTTCAGCATAGAAATTGCTAGCAGGATTATAATTTGACAATTTGAGAAAATGAAGTAAAATATTTGGTTTCTTGATCGAAGAAAGTTATATCGGGAGCGTCATTTGTACGGAGACTATATCTAAATCTGAACCAATTTTACCCGCTTTAACCACAGGTGTTTTTAGTTGGACTATAAGATGTTGTGCTAAATTTAAAGAAAATCGGGTACAACATGTGGTTTCTAGAGCGGAAAAAGTCAAATCGGGAGCGGCATTTGTATGGGGGCTATATCTAAAGCTGAACCGATTTGCTTCAAATTAAATAGCGTTCGTCCTTGATCCACAAAACTTACTTGCGCCATTTTTTGTTAAGATCGGACAATAATTGCGACCTGTACTTTGATTACAACAATAGATGAATAGACGGACAGATCGACTAAATCGACCCAGAAAGTGATTCTCGATTCCTTTTGGCTGTTACAAACAAATGCACAAAGACAATACCCTAGTGAAGGGTAAGTTTCAGTCGGCTAAACCGACTTATATATACATATACATCAGAGAACATATCGATGGAAGGTAAAAGGAATTCAATTTTACTTAGGGCAGGATGATTTGTGTCGAAGACACTAGAATATTCGTGACACATTGTCACAGCTTTCACGTTTATAAAACAATTGTAACAAGTAAAAAAGCGTAAAGTTCGTCCGGGCAGAATTTTATAAACCCTCCACCACGGAGTACATTCAACTGTATTATCTGCAGATTAACGCTGTCGACATTACATAGAAGTGCACTACCATATTAGGCAAATTGTGGTGCTTCATTATTATAATATTAATAGTCCTCTACTATATATAAATATAAAACTTCAAGTGTAAAGAAAAAGCGAATATTAGGCAACAATCTTCAAAAATATGTCTTAAATATTATTAGGTAGAAACACTTTCCCTCAAGCCCGATTTCGATGTCTGTACCATTTTGATAGGAAAAGTTCTACAGCCGTTTTATTGTTCCCAAATTTAATCCCAGTTAGAACCTGATGGTACGAATATCGAAAGATCTCTTTATTTTTCGCGTCTATGTAGTCAGAGAAGTCTAAACGCCGAATTTCCTTAATATAGCTACAACCGTTTGGGTTGTACCATTTTTATCCCCATTCGCACCATTTTCCGTCTAAAAGTACAAATTTCGAAAAATTCTTTTTTTTTCGCGTATTCACAGTCAGTATACACTGAATTTCATGATTTCAACTTCTGCAGTTTGGTTGGTACCATTTTTATCCCTATTTTCCAATTGTATCCCTTAAAAGTACGAATTTTGAAAAATCGCTCTACTTTACGTATCTACGCAATTAGAGGGATGTCATTTGAAATTTCATGTTTCTAGCTGTTGTCGTATCATTGGTACCATTTTTATCACTTTTTGTCCCATTTCGCCCGCTAAAACTTTTATTTACTTTTTGGTGCCTTCACGCTACAAGAGGAATGTACGCAACAAATTTCAAGTACATATAAGCAAAATTTTTCAAAAAAAAAATGCTTAAATAGTCTAAATATTAGGGATAATTTCAGTTCTTGTTAGGGAAAATTTTTTCCCTCTGGGCCGATATCGCCCACTTTCAATCCCAACTAACCTGCAACCATAAGACACATTTAGAGAAAATTTGAACCTCCTAGCTCATTTCGTTCGGCGGCTAGCGTGTTTACAACAGACAGACGGACGGAGGACACGGCTAGATCAAACATGATCAAATATCAAGTCATAGTGGATTCCAAGCACCAGACCAGACAATTGTGTGGGAGGTACCAGAAGGGGCGTGACAATTTCGCCCATCTTTGAACTTGAACTAAGTTTGGAAAAAATATTACCATGTGAACAGTTTGAATTTATTCCTTAACTCCTTTCGAGAGTTATCGTGTACACCAGCCAGCCAGACAGACGGTCATGGCTCAAAAATCTTAAAATGTTATGAAACGGATTTGGTCCATACATACTTGGGGTCTTAAGGCACTCCTTCAATGCGTTACACTTTTTTCTATCCCAAATGAGATATACCCTCCTACTCTGTAGAGTGAAGGTATAAAAACCCAAATGAAAAAAAAAACGAGATGCACCAACACCTAAGGCAAAAAGATGGAAAGTAAATTTCGACGGTTTTTATAAACTGAAGGTTCTCGTGAAGAATAGGCCACGCCGACTGACGGACAGGACTAATTTCATCATTTCTAAGCGCTTCTGTTTCGATGGGAGTCTTTCCAGCTTAAAAAAATAATGTAAAAGTCATTATTGATAAGTTATATCCTCAGGTGTCACGTTTCCCGCAAAATTGAAGAATATACCAATGATATTAATTAAATAAATACAGAGCTATTTCTACAAGGGCATCAAAAACAGTTAAAATAGAGAGCAACAAATTGGCTGCACCATAATATCTCTCATTGGCCCAATTAAAATCCGGTAACGCTGGCACGACATTAACACTGGATAATTATTCAGTCTTATCTTAGCAGCGATGGCTAAAATTCTACGCAGCTAAAAGAAAAACAGCCTTAATGTTTAATTTTTTTCTAAATTTAACAATTTAAACATTTTTGCCTAAAAAATAAATGTTTTATTAATGTACTTCAAATATATAATTTTTTATTAATTATCAGTAAAATTAAGCAGTGTTTAATTTATTTAATGCTAATTTAATATTACTTTGCGTTATATATTAATTCATACTAAATTAATATTTTGTTAAGTTTCCTATTGTCGGTTCTAACGAACAAAATTCGTTTCGTTCGCTTCAGTTATTCAGCACTCACAACAGAGTGTAGCTGAGATGGTTAGAGTGCCGTAGTAGCAACCAGAAGGTTCTACCCCCGACAGTGGCGGACTTTGTAAAACAGAAATGGAAACTAGTGAAAAAGTGGTCTCTTGCTACACTTCAAAATAATTTTTCTGTCTTTTAAAATAAAGGACAACCCTCCAATGACAACTACATGTTAAATTCATTGGTGAAGATCCCTGTTATCTCTACTTCCGCATCACAAGATGAACATCTTTTTCACTTTTTTGAGTGCTCTCCTTTTGCTGGGTATTTAAGGAAAATCTATGGATAAATGTAGAAGTTATGGTTCTTCTTGTAGAAGTACATGTCGTCTTCAATATCACTAAATCAATTTAAGGAAAAAATGACACACATTTTTTTATACCCTCACTCTACAGAGTAGAGGAACAGAACATTTGGAACAGAAGCAAAGTGTAACGCATTGAAGGCGTGACTTAAGACCCCAAGTATGTTTGGACCAAATTCGTTTCACAACTTTTTAAGGTGTTTGAGCCATGTCCGTCCGTCTGGCTGCCTGGTGTACACGATAAATCTCGAAAGGAGTTAAGGAATCGATTCAAACTTGGAACATGGTAATATTTTTCCCAAACTTAGTTTAAGTTCGAAGATGGGCGAAATTGCCACGCCCCTTCTGGTAACTCCCACACAAATAGCCCATATTCCAATGTTAAATTAAAACCCACCTAACTTCCACACGGATATTTGGAATCAGCTATATTTTGGTATTTGGTAATGTTTTCACTTTAAGTGTACTAAATATGATGGGTTTCGCTACGCCCCTTCCAATATCTCCCACACTATGACTTGATAGTTGACCATGGTTTTACAATTGTTTTATAAATGAGGAAAACAAATTATCCTGCCCTACGTTAAATTTAATTCTTTATAACTTCCGTATATACATATGTTCTCTGAGAGTGAGGGTATATATAAATCAGTTTAGCCGACTGAAGCTTACTAACTTGTTATACCCTACACCACTTCGTGGACTAGGGTATTGTAAGTTAGCTTTCCGCCAAATGTTTGTAACACCAAGAAATGATCGAGCTAGACGCTGCTTTAAGTATACGGATCGGCTTAGAATCACCAGCTGAATCGATTTAACGATGTCTGTCTGTCCGTCCGTCTGTCCGCCTGCTGTCCATCTAAGCTTGTTCGCACTCTACAAGTCGCAATTGTTGCCCGATTATCATGAAATTTGGCAGAAGTTACTTTTATGGGCCAAAGAGATCGGTATTGAATTTGGAGGAAATCGGTTCAGATTTAGATATATCCCCCATAAAAATGTCTCTCCCGATTTGACATCTTCCGCTCTAAAATCCACATATTGTACCCGATTTTCTTTAAAATTGGCACAACATTTTATAATCGAACTAGAAACACCTATGCTGAAAGTGGGTAAGATCGGTTCAGATTTAGATATAGCCCCCCACAAATGTCGCTCCCCATTTGACTTTTTCCGCTCTAAAATCCACATATTGTACCCGATTTTCTTTAAAATTGGCACAACATTTTATAATCGAACTAGAAACACCTACGCTGAAAGTGGGTAAGATCTGTTCAGTTTTAGATATAGTTTAACCGATTTTGGCCAAACTTTGCATAATATATGTCACCAATAAACATACATGGTGAAAGCGGATCACATCGTTCCTGTCCAAATGTCCTTTCCGATTTAACATTTTTTGCCAAACACATACATTTACATGATTCAAAAATCCTCCCCGATTTCAATTGTTTACCGAATTGAATTGTAATGAGATAGAAGTGGGGTGTATCATATAGTGGCTCCGTTCGTCTTTAGCCTTTCCTTACTTGTTGGGGAGATGCCCAAAGTATGTACATATACTTTGGTATAACCCAAATGGGGCCCCATTCTGCTCTATTCCAGCTCTAGAAACTACATCTTACATCGGATCTTCATCAAATGTTGCAGATCATTAAATGTTTCAACTAGGAATACCTACCGTGGATGAGAAATATATAGGCGCATGTTTTGGCACAGGCCTCAAGTGTTGTTATAGGCCCCCTTCAAATGTCCGTCCGATTCATCCTATTACCGCTGAATAATCTGTATTTATCATTGATCATTGATCAACATCGATCAAATTTTGCAGATCATGTTATATTTACTTTATTCGGAATATCTGCTGGCAAATTGGATCAATTACTTTATTATTTACCGTATTCGTTAAATATGACTAAAGATGAATTTAAAGTATACAATATAATTTATACCTGGGTTTAGTAATCAAAGAGAGGTATATACGCAGGGAGTGGTGTAGGGTATTATATAGTCGGCCCCACCCGACTTTAGCCTTTCCTTACTTGTTTTAATTTCCATTACTTCTGCATAAGGGCCATAACTTCTACATTTATTCATAGATTGTCTTCAAAATGCTTTTTTTCTTTGTAAGCTGTTGCCAGCTATTACCAAATAAAACAAAGTATTCTTTTACATAATTTGTAATGGGACATTTAGCGATATTTAAACAAAGTTAAAAAATCGTGATTTTTTTAACTCTACAGTTACCAATTTTTTACATATATACATTGTTTTTGTGTAAGGTAAAAGAAATAAAAAAATCCACTTTTTTATTTTTTAAGATTTTTTCCATGTCAGCAAAAATATTTCTTTTTCGAAAAAAAATCACAAATTTTTGGAGGTTCCTAAACCAATGTTTCTTTGTGAACGTGTAATTAATTCCCAACATTTGTTGGCATCATAATTGAACATTTGTATAGGCGGGTAGGATCGGACCAATATATCAAAAATGAGAGTACAAATATTAAAGGTACCTACGATGACAATTTTAATTTTAGTAAATTAAAAAATATGTATATAACCATAACAATTTTTCAAACAAATATTGTATATTGTTATTTTCAAAACAAATCGATTTCCAACCACTGTGGTCTAGCCCGGACTTGTAATTGAAAATCTCTGCGGCAACCATCCACGTTTTTCACCATCCAAAAAAAACACACCTTGAATCGCTTGCATAGAATGATAAGAAGAGGCAGCACAATTCAATGGTTCATCTGTAGCCGCTGAGTCTCGAGCAATAGTTGCCCTTTCCCGTCTCTTTACTGTGTCGTTTGTCTCCGCAAAAATAAACATTTAGGGCCAAATATTCACATTCACCCTATTTATTGATGTCTTTTGTCCTTTTTATACACTCTATGATCAACCTTTGCACACTGGTCGCTGACATAGGCCAAAAATATAAAAATAATTTCAAAAGTTTGGTTACAAATGTGGCATTACAATTTCAAATAAAATCATAAAATTAATTTCAAATTAACATTAATTTGGTCTTAATTCTCTTTGATTGAATCAGATCAACTCAATGTGTGCTCTACATAATATAGCTTTGGCCTCTCGAAAACTGTCGAAATGATTCGGAAAATTGGTTGCATTTTTCATCTCAGAAAACGGTAAAAAATTGCATTGCACCACCTCCACCATCGTCATATGCATCATTATAAACACTCAATTTTGTAACTAATTTACTTACTATTCGATGTGTTATTGGACGTTTTGAGTAGGGGATGTAGCTCAGTGGTAGAGCGTTCGCTTTGCATGTGAAAGGCCCCGGGTTCGATCCCCGGCATCTCCAGAGTAATATTTTTATTTTTACATATTTGTTAAAAGATACAACTTACAAAATATTTTATTTTAAATATCCATGATTTATTTAAGCCACCGATAAATTTCGTGTTTATACAAGAAAACGAGAAAACACGATGCAGCTGCTGCATCGCTGTGGGCACTTCAGTACTCACCCTCATCCAGTTCAGATTCACTTGCTGTGCTGAGCAACAACGAACAACACACGCTCACACACACACACAGTTGAAGCTGTGTGTTTGGCTGCTGTTTATGTGCGTCTCTTGGCACAGGCACGACAACAAGCAGAGTGGCGCAGTGGAAGCGTGCTGGGCCCATAACCCAGAGGTCCGAGGATCGAAACCTTGCTCTGCTAAACAAGTGTTAAGCGGTTTTTTATTTTTAATATTTTTTTAATTTATATTTTATTTACTTGTTGTTAAATGTTTTTCATAAAAAGAAATAAATGTGTAAATTAGATTAAACTAAAAGGACAAAAGGTACAGGAAACTTTTAAAAAACATCACGTTATGATCGAAGGAGTGAGATGATGTCAAAGTCTGGAGTGCATATAATTATTTTTTTTTGTGCATTGAAATATTTTGATTCAAAAAAAATATTTTTTTACCAAAACTTTAATTTGATGATGATTAAATTGTGTCAGACAGAGTCCTAAAAAAATATTTCTTGTGTACTTTCAGGCATATTTATTCATAAAGTCGATACTGCAAATTTTTAATTGATATTTTTTTAATTTTTTTCAGTTTTCGGAGACTGCACATTTTATATTTGTATTCTGATTTTGAAAATATAAAACACATTTTAATCGCGTTATTTTAAACAAGTTCCAATTAATTTGATAATATCCCAGCAAAAAGAGAGCACTCAAGGAAATGAAAAAGGTGTTTATCTGGGAATTTGGAAGTAGTGAAATTTGGAATCTTTACAAATGAATTTAACATGGAGTTGTCATAGGAGGGATGTCCTTTATTTTAAAAGACTGAACAATTATTTTGAATTGTTGCAAAGAAACCACTTTTTGACTAGTTTAATTTTTCGTTTTAAAAAATCCACCGCTACCGGGGGTTGAACAGCAGACTTTCTGGTTGCTATTACGGCACTCTAACCATCTCAGCTACACTCTGTTGTGAGTGCTGAATAACTAAAGCAAACCATTTTGTTCGTTAGAACTGGCAATAGGAAACTTAACAAAATATTTATTTAGTACTAGCAAATACACGCTACTTCGTACGCGGAAAAATGGTATGGTATTGACAGTAGTTTGTATCGGTATTCAAACTGTTTTTTTTTATTTTGAAATTGCCTTAGTGTATAGATATTATTTTCAGCGTTTATACGTAGTCAATAGTTTAATTTATAGGCACAAAATGAAAACAATTTTTCTACAAAAAATCATATAAAGTAGAAAATTCTTTCATAAGCTGTGAAAATTATGTATTAATCACACATAACTCTTTCTGTGCCGCTTGCGCCCTTAAACATAAAAATTTCGAACAATTAATTTATGTACTCGGAGAAATGTAAACACCGAATTTCTTTTCATATTCTAGCTGAAAACTTTGGTTGGTACTATCTGCATCCCAAATCCCCAATTTTGGTTGGTACCTTTTGCACCACTTTTGCTCCGCTTCCCCTTTAAAGTATACATTTGATACAATCCAATTGTATTGTAGTATCCATTTTAATCGTTTTTTCCAAGTTCAACTTAAAATTATAAATATTGAAAATCTGTTAATGTTTCACGTCTGCACTGTCAGAGGAATATACACACCGTATTTCACGATTCTAGTTTCAGTCGTGGTGTTGGTACCATAGGAATATAAAAAGGTACGAATTTCGAAAAATATATTAATTTTGTGTTTCTATGCATGTACAAAACTATTTCATGATTGGTACCGCTGTTATCCGTTTATACCCAATTTCACAAGTACAAAAGTACGAATTTCGAAAAATTCCTTCAATTTGCATTTTAAGGGATGTACACGCCGAATTTAAGGATTTTGAGGTATGTACACACCGAATTTTATTATTCCATCTCCATCCGTTTGATTGATACCATTTTTATCCCTTTTTACCCGATATAACCCACAAAAAGTACGAATTTAAAAATATTTTCTTGGTCGCATTCGTGCTATAAAAGTAATGCCCGTTCCAAATGTCAAGATTCTAGGCCCTGCCGTTTTGTCAGGGCGGTGGTACAATTTTTATCCCATTTAATCCCTTAAAATTATAAATTTCGAAAAATGCTTTCTTATTAGTGATCTGCGCTGTAAAACGAATATACACACCGAAATTCATCATTGTAGCGTCGTCCGTGTTGTTGGTACCTTTTTTATCCCCTTTTCCCTTTAAAAGCACAAATTTCGAAAAATTCCTTCATTTTGCGATTCTAAACATTTTAAGGAATGTACACACCAAATTTTATGGTTTCAGCTCCATCCATTTTATTGGTACTATTTCTATCCATTTTTACCCGATTTCACACCCAAAAAGTACGAATTTTGAATAATATTTTCTTGGGCGCGTTGAAGCTATAAGAGGAATTTTTTTACCAAATTTCAAGATTCTAGTCCCAGCCGTTTGGTCACTGCGGTGGTACAGTTTTTATCCCTCTTTACCCCATTTCACCCCTTAAAAGTACGCATAACGAAAAACTAGTTTCAAATCTGATTTCTTCACTGTAAGGGAAATGTACACACCAAATTTCATGATTCTAGTACGAATTTTGCAAATGCCACTTTTTGGGATTTCAAGATTCTAGTCCCAGCCGTTTGGTCATTGCGGTGGTACATTTTTATCCCTCTTTACCCCTTAAAAGTACGAATTACGAAAAACTCCCTTCAAATCTGATTTCTTCACTGTAAGGGAAATGTTCATACCAAATTTCATGATTCTAGCTTCAACCATATTGTAGGTACCATTTTTGTCCCTTTTTGTACCATTTAACCCCCCAAAAGTACGAATTTTTAAAATGTCACTTTTTGGGATGTCTTCACGCCGCAAAAGGAATATCCATACCAAATTTCAAGATTCTAGGCCCAGCCGTTTGGTCATAGCGGTAGCACCATTTTTATCCCTTTTTACCCCATTTTAACCCTTAAAAGTACGAATTTCGAAAAATCCCGTCTTATCACACCTCTACACGGTAAGAGAAATGTACACACCAAATTTCATGATTCTAGCTTTAGCCGTTTGGTCTGGGGAGTGATCAGTCAGTCAGTCACTCAATCACGCAACTCTTTTATATATTTAGATGAATTAATAGGCCTTTTCGATTGGGCTTACTAGCTTAATTTTTGCATGGAATTGTGTTGCCAGCTTTTTCCTGTTAATCCATTTACGAAAAACCAATGTGTAGCAACGTTGCCAACTTATCAAGTATCTTAATTGTAAGCTAGTAAGCCCAATCGAACAGGTCTAATATATAACTTATTATTATTTATTATTAAATTTTTTGTCAATGTACAGACATTTTGAAAAAGTACTAATTTGGCAGATCCCTTATGTCTCGCATTCATAGTTGAATGCACATTGGTTTGCTAATACCAGTTTTATTCTTTTTTCATTTCGACCTTAAAAGTACGACTTTGGAGAAGTATTCTTATCGTATTTCATGATTCTTGCTGCAGCCGTTGGCTTGGTACCAATTTCATCCCGAATATCGAAAGATATCCTTATATTTCTGGTCTTGCAGCCAGAGCAATACACCCACCGAATTTTCCTATTCTAACTGCAGCCGTTTGGTTGGTACTATTTATACCCTCACTCTACTGAGTAGGAGGGTATATATCATTTGGGATAGAAAAATGTGTAACGCATTGAAGGAGTGACTTAAGACCCCAAGTATGTTTGGACCAAATCCGTTTCACGACTTTTTAAGGTGTTTGAGCCACGTCTGTCCGTCCGTCTGGCTGGCTGGTGTACACGATAAGTCTCGAAAGGAGTTAAGGTATCGATTCAAACATTGCACATGGAAATGTTTTTCCCAAACTTAGTTTAAGTTCGAAGATGGGCGAAATTGCCACGCCCCTTCCAGTACCTCCCACACAAATCACGCAAAGCTACGTAAAATTAAAGCTGTAAAAACTTCTATAGTGATGAGCTGAACAGTGTGAAATTTGATATTAAGCTATGCTTTTTAGTGGTTACACTCGCATGGAATAAGGTCGAAATTGCCACGCCCCTTCTGGTACCTCCCAAACAAAGTGGCATAAACATTGGTTACAATAAAACCGAAACGGGTATTCAAAATCATTTGAAATTTGATATTTAAAAATGTTTTTATAATCTCTTTAAACCTAAAAAATATTTACGCTTTAGCCACGCCCCTTCTTGTACCTCCCACACAATTGTCTCTATCCTAGGTAATATTAAACCCTTCATAACTTCTATACTGGAATTCACTATAACTTGATATTTCATAATGTTTTTTTTTTTAATCGTTTTATAAATGTGGAAGCTGGGATCATGTGACACGAACCTCCTAATACCTTCCGCACAAATTATTCTGCCCTACATAAAATTGTATTCCTTATAACTTCCTTATATATGTAATCTGAGAGTAAGTCGGTTTTGCCGACTGAAGCTTGCTTACTTGTTTTGATATCAAAATTGTACAGACATTTGAAAAATTACTAATTTGGCAGATCCATTTTGCCTCGCATCCATAGTTGAATGCTACAGTCTTAATACCAATTTTATCGACAGATATCTTTATTGTCTTGTCTCGCAGCTAGAGCAATACACCCACCGAATTTTGCTATTTTAACTGCAGCCGTTTGGTTGGTACTATTTTTATCCCTCTTCGGTTCATTTCCCACAAAAAGTACAAATTTAAAAAACTTCCTTTAGGTTTCGTGTAGGGTTTGCGGTTTCCCGGACTTTTATCATTTCCCGGGAAAACGGGAATGAAAAACAGAAAGGGAATCCCGGGAAAGGAAAAGAAAGGGAATCCCGGGAATTCCCGGGAAAAAAGTAATTTATTTTAGGTATGTCCAATATGGTTTAAAATAACAATATTTAGTAACTGATGTGCTTTTTATAAATACTGTCATATTACAAATTAAAAGCGAATGTGTTTGTCAAAATATTTTACATTTTACAAATATTTTATTCTAGACTAATTGTCGTCATAAAATTGGACATTTAAATCATAGGCACAAGTGCCTGACAACAATAACTCGTATGGCTGAGAACGTCTTTAATTTAGAAGATTCTTTCGTCTAGAGACGAAAATATTTAACAGCAACGGGGGAAATATTCTAAACTGTAAACGCAATAGAAACGTTATAAAAAATTAATATTAATTAAATAAATTCATAAAAAATTAAAACATTGAAATAGTCCAGTCATTAGTTCTTACAGAAGGTCATTTAAATATACCGTAGGATATACATATTTCTATTCCTATTAGATTTCTCTCGAAAGTTTCCAGGTGATCAATTTTAATGTTTTCCCTATTTTTATACCATTTCTTACTGGCTTCATATGTAAGATAAATTCTTCATTAAGAATATTTGCACCTTTTATCTCGTAGATTCTTCTGGTAAAACAAGAAATTTAAAGTTAAACCAGATAGCACGAGGGGTTAAGTATTGACACTATGTCAGCCATAGTATTCTCAGTATGATATTTTCGATTTATAAAGGGTGATTTTTAGCTATTATCTTTTTGGCAACACTGGTTTAAACAGCTGACGCACGTTTCGTGTTTTGTTTCACTGTCAAACATCTTCAGATTGGTCTATAATTTAACCATGAATCGACTTACAAACGAACGAATCGAAACGAACGAAAACGAAATTGTAAATTATTGAATTTTATTATCAAAATGCGTGCTCTGTTAAGAAAGTTCATCGCGCGCTTCCATTTTATGGTCAGTTTAATCGACCCACTGAATCGGCTATTCGGGCTATTGTGACTAAATTTCGCTCCAAATTTACATTGTTGGACATTAAACCACCAACACGCTTACGTAGAGTGCGAACTGAAGAAAATATCGCAGCTGTATCGGCCAGTGTTAATGATGACCATCAATTACACTACTCAACAAATTGAAAAAAATTTCATGTACTCCGGATGCGATAATTTTTTCTGTGTAGATAACCTTGACATGAGCTCGAAAAACGCAATAAAAAATTTTTTTTTCGTTTGGTTTTTTTTTTATTATTTTTTTTTTAAATTTTAAAAATTTTTTTTTGGTTAATTTGTTTCGTCCGGCATAACTCGGGAACCACTAGCCCGATTTAATTGAATTAAATTTTAAAAAATTTAAAATTACAATTCCCTTAATCTGTTCATATATTGTTTTCCTATACAAGCAACAGTTTCCAAGTTAAAAATGAATATATAAAGGAAAAAACTTATTTTTTGCCTAAAGATTTAATTTTTTTTTTTTTTAAATCCATAAAAAATCCAAAATGAAAAAAAATGTAAAATCTTATTACTTTTACGTAAAGTCACATAACCTATGAGCAAAATGAGACAAAGATTATGAAAATCGATGCACGCGTTTCGCTTTTATTCGCAATTGAGTAAAGGTATGAATTTCAAAAATTTCAAAAATTTTTTTTGGTTAATTTGTTTCGTCCGGCATAACTCGGGAACCACTAGCCCGATTTAATTGAATTAAATTTTAAAAAATTTAAAATTACAATTCCCTTAATCTGTTCATATATTGTTTTCCTATACAAGCAACAGTTTCCAAGTTAAAAATGAATATATAAAGGAAAAAACTTATTTTTTGCCTAAAGATTTAATTTTTTTTTTTAAAAATCCATAAAAAATCCAAAATGAAAAAAATGTCAAATCTTATTACTTTTACGTAAAGTCACATAACCTATGACCAAAATGAGACAATGATCATGAAAATCGATGCACGCGTTTCGCTTTTATTCGCAATTGAGTAAAGGTATGAATTTCAAAAATTTGCTCGACATATGCACAACTTTGTCTATGGTAAGGTTTTTTCTTTTTTTTTTGATTCTCAGAATTAACAAAACGGAATAAACAAAGGGTTATTTAATTTTTATGATTGCGTAAGCAAAGTAATAAACGCTAATAAATGTGCGTGAACAATTAAAAGGAAAAAAGGAAAGGGGACTTTTTTAATTATTTGGGTTTTCCGTTGGCTACCTGTATGATTTTTTTACAGAAATGCAACGCACATTTAAGGGTGGTCATTATTCGGAAAATTTAAGACTCACACATGGTGAAACAGGTATGTAGCCACCGTAAAAAATATACACCCATTTATAAGTACCTGTCAGTAAAATACTAAACAATACACAGTATAAATAGGTCTTCATTGATCGATTTTACTCATTCAACAAGTGTCGACGAACGCGATAGTTAAAATGAGCAAACGTTCGCGAGGATTTGAATGCAATACCAATCCAAGTAATTTTTATTACATGTGCGGAGAATACGTTTCTGAAAAAACAAGCGTTGTTTTTCACCTAAATTGAGAGATTCATTTGAAGAGAGCTTCAATTTAAAGGTCTCAAACATAGATGAGCGGTGCTCTATGTCCAAGGTGCTACGTACAGCTAGCTGACTCAAGGTAAGTGTAGATTACGAAATTCAAGAACATATATAACTTCTATCTACTATAATCTACTATAACTATAATCTACTAAAGTGCCTTAACTATGAGAGGCACGATTGGAAAGTTTGTGCCGACCTTAAGGTTATCGGTATCCTTTGTGGATTACAAGGTGGATTCACAAAGTACTGTTGTTTTCTCTGCCTTTGGGACAGCCGCGATCGTCAACATCATTACACCAGGAGGAGTTGGACAGAAAGAGTTAACTTCATCCCCGGCAGCGACAACGTGAAATATACACCACTCATAAAAAAGGAAAATGTTTTTCTCCCACCTCTTCACATAAAGCTCGGACTCATAAAAAACTTCGTGAAAGCTATCAGCAAAGATGGCGAAGCGTTCGCCTATTTAAAAACCATTTTTCCTCACCTTTCATCGGCATCGAAGGCGTTTTCGACGGTCCGCAAATTAAAAAGTTGTTGCAAGACCAACAGTTTGAGCACATTTTATCACCAAATGAAGCTGCAGCTTGGAACTCATTTCGGCAAATTGTTTCCGGATTTCTTGGAAACAACAAAAGCTCAAATTACAGAGAGATCGTCGAACAACTACTCCAAAATTATAAAAAAATTAGAGCAAATATGTCGCTTAAGATACATTTTCTACACTCGCACTTGGACTTCTTTCCGGACAACCTGGGCGATGTGAGTGACGAGCATGGTGAGCGTTTTCATCAGCAAATGAAATAAATTGAGCACCGATACCAAGGATTTTGGAACGAAGCTATGATGGGGGACTATATCTGGTTCCTGATAAGAGAAACAGACCCACAACAATATAAAAGAAAGACAAAAGCACATAATTATTTTTAATTTGAAGGTTTTTATTTTTGTGTTTAGATATTTTTTTTTTAAACTTTTTTATAATTAATTAATGTTGATATCCTTAGGATAATTTCTTGTACATATATCGAATTGTTTTTTAATTTAAAGTCATATATTTTTGTCACCCAACAAATTTTAATTTTTTTGTAATAAAAAAGAAAAAACCTTACCATAGACAAAGTTGTGCATATGTCGAGCAAATTTTTGAAATTCATACCTTTACTCAATTGCGAATATAAGCGAAACGCGTGCATCGATTTTCATGATCTTTGTCTCATTTTGCTCATAGGTTATGTGGCTTTACGTAAAAGTAATAAGATTTGACATTTTTTTTCATTTTGGATTTTTTATGGATTAAAAAAAAAAAAAATTTTAATCTTTAGGCAAAAAATAAGTTTTTTCCTTTATATATTCATTTTTAACTTGGAAACTGTTGCTTGTATAGGAAAACAATATATGAACAGATTAAGGGAATTGTAATTTTAAATTTTTAAAATTTAATTCAGCTAGTGGTTCCCAAATTATGCCGGACGAAACAAATTAACCAAAAAAAAATTTTTTAAATTTTTGAAATTCATACCTTTACTCAATTGCGAATAAAAGCGAAACGCGTGCATCGATTTTCATGATCTTTGTCTCATTTTGCTCATAGGTTATGTGACTTTACGTAAAAGTAATAAGATTTGACATTTTTTTTCATTTTGGATTTTTTATGGATTTTTTAAAAAAAAAAATTTAAATCTTTAGGTTTTTTCCTTTATATATTCATTTTTAACTTGGAAACTGTTGCTTGTATAGGAAAACAATATATGAACAGATTAAGGGAATTGTAATTTTAAATTTTTTAAAATTTAATTCAATTAAATCGGGCTAGTGGTTCCCGAGTTATGCCGGACGAAACAAATTAACCAAAAAAAAATTTTAAAATTTAAAAAAAAAAAAATAAAAAAAAACCAAACGAAAAAAAAATTTTTATTGCGTTTTTCGAACTCATGTCAAGGTTATCTACACAGAAAAAATTATCGCATCCCGAGTACATTTTGACTGTTGACTAGTGTTATCGATTCGTCGCCGTTCGCAGCAATTGGGCCTCTGTTACTCAAAAACGTGGAAATGCCAAAATTGGACTAAGCGGATGGACTATTTGAGGCGCAGTCAAGGTCAACATTTGCATGAAATAATCTTCAAACATTAAATTATATGGACCGTACTATCGATTCAAATAAAAATTTCATGCATTTTTCTGAATTTTATGTGTTTTTTTTTTTTTTGAAAAACTATAACTTTTAAAAAATCACCCTTTATTAAAAATCCTCCAAATATCCTAATAAAAAGTGTGTATTCCCCTAGCTAGCAAAAAATAGCGACTTAGCGAATTTAAATTTTTTTTTTGCAGTAATATGATGTAAAGAAATGTTCATTACTATTGTCAATAATGTAAATATATGAATTTAAAATATAATTAAATATATAAAAAATAATTCCCCAATTGTACAGTAAAACTAAATTAGTGCTCAAAATAATCAATAAAATATTTTTTAATATTTCCCGTATTCCCGGGAAATTTAAAATTTTTTCCCGGGAATTTCCGTCCAATTTTTTCCGGGAATTCCCGGGAAAAACGATTCGGGAATTCCCGGACCCCAAACCCTAGTTTCGTGTCTCACAGTCAGATGAATGTACACAACGAATTTTATGATTTCAACTTCAGCGGTTTAGTGGTACAATTTTTGTCCCTCTCATCGAATTGTATCCTTTAAAAGTACGAATTTTAAAAAATCCATCTATTTTACGTGTCTACGTAATTATAGGGATGTTCTTTCCAAATTTCAAGTTTCTAGATGTTGTCGTATAATTGGTACCATTTTTATCCCCTTTTGCCCCAGTTAACCTCTTAATTTCGGGTGCTTTCAAGCTACAAAAGGAATGTACGCAACAGTCCTAGTTGGGGATTTTTTCGTTCTGGGCAGATTTCTCCCACTTTCAATACCAACCGAACTACAATCATTAGATACATTTACGGGAAATTTGAACCTCCTAGCTCATTTTATTCGGAAGCTAGCGTGCTTTCAACAGACAGACGGACGGATATTGCATTTTACAAGGATACATAAATTCAAGGTGTTACAAACGGATTGATAAAGTAAACATACCATCATCCGAAGTTGCAGGGTATAATTAAAACATTATTTTATGTTAAAAATTTTGACTCAGCCTGGATAATTACCCAGAGTAAGTGGGATTTGTGGTTATAGCTTTTTCAGACTGCATGGGAAATTTAGCTGAGATGACATATTTACAAATGTCAGATCCCACACAAATTTGACATTTGAACATCGACCCTATGTCATTTCAGTTAGATTTCGCATGCAGTCTGAAAAGGCTATTATCGAGGCTAAGTCCAAAAATGTCAAATACCGAAACAATTCATTTTGAAGTCAGCTTTTAGGCCTTCCAACTGAAGGACATCGCTCTTTGATAATTCCTCTTAAAGTCATTGGCGATGATTCAAATTTTCACAACTTTCGATTCACAATATGAGGATCTTTTTCACTTTTCATCATTATTTCAAGTAGCAGATGTTTTGATATTTTTAGATTTTTCATTTCAAATATATGTTCTCGTTTTAAAATTGTATTTTCACATCTTTACCACATATATGAATGTAATTCATTCACAATTTCAAATACATGTTAAAGCCCAATACATACCGCCTTACTACACCATCCTCGTAGCAGAAGTTAGTGCCAGAAAATGAACGCATGCTTGCAGTTTGATTACCGAAAATTGATAAACATTTATTATATCTGACCCGGTTTTATTTGGCCAACGAAAATAAACCCAGAAAGTGTCGTAAAGAGCATTACGATTATGTTCTGCCACAATTATTACCAATAAATACTCGTAAACATGGTTTAGGATTCGAAAAGAAAGAAAGAAAAAACAAACCTTTGAAAAAGACACGTAAATTCATATAAAATAGTGTTCATTTCCAACAACAACGACAGTAACGGCGGAAGAAACGCCACCGAGTGAAACGAAAGGCTATGGCAATGACACACCATGCGGCGCAAGTTAGGCGGCTCGCCGCTGATCTTGTGGCAGGGAAGTGGGCGTTGGTGTGAATGGTTTCTGGTTGCCTTGGCTCGGCTCGGCGCAGATCATTTGCAGGCGGATTAACTCGCAGCATAACAAAGTACCACTCAAAGGCAATCAAGGGGGCTTCGAAAACAAAAAGTGTTTACAATGCAAGCGATTTTCAGACGAGATATCCAGGATGATGAACATGTTTATTAAGTTGGAACGAAAAAGGATAGATATAAACAGATAACATATATTCTTTAATAGAACGCCATTCATTCGATCGATTGCAAATACAAAGCTGATAGTACATAGCGTCAACGCATACCATCAAATTAAATGTACTTTTAGGAGGTGAAATGGAGTTAGAAGGCTTGCCAGATGTGGGGATTTGTTCACGACCATGGAGATCTAATGTAATATATATATATATATATATATATATATGTTATTGCTATTTTTACACGAATTATTTTTTGTTCTTAGGTAGGTATTTTTGCTATAATAATATTCCAAAGATTCGAAAATATTGGTTATAAAAATTACAGTATTCTTAACCAAACAATCACACTTAAAATAAGTAAGTAAGCTACAGTTATCTAAACCGACTTATATATAGCCTCTCCTTCAGAGAACATATATACGGAAGTTATAAGGAATTAAATTTTACGTCGGCCAGGATGTGTGGAAGGTACATGTCACATGGATGTTCGTGTCACATGGTCCCAGCTTCCACGTTTATAAAACAATTGTAAAACAAATATCAAGTTTTAGTGGATTCCATGCACCAGTATAGATGTTATGAAAGATTTAATATTAATATATTAATTGATTATATTAATATTATATTATATTTGATATATAATATTTAATATAATAATTGAGACAATTGTGTGGAAGGTAGTGGAAGGGGTGTGGCAAAATCTGCCATAAAGTGATTATCAAAACATTATCAAATACCAAGATATAGCTGATTCCGAATATCCGTTTGGAAGTTACCTAGGTTTTAGTTTAACATAGGAATATAGGCCATTTGTGTGGGAGGTTCCTGAAGGGGCGTGACAATTTCGCCGATCTTCGAACTTAAACTAAGTTTGAGAAAAATATTATCATGTGCAGAGTTTGAACTGACAGTCATCGTGTACACCAGTCAGATGGACGGACGGACGGACATGGCTCAAACAACAAAAGTCGTGACACGGATTTGCTCCAAACATACTTGGGGTCTTAAGTCACTCATTTAATGCGTTCTACGTTGTAAAATGAAGGTATAAAAATGTAAGTAAAAATTTAATAAAATTAGCACACAGCGTGACATCTTAAATATAAGTTTATTATACCCTTCACTAAGGTCTTATGTCTAAAAGGAAACGAAGTAGACCCATCGTTCACTTCAGTCACTGTCTGTCTGTCCGTCCGCCTATTATTGTAATCTAAGTACAGGTTGCATTTTTTTCGGATCCTAACAAAAATTGCCACAAGTATGTTTTGCGTGCTAAGGACGAACGAAAATCGGTTCAGATTTAAATATTTGATTTTTCCATTCTAGAGACCACATTTATTAACTGATTTGCGTCAAATTTAACACAACCACCTTATATTTCAACTAGAAACATCTACACTAAAAGTGTGCTAGATCGGTTCAGATTTATATGTGTACAAATTTTGCCCTCGATTTGACTTTTCTTTTTCATATTTGGTAGCACGCATTAGATTTCGACTTGAGAATGTGTCAGAGCGGTTCAGACTTATATATAGCTCCCATACTAATTTCGCACCGAATTTGACTTTTTCCGCAGATATTTTAATCGAATATCTTCAAATTTGGCACAACACCTTATATTTCAACTAGAAACATCTCTGGTGAAGATGGTTAAAATCGGTTCAGATTTATTTATAGTTCCCATACAAATCTTCCTACCGATTTGACTTTTTCTGCTTTAGAAAACACATGTTTTAACAGATTATGATCAGAACACACATTTTGAAATTGGGTATCATCGGTTCATGATATAGGACACAGGCCAAAATCCACACCGAATTGAATTGTTATGCCGTAGACAGTAGAGGGTATCATATCGTCCGCCCGCCCGACATTAGCCTTTCCTTACTTGTTTTAATCATTCAGGTTTTGTAATGAATCCTTGTTAAAGTATTGTGTGAGGAAGGTATTATATTTTCTTTTTTAAAAATATAATGAAGTTTATCCAGTCTATATTCACGATTTTATATTGGACATCACTTTTTCCTTTAATTATTAATATTATATGGTTTTATTTGTCAATTTCTGGTGTAATTAGTTAGGTCTTATTTGCAATCAAAAACTTTATTTGAAAATTCTAATATGCTGACAATTTATCGCTAGCTTGTCAAATAAAATTTAATAATTTAAAAAATTCTTAAAGCTATTTATTGTTTTTTGCACTTGGTTAACTAAAAAAAATCGAAAAAATCATAATTAGTTTTCATTAATAGTTCGCCTTTTTCGTTTTCAATTAATAGCTTATTTCGTTCTTTTCTCCAAAAATTAAACATCAAAAGTGAATATTCTTTCATTTGCCACATTAGAGTGGGGAATTGAAAATAGAAATTTACAGATTTCCTCGAAATTGAGAAATGATCCACTTTTTAGGAATTCCTTCCATTTTTCTTCAACAGATTTTTCTTTAGAAGTATTTTCGGCAAAAGCTTTTAAGGATACAAATTCGTCAAAGAGTTGATCTAAGTCGACTATTTTTATTGAAAAATATTTTAATTACTTCTACAAAGTCGTGAATGAAATATTTGGATAAAGGTTACAAATTCAAAGTTTTTCAAATTAGTTTTTAACAACTCAGCAAAAACTTTGTAATGACACCGCATTATTTTTAGCATTACCTAGTAATGACAGCTCGTTACGTCCTGCATTATTTTGAAGTATAAAATAATTACTACCTTATAATGTTTTAAATAAGTAGTTATTGTTAAGTTAAATTTCATAGAACTTTTCTACATACAGAGAATAGCAGTGCTGTTGTTATCGCAGCTTAGTTATTCAGGCTTAAAGAAAACAGCCCTAAATTCTGTATTCAGATTGTTAACAAGTCGATACAAAATATATCTATATAACAAAATGAAATGATGTTCGTTAGTAATCGCATCACTGAACAGATTTGGCTGATTTTTGTTACAAACTGTTCGTGGTAGTCCGAACTAGGTTTTAAGATGAAAAAACTTTTGGATAGATCACCGCAAAATTGGAAAATATTTAAAAAAAACTGAAAGTGCCTTTTTTATAGAATTTTTAAATGAAATCAAGGCTATAAGTCTCAATTCAAGCAATGGATATGCGAAATTCTTTATATGTTATGTTCGTCATTATTCTGTGAAAATTTTCTAAACACAAAGATTCAGGTAATTAATAAGAAAATTAAAAAATTCGGACAAAATGCAAAAAATCTTTATATTTTATGGACTTCTTGCCAGAACTGATGATAGGAACGGCATATTTTGTTAATTCATTTTTGTGTGGTTCATAATTCCAATTCAGTCATCAAATAAACTAAACATCATGTACTTTCACCGATTCGTGATCCAAATACAAAGAGGGCATTTCTGAAAACTCGTGATGAGGCATTGAATTAAGACATGCGATTAATATTAGCCCAACTAGGAATGACAGCGCCACACTATCCGAGTTGGAATGCAATGCAACGATGCTTACGGAACACACGGCTTATGGACCAGAGATACAAGCCGACCGATTATAAGCCGACAAGCCGCCGCCGCCGCATGTTTCTGCACGAGCCGCGCCGCCGCCGATTTCATCGGCTCAAATCGACTCAACCACGCCGCCGATTTCATCGACTCATATCGACTTCAACCACGCCGCCGTGATTTGACGGAGTTCTAACTCAGTCAAATCAAATAGACAACCCACTTAAAATTACAAAAGAAAATATAAATGTCAACTTAGACAACATACTGCTGTGAAATATATTGATCTTTCTTTCATTTATATAAGTCAATTCCAGTACGTGTGGCCATGTGTTCCTATAAATAACAATATCTATTGTGCTTCTTCAGTGTGTAAAAGTAGGTAGAGTATTATCATTCTTTGGAAGGATTATGATATTCAAGAACATCTGGTCAAATATGCCTCACATGAAAAGCTGTAATTGCAAAAATATTTATTAAATTTATCCATATTATACATTTTGGGAATGGATTCCTTCTCCCAAAAAAAAAAAAATTTATGGGTTAACAATTAGGGTATCCAACCGAATAATTTTTGTCAAATATTTGTTCGGATAAAAAAAATCATGATTTTCGAATAACGAATAATTCGAATAAATTATCTCAAATAATCGATTAATCGATATTATAACTTTTGCCTAAAAAAAACTAATGTTTTCGCATGTTTTGTATGATAAATTGATTTTGAATAGCCAGTTTGCTTCATTTGGGTACACCAAAAATAAAACCACATTTTTTCGATTTTTGATTTGATGCTCCACAGATATTAAAATAATGATTAATCGGACTTCATTTAAAAATAGCAAAAACTGGCCAATAGCTTCGGAATTATTTAAAATTTAAAGAATAGTAATTTCATAGAATAGTAAATTCATAGAAAAATTGAGGTTAACACCGTGATAAAAAAGTCAGTTCTGTTATAAATCATATGATCCATATTCGAAAAAAGTCAATGGATAACTTCTTATATTATGCTCATTTTTTTCTTTTTCTTTCTTTTGATAAGATATTAAGATTTTTGTCAACTTCTAATGAATTTCGAATTTGATGTTAAAATTTTTAAATAAAATCAGATACATAATAAACGTTCAATATATAGTTGAACTACCCGTAAACTGCCGTGACTTGTCTATATAACTATTATTAATTATATTTTATTTAAGTGGACAATTGTTCGATTAATCGGTTAATAGAATAACTCTCGACTTCATTATTCGATTAATGGAATTTTTTTGTTTTCAAATAAACGAAAAATCGAATAACATAAAAGTCCGAATAATTGGATACCCTAATAACAATATTAAATTATTAGAACATTGGCTAATATTAACGAATATTGAACTACTTGCCGAAAAATAAAAGAAAATTGTTCCTTCCATTTTCCCAAAATTTTCAAATAAATAGGGGTATTCGAATGACAGAACGAGCCGGCAAATCAGCCGAAAGCCGCCGCCGCCGAACCATTTTGAACAGCGCCGCCGCCGCCGATAATTATGGTTCGGCTTGTAACTCTGTTATGGACGATTGAACTATAGTGACTTTCTTCTTGGGCGCTCTCTGATTGAACGACGACATCACACAAGTGATTCTCAGGATTAAAAAAATCGATATAACCAATATTGTGTCATCATATGTTGCATAAATTAAAAATGCAAAGACAGCAAATAAAATTTGCATAAAAGTCCTCTGTTACTAATGAAACAATCAGGTGGTGAAATAATTCTTTTGATGATTTTTACCACACACTACCAGTGATTCCACGGCCTACTCCACCAAATAAACAAAAAAACAAAATTTCGAATTTGGAAAAACAAA
This sequence comes from Polietes domitor, assembly GCA_947397865.1. Taxonomy (NCBI): domain Eukaryota; kingdom Metazoa; phylum Arthropoda; class Insecta; order Diptera; family Muscidae; genus Polietes; species Polietes domitor. The sequence continues at coordinate 126,709,126 of OX377618.1, forward strand.
CAAAAATTTCGAATTTGGAAAAAACTTTTTATTTTGCGTGTCTATGCAGTCCGAGGAATGTATACACCGAATTCCATGATTCCAGCTGCGCCCATTTGGTTGGTACCATTTTTACCCCCTTGACGTTTCTACGCAATTCGAATTTCATCATTCTAGCTGTAGTCGTTTAGTTGGTACTATTTTTATCCCTCTGTACCATTGTATCCCTTGAAAGTACGAATTTTGAAAAAAAAAACGTTTATTTTCCGTGTCTGCGCAGTCAGAGGAATGTATACTCCGAATTTAATGACTCTAGCTGCGGTCATTTGGTTGGTACTATTTGTATCCCCTTTTTCCATTTTAACCCCAAAAAGTACGAATTTCGAAAAAGCAGTTTATTGTCCGTGGCTACACAGTCAGAGGAATGTATACTCCGAATTTCATGACTCTAGCTGCGGTCATCTAATTGGTACTATTTTTATCCCCTTTTTTCATTTTAACCCCAAAAAGTACTAATTTTGAAAAATCCGTGTGTTGTACTTGTCTATGCAATCAGATGAATGTATACACCGAAATTCATTATTCTAGGTACTGCCTTTTTGTTGGTACCATTTTTATCCCTCTATTCCCATTTTACCCTTTAAAAGTACGAATTTGGAAAAAATACTTTTATATTATGTATCTACCCATTTCAATCCCAACCGATCTACGACTATAAGACGCATTTATGGATTTTCAACAGACGGACGGACGGACATGGCTAGATCGTCTTAGAATTTTATGACGATCAAGAATATATATACTTTACTCAGGTCGATATTTCAAGGTGTTACAAACGGAATGACATCCTGGAGGTGGAGGGTATAAAAATCTGTAAAAAAAATTTAAAGGAATCATAATTTGTTTTTGCTTTGGTCGAATTCTTTGTTAGTGTTTAAAATGTCATTCGAATTTCGGCTATTCGATCAAGTCATTTCTTTTCAATTTCATATTTTTTGAAAATCGATAAAAGCAGCTTTATACGCTTTATAGAAAAGTACAAAATTGTGAACATTCTTTTAGATGGGAGAATCTGTTCCGTTTCACATGGAATTAGTCTTTTTGAAAATTCTAAAATTCTCAATCAATTTTTCGAACAAATACTGTTAAGCGGGAAATCCGCTTGTTTGTCGTTAATTTAAAAAACACCAACCTTCACATATTTTATGGAATTTTTTCCAATATCGTTCCCAATTGCAATATTCGTATATACGGGGAAGGTACTGAACGGAACTTGTCTACAAGAATTAAATATTTGGAGATTTTAGAAAATCAAAGTATATGCTCAAGAACCATTATGGACTTGCTCAGTCTTCGCCCACCCCTTTAAGCGTTGTCCATTTCACCACATCCATGTGGTTGGAAAATGACTGCTATCAAAACTTGTGCTTTAATGAGAGTTGACAACACTGTGCACAGCGTGCATCGGCCCACTTGCAATTTATTAGCGCTGTTGTTGCATCTCAATTAACATCTTTTGTGAGTGGAGTATGAGTGCTTTAGTAAATGTTTTCCCATTATTTTGATACCCTCCACCTAAGGATGGGGGTATATTCACTTTGTCATTCCGTTTGTAGCACCTTAAAATATTTATCGGTGACTCCATAAAGTATATATATTCTGGGTGGTGGTAAAATTCTAAGACGATCTAGCCATATCCGTCTGTCTGTTGAAAGCACGATAGCGGCCGAACGAAATGAGCTAGGAGGTTCAAGTTTTCCCTAAATGTCTAATCTAATGCTTGCAGAAATCGGCCCAGAGGTAAAATTTTTTCTCTAACAAGGACTGAAAGTACTCCCTAATATTTAGAATATCTAAGCAATTTTTTTTAATTTCTGCTTTATATGCATTTGAAATTTATTGCGTACATTCGCCTTGTAGCGTAAAGCACCAACAAAAATAGATACAAATGGTACCAATGATACGATAACAGCTAGAAACGTGCAATTTGGAATGTACATCCCTCTAATTGCGTAGATACGTAAAATAGAGTGATTATTCAAAATTCGTACTTTTAAGGGATACAATTAAAAAAAAATGATAGAAATGGTACCTACCAAACCGCTGAAGTTGAAATCATGTTCTTTCATCTGACTGTGAAGATGCGAAATAAAAAGGATTTTTTCGAAATTTGTACTTTAGCCGGAAAATGGGACGAATGGGGATAAAAATGGTGCCAACCAAACTTCTGCAACTATAATAATAAAATTCGGTGTGTACACTTCTCTGACTGCGTTGATGCGAATAATAAAAAGAGATGTTCGTAGCATGAGGATCTAAATAGAATTCAATTTGGCTACAATCAAACGTTTGTAGCTGAAATCATGAAATCATTCCACTCTGAAACACATAGGATCTTCAATGCTCCAATTTTTCCTATCAATATGGTACAGACATTTAGGCTGTAGATGGAATCAAGAAATTGCAAATGGGAAAAATCAGACTTGAGGAAAATTGTTTCTGCCTAATTATATTAATATTTATATATAGTAGAGTACTATTAACATTATAATAATGAAGAATCACAATTTTCCTAATATGGCAGTGAACTGCTATGTAATGTCGACAGCCTCTAATCTGCCGATAATATGTGGAATACACTCCGTGTGGAGGGTATATAAGATTCGGCTTCGAAGTCCGAACTTAACGCCTATTTACTTGTTATTATTAGTATCTGTAGAAGACAGGGCCGGTTTGATATTTCTTCTAGTCGTAGGCTATTATCGCATATGGGCCTCTTTGACATTTTTTTTGGAATAACCTCAGATGCTCAAGCTCACTTCTTCAGCCCACAACAATATATGTATATTGTATACGTTAATTTTCAAAACAAAAATTATATTGACATTTTTAGACTGAGCCTCGATAACCATAAATTCCACTTGCACTAGATAGTTAATCAGGCAAAAACCCTTACGATTTTTGTTGTAAATTTCCTTTGATGTACACAAAGTAAAATATACTTTTTATATCCTCCACCTACAGGATGGGGGTATACTAACTTTGTCATTCCGTTTGCAACACCTTGAAATATCGACCTGGGACCCTATAAAGTATATATATATTCCTGATCATCATAAAATTCTAAGACGATCTAGCCATTTCCGTCCGTCCGCCTGTTGAAAGCACGCTAGCATCTAAACGAAAGGAACTAGGATGTCCAAAATTTCCACAAATGCGTCTTTCTTTTTAATTATATTGTTTATTTAAAGGTTTTATACACAATTATATACATTAGAAGCCCCAGCGCCTTGTAGGCTTCATAGAGGCTAACAGTCTTACAGTCGTAGATCGGTTGGGATTAAAACTGGGCAGAAAGCGAAAAATGTTTCCCTTACAAGCACTAAAAATACCCATAATATTCCCTAATATTTTAGAGTATTTAAGTAGATTTTTTTCAATATGTCTGCTGGCACTTACTTGATATTGGGTATGTGCATTCCCCTATAACAAAAACGTGCACCACAAAGTAATTTTTATTCGTAGGGGGTGAAATGGGACAAAAAGGTATAAAAGTGGTACCTATCAAACGTCAACAGCTAGAAACACGAAATTTAGTGTGTAAATTCCTCTAATTGAGTAGATACATAATAAAAAAGTATTTTTTCCAAATTGGTACTTTTAAGGGATAAAATGGGAATAGAGGGATAGAAATAGTACCAACCAAACTGCTGCATCTAGAATAATGAAATTCGGTGTATACATTCCTCTGATTGCGTAGACATGTAAAATAAACGGATTTTTCGAAATTCGTACTTTTTGGGGTTAAAATGGAAGAAGGGATAAAAGTAGTATCAACCAAATGACCGCAGCTAGAGTCATGAAATTCGGAACTTAACGAAAAAAACATATTTGAACTGTGATATTGTCTGGCATCTACATTTTAAAGTAGTGAGTAAAAAATGATCTCTTCACTCACGACTTTGTTCTTTATTAACGATCTTCATACAGAAGAAAGAGAATTTAGATAAAATTTAGAACCGTTCTACGCCACCCTGAATCATTTTGCTCAACAGAACTCCCTGCTAAGTCCTCTCCAATATTAGCGATTTTTCTATATAAAATGTTTATTACATTTGATAACATATCTCCACATCTCACTTAGAAAATATTACCATATCCTTGCGGTACATAAGTCCATGGCGACCATCTACTAAAACATCCCAAATATTGGAACATGCTATCTCCTCTTTGGGAATTTGGTTATTTTGTTGAAAAAAATTATTTTTAGTTTCAGAGACTTTTTCCATACAATTCCAAAATGACGTTATGATATAATGGGGGCCCCTAGTCAGCTGTTGTCCAACAATCAGTCCGACCCTGGCCTCACGAACAAACGCCCCCGCTTATTTGAATGATGGTGTTGTGGCAGTACGCGCACGCGCATTCACGTTCGCGTATTCATTCATGACTTCACTCTGTCATATATTCACACGATCCGTTTACTTTGATGACGTATCTGTTGTATCTGCTGGATATTTTTTTTTGTTGCAATTGTCTAGCGGCATATAGACGTTTGATCGTTTAGCAGCACGTGTGTGTGTGTGCTTGTACGTTGTCACCAAACAATTTAGTTGAATTAATTCATATTAAAATTGTAAGCAGCTGTGTGCAGTGGAATAGCAGCAGAATACTATAAACACTTTGCAATTATGAATATAGTCTATAGCTATTGATACCCAGCAAAAAAATCGGAAGTACTTCCGTAGGAAGCACATTTTGATCGCATCTCAAAGTCCAAATGTGAATTTTTCCCGCTTTTATTTATTTTTTTTTCGAACGGTCCCAACGCCTCTCACACCCGCCCCTTCCGACCGAGAGGGCCACGTCCCCATAACGTAGGGACAGCGTACACACCACAGTCCGAACCATGGCGGCTAAGCAGTAGAGGGTGGACACCAGCTACAGATCAAATATCAACAGCCGGCATAACAAAAATATTAAACAAAATATTAGTATCACATGCAAATAAAAGTTATTCTTAAAGTTAGTAGCTAAATATATTAAAGTAAAGTAAACATGTCACAACAAACTAAACATCCAAGCAGGAGAAAATCCTCGACTTTATTATATCGACTCCTAATCCGAAATCTATGATGTGGCACAATGAATTGAAATCAATACACATTCTGCGAATGGGCTCTGCGGAAGCGTAATTCATACGCTGAAAGTCAATATGGATGAATTGATAGTATATAGAAGGTCTAAATGGCACGTTAAACTTAATCCTAGAAATAATATAGTCAGAAGAGAAATCACCATTATAACCTGTTCAACATAACACGTCTGCTTTTTAAGGATGGCAAGTCGATCAGCTTCAATCTACTAGTATAAGAGGGAAGAATAAAATCACTATTCCAATGCAAGTGTCTTAATGAAAATATTAAAAATTGTTTCTGAACTGCCTCAATTCTGTCAATATAGATACCATACTGATGATCCCACACTACGGAACCATATTCCAGAATAGATCTGACAAGTGGTGTAAATAGCTGCTTCGTTACGTAAGGATCGGAGAACTCCTTAGCCTATCGCTTAATGAAGCCAAGAACACCATAAGCTTTGTTAACCATAGTAATAATATGATTGTTGAAATTCAGTTTGGAATCCATTAGAATACCAAGGTCTACAAAAGAATCAACTACCAGTAACTCAGCTCCTCCAATATTATACCTAACAAATCTCGGGTTCGATCTAAAGAAACGCATATGTTTGCATTTCCTTAGATTGAGTTCCATGCAATTTATGTCACACCAGCGTCCAAAACTATCCAAGTCAGTCTGCAATGGATGAGAAAATTCTGGCCAATCATAATAAAAAATATTTTTACATCATCTGCATACATTAGAAGTTTAGAGTTAATAGGTGACTACCCTGATGGACTCCCGATGGAATCAGAATTGGTCTAGAATAAGAATTACCAAATTTGAAAATCTGAGAGCGATTTGAAAGATACGAAGATATCCACTTCAAGAAGTTAGAGCTAAAACCTATACGATCTAATTTATATAACATAAGTTCGTGGTTCACTTTATCAAATGCCTTACTGAAATCTGTATAGATGACATCAGTCTGATTACCCTGAACAAATTCATCAATAACGTGAGAAGTAAACTGTCACAAATTTGTCACAGTAGAAAAGCCCTTACGAAATCCATGTTGATGTGGACTCAATATAGAAGAAACTCTATGAGAAACAACTTCCAAAAAGGTCGATAATATGTTAATATCCCGTAACATTTTACGAATAGCATCTGCACAAGTGAATGGGAACGAATTTTTAACATGGGGGTCACAAAAGTAAGTTGTCCGCTTTGCACTCGCGGCTCGGGAAAAAACTTTTTTTGTATTTTTATTACTTTTGTAAATAAACAATGTATAATTTTTAAAAATTTTTACTTTAAAAATAAAAAATTATTAAAATTCTGATTAATCCTAAAAAGAACATCTTTTATGAGGTCTTCGGCCTATTATTATTATTTGACATTGATCACTAAATTGCTTATTTAAAATCCTCTAAAATCCGAAAATTTAATAATAAAATTTAAATTCTGATAATTTCGGTTTTATCTTATTTAGCCCGTACATTGAGGACAGTGCAAAATTTGTTTCCTCCTTGGCGGTGGTTCAAGCAATGACTGCAAAGTGTATAATGTTTCATAAAAATCCCATGGACTTTCAATAAGTAATTGAAGCGCGTTATTACTCGCATGATTATTTATTCACCCACTACTGTGGGTGAGTGTATGCCAATATTTGCCCGTTCAACAGTCAAAGTCAACGACGAAGTGCACCCCCAGATGTCTCCGCTGAAGTTCCGATTTGTGAATACCTGCAATCATGTTGCCATAGCCATATTTCAAACAGTGGCGCCTTAATGTCTGCTATTTTGATAGTTATCGCGCTATAAAATCATTTGTTGCTGTTGGCCCCTGGTGGTGGGGACGAGGGAGAATGGAATATGTGGGATGTTGTTGCTATCAACGCCCGTCGTGTGGCACATGTCATAGTTTTTAGTTATTACTCCGGAGCGTTAATAAATTTATTTTATTATTACTACCGTTGACATTTTTACGGGTTTGTTAGACTAACGTTACTAATGTTCATCCGAACAATAGTCGTATGCCCCTTGCAGCTTGCCGCTTACCGCCACCCACCACAAACACATAATTGATTTATATGCCCCATCGCGGTTAGCACTGGCGTGGGTGTTCGTTTGTGTGGATTGTGGATTTTGTGGCCCGACCAAGTGTTTTGCTCGATACAAAGCGAGCCAGAGCGTTGTCATATTAATCGGTGTTCGCTGTTGTGCTGTAAACGAAGATAAATTATAAGAAACTGTGAAAAATTATATAATTTATTTATTCTTGTGCTTCTTCTTCTTGTTTTCGCCATCGATTATTAATTGATTCTGTTGTTTTGAAGCAATTGATTGATTGCAAGCGGGATATGTGAAGTAAAATTCTCTGGAGGGGTGCATGTGTCTTAAGTCTTTCGTTTGTTCTACGCGGTGTCAAATGATTTTCACATTCTTCATTCGGATGTTGATTCTGATACTGGGGCATAGTAGGGCAATGCGTGGAAGATGGCGGAGTTAATAGTGAACAACAGGTTCGTGTCTTAAGTCCTTTGTTTGATTAGAATGGTTTATTTATTTATACGTCACTACTTCCATTTCTATAACCATGATAAGTTGACCATAATACGAAATTTAAATTAACAGGATTAATTTTCACATCCGATTTTGATGAATAACAAGAAAATTAATTCTAGTTTTACGGAAAATCTTAAAAAAATATATTTGATTTGAACTGGGATATTCTCCTGGCTCAAGACCATTTTGCATCTATATGTTATAGAATGCAAATTCATTTATTGACAAAATATAAAATTTATATAAATATAAAAATTTGGAACCAGGCGTTTTTTCAAACCATGCTGCCAAAGTTACTACCAGTAGAATGGGCTGCAGCAAGCTGCCATAAATTAAGAAATTTTCTGATTTAGAATGGTGTTAAAGTTAAAAATGCAAATATTGCAAAAATTTTGGTTAGAAAATGGTCGTTGATCTCTGCGAAGTTTCACAGAAGTGTTTATAATAATTTTTTCTAAACATTTTTTTTAAACAGTACTTAACTTGTACAACACATTAAATGTCTATCTGTTTCCTGAGTTATTTTGGCTAAAAAACCCAACTACCATCACACTGTAAATGGGCGTGGCACTAGGTTGTGAAACTTATTTTTGTTTTCTAAACATTTTCTGTAAGCAGCATAATTGTATGTACGAAATTTGAATGGTCTATCTGTTTCCTAAGATATTTTGCCTCAAAAAATCTACTACCATCCCACTGTAAGTGGGCGCGGCAACTCAAAATTTTTATAGACGACTTTGGTAACCATAATAACCACATGTACGAAATTTCAAAGGTGTAGCTCCATCCAATTCTTGTTTGGCTCTAAAACTAGTCATCTGCCCCATAGTGCACTGTCCCAACCGATCTACAACTATTAAACGCATTCTGGGAATATTTGGACGTTCTGGCTCCTTTCGGTTAGATGCTAGCGTGCTTTCAACAGATGTACGGAAGGATATGGCTAGATCGTCTTAGAATTTTATGACGATCAAGAATATATATACTTTATAGGGTCTCAGGTCGACATTTCAAGGTGTTACAAAGGGAATGACAAAATTAGTATACCCCACCTTGTGCATGTGTGCTTTATTACTTGATGCGAATTTTTAAACACATACTCGGAAAGTGAGTTGTGATTCTCATTCGTTTGTGAGAATCATTTACTTAAAGAGGCCGGGTATGTTGTTGAAAAGTCGCTGCGAAACCACCTGATGAAGACTTTCACAGGTCGGAAATCAAGATAGTGGTAAAGGGCAGTCAAGCAATAAATGATTACAGACCAAAATAAAACAAACGAAAAATTAAAATCTTAAAAATATTATTTTTAATTAATGTTTATATTTTAATATTTAAAAAAATGTCTTGTCATTTATTTTGGTTCAAGACCATAGGTTGTGCCGAAGTCTTCAGCAGAACCCAAAATTAGCAAAGAAGGCAAAGTGAGACCTTTATTGTTGCAGCTGAAAGTTGACTGCGCAGTTTCGATGGGCGCTACACCATCTCATCAGAACTTTCGCAACGAATGTATGTCTTTGACTTAAATCAGGGTTCATATTAGTACCAGCGGTCACATATTTCTAATGAGAAACGCTGATAAACAAAATATTCCACCGAACTAAGTCGACACACTAAAAATCTCACTTTGCCAATTCAATGTTGTGCATGTGCTCGCATCGCTCGCAACAATGCAAAGGTTGTTGTTGTACGGTATGTCCCGTCTTCACTGTACCTCGTGTGTATTGTTGTTGTTTGTATGTATAGTATAGTATATAAGTCAAAGACATACATTCGTTGCGAAAGTTCTGATGAGATGGTGTAGCGCCCATCGAAACTGCGCAGTCAACTTTCAGCTGCAACAATAAAGGTCTCACTTTGCCTTCTTTGCTAATTTTGGGTTCTGCTGAAGACTTCGGCACAACCTATGGTCTTGAACCAAAATAAATGACAAGACATACAACATAAAAGACCAACTATACATATTTAAAAAAAATTAGATGGTCAAAAAAAACATCATAAAATTCCGTGATTTCTTTCAAAATAATTTCATTTAATCTATTAAAAAAGCAAACATTTCTCCGTTTTTCCGATTGGTTTTAATTTTTTAAAATTATATATTTAGTTATATTATATTTTGTTTAAAATTATATATTTACTTTTATACCCTCCACCTCCAGGATGGGTGTATATTCACTTTGTCATTCCGTTTGTAACACCTTGAAATTTTCATCTGAGACCCCATAAAGTATATATATTCTGGGTCGTGGTAAAATTCTAAGACGATATAGCCATGTCCGTCTGTCTGTCTGTTGAAAGCACGATAGCGGCCGAACTAAATGAGCTAGGAGGTTCAAATTTTTCCTAAATGTGTCTTATGGTTGTAGATCGGTTGGGATTGAAAGTGGACGAAATCGGCCCAGAGGGAAAAATTTTTCCCTCACAAGGACTGAAAATACCCGTAATATTTAGAGTATTTCAGCATGTTTTTTGAACATATTAGCTTGTATTTACTTGATATTTGCAATGCGCATTCCCTTTATAGCATAAAAGGGCACCATAGAGTGATTTTTATTTGTAGGGGGCGAAATGGGACAAAAAGGTATAAAAATGGTACCTTTCAAACGACAACAGATAGAAACACGAAATTTGGCGTGTACATTAGAGCGTACCAGGTTACAAGTAAATAAAAAAAGTTCGCCGTACACTTTCGAATATGAAGTATTATTGAAAGGTAGTTTCAAAAAAAAATTTTTTATTTTTTATGCCGAACGTAGGGGTCGCGCTTTTACATTTTTCTATATAACTTCTGCATTTATAAACGGATTTTAAAGTGTGATACATCGATGTTTTTGTCTCGACGAGGCCAATTTTTTTGTCTTTGAAGTCATTGAGCTGTTTTTTTTTTCGAAATTTGTACATTTGGGGGGAGAATGGGGATATCTTTAAAATTTATACTTTTCTTATCACTTTGTCTGTATCTGAAAATGCTTCTTTCAAATGGCGACTGACAATCGCCTAATATTTAGGCATGTTCACTTTCACAATTTCAGCATTTTAGTTATATATAGTAGTCGATTTTAAACAGTGCGCATAAGTATACATTATAGTTTGAAATAGTAATCAAATATGTGCATAAAAATATCACAATTTTCGTAATGTGGTACTGTGCTTCTATGTAAAGTCGACATCCTTTAATCTGCTGGTAATACTATGGAATGCCCTCCGTGGTGGAGGGTATATAAGATTCGGCCCGTCCGAACTTAACGCATTCTTACTTGTTATATATTTATTTTTTAATTTCTGTCTTGTAATAAAATATTTTCTTCTTTCTTTCATCTTTGGTAAGGAAATATTATTTTTATACCCCCACTCTACAGAGTGGGACAGAAGAATAGTTTAACGCATTGAAGGAGTGACTTGAGACCCTAAGTATGTTTGGACCAAGTCCGTTTCACGACATTTTAAGTTGTTTGAGCCATGGCGGTCCGTCCGTCTGGCTGGTGTACACGATAACTCTCGAAAGGAGCTACAGACTCAATTCAAACTTTGCACATGGTAAAATTTTCCCCAAACTTAGTTTAAGTTCGAAGATGGGAGAAATTGCCACGCCCCTTCTGGTAGCTCCCACACAAATACAGAGTTACAAGCCGAACCATAATTATCGGCGGCGCTACCCAAAATGTTTCGGCGGCGGCGGCTTTCGGCTCATTTGCCGGCTCGTTCTGTCATTCGATCACCCCTATTTATTTGACAATGTTGAGAAAATAGAAGGAACAATTTGTATTGGTTTTTACTGCCTTATCTTTTATTTTTGGCAAGTAATCCAATATTCGTTAATATTAGCCAATATTAGCAAATGTTTACATAATTTCATATTATTATCCCACAAAATTATTGTTTGGGAGCGTTAATCCAAAATTTATAATATGGATGCATTTAATAAATATTTTTGCAATTACAGCTTCTTCTGAGAGGCATATTTGACCAGACATATTGAATATCACAATCCTTCCAAAAGCTCTTCCTACTTTAACACACTAAGACTTTCAAATCAAAATACAATCATTCAACTTTCTATATACGTCATCATATATCGCATTGTATCCACAGCAGGACGTAAAATTGGTAAGAGTTACTCTTTCGGTCTGCTGAAATGCAACAGGGGCCATAAACTAAAATGTGATCAGCAAGAATGCATGGATGATGACTGAACTAATGTTTAAAAATTGATTTGAAAAATCATTTGTAAAACAAGTAAAACGTCACTTAAAAGAGAGTAATCACAGCTAGATAATGTTTCTAGATAATACGTCTTGTCATCCAAAGTCATTAGAAGGCATCGACCAAGCGTTCGAAGCGTTAAGGGATTCTTTAAAAAACACATTTGTTTGAAAGACGTTGCCTTTCTTGTATCCAATGCTTGGGTTATTGTAGAAGAAGGCGTCCTTAAAAAGAGTAAAAAATCGAATGGAGCCCATTAGATGAACTGCCTCCTGCAACTGAAGTAGTAGATTTACTTGTCGTTTTACCCACGGATGTGATGAGATTGAGGAAGAGGATATCGACGACTGCAATTTCAATGAAAATGAAAACGAAGTTCCTAACTACAAGTATTGGATATGGAGAATAACAGAACTTTCCGCTGGAAACATTTTAAAAATAATAAATCTGCGTAATATTACATACAAAAAATGAATCTAAACTTCGCCGAATAAACAAATAACAAATTTTGTTCAAATTAATTAAAAATGTTTATAATTTTTAAAGAGCATATTCATTTAAAAGAAAAATATATTTATTCAATAAAAATGTCTTTGATCGATCTTCAATAGTATCTTTTTTGTTTTATACCTTCCACCTCCAGGATGGGGGTATACTAACTTTGTCATTCCGTTTGAAATATCGACCTGAGACCCTTGATCTTGATCGTCATAAAATTCTAAGACAAACTAGCAGTATCCGTCCCTCGGTTGGAAGCACGCTATCATCTAAACGAAAGGAGCTAGAACGTCCAAATTTTATATAAGTGCGTTTTATAGTTGGGATTGCAACTGGGCGAAATCGGCCTAAAGGGAAAATTTTTTCCCTCACAAGGACTGCAAAATCCCATATAACCCCTAATATTTTCGAGTATTTAAGCATGTTTTTCAATTTGTCTGTTTGTATTTACTTGCCTAAATGGTATGCGCATCCCCCTATAACAAAAACGTGCACCTAAAAGTGATTTTTATTCGTAGGGGGTGAAATGGGGAAAATGGGATACAAATGGTACACATCAAACGACAACAGCTAGAAACACGAAACTCGGTGTGTACATTCCTCTAGTTGAGTAGATACATAATATGAAAGTATTTTTTCAAATTCGTACTTTTAGGGGTAAAATGGGAACAGAGGGATGAAAATGGAACAGCTAGAAACACGAAATTCGGTGTATACATTCCTCTGATTGCGTAGACACCTAAAATAAAGGGAATTTTCGAAATTCGTACTTTTTGGGATTAAAATGGTAAAAGGGGATAAAAATAGTACCAACCAAATGGCACTAGAGTCATGAAATTCGGAGTATACATTCCTCTGACTGCGTAGACACGAAAACTAAAAAGGTTTTGCCAAATTCATACTTTCAAGCGATACAATGGGAACAGAGGTATACAAATTGTACTAACTAAACGGCTACAGCCATAATGGTGAATTTCGGTTTGTTCATCCCACTAATTAACTAGACACGTAAAATAAAGAAAGACGTACTTTTAAGCGGGTAGAATGGAAAAAGGGATAAAAATAGTTCCAACTAAATGGCCGCAGCTAGAATCATGGAATTCGGTGAATACATTCCTCTGGCTGCATAAAAAGATTTTTCCAAATTCGTACTTTTTACTTTTACGACAAAAATTGGTTGAATCTTGAACTGTGAGAGATAGTGGATTTACAAAATTTGTACTTTTGGAAGTAAAATATGAAGGAAATACATCGACTGTAGCACCCACTATCTACCAATATTTATGTCATTTAAGATTTTTTGAAGATTGTTACCGTATGTTTATTTTATTTAATCGACTTGAAGTTTATTTCGATATAAGCGTGGTTTGCAATAATAAATATTTTATATTTATTTATAAAATTATTTGTTCACTGTCAGGTTTTTAAATGTCCGGATTATCAGGATCATATTACATTTATATGGTCAGGTTAGGTAGTGAACATGTCAATAGTTAATTCTTTAAGGATAATGGAAATGCTTCGTAAAGCATTCACAAAATATTGACACTCCGCCTTTAATTGTTTCATATTGTCTTGCCTCAAGACCATTTTGCATCTATATTTAATAGAATGCAAATTTATTTACAAATGGCATGGTGACATTTATTACTTGGCTGCAGACCACCACTATCATGATTTCCACCCTGTCAAAGGTTTCGTTCAGGTCATGTCATATTATTATTTCTCATAACGACCTCATTACTTGTAAAATATTTATTCGGTGTTGTTCCAGTTACTCCGGTATTTCACTATCACGTCTCAAGAACAACGGTCGGATGCCGAAGGTCATGTCGACATTCCTTCCCACGCAACATCCTGCGTACTTGTGACTGTCACGGCGTTCTACGGAACAACATAAAATGTAGAATTTTAAGTGGATCGAAAGAATTTATCGCACAAACACATGTACACTGTACATGTCCTCATGCACACATGCGCATGCTCACGCACGGCTCACACATGTTGGCATAGTTCCACGCCTCTCACCGAGGAATGGTTTGGTTTAATAACTACGACATGTTAACATGTCTCGCAACTTATTCACAACCAAATACTCGTGTGTAAGTACATATACGCATATCTAATTATAATTACCGTTTATAATACGATTGCCACAACAACAACGGCAACGACGAGGCCAGATCGGAGTAATATTTATCAAGTATAACTTTGACGAATGACAGAAGGGTTCGTTAAAGTTATATATTTGACTCCGTTCACATCTCCAGAGCTTAGCAGATTCATTTCAATTTAGTCAATGCATGTACAGTTGAATTTAAGAAAAACTTCCAATATTTCATCGGTCCCGGGGTGCCTTATTTTAGGATCTGCCATCGCACAAACATATATGTATTGATATCAAGTAAAAATATTAGGGTGGATTGAGTGTGAAAATATTCTTGAGTTCAACTTCGACTTTATGCGACTGGGATATGGACTAATAAAGGGTAGTTAACTTGTAAGGGCCGATGTTGAACGTGAACAACACCTAAACGTCAAGTTTTTTCTGCATTTCATTTGACATTTCTCAATTTCAGGCTAACTCAATTTGAACCATGGAAAGGTTATTCAGGCTTATTATGAAAATCGGCGTTCAAATCAAAATGCATATCGTGCACTTCGAAGAAAATCATCTCTAGTGATGAGGCACATTTTCACCTCAGTGGATTCGTCAATAAGCAGAATTGCCGCATTTGGGCGAATGATAATCCAAGAGTGATTGTCGAAAAACCAATGCACCCACAAAGAGTGACTGTTTGGCTGGCGGCATCATCGGGCCGTATTCTTTCCAAAATGAGGCCGGTCAGGCGGTTACTGTAAATGGTCTTCGCTATCGTGAGATGATAGCGAACTTTTTATGGCTCGAATTGGAAGATATGGATGTGGACAATATGTGGTTTCAACAGAACGGTGCCACTTGCCACACAGCTAACGAAACAATGGCTCTTTTGCGCGTCCAATTCAATGGCCGTGTTATCTCACGTGGTGGCGATGTCAATTGGCCGCATAGATCATGTGATTTGACACCGTTGGACTTCTTTCTTTGGGGTTATTTGAAAGAATAGGTGTACGTCGATAAGCCAACATCAAGTGAAGAACTAAAGGATGAGATATTACCAATATTATCATAATAAAAAGAAATGCTAATAATTTGTGTTTTATTCAAAATCAACATCGGCCCTCCAATTTAACCACCCTTTATATATTCCACATTTTAGACACAGGACTTCATCTTCAAAATCCACAGACAATGTGTATAGATATACTAATACTAATACTAATACTAATACTAATACTAATACTAATACTAATACTAATACTAATACTAATACTAATACTAATACTAATACTAATACTAATACTAATACTAATACTAATACTAATACTAATACTAATACTAATACTAATACTAATACTAATACTAATACTAATACTAATACTAATACTAATACTAATACTAATACTAATACTAATACTAATACTAATACTAATACTAATACTAATACTAATACTAATACTAATACTAATACTAATACTAATACTAATACTAATACTAATACTAATACTAATACTAATACTAATACTAATACTAATACTAATACTAATACTAATACTAATACTAATACTAATACTAATACTAATACTAATACTAATACTAATACTAATACTAATACTAATACTAATACTAATACTAATACTAATACTAATACTAATACTAATACTAATACTAATACTAATACTAATACTAATACTAATACTAATACTAATACTAATACTAATACTAATACTAATACTAATACTAATACTAATACTAATACTAATACTAATACTAATACTAATACTAATACTAATACTAATACTAATACTAATACTAATACTAATACTAATACTAATACTAATACTAATACTAATACTAATACTAATACTAATACTAATACTAATACTAATACTAATACTAATACTAATACTAATACTAATACTAATACTAATACTAATACTAATACTAATACTAATACTAATACTAATACTAATACTAATACTAATACTAATACTAATACTAATACTAATACTAATACTAATACTAATACTAATACTAATACTAATACTAATACTAATACTAATACTAATACTAATACTAATACTAATACTAATACTAATACTAATACTAATACTAATACTAATACTAATACTAATACTAATACTAATACTAATACTAATACTAATACTAATACTAATACTAATACTAATACTAATACTAATACTAATACTAATACTAATACTAATACTAATACTAATACTAATACTAATACTAATACTAATACTAATACTAATACTAATACTAATACTAATACTAATACTAATACTAATACTAATACTAATACTAATACTAATACTAATACTAATACTAATACTAATACTAATACTAATACTAATACTAATACTAATACTAATACTAATACTAATACTAATACTAATACTAATACTAATACTAATACTAATACTAATACTAATACTAATACTAATACTAATACTAATACTAATACTAATACTAATACTAATACTAATACTAATACTAATACTAATACTAATACTAATACTAATACTAATACTAATACTAATACTAATACTAATACTAATACTAATACTAATACTAATACTAATACTAATACTAATACTAATACTAATACTAATACTAATACTAATACTAATACTAATACTAATACTAATACTAATACTAATACTAATACTAATACTAATACTAATACTAATACTAATACTAATACTAATACTAATACTAATACTAATACTAATACTAATACTAATACTAATACTAATACTAATACTAATACTAATACTAATACTAATACTAATACTAATACTAATACTAATACTAATACTAATACTAATACTAATACTAATACTAATACTAATACTAATACTAATACTAATACTAATACTAATTAATACTAATAAATTTAGAGAGAAAAACAAATCAGTACATTTTTATAGCCGTTTCTAATTTAATGTTTTAAATGGGCCACCCTATAGTTAGAGTCTTAAAGCCCATTATATGAATGCACTTGAAGTATTATTTTGGTAGGCGGGTAGTGGTCTTTAAATTTGAGTCAAAAAGCTGTTTACTTGTCAGCTACATTTTTCAAACTGAAATCGCAGAATTTTTCTAATCATTGTTGGGGTTACTTCTTTTGGCTGTCCTGAAAATAACAATTATTTTCGAATGATCTCTTAAAGATCGCCTATTTATTATGTTTAAGAAATACATTTGCAACAATCTTGCATATGCTCGAAGTCCAATTCTAGAATCACTACCCCTCCACCCTATGGTACATACCATTCCAAATGAAGAACCATATTAAGAGTGGCTCATACATACGTAAATACCCAAAGGGCCTATAAGTTAATATTGTTCGGTTCGTTTCGTTTCAGTTCAGTTTGGCTTTTGTTTATGTGTTACAACAACAGCAACAGCAGCCAAGACAAAAACAATCACCGCCATTTAAGATTCCACTCAAGGGGAAAGATCACACACAACAGCAGAGTCAGCTTTTCAGCATCTGCAGCAGCAGCAGCAGGAACAGCATCAACATCTTGGAAATAGTGCATGGAATAGGCAACAACATATCGTCCACGATTTGGTCTATTTGTCTGTCCGACGTGGTCAGGACAGGACGCACGCACATATTCGTAGACATATTTGTACAAGCGTGTTGCACACACTCAGATGAGTGCTGGTACGATCACATACTCTGTGGGGAAGATCGAGTTCGAGTTTTATGCGATTTCGAAATTGCATTTTAAAAACGTTACAACAAAGCAGCGTTAAATGCTTCCAGCCATCAGTAATCAATCTTGAGAAGATGTTCCACTGGAACAGAACAGAACAGCAGCAGTAGAGGCAGAGGCATCAGCGCGCCCATCACACATCGCATTGCATCCCATCGCATCTGAGGCGACCTGATCGTATGTGTGTCTCTACGACGACGACAATGCCGCCTAATCCCAGTCTGTCAGTCGGTCAGTCATTCATACAGTCCTCCAATGTGTGCGTGCGATTGGAGTAGTTGACTGCGACTGACTGCTGTTGTCTGCAACAATGTCGGCGGCGATGTTGTTCATATGACGCAAAAGAGCTCAACGATTATAAAATTGTTGCTGTTGATCACCCCAACGTACCGCACCACTCCAACTCAAATCGGAAATATTCATGCCAATGCAGGACTACACAATTTCCAAAGTCAAATTAAAAGAATCTATTCTTAAGTCTGAAAATGTCATTAAAGATCAAAAGTTCCGCTTGTAATTTAAAATATTCCAAACTATACTTCCCCATCAAAAAAATTGAAAGTACTTCCGTAGGAAGCTCATTTTAATCGCATCTCAAAATCCAAATATGCATTTTTCACTTTCACAAGTGAATAGGAACTAGTGAAAAAGTGGTTCCTTTGCAACACTTTAAAATCACTTTTAGGTCTTTCAAAAGGACATCGCTCCCTCCTATGTTAACTCAATATTTAAATTCATTGGCGAAGATCCAAATTTTCACTATTTCCGAATCACACTTCATTCACTTCTTTGAGTGTTCTCTTTTTGCTGGGTCTCTTTGTTATGAAATAGTTAAAAAATCAAATTGAAAAATGCAAAATTAAGCACGCATCGGTTTTCCTAATTATTACTGCTGGTACACAGTGTTTCCAAATCGATTTTTTAATGGAAATAACTCCGTAACTTTTGAACGGAAACAGATATTGTGACGAGCAGGGCTAGGGGCTACAGGGCGACCCACAGTGGAATATTTTCATACAAGCTATGGCAAAAATTAGAATTAGGAATAGAGTTAGGATCTTGGAATTTCCCGCACATCCCTTATATCGTCCAATTATATCAAAAACAGAAAATGTTAGCATTTCCAAACTAAATACCCAAATTGCCTAAGTTGTTCACTAAAATGGTCGCATTTTTTATTTTCCACATGGATTTGATAATACTTTCTGAGTACGAAATCAACATATGGGATTAAACAAGTAAAAACGGCGTTAAGTTCGGCCGGCCGAAATTTATATACCCTGATTTTCGTAGAAATGCAGTAATATTAGAGGAAAATATAAATTTTTTAACATAGCCAAACCAAAACAAAAAGAAAAAATGGAATGGAAAAAATAATTTTATAAATAAATATAATAAATATAATATTTTTATTATTTCAAACCAGGATTATAAGGCAAGGCTACGTTTATACTATAGATATATCGAAATAATTCAATTCAAACAAGTAAGAAGGCGTTAAGTTCGGCCGGGCCGAAGCTTATATACCCTCCACCACTGAGTGCATTCCACAGTATTACCAGCAGATTAAAGGATCTCGACTTTACATAGAAGTACAGTACCATATTACGAAAATTGTGATATTTTTATGCACATTACTATATTTGTTTACTATTTCAAACTATAATGTATACTTATGCGCACTGTTTAAAATCTACTACTATAAATACATACAATGCTGTAATTGTGAAAATGAACATGCCTAAATATTAGGCGATGTCAGTCGCCATTAGGGAGATACAGACAAAGTGACTGTATTATTTTGATAAGAAGAGTACAAATTTTAAAGATATCCTCATTCGCCCCATTCTCCGCCCAAATATACAAATTTCGAAAAAAAAATTCGTTTCGAATATATACACCGTTACCCACCGAATATATACACCGAATTTCATGATATCAACTTCAGCGGTTTGGACGGTCCCATTTTTATCCCTCTTTTTCAATTATATCCCTTAAAAGTACGAATTTTGAAAAATCCCTCCATTTCTATCAGTTAGAGGGATGTACACACCGAATTTCACGATTCTAGCTGTTGTCGTATCATTGGTACCATATTTTATCCCTTTTTGTTCCATTTCGCCCGCTAAAACTTTTATTTTCTTTGTGGTGCTTCCAAGCTACAAGAGGAATGTCCGCAACAAATTCATGATTCTACCATTTTTTGTCTTAAAAGCAACAAAATAAAGTACGAATTTGGAAAAAAAATTTACGTTGCTCAGAGGAATGTATACTCCGAATTCCATGATACTATCTGCGGCCATTTTGTTGGTACCATTTTTATCCCCACTTTCGCATTTTGCTCCTTAAAAGTACGACTTTCGAAAATTTCATCATTCTAGCTGTAGTTTTTTAGTTGGTACTATTTTTTACCCATTGTATCCCTTGAAAGTACGAGTTTGGAAAAACCTTTTATTTTTCGTGTCTACGCAGTCAGAGGAATGTATACAGCGCATTTCATGGTTCTAGCTGCATCCATTTGTTTGGTACAAATTTTATCCCCTTTTTCCATTTTACACCCTAAAAGTACGAATTTCGAAAATTTCCTTTATTTTATGTGTCTACGCAATCAGAGGAATATATACACCGAATTTCATTATTCTAGGTGCAGCCGTTTGGTTGGTGCCATTTTTATCCCTCTATTCCCATTTCCGAATTTGGAAAAAATACTTTTATATTATGTATCTACTCAATTATAGGCAATTCACACCGAATTTCGTGTTTCTAGCTGTAATCGTTTGATAGGTATCCCCTTTTGCTCCCAATTCACCCCCTACGAATAAGAATCACTTTATGGTACATGTTTTTTTTTATAGGGGGAATGCACATACCCAATACCAATTAAGTACAATCAGACATATTGAAAAAAATCTTAAATACTGTAAAATATTAGGGATTATTATGGCTATTTTCAGTCCTTGTGAGGGAAAATTTTTTCCCTTTGTACCGATTTCGCACAGTTTCAATCCCAACCGATCTACGACTATAAGACGCATTTATGGAAAATTTGGACGTCTTAGCTCCTTTCGTTTAGATGCTAGCGTGCTTTAAGACGTGCGGACGGATGGATATGATTAGATCGTCTTAGAATTTTATGTTGATCAAGAATATATACACTTTATAGGGTTTCAGGTCAATATTCCAAGGTGTTACAAATGGAATGACAAAGTTAGTATACCCCCCATCCTGGTGGTGGAGGGTATACAAATATACTTAATATCTGTGCCGCAATTCTGTAACTTTTTAACGACATCTTTCGGTAGTTAAGCTGTCACAATTCGTTAGTTTACATTTTCTTACCGATTTTTATCGTTTAAAAGAATCGTTAACTTACGAAAATTGTCGGTAGGCTAACTACAATAAAATTGCCGTAGTAAAATTGTACCGAATATCGTTAAGTATACAAACAGCTGTTTACATATTTTATTTCAGTGTTGTAAATTCCTATATAAAACATACCTAAAAGGTGATTTTTGGGAGAAAAAGTGTATTTTTAAAGAATTATCTTCACAAAGTAAAGTTTACGACACTGAAATTGGCCTGTTAATTTAATGTTGTGCCGGTGTGGCTCGCGGACCGCGTATTTTTCCCTACACATGTAAATTCATACATATGTTTGTAGAAATGTTTATTAAATACATATTATAATTATTATTAATTATAATAATATATACTTACAATTTTTTTCCATATTTAATACTCCAAAAAATAGTTTGAAAAGCATTTACTTTTGTATTGTTTACTAATCCATTTTTGACATTCTCATATTTGCACCGATATTCGTCGTTAACTTGCAAAAACATTGCTATCGAAAAAAGTCGTTAACTAAAAATTAGAGAATAGCAATTTCGTTAAAACGACCGACAGTTATCGTTAATTAACGATAACGACAATATCGTTAGAAAAGTTACAGAATTGCGGTACTGATATTTTTAAATTCCCAGGCGAGCACTTGAAGAAGTGAAAAATATGCTTATCTTGTGAGTCGGATGTAGTGAAAATTGGGATTGGGAATTGATTTTAATATGGAGTTATCAAGTTATCATGCCCTTAATTTTATTTTTTAGTAGTTAAAAAATCCGCCGCTACCAGATGTAGAACAGCGGACTTTCTGATTGCTACTACGCCACTCACCCTCTGTTGTGAGTGGTGAATAACTAAAGCAAACCATTTTGTTTGGTAGAGCTGACAATAGGAAAATAATATAATAATATAATAGGAAATTAATATAATATTTATTTAATATGAACTAATATATAACGCAAATTAATATTAAATTAAATTAACATTAAATAAATTAACACTAATTAATTTTACTGATATTATGTAGTATAAATAATTAATACAAATATGAAATATTTGAAGTACATTAATAAAGCAATAAATTTTTATTTTTTTAAGAAAAAAGGTTTACATTGTTAAAATAATACTAAATTAAACATTGTTTGTTTATAAATTTTTTCCCGAGTCACGATTCGAACCCAAGACCTTCAGGGTGCAAAGCGGACACTGATTTAGTTGTATGAGGTCCATTCTATACTATTCACAGTAACCTTATGGAATCCGCCCAAAAACAGTTCCTCTTATTTGGCCTACGTAGACGAGAGTGGACCTACGTACGTTGCCTCCAAATGAGTTTAGGAGTCTTGATGTTTTAAAATTGCCTGCTTTGAAAAGTCGTCAGACAATGCCGCTGAAAATTACTTTCCTGATGAATATGATTCAGGGCAATATATAGTCAGACAATGCTGCTGAAAATTACTTTCCTGATGAATCTGATTCATGGCTTTTCTATATTTAGAATAAATATAGATATTTAGAATATAGATAGATATTTAGAATATAGATAGATATAAATAATAGACCTTCAAAAAATGTCATCTGTTTCACGTGGATTATTTCGGAACAAATTATGTCAACAACATGTTGAATTCAATAAACTCTACACCATCATTGAATTATCGAAAAAATAGAGATTGTATAAAACGGAAGTTTATCTTTTATTTAATTATACTATTAATTTCATGTGTATATATGTACGTATATCATTTTTAGTCTGTAAGGATATTTATATTGTCTATAGACTAAACATCACTAGTTTATTCCAGACGTTCCGAAAAAAGTTTTGAATTTGTTTATGAATTTGTTACATTTTGATGCATATCGAATTACTAAAGTCCTACTTCAATTTCAATTTGAATATAGTTAATTTCAATGGTAAATGGTGTAGTGTTGCATGTCTCTACAGATACCATATACTCCCATATGCTGATGTTGGTTGGTAATGTTAATGTTGATGTTGACGGTGTTGCTGCCTTTTAGGCCATGTTTGCGTGCAACGTTCCTTGTATTGTTGCTGTGGCAACTAAAGTTGTCTATTTTGATTAATATGTTTGGTTATTATGCTATTATTGGCTCCAAGATTTATGTATAATTAAGAGTATCCTTCGGAGAATTTGACAGTTATAGCCTTTTGGTCTGCAGCAATTTTTGAAAAATAATCTTCAACTTGCAACACAACAATCTTATCGATACTCAATCGATGATTTCTTTGAACTTTTCGCAGAAAAATCTCTGCCGGTAGTGGTAGTGGTAGGACAGACAAGTCTCCCACGACAACCAATCCAAGAGCAGACAAATGAAGTATAATATGGTTGGACCTAAATAGTAGTTTATTTAAGTGCCCAGGAAAAGAGAGCACCCAAAGAAGTGAAAAAGATGCTCATCTTGTGATTCGGAAGTAGTGAAAATTGGGATCTTCACCTATGAATTTAACATGAAGTTGTCACAGGAGGGATGTCCTTTGTTTTGAAAGACTTAAAAGTTATTTTAAAGTGTTGCAAAGGAACCACTTTTTCACTAGTTTCCATTTCTGTTTTGAGAAATCCGCCGCTACCGGCGGTAGAACAGCGGACCTTCTAGCAGTCTAGCCATTTCAGCTAGCCTCCGTTGTGAGTGCTGAATAACTAAAGCAAACCATTTTGTTCGTTAGAACTGACAATAGGAAACTTAACAAAATATTTATTTAGTATGAATTAATATTAAAATAAATAGCGTCAAATAAATTAACACTACTTAATACATTGATATTAATAATTAATAAAAAATATAAGTATTAATTGTATTATCAATAATTAATAAAAAATGTAAAATTTGCAGTACATTAATAAACCACTAAATTTGTATTTGTTAAAATTATACAAAATTGTTCATTTAAAAAAGTAAAAAAGGCGTTATATACCCTCCACCTTGGATTGTGGTTATATTACAGCAAAATATATATTTTTTAATATAGCCAAACCAAAACAAATACAAATATTGACAACATAATTTTATAAACAAATATAATATTTTTATTACTTCAAAACAGGCTTATAAGGCAAGTAACCTTGCCAATACCTTTACACTATATATATCGAAATAATACTTCAAGTCAATTCAAAACAAGTAAAAACGGCGTTAAGTTCGGCCGGGCCGAACTTTATATACCCTCCACCATGGATTGCATTCCAAAGAGGCTGTCGGTTTTCGTAGAAGTGCAGTAATATTACAGGAAAATATAATTTTTTTTAATATAGCCAAACCAAAACGAATACAAATATTGAAAAATTAATTTTATAAATAAATATAATATTTTAATTATTTCAAACCACGCTTATAAGGTAATGACTGGTAGCATTACCTTATACGTGCATTCAAAAATTAAATATTGTTATATTTATATTTTCAAAGCCATAAATATTGGTAGATAGTGGGTGCTCAAGTTGGTTATATTTCCATTCTATTTTAATTACAAAAGTACAAATTTTAAAAATCCATTATCAGACGTACATAGTGCAAAATAACCTAACTTCATGATTCAACCAATTTTTGCCGTAAAAGAAAAAGTACGAATTTGGAAAAAAACTTTTTATTTTGCGTGTCTATGCAGTCAGAGGAATGTATACACCGAATTCCATGATTCCAGCTGCGCCCATTTGGTTGGTACCATTTTTACCCCCTTTACGTTTCTACGCAATTAGAATTGCATCATTCTAGCTGTAGTCTTTTAGTTGGTACTATTTTTATCCCTCTGTACCATTGTATCCCTTGAAAGTACTAATTTCGAAAAATTCGTCTATTTTCCGTGTCTACGCAGTCGGAGGAATGTATACTCCGAATTTCATGACTCTAGCTGCGGTCATTAGATTGGTACTATTTGTATCCCCTTTTTTCATTTTAACCCCAAAAAGTACGAATTTTGAAAAATCCGTGTATTTTACTTATCTATGCAATCATTTCGTGTTTCTAGCTATTGTCGTTTAATAAGTACCATTTTTATCCCTTTTTGCCCCATTTCACCCCCTACAAGTAAGAATCACTTTATGGTGCACGTTTTTGCTATAAGGGGAATGCGCAGACGCAATTATCAAGCAAATATAAACAGACATATTCAAAAAACATGCTTAAATACGCTAAAATATTAGGGATTATTATGGGTATTTTTAGTCCTTGTGAGGGAAAAATTTTTCCCTTTGGGCCGATTTCGCCCCATTTCAATCCCAACCGATCTACGACTATGAGACGTATTTATGGAAAATTTGAACGTTCTAGCTCCTTTCGTTTAGATGCTAGCGTGCTTTCAACAGACGGACGGACGGACGGACGGACATGGCTAGATCGTCTTCGAATTTTATGACGATCAAGAATATATATACTTTTATAGGGTCTCAGGTCGATATTTCAAGGTGTTACAAACGGAATGACAAAGTTAGTATACCCCCATCCTGGAGGTGGAGGGTATAAAAAATATAAATATTCTTACATATATTTATATTTTCAAAAAAGCTTAAATACAAAAATATTGGTAGATAGTGGGTGCTACAGTTGGTTGTATTTCCATTCTATTTCAATTACAAAAGTACAAATGTTGAAAAATCCATTATCTCACGTACATAGTGCAAAATAACCTAACTTCATGATTTAAAACCAATTTTGCCATGAAAGTAAAAAGTACGAATTTGAAAAAATCTTTTTATTTTGCGTGTCTATGCAGTCAGAGGAATGTATACACCAAATTCCATGATTATAGCTGCGGCCATTTGGTTGGTACATTTTTTATCACCTTTTTCCAATTTCACCCCTTACGAGTTCGACTTTCTAAAATCTCTTTATTCTACGTGTCTACGCAATTGAAGTAACGTACGCACCGAATTTCTAGCTGTAGCCGTTTATTTGGTACTATTTTTATCCCTATGTACCTTTATATCCCTTGAAAGTACGAATTTGAAAACAAAGCTTTTATTTTTCGTGTCTACGTAGTCAGAGGAATGTATACTCCGAATTTCACGTTTCTAGCTGCTGTCATTGGGTTGGCACTATTTTTATCCCCTTTTTCCATGTTAACCCCAAAAAGTACGAATTTCCAAAAATCCGTGTCTACGCAACCAGAGGATTGTATACACCGAATTTCATTATTCTAGATGGAGCCGTTTGGTTGGTACCATTTTTATCCCTCTATTCGCATTTTACTCCTTAAAAGTACGAATTTGGAAAAAATACTTTTACATTATGTACCTACTCAATTAGAGGAATGTACAAACCACATTTGGAGTTTCTAGCTGTTGTCGTTTGGTAGGTACAATTTTTATCCCTTTTTTGTCCCATAGTTCACGTTTTTGTTATAGTACGAATGCACATACCCAATATCAAGTAAGATAGATTAAAACAAGTAAAAAGGCGTTAAGTTCGGCTGGGCCGAATCTTATATACCTTCCACCAAGGAGTGTATTCCACATTATTATCGGTAGATTAGAGGCTGTCGACATTACACAGAAGTGCACTACCATATTAGGAAAAGTGTGATTCTTCGATATTTTGTTATAGATAGTCCTCTACTATATATAAATATTAATATTATTATTATTCAGAGCGCCCCGGCAGTCTAGTTGGTAGCGTGCTCGGCTATCAGCGTGGGGGTTGTTGGTTCGATTCCCACCAGAGGCTCTGGTCTGTCGCTGCAATAACTAGCTACAATGGTCTTAGTCACCCGGCTTAATTAGAATATAATTTTACTTTGTATTGTAATTCATAATAAATAAATAAAAAAATTATTATTCAGAGATCTTCAAAAATGTGCCCTAAATATTATTAGGTAGAAACAATTTCCCTCAATCCCAATTAAAAGTACAAATTTCGAAAAAATCCTCTGTATTTCGCATCCTCGCAGTCCGATGAAAGAACACACCGAATATCATGATTTCAACTTCAGCGGTTTGGTAGGTACCATTTTTATCCCTCTTTTCAAATTATATCCCTAAAAGTACGAATTTTGAAAAAATTCCTCTATTTTACGTATCTACGCAATTAGACGGCTGTGAAGATGATTTTCGTAAAATGTTTCGGAATAATATGTTGATATTATCTACTTGTTTGAAAGCTGTTTAAACGAACTTCCTCAAAAGCGGGGAGATGCTCCTCTTGATTTTGAGATGCGAATTAAATGTGCTTCCTACGGAAGTACTCCCAATTTTTTTGCTTCTAAGGTTAGGTACAATTTTGCCACAACAAAAATTTAAACCCGTACAGTGTGGGCCGTAAGGAAATCTAGAAATGCTAATTTAATATATTTCAATACTTTTTAAATTAGCAACAAATATATTTTTCCATTTTCAGTTTTATTCAAATTTTTTCAAAAAAAAAACATATATCCTGTAATAACAAATGCGTTCACCAAACTTACTCAAAATCGGAAGACCTCTCTGAGCGCCCTAATATGGAAATAGTGACACGTTTCGATTGTTTTACCACCATTCAAAATAATACAGGGTATGCATTTAAAGCAAGTTTTATTTTTTTGAACACCCTAATGTTAATAATCTGGGCTAACGGTATTGACGGTGAGTGATGTAATTGTCCGAAATTGTTTCCATTTCCACTGCAACCCTGTCAAAATACTTGAATGCTAATCTCTTTAATTAAATAATTAAATTGGTTTTGATTAAGAAAGATTATAGATACTAATTACCAATAGGTACTGGTAACCAGGCTTGCCAGATTTTTATAATTCTCCCAAATGATGGGCATTCTATGTTGGTTCAATTTCGATTGGAGACTATAGGAATGTTCGACTGGGCCTACTAGCTTACGATTTATCACGATTCAAACTAGCATCTAGTGTTGCGCGGAAACGGTGCTGTATACTAGGTATAGTCAACGGACTAAAGTATTACAGAGCTTACGGAATGCACAGAGCTTTTTTTGAGGAATTGTAGTGGCTTTTTTGTTTGATATTTTTAGGCATCACCACAAAATGGCAATGGCAAGCCTGCTCGTAACCCGATAGTGTTTCTGTTTAGATTCATTCGTCTGTCTGTCTTCCATTCAGTCTGCTAATCCAAAGAACAGGAAACAAGCTTAGAACAAATCTTATATAACAACCGTACTAGGGATTACATAACACAGAGACAATGGGAGGCGGCAGCCAGACCAGAGCAGACCGCAAGAACAATGCCCCACACGAGACTAATCCCATTCAATTCCAAGTCATTATCATTCACAGTGGTATTATTAATTCACGACACAAATAGAAAATATTCTTCTCAAAATGAAATCGAATGAAATTCAAAAGAATTAAATTCACTTTGGCGCAGCGCAATCTTGTCTTGGCCAATAAATTAACACTTCAAATATGAAAATACATCAGTTTAATCAATAAATAGTGGACGGAGCGGGACTTTAATGTTTTTGGTTTGTTTGGTTTGTTTTAAAGAAACAAAACCTTGAAAGCGGAAATAAACCGAAAATCACATCAGCGTGTTTCTGCGCAGACATCGCCAAGACATCTCATTGTCACGCCGCGGTGCTGCGCTGTGCTAATCTTGTCGACCACGGCTAATTGCATTGATGCAAACTAAAATTTCTAGAGTTAGCTGCGACCGGCAGCCGGCAGCATTGATCGCCTCAATGGAGTCGCGAGACTCAATTAACATTAACAACTCAACAACCCAGTTATGAGGTCATCGATGTCATTCAGAAAAGCAGAGGTATTCTTAACGACGCCACTACAGCCAAGTGATTTGCAAAGTTCATTTACGCTTCAGACTTCAGATCAATCCACGGCACTGTGGCTCACAGAACATGTTTGGTGGGCAAAAGTTATGGGTTTTAATTTTATTTCCTACGGGATGAGGAATTTCATGTTAAATGTACGAGAAGATTTCGAAGGTTTTATGATTTTTATGAAAATTACTGAGGGTGTTTGATATTGCAAAATATTAAGTTGGGGAAATATTTTATTTTTATTTTAGAAAGCTGTGGAAACCGGATCACCTTGAAATTTTGCTTATGAATTTATGATATTAGAAAGACATTTTTACAAGTTTATGTTAACACTAGGGTTTGGGGTACGGGAATTCCCATCCAAATTTTTTTCGTGAATTCCCTGGAAAAAATTTTAAATTTCCCGGGAATACGGGAAATATAAAAAAATATTTTATTGATTATTTTGAGCACTAATTTTGTACTACTATTTAAAAGGAAAATTTCGAAAACCATATAGGGGAATACACACTTTTTGTGAAGATATTTTCAAGATTTTTATCGTGAAACAAAAACATCATACTGACAATATTATAGCTGACTTCAAATATCTTGTTTTCCCAAAAAAATCGACGAAATTATAGATAAAAATCTTCTCAAAGAAGAATTTACTTTACATGTGAAACCAGTAAGAAATGGTCTCAAAATAGGGATACAATTTAAAATTGTTCACTTGGAAACTTTCAAGAGAAGTCTAATATGAATAAGGACTAAGGACTGCACTATTTCAATGTTTTCATTTTTTATGAATTTATTTAATTAATATTAACATTTTTAAATGTTTTTTTTTCCTCTTTTTCTGTAAAATATTTTCCTCTCTAGACGAATGAATCTTCTAAATTAAAGACGTCATAACATTCTCAGTCATACAAGTTCTTTGTTTCCTTAAACATTTTTTTATTTTTGAATCTAGTGTAGATGTCAGTCCGTGATTTAAATTTCCTATATTATGACTCCTCCAATCCTTTCTGATTTGTGTAGAGTAAAATATTTTTAAAATGAAAAATAATTTCTTAAATATTTGATTTGAACTGGGATATTGTCCTGGCTCAATACCATTTTGCATCTATATTTAATAGAATGCAAATTTATTTACAAATGGCATGGTGACATTTATTACTTGGCTGCAGACTACCACGATCATGATTTCGACCGTGTCAAAAGTCTTTTCAAGTGGCTTCGCAGAGACTTTTCAACATCAAACCCGGCCTCTATAAGGAGATGATTCTCACAAACGAACGAGAAGCACAACTCACTTGCCGAATTTGCGTTTAAAAAATCGCACCAAGTAATAAAGTACATTTGCCATCTTACAAGCATCTCATTGAGTTGCATACGTAAGTATGTGTATATGCAGGTATAGTTACCCAGCAATACTTCTGCCGTGCCAACGCTCATTTGTTTTAGTTTTTTCGTTTGTATTTTTTGGTCTGTAATCAATATTTCGGTTTTGTTTCAGTATTTTAAACCTAAACCCTAATGGTATTATCATTTATTATTTTCTTTTCAATTATTTTCGTAATAACTACTACAATAATAAAAAATATTTATTTTTATATTAATATTATTTTGTTCTGTTCTTCCCGATCCCTTGTGCCATATAGTTTTATTAGGAATTGCATTCATATTGAAAATTATCAAAAATGTACGAAAACCTTTAAACCAATGTTGATATTTTAAACCATATTGGACGTACCTAAAATAAATTATGTTTTCCCGGGAATTCCCGTGATTCCCGGGAAATGAAAAAAGTCCGGGAAACCCCAAACCCTAGTTTACACTGAGGTTGTTAACATAAACTTCCCAGTAAACAATTGGAAGCTTGTAGGTAAAGATTCCATTGCTGTTTTAAAAAATCCGCCGCTACAGCGGACCTTCTAATTGCTACTATGGCACTTTAACCATCTCTAAATCTAACAGAGGATATCTGCTCTGTTGTGAGTGTTGAATAACTAAAGCAAACTATTTTGTTTGTTAAAAATGGATTTTTTCGAAAAATAAATATTTTTTTTTTCAAATTTTTTGAGTCGTGAATCACGCGTGATGGTGAGCAAAATTTATTTTACGTGAGGAACGAAAAAATATTCGTGCGTGAATGTGCGTGAGTCTAATTTCTGCGTGAATCACGTGATTTTTTCGTGAGTCGCACATATCTAACGTTTTTTTTTTCAACTATTCAACCGTTGGACTATTATTTGTGGGTGCCCTCAGCAGCCATTTGAATGAAATTATTTTCCATTATTAACCGGAAGGATTGTACTTCTAAATAAAAAAAGAAATTTGAGAAAATATTCAGTACTTTTTTATTGCATTTTCAAAAAAAGTTATTGGGCGGACCCTATATTTTCATTATATTTTATTCAAAAATGTGAATATTTTCATTCAAACTAAAATATATATACATATGTATGTAAATTTATTTCTAAACTAGACAATATATAAGACGTAAGGAAAGGCTAAAGTCGGGCGGGGCCGACTATATTCTACACTCCACTTTCTATTCGGATACAATTCAATTCGGTAAAAAAGTGAAAACGGGAAGTATTATTGTAAGTTTCCTAATCATAGGCTAATATGACCTGACCCTATTTGTCAATAGGTTCTTCCAGTTCAAGTATAACGTGTTATGCTCAATTTGAAGAAATTCGGTGAAAATATGGGGGATGGGAGCTATATATAAATCTGAACCGATCTGACCTATTTTCACCACAGGTGTTCCTAGTTTAAATATAGGATGTTTTGCCTAATCTGAAAACAATCTGATACAATATGTGGTTTCTAGAGCGGAAAAAGTCAAATTGGGAGCGAAATTTGTATGGGAGCTATATATAAATCTGAACCGATCTGACCTATTTTCACCACAGGTGTTCCTAGTTTAAATATAAGATGTTTTGCCAAATCTGAAAACAATCTGACACAATATGTGGTTTCTAGAGTGAAAAGAGTCAAATCGGGAGTGAAATTCGTATGGGGGCTATATCTAAATCTGAACCGATTTTCTTCAAATTAAATAGCGTTCGTTCTTATCCCGCAAAACTTCGTTGTGCAAAGTTTCATTTGGTTTTGGCTACAGTTGCGACCTGTATCGTGATTACAATAATAGATGGACAGACAGACAGCCGCGCGAATCCGAAATTATATTATTTAAATCGCTCTACGTCTGCAATGTGTGTCTTAAATTCATATTTTTATACACTCCACGAGAGTATTATGTCTTTGTGCATTTGTTTGTAACACCCAAAAGGAAACGCGATAGACCCATCGTTTATTGTACAGGTCGGCCTAGAATCACTTTCTGAGACGATTGAGCGATGTCCGTCTGTCTGTTCGTCTTGTTTTATGTTGCATTTTTGTACAATTTTTTTCGGAATTAATAGACCCTTGGAAACACTTTAAATACTATTTTTTTCTTGTCTTAGAATAACTCATTGGTCGTATTATTAGACGTTTAGATTGATTGTTTGTGGTTTCTTAAAGTGACTGCTAAAAGCTTGTATTTCTTGCAATCTTTTTGTAAAAGGTGTTATGAAAAATAAATAGAAGCAATTAATACCTATCAAATGATGAAAAATGAGGTCACTGACTCCATTTTTGTGAAATAATTTAATGCAGGATATGGTTTATCAGGCCCAACACATTTAACTCTTTTTACAAAAATCTCCTACCGATGTTCATCATTTAGGCATAATTGGAAAGGTATTTCTATATTTTGTAAAACATCATTCAATAATCCATACTTTATTTTCTTGGAGTATCTGGAATTCTTTTCCATTTGTATGGATTGCGACCCTACCTAATGTATATTCAATGTTATTTTTAATCATGACAATAAATCCTTGTTAAAGGATTGCGAGTGTAGGATATCATAGAGTCGGCTCCATACGACTTTAGCCTTTCCTTGCTTGCTTCTTTTCAACAGTAGTCATATGTGGGCCTGATAAAGTCTGCCGGTAATACTGTAGAATAGTGTAAATCGTGGAACGTATATAATATTCGATACGGCCGAACTTACTTCTTAATTAATTAATTCATAATTTTCGAAATCATCCAGACTTTTTCAGTTTATCGGATGAGTTCAACAAATATCCCAGTTTGCCTCCAATTCACACCCCAACTCTATCTCTCTCTCTATTATATAAATCAGTCGCAAAAAAATGTCTTATGTCGTTAAGAGTCTGTGGATTTTTAATGAACACAATTTAATTAAATTGAATTTGAAAAATTGAATATTCAAATGCACACACACGATGGACAAAAAACATGAACAGCAAATCAATTTGTTTCACATAAAACGTTTCATGTTGTTGTATTTTACACTTGTACGCCCGCCCCACACACATGCGCAATCGCAAAATTTAATCAATGTCTACCCGAGCGAGCAACTCTACAAATTGCGGTGCATCACCTATTGTCCGCATCGGTACGGTTGATTCCCATTGAACCTTAAGAGGTGGTGAACACAACTGGGGGAAAAAACAACACGACAAGTGTTTGTTGTTCGCCCCAGCATCGACGAGCAGAACACTACAAATGATGGCCATCAGCTACATCAGCATCTTTAAGTTAATCGCCAACCAGTACCACCAACACCAACAGCATTGCCGATCGCATCTGGTGTTAACAGAGTCTCATTTGTCTCTCTCGATAAACTAAATTTTAACGGACGAACGCACAGTGGGGAATTTCGGGAGTTTTATATGCAAAATATGGAAAATTATAGGTATTGGCGAATAAAATAATACATAAGTTGAAATTGACTTTAAACATCAAAAACGATCCAAAAAGTTAGATTCATCATCTCCGATTTTGATGAATATTGACATATTCATTCAAACTTTATTGGATTTGGATCGATTTTTATCCATATGTTTTTCGCATGACCACCACTGTGGAACGCGCGGGTGGACGGACAGACATACCCACTAAGTATGTAGGGTGGGGGGAGTCATATTCGCATGTTCAAATGTGTGTAGTACCACTTCCATCTATTTAAAATAGCTGCTAAAGTTCATTGTTAATTTAATTTGTTTTTGTTTGTTTGACGTTTTTTGTTTCAAAACAATATTCAAACGAAATCGCCAATCAAAACGCATGATAATGATGGGACGGACGCCTTGTTAAATACTTCACAACAATCATATGAGTCGGTGGATGGAGTGCCATGGAAAGGCTGATCAGTCAGTAATTGCTTCTTGAAATTTTAAGCAGTTTTTTTTTAATTTAAATTAGTATTAACTAATTATATTCTTACACGAAGCGTATGCACGAGTACATTTTGCAAATAAACAAACAAACAAGTGAAAGTATTGCTATCAGCTCAAGTACGGACAAATATTTCCGGTAACGTCAGACAACACAATGGTAAATAAGTTGTTGGAAGAAGGTGTTAATATGTGGTAGACAGAGGGTAGAAATCAATTGATAAGGACAACAAATGCATCTACTCTCAAAAAACGTTACATGGCTTCCTGTTTTAACGCACAATTTATTTTCTATTTCATTATTTCGATAAAAAACTTTAATTATTCTTTTTTAATAATTTTTAGATCTCATAAAAAATCGAATTATTCGCAGAAATCTCTTGCTCTATTCATTTATTGATATATTTTCCTACTTTATTTGGCTACTTTATTTTCGATTTGGCGACATGGCGATTTATGAAATATTTGGAGATTTTCTTGGCTAATTTTAGAAAATTTTAAATCTGTCCTCCGATTTTTTAAATTGGCGTTACTTTTACATATATTACAATTTGTATGCAAGTCATAGATATACATGTCAAACCGAATAATTTTTAAATTACTATTGCCGATTTCATTGCAACTTAGTAGGATATAAAATATTTGATTTATAGAGGACGAAAAAAATATATTCAAAGAATGAAGGCTTATTTTAAAGATAATTATATTTTGGCGTATTCCCAACCATTATAAACAAACCATAATAATAATTAAAAACTGTAAGAGTCTAAACCCAACCAAACACGCTGGCTGTGGCGGCGACGAGAAAATTCGCTAGCGTCCAAACTAAATAAAGAGAGAGCGGCCAGAATTGTCACTTTTTGTTGTTTGTCGGTTAACATTTTGTGATCGATATTTAAACTCATTTATATATTTAAACAAGTAAGGAAAATCGGGGCCGACTATATGATACACTCCACTTTCTGATCCAATTTGTCAAATCGAGAATAATATTTGTATCGGGGCTATATCAAAACATGGAATGAAGTGACTAATTTTCACAATAAGTTCTTCTAGTTGAAGAATAAATATATGGATTCTGGAGCGGAAAAATTCAAATTGGGAACGAAATTTGTATGGGAGCTATATATAAATCTGAACCGATCTAACACATTTTTACCACAGGTGTTTCTAGTGGAACTATAAGATATTTTGCCAATTTTGAAGAAAATCTGTTGAAATATGTAGTATGTAAAGCGAAAAGGGTCAAATCGGGAGTGAAATTCGTATGGGGGCTATACTAAATCTGAACCGATTTTCTTCAAATTAAATAGCGTTCGTCCTTGTCCCGAAAAACTTTGTTGTGCAAAGTTTCGATTGGTTCTGGCTCGACTCGACTCAGAAAGTGATTCTAAGCCGATCGGTATAATTAACAATGGGTCTATCTCCCTTCCTTTTGGGTGTTACAAACAAATGCACAAAGACTGAAGTAATACTAGGATTGGTCCATGAAAACGGGAGAAAGAGATCAACTCAATATTAGAAACTGCTTCATAAAGGAGTAAAAGTATATTTATACCCTACACCACTTCGTGGACTAGGGTATAATAAGTTAGTTTCGCGCCAAATGTTTGTAACACCAAGAAATAATCGAGCTGGACCCACCTTTAAGTATACGGATCGGCTTAGAATCTCCAGCTGAATCGATTTAACGATGTCTGTCTGTCCGTCCGTCTGCTGTCCATTTAAGCTTGTTCGCACTCTACAGGTCGCAATTTTGGTCCGATTGTCATGAAATTTGACAGAAGTTACTTTTTGTGGCCAAGGACGAATGGCATTGAATTTGGAGTAAATCGGTTCAGATTTAGATATAGCCTCCATACAAATATCTCTATAATTTACACTGTTACTGCTCTAGAAAACACATTTTACATGGATCATGACAAAATTTTCTGTATCGTGTTATATTTGAAGTAGAAACAGCTAAAGGGAAAGTGGACCACATGGGTCCATATTTTGATATAGCCCCCATACAAATGTATCTCCGATTTACACTATTGATGCTCTAAAATGCACATTTTACATCTGAATTTAATCAAATTTCCTATAGAGTGTTTCTTTAGAAATTTGAAAGCCAGCTATATAGGTCAATGTTTTGGTACCACTATATCGCTCTAGAACCCACATCTTTATTGGATCTTGATAAAACTTGCAGATCATGTTATATTTCAATAAATAATATTTACTTTGAAAGTGGTCACAAATGGGTCCCCATTTTTATTATTATCCCCCTAGGAAGTTTATCAAATTTTGCAGATAATATTATATTTCAACAAAGAATACATTCTATGAAGGTCAAATATATGGGTCCATATTTTGGTATAACCCCCATACAAATTGGGCCCCCATTCTACTCTATTACATCTCTAGAACCCACATCGTGCATTGAATCTCGATACAATTTTGCAGGTCATGTTATATTTCAATAAAGAATAACTACTTTAAAAGTGACCTATAAGGGCCCAGTTTTTAATGTAGCGTCATTTTTATTATTATCCCTCTAGGACCTACATCTTACATCGGAAGTTTTTCAAATTTCGCAGATTAAATTATATTTCAACTGAGAATACATACTATGAATGTCCATACTTTGGTATAACCCAAATGGGGCCCCATTCTACTCTATTACAGCTCAAAAACCTACATCTTACATCGGATCTTGATCAACTTTTGCAGATCATGATATATTTCAACTAGAATACCTACCGTGAATGAGAACTATATAGACCCATGTTTTGACACAGACCCCAAGTATTTTTATAGGCCCCCCTTCAAATGTCCGCCCGATTCATCCTATTACCGTTCTTCAATATTTATTTGTCATTGGATCTTGATCAATTTTTCCAGATCATGTTATATTTACTGTAATCGGAATATCCGGAAAATTGGATCAAATACCATATTATTTACCATCATCGTTAAATATGACCAAAAGTTAATTTATAAAGGGTGATTTTTTAGCTATTATCTTTTTGGCAACACTGGTTTAAACAGCTGACGCACGTTTCGTGTTTTGTTTCACTGTCGAACATCTTCAGTTTGGTCTATAATTTAAACATGAATCGTCTTACAAACGAACAACGCTTACAAAATATTGAATTTTATTATAAAAATGCGTGCTCTGTTAAGAAAGTTCATTGCGCTCTTCCATTTTATGGTCAGTTTAATCGACCCACTGATGCGGCTATTCGGGCTATTGTGACTAAATTTCGCACCTAATTTACATTGTTCGACATTAAACCACCAACACGCTTACGTAGAGTGCGAACTGAAGAAAATATCGCAGCAATTGGGCCTCTGTTACTCAAAAACGTGGAAATGCCAAAATTGGACTAAGCGGATGGACCATTTGAGACGCAGTCAAGGTCAACATTTGCATGAAATAATCTGCAAACATTAAATTATATGGACCGTACTACGATTCAAATAAATATTTCATGCATTTTTCAGAATTTTATGTATTTTTTTTGAAAAACTTTCCTATAGCTTTTAAAACATCACCCTTTAGTATAATTTATATGAACTATACAAAATTGCTCCCATGAAACACCTGGGTTTAGTAATCAAAGAGAGGTATATACGCAGGGAGTGGTGTAGGGTATTATATAGTGGGCCCCGCCCGCCTTTAGCCTTTCTTTACTTGTTTTTAATGTTAATTGTTTTTTAAGTAATCCCTGCGTTGAAAGTGCATTCTGCGTTATGAATTGCCTAAACTAGGTCACGGCATAAGAAACTTTTATTAAGAATAATAAATACCAATAAAATATGTTTTAATTCTTTATCATGAAATATTGAAAATACTCAATTCAAATATAATATCTTTGTCAAACTTTTAACAAAAACTGAAGTTGTTTGAATTTGGCGGTTTCGGCGATTTCTGACAATTGATTTGGCGATAGAGGTACAAAATAATCTGGCAATCCAGCTTAGAATTTTATGATGATCAAGACTATATGAACTTTATATGATCTCAGGACGATATTTTAAGATGTTATAAACGGAATAACAGACTTAGTATAACCCCAAACTAAGTATATGTCCAGTATATGTCCAGCATATGTCAGCTATAAGAGAATGCCTTTATATGTCATCACATGTTTGATGACATCTTTCTCCTTGTCCATCGGCCTCTGTTGCCAACTGATGCTCGAAGTAATCCATTGGCGTGGGATATTCTTCTGGTGGGCTATAGCCCCACCCCCAATTATTTTTGTAAAGTCAGAAAAGAAGATTTTTAGCCGCACGGATAATAGTGCTGTTTTTCTTTAAGACTTGACTTATCAATGTGTGTATGAAAACAAATTTTGAAAAATTAATTTTATGATAAAAATTTCGGACATAGCCTGAGATCCAGTGTAAGTCAAATTTATGGCTATCGAGTCCAAAGAAGTCAAGACAAAATATTTATACACTCCACGAGACTATTATGTCTTTGTGCATTTGTTTGTAACACCCAAAAGGAAGCGAGATAGACCCATTGTTAATTATACCGATCGACTTAGAATCACTTTTTGAATCGATTTAGCAATGTCCGTCTGTCTGTCTGTTTGTCTGTCTGTCCGCCCGTCCATCTATTCTTGTAATCACGATACAGGTCGCAATTGTAGACAGAACCAAATGAAACTTTGCACAACGAAGTTTTTCGGGACAAGGACGAACGCTACTTAATTTGAAGAAAATCGGTTCAGATTTAGATATAGCCCCCATACGAATTTCATTCCCGATTTGACTCTTTTCACTCTAAATACCACATATTACAACCGATTTATATTTCAACTAGAAACACCTGTGGTAAAACTGTGTTAGATTGGTTCAGATTTATATATAGCTCCCATACAAATTTCGCTTCCGATTTGACTTTTTCCGCTCTAGAGACCACATATTTCACTTGATTTGCTTCAAATTACCTTGCATTACCTTATAATTCTACTAGAAACATCTATGGTGAAAATAGCTCAAATCGGTTCAGATTTAGATATAGCCCCCATACAAATTTCGCTCCCGATTTGACTTTTTCCGCTCTAGAAACCACATATTGTATCAGATTGTCTTCAGATTTGGTAAAATATCTTATATTTCCACTAGAAACACCCACGGTGAATATAGGTCAGATCGGTTCAGATTTGTATATAGCTCCCATACAAATGTCGCTCCCGATTTGACATTTTCCGCTCTAGAAACCACATATTGTACCCGATTTTCTTTAAATTTGGCACAACATTTTATAATCGAACTAGAAACACCTATGCTGAAATTGGATAAGATCGGTTCAGATTTAGATATAGCCCCCATATAAATGTCGCTCCCGATTTGACT
Organism: Polietes domitor; assembly: GCA_947397865.1. Classification (NCBI taxonomy): domain Eukaryota; kingdom Metazoa; phylum Arthropoda; class Insecta; order Diptera; family Muscidae; genus Polietes; species Polietes domitor. The sequence goes on from OX377618.1 coordinate 126,749,017, forward strand.
TTTGCGCTATAGAAACCACATATTGTACCCGATTTTCTTTAAAATTGGCACAACATCTTTTCCAACTAAACAAAACTATGGTGAAAGTGAGTAAGATCGGTTCAGATTTAGATATAGCCCAAATACAAATGTTGCTCCCAAATGTTTAACCGATTTTGGCCAAAATATCCATTTTTAATTTCACCTATTTCGTTCCAGGTTTCAATATATCCTCATACAAATGTCCTTTCCGATTTAACATTTTTTGTCAAACATATACATTTACAGGATACAAAACTCCTTCCCGTTTTCACTCTTTCGCCGAATTAAATTGTATTCGGATAGGAAGTGGAGTGTATCATAGAGTCGGCCCCTCCCGGCTTTAGCGTTTCCTTACTTAATTTTTTTTTTTTGCGTTGACAATGATTATTACTTTTTTCAACACTGAAAAAATTAAGTACTTAAAAAAGTAAAATGTTTGTGTGACGGAGCCAAATAGTACAAATTGTATTATACTAATTTAAAATTCTGGGGTGGACTTAGGCCCCCAGGACCACCCGTATTACGCCAATGTATGGGAATGCAAAAAGATGAATTTTCGTTGGTTTACAACATCTCTTAGCATGGTGTCGCCCTATATTTTATCAGTAGGGGAACGATATTTGCCTAGAAAGAAAGATTTGCCTTTGGCACGAACAAAAAACTTTATAGGTGGGAATTCACATTCAACTGGGTTGCTGCTATTGGCAAATCTCAGCATCAATTACTTTGACATAAGCTGTTATGACATTTGACCACAGACATATTATACAACAATGTCAATTTGTAAATATGCCAAATCGTTAAATGATGAACCCGTTAAAACGCAAAACCACTGTTGTTCTAATCGCTCAGATACGCTAAATATGTGTGATGAGTAAAACGCTCTGCCTTAGCCAGCATAACAATCATTCAGCAGCTTGCCTGTCGGACGATGCCTTCATTAGTCTCAGCGGCAGCAGCATTTCCTTTGCGACCCGTGTGTCCCGTACGCAGTTGCCACGGGGCGATTGGATAATGGACATTTTGAAATATGACTATATTATCGGAAGGTATCGGTATCTAAATATAAATTGACCAATTACAAATAAATAATAAACGTTTATTTCGTAATATCTTGTTTTGTTTTCTGTTATTTTGGGTTTTCAAATAAAACGTTATTTTCTCTCGTCCGGTTGTTGTTTGTTCTGAGTTAATTAAAACCAAAAAGAAATGAAAAAGAACCAACTTCAAAAGAATTAAATAATTACGACATAGACTTTAGACCGCCGCTTGAGCTGATGATAATATGATCCCATAATAAATAGCAAATAAAACATAAATTATTGCTGACCGACCGTAGGTACGCACGACGTACGTACGTACGTATGTGGCGGGTATGGTCTGTTTGTTTGGCTGTAGGTATTTTTCGCTTTTTTTGTTTTTTTTTTCGCCGGCTGAAAACTAAACTATGGCGGATTTTCTCACCGGCACACCGGGCATAGCGGCTGCTGTTCTCGGCTGAGACACCAACAAAAAAAAAAACAAAAAAGAACAAAATTAAGCATAATTAAATAGCAGCAGATCTAGAAAAACAAAAACATGAAATTTGTGGTTTTTAAGTCTTTTGGGCATCATAACTTATTTTAAGTTCATGTTTTTGTTTTTAGTTTTCAGTTTTTTCTTCTCTCGCTCGTCATTTAATATTTATTTCGAGGGGTTGGTGAACTTTTCGAAATGGTTTAGGAAGACAGCCAAACATAGCGTCCGCCGGCCGGTACAACAGTTTTGCAAATTAAAATGATGTTTTATTAAATTAAATACTGTTCGTTTCGTTATGATTTTTTTTGCTCGCACAATAGGGAAGAGTCCGGCCGATCAGAAAATTGTTTTGACCCACCTCCCTCCTGCTCTCAATCGTTATTTATAGTCCAGTTAATTATGGGTTTATAATTGGAAAACAGCACAGACTAACAATCGAAATACGCATACAAAAATTAGACAATGCCAGATTTCATTCACGACCCCGCCCATCTTTCGAGCCGCGTGGGATGATTGCTGATTAATGGGTTGTGCGAAATCCCAGATGGAACTGAATATCGGCTTGATCATGTGTTTGCCGGTGACTTTCACCGGCACCTGTGCCTTTCTATTTGCCAAAAGAGCAGATCCTACTGAAAAGAATTAATTAAAAATACACTAATTCACTACTTGAATATTTTTTGAATTTGTTGTCGCGAATAAAATAAAACTTTGCGCCGCTTTGTCGCCAGGCGCGACACATTTCTTTTGTCCGTGTTTGTAGAGACTCCCAAACTTTTTTGCTAGAATTTCGAAATAATTTATGTATTTCGGGTTAATATTTATTTATTACCAATCGATTTGAAAAACATATTAGTTTTGTCAACTTTTAAAAACAATTTAAAAGAACATTTGCAACTAAAGTTACTATATGATGTAAAACAATTGTAACTTCTTTGCTTGCGAGTATTTAACTTTTTCTTTTTTCCTATTTCAGAAATTAAACTTGGGAGAATATTTAAAAATGGAACGCTATACAATTGCGCAAAGAACTAAGATTGTTTTTTCTATTCATTGAAAATCATCGTTCGATAACACTACTCAACAAAATGAAAAAAATTTCATGTACTCCGGATGCGATAATTTTTTCTGTGTAGATAACCTTGACATGAGCTCGAAAAACGCAATAAAATTTTTTTTCGTTTGGTTTTTTTTTTATTTTTTTTTTTTTAAATTTTAAAATTTTTTTTTGGTTAATTTGTTTCGTCCGACATAACTCGGGAACCACTAGCCCGATTTAATTGAATTAAATTTTAAAAAATTTAAAATTACAATTCCCTTAATCTGTTCATATATTGTTTTCCTATACAAGCAACAGTTTCCAAGTTAAAAATGAATATATAAAGGAAAAAACTTATTTTTTGCCTAAAGATTTAAAATTTTTTTTTTTAAAAAATCCATAAAAAATCCAAAATGAAAAAAAATGTCAAATCTTATTACTTTTACGTAAAGTCACATAACCTATGAGCAAAATGAGACAAAGATCATACAGAAGATTTTATGGTGTAAGAACTGCTCCAACGGGTCCAACCATTCGTTCGTTGGTGAATAATTTTGCTGAATATGGGACTGTCGGAGATTCAAGACGTACGGGCAGACCTCGAACTGGCAGATCTGCCGAAAATATTGATGCTGTGCGACAGAGCGTCGAAGAATATCCGGAGACATCAACGAGAAGACGATCTTCCCAGTTGCAGCTTTCTGACCGCACTCTTCGGCGAATTTTAAAACACGATTTGCACCTCTTCCCTTACAACTAGTCCAAAAACTAAATCCTGAGGACTTCGTATTGCGCTTGGAATTTGCTAGAGCACTTTTAAATCTCGTTGATCAAAATGAAATTTTTTGTCAAAATTAATGATAGCCGACGAAGCGCATTTTCACTTGAACGGTTTCGTAAATAAACAAAACAATAGATTTTGGGGATCCCAAAATCCCAAAAATCTTCATCAGAAATCTTTACACGCAATTCGTGTTACCGTTTGGTGTGGCATTACCGCCCAAAAAGTTTACGGTCCTTTTTTTTTTTTTGAAAACGATCAAGGTGTATGTGAAACAATAAATGGAGAACGTTACAGAGTAATGCTACAAAATTTTTTATTTCCGCAATTGCCACCAAACGCCAATATATGGTTTCAACAAGATGGTGCAACAGCTCATACAGCCCGTGCATCGTATACCACAAGAAATACTCAACAAAGTTATGGAAAATGCCATAAAAAGAGCACATTTTTGCGTTAGAGAAAACTGTTCTCATTTAACTGATATTATTTTTCATAATTAATGTAAAAAATAACATAAAATAAACTTTCTTTTTATCATAAATTTTTTTGTTTTTTTCATTCCATTCAATAGTTATTTAAAAAACAAATCATATAGTTACTTTAGCCGCACCCTGTACATGAAATTAATTTAAAAATATTTTGTAAATAATTAATATAATGTATTAATATATTATTACACAGATTTTAGTAAGGCTTTTGATAAAGTTAATCATAACCTTCTCTTGAAAAAATTAGATCATATGGGCTTTAGTAACTCATTATTATCTTGGTTAAAATGTTATTTATGTGGTCGAATCCAAAGGGTAAAATTCGGAAATGCTATTTCAAAGGAAATTGTGGTGTCTTCCGGTGTACCACAAGGAAGTCATCTTGGCCCTGTCTTATTTAAACTATTTATTAATGACCTTCCATCTGTAATTCGACATTCCAATATTCTAATGTATGCTGATGATGTAAAAATATTTCGGTCGTTTAAAGACCCGTTGGAGCAATATTACCTACAATCTGATCTTGATTGCTTTCATGAATGGTGTAAAGTAAATTTAATGGAACTAAATATTTTGAAATGTAAACATATAGCATTTTCTAGAGTTAAACATCCTAGAACCAATTATTTCCTTGGTGATCAAGAACTCGATACTGTAGATACTTTTCTGGACCTCGGAATCTTATTAGATCAACGTCTGAACTTTCGACTTCACATTTCAATGATAGTAAACAAAGCTTATAGTGCTCTTGGTTTTATGAAGCGTTGGAGTAAGGAGTTTTCTGATCTTTCAGTCACTAAGCAATTATATACCTCTTTGGTTCGTTGCATACTTGAGTATGGTTCTGTTATATGGGATCCATCTTATACTATTCATAGTAACATTATTGAATCTGTGCAAAAACAATTCCTCTTATTTTGTCTACGTGGACGTGGGTGGAACCCCCGTACACTGCCGTCATATGAATTTAGACTTAATCTTATTAAATTACCATCTTTGAGAAGTCCTCGTACTATGCTGAACATTACTTTCTTGATGAATGTTTTACAGGGCAACTTGATTCAAATTTTATCATGAATAGAATGTTTATAAATATACCTCATAGACCTACTAGAAATTTTCAGTTGATTCACATTGATTACATCCGCACAAATTACGCTAATAATGATCCGCCGCTTATGTGTTCAATTTAATAAATACTACCACATCATTGAATTATCGGAAAATAAAAACTCTATTAAAAGAAAAATTATTTTGTATTTAAATACCTAATAATTAAGTAATTCATAAGTGTATATATGTACATTAGTCTTTTAGTCTGTAAGGATATTTGTATCTATAGACTTATAATAATAAAAAAAATAGTTGAAACTAATTTTGTATATTGATTATTGCCAACTTGATAGCCTCTATAAAGCCATACTTGGCGCATTATATATATTTGTAGATACAATATTGAAATAAAGACAAATAATTAAAAAAAATGTTTCGTAGCTCATGAGCTAATTTCGGCCGAAATAAAATAAGACTATGACAGAACGTAGACATTAAAAAATGACTTCGTTGTCACCAGAAATGTCAGACGAATATGCCGTCAACGTTCGGACCCAGCTATTGAAAACATTTTCGTACAAAAAAAGGTTCTCATCATTGTCGTGCTTAAAACAATTGTAAAAATTGGCCAGCAACACATTTTAGAAGCGGTTCCAAACACTACGTGTTCTAGAACAGTATTAACCTCCTGTTCTACTAATGGTTCCGAGGGAACCGATGAATTGGATCTTGTTATAGAACCTGTTCTTCTGCATGTCCAATTGATGTCATATCGGTTCCGTGGAACAGCAAAATATTTGGCATACATTTTATAATCTACCTTATAAATCATAAGCTATTTATTATAGCAAACATTGTCAATCTTTATGTATAAAAATGAATCTGTGTTTGTAAGTTTGTTTGTTTGTTTGTTCTTTATAGCAGCCTAAATTACCGGACCGATCTTCACAGTATGTTCATGCTGAACCGGTGGTGAAAATAGGCTATATAAATTTTTGATACTTTCAGTGGGCGTGGCAACTCCCACACAAATTGGAGATTTATTCGTTTTATATAAATTAGCATATTCTGAATACTGTTGCAGCTATAGTCTTGAATTTTTGTGAAAGTTCACTAATTGTTAGTCTGCACAGTTTTGACAAAAAGGGGCGGTATTGGAAAAGTGGTCGTGGCACCTCACATACGAAGTTAAAACCTATTATTGAATATTGTCAGTTGTATGACACTTAGAGAGTTGAAATTTTGTGTAAGTGCATCTAGCATTAATATGGGTAGTTGTGCCAAAAGTGGGCGGTGTTGGAAAAGTGGGCGTGGCACATCCCATACGAAGTACAAGAAAAGGAAAGTGGCCGTGATCCTTCCTGTTTTAGAGTATATTTGACACCGATACTCCAAAATTGTTGTGTGAGTTAATTTAGTTGTAACCTGCTTAGACAATATACAAATGGGTGGTATTTGAAAGTTGAAAACATTTTGTTTTGAATTTTGTAAAATTACACGTTTTATTTGGAATTTCTTAGCACAGTAGCAAAGAGAGGTTACAATAAAAGAAATGTCCATTCGTCAAATGCCGACTTAAGTCAAGAAAATATATAAATAATCGGAAAATATATAATTTTTTTATTTTTTGTGTTGTTTGATTTGAACGATTTGATTGATTTTCTATGTGTTTTGAATGTAGTACATTCGAATTCCTAATTAAGTAATTTCTACTTACGAATGAAGATTTTTTAGTAATGGAAAGGAGGAGAATCACACTGAACCAAAAATCAATTTGATTAACGTTCTGTTCTTCAAAGCTCTCCATGGAACATATCCAATTATTTAGTATCTCAAGGAAAGTACCTTGATTGTAATTAGTATATATATTACCGATCACGAGAAAAAAATTAATTTTACTGTTTGTTTTATTGCCTAGCGAAGCGGGCGGGGGTTCAGCTAGTAATATACAGGGTGGCTGCTGAATGACACTACATTAAGAAACTAAAATAACTTTTTGTTTAATTCATGTAAATTACTTTTTCTTTTTTCATTTGACAACCGATACATTTTATGAAACCTTTTTAACGGGTTTAAAAATAAAAGAATTTAAATGACATGACGATAGCCGGTGACGTATGTGCAAAATTCATTATTCATTACATCCTGCAGAGTTGCAGTAAGAATTGTCTCAATTGTTGTTCGAATGCATTGCTTTAAATCATCCATTTTTTTGATTTGGTTTGTAAACTTCCAGATGAAATAACCCCACAAGAAAAAGATAGGTGCAGTGAGGTCACGAGACTTTGGGGGCCAACGAAATGTCGAGTGTCTAGAAATCACCTTCTTGCAGCAATTCTCTCTCATTGCAGGACCTGGCTATGTGACAAAGTCGCATCATCCTGTTGAAACCACACAGTGTTGAAAGGGATTCACTTTCGATGCAGTTCTGCAAAGAATAAGTCCTTTAACAACAGCATTAAGTAAGTGATGACAATGAACACGTCCAATTCCCAACAGTTTACACTTCACCGGGTGGCGTAATCTACTTGGGTAGCGTAACCTCAAACAAGTAAGGAGAGTCTAAAGTCGGACGGGGCCGACTATAAGATACCCTCCACTTTCTATCCTATTACAATTCGTTAAAAAAATGAAATCGGGAAGGATTTTTGTATGTTTCCCATATCATAATAATCAATCAATTTGAAGAAATTCGGAAAAAATTGTGGTTTTTGGAACGCCAAAACTCAAATTGGGAGCGAAATTTCTATGGGAGCTATATATAAATCTGAACCGATTTTCTTCAAATTAAATAGCGTTCGCCCTTATCCCGAAAAACTTCGTTGCGCAAAGTTTCCTTTTGTTCTGACTACAATTGCGACCTGTATCGTAATAAAAAGAATAGATGGACAGACAGACGGACGGAAAGACAGACAGACGGACTAAATCGATTCAAAAATTGATTCTAAGTCGATCGGTATAATTAACAATGGGTCTATCTCGCTTCCTTCTGGGTGTTACAAACAAATGCACAGAGACATAATACTCTCGTGGAGTGTATAACAAGTAAAAGGCGTGCTGCCCGAATCTTGTATACCCTCCATCACGGAGTGCATTCCACAGTATTACTGGCAGATTAGGGGTTGTCAACTTTACATAGAAGTGCACCTTCATTATTATAATATTAATAGTCCTCTACTATATACAAATATAAAACTTCAAGTGGAATCAAAAAGAAAACATTAGACAGCAATCTTCAAAGATGTGCTCTAACTATTATTAGGTAGAAACAATATCCCTAAAGCCCGATTTTCCCCGTTTGAAATTTCTTGATTCCAGCTACAGCATAAATTTCTGTACCATTTTGATAGGAAAAGTTCTAATATTGAAGATCCAATATGTTACAGAGTGGAATATAAACACCTAATTTCATGTTTTTAGCTACAGCTTGTTTAAATTGCTTAAATAGTCCAAATAGTCTATATATTAGGGGGTATTCTAAGACCTTGTTAGGGAAAAAATTTCCCTCTGGGCCAAACAAACAAATTTTTCTTCTGGTCGAACAAAATCACAAATGGGAGGCCGTGGACAGAGATGGAGCAGGATCCAATCGAGAACGAAATCAGAAGGAGAAAATGGCGGTGGATAGGTCATAGTTTTATATAGGTAATTTAGGTTAGAAAAAGTCGCAATTGAGGAAAATCGACGCTGAGGGAAAAAGTTTCCCTCTAATGACGACTGATAATACACCTAATATTTTGGGTTCATCTTTGAAGATAGCTGCCTCATGTTCAATTTTTGACATAAGTGTGCCTTACAGTTTGAAATTGTAAACAAATATCGTAATATTCAAACAAAATATCACAATTTTTCCAATATGGTACTATATTTCTATGTAAAGTCGACAGCCTCTAATCTGCCGGACACTTTCTAAAATCCTCACTTAATTGAATTGCAATGGCGTAGATAGTCGGCCCGTCCGACTTTAGTCTTTCCTTACTTGTTATACCCTCACTCTACAGAGTAGGATAGGTATAGGTATATATCATTTGGAACAGAAAATAATAAAAATTTGGAACAGAAAATAATAAAATAACGCATTGAAGGAGTGACTTAAGACCTTAAGTATGTTTGAACCAAATCCGTTTCACGACTTTTTAAGTTATTTGAGACATGTACGACCATAAAAAATCATTAATCATCTCTCAATAGCGCAATCCAATCACCGTAACTGTTGATCCAACCTCATTTTCGAAAAAGTAAGGTCCAATGACCCCGCCGGACAATAAACCGCACCAAACAGTCACACGATGAGGATGGAGAGGCTTCTCAACAATAACTCTTGGGTTTTCCGAGCCCCAGATGCGACAATTTTGCTTGTTGACGTAGCCACCGAGGTGTAAATGGGCCTCATCAGTCAAGATGATTTTTCGATGGAATTCCGGATCATTTTCATTCATGAATTTTAATAATTTCAATGAGTTGTTGAAGCGTGTATCGTTCCATTTTTATACCCTATACCACTTCGTGGGCTAGGGTATTATAAGTTAGATTCGCGCCAAATGTTTGTAAAACCAAGAAATAATTGAGCTAGACCCACCTTTAAGTATACGGATCAGCTTAGAATCACCAGCTGAATCGATTTAACGATGTCTGTCTGTCCGTCCGTCTGCTGTCCATCTAAGCTTGTTCGCACTCTACAGGTCGCAATTGTGATCCGATTGTCATGAAATTTGGCAGAAGTTACTTTTTTCGGCCAAGGACGATTGGTATTGAATTTGAAAAAAAATCGGTTCAGATTTAGATATAGCCCCCATATAAATGTCTCTCCCGATTTGATTTTTTCCGCCCTATAAAGCACATATCGTACCCGATTTTTTCAAATTTTGCATAACCCCTTATAAAATAACTAGAAATACCTGTGACGAAAGCGGGTTAGATCGGTTCAGATTTAGATATAGTCTCCATACAAATGTCGCTCCCGATTTCACTTTTTCCGCTTTATAAGCCGCATATTGTTCCCGATTTTCTTTAAAATTGGCACAACATCTTATAATCGAACTAGAACCACCTATGCTGAAAGTGGGTAAGATCGGTTCAGATTTAGATATAGCCCCCATACAAATGACGCTCCCAATTTGACTTTTTCCGCTCTAGAAACCACATATTGTGCCCGATTTTCTTTAAAAATTGCACATTATTTTATAATTGAACTAGAAACACTTATGCTGAAAGTAGTTAAGATCGGTTCAGATTTAGATATAGCCCCCATACAAATGTCGATCCCGATTTCACTTCTTCAGCTTTAGAAACCGCATATTGTCCCAGATTTTCTTTAAAATTGGCACAACATTTTATAATCGAACTAGAAACACTTATGCTGAAAGTGGGTAAGATCGGTTCATATTTAGATATAGCATCCATACAAATATCCCTATAATTTACCCTATTACTGCTCTAGAATACACATTTTACATGGGATCATGACCAACTTTTCAGTATCGTATTATATTTTAACTAGAAATAGCTCACGGGAAAGTGGATCACATGGGGCTATGTTTTGATATAGCTCCCATACAAATGTACCTCCGATTTACAATATTACTGCTCTAAAATATACATTTTACATTTTCCACACAATGTTATATTTAGACAAAAACCACCTATTTTGAAAGCCAGCTATATAGGTCAAAGTTTTGGTATAGCCCTAGGGTTTGGGGTTTCCCGGACTTTTTTCATTTCCCGGGAAAACGGGAATAAAAAGTTTCATTCCCGGGAATACAGGGAATTCCCTGGAAAAGGTAATTTATTTTAGGCATGTCCTATATGGTTTAAAATGTCAACAATTAGTAACTGGTGTGCTTTTTTAAATTATTAACACGTCCGTGTACACTATTCCAATGTTTTCATACATTTTTATAAATTTTAATATGTATGCCTGATTATTAAAATATAGGCCTGTTCGATTAGAATTTATTTTCACTTAACAAGAAAGCAGTTTACTACTCTCTTAGCGTTGCTGTCAGATTTTTCTTGTTGATTCATTTAAGAAAAACCAATGGATAGAAATATTGCCACCTTATCAAGTCTCTTAATTGTAAGCTAGTAAGACCAATAGAAGAGGCCTCATATGGCACAAGTGATCGAGAAGAACAAAACAATATAATATAACAATAAGTATTTTTTATTATTGCAGTAGTTATTACGAAAATAATTGAAAAAAATTAATAAATTGGGGGATTGTGGGTTGAAATAATATCATATTACAAATTAAATGAATAATTTGTCAAAATATTTTACAGATTATTTTCATTTTACAAATATTTTACTCTAGACTAATCGTCAGATTTGAAGGCGTCATAAAATCTGGCATTTTAATCGCAAGCACAAGTGACTTACACCTAAACTAGATTCAAAATTTAAAAATGATTAAGGAAACATATAACTCGTATGACGGAGAATGTTAGGACGTACTTAATTTAGAAAATTCATTCGTCTGGAGACGGAAATATTTTACAGAAACAGGGGGATATTTTCCCTGTAAACTGTAAAAACAATATAAACAATTTAATATTAATTAAATAAATTTATAAAAAATACAAACATTGAAATGGTCCAGTCATTAGTTCTTACAAAGGATCATTTAATAATACCGTAAAATATATTTCTATTCCTATTATACAGGGTGCGGCTAAAGTAACTATATATTTTGTTTTTTAAATAACTATTGAATGGAATGAAAAAAAAAACAAAAAAATTTATGATAAAAAGAAAGTTTATTTTATGTTATTTTTTTCCATTTATTATGTAAAATAATATCAGTTAAATGAGAACCGTTTTCTCTAACGCAAAAATGTGCTCTTTTTATGGCATTTTCCATAACTTTGTTGAGTGTTTCTTGTGGTATACGATCAATTTCTTCTTGAATGTTGTCCTTTAGTTGTAAAGATTTCTGATGAAGATTTTTGGGATTTTGGGATCCCCAAAATCTGTTGTTTTGTTTATTTACGAAACCGTTCAAGTGAAAATGGGCTTCGTCGGTCATCATTAAATTTGACAAAAAATTTTCATTTTGATCAACGAGATTTAAAAGTGCTCTAGCAAATTCCAAGCGCAATTGTATAGCGTTCCATTTTTAAATATTCTCCCAAGTTTAATTTCTGAAATAGGAAAAAAGAAAAGTTAAATACTCGCAAGCAAAGAAGTTACAATTGTTTTACATCATATAGTAACTTTAGCCGCACCCTGTATTTATATTGAAAGTTTCCAGGTGAAACTTTAATTTTAGCAATTTCCTACTGGTTTCATATTTATTCACATTCTTCTATGAAAACAAGAATTCAAATTTAGGTATTGACATTATGTTAGCCATATTATTGTCGGTATGATCCTGCAAATATCGTCACAAAAGGTTTGTATTCTTCTAGCTGGGTTTAGCAAAATGGCTACTTAGCGAATTTAAAAAGTTTTGTTTATAGTAATAAACAAATACTCATTATTATTGTCAGTAATGTAAATATATTAATTTGAAATATATCTAAAATTTCCAATTTATATAGTAAATCGAAATTATTGCTCAAAGTAATCAATAATATAATATTTCCGTATTTTTTTTTAATTTCCCGGGAATTCCCGTCCAATTTTTTTCGGGAATTCCCGGGAAAAACGATTCGGGAATTCCCGGACCACAAACCCTATATAGCCCCCAGACAAATGGGCCCCCAGTTTACACTATTATCGCTCTAGAACCCACATCTTACATTGGATCTTGATAAAATTTTGCAGACCATGTTATATTTCAATAAAGAATACCTACTTTGAATGTGATCTATAATGGCCCACTTTTTAATGTAACTCCCTTACAAATGGCCCCCATTTAAATAATTACCTCTCTAGGACCCACATTTTACATCGGAAGTTTTTCATAGTTTGCAGATTATATTATATTTCAACTAATATTACATACTATGAAAGTCTAATATATGGGTCCATATTTTGTTATAACCCCCATACAAATTGGGCTCCCATTCTACTCTAATTGGATCTTCATACAATTTTGCATATCATGTTATATTTCAACTAAGAATACCTACTTTGAAAGCGATCTATAATGGCCCACTTTTAATGTAGCGCCCTTACAAATGGGCCCCATTTATATTGTTACGCCTTTATGACCCACATTTTTCATCGGAAGTTTTTCAAATTTTGCTTACTATGAAAGTCAAATTGAATAGATGTATAATTTATATGAACTTTATAAAATTCATCGCTTTAGTAATAAAAGCGAGGTGTAGGGTATTATATAGTCGGCCCCGACCGACTTTAGCCTTTCCCTACTTATTAGCAATGGCGTAGTTTCTACTTGTCAAATGTCAAAGAATAAAAGCTTCAAAAGTGACAGCTATCGAAATACCGGAAAAACCAACCTCTTGTTGGAAAAAAAAATTTTCAGTTAAACCGAAATTTGTGGAATGTATTTGAAAATTATTTTCACCTCTGGATGTACTTGGGCCTTCTCTGAATTATCGGCTACTTACTGAAATGTTGTTTTATGCATGCAATTGACTGCTGGCCGAGGACTGACTAGAAGACCCGAAGTCGGCGCTAGAGAGAAAGAGTTGATTGACAGGCTACGGTTCCAACGCTTTTAAGTATTACATAAGAGCAAAGCTTTCCTTTTTTAGCCAAAAATGATCTATGGTTACGAAACATTTACGTTTGTGAGTACTTGTGGTAGTCATATGTATTAGCTGATATGTAATCGCCGGTGGTTAGGCTAAAAGATACCGTTATGCACGCCAGCTTCTTCTAATTGAGCGTTAGCCCCTAAACGTTCTTGTTATGTGTGGAATACATACTAGCAAAGTGGATGATGATGATGATACTTCAAGAACTTTCACAAAAAAAGAGGGAGGGTGTTCTCCTCCAGAACCAACTACAACTACAACTATAAAAAACAAAAACCGAAAAAATACCGTAAAACAAACACACGCCGGCACAGACCAACAACACTTAAAATCCCAGCATCAACAATTACGGGCAATAACAATAACATCAACTAGACAATTACGCCGTGGAATGAGTAAGAGAACGAGAACGAGCATCTTCTTAAAATTTACGAAAGTAATTTTCAAAACTTCACAATGAAATTTGCATAGAGCTGGCTTTGGCCAGCTTCGGCTTAAACAGGGAGGGGAGCGTTTTGCTTTTTTTCTCTCCAGCCATTTGGTTGGACTTCCCAAGAAATTGTATCTCTAAGAATCGAATCTTCGTTGCAGAACAGAAATAGAATCGAAGGAGAAGTAAACAGCCGGACGGACAAAAAGCAAATAGCCAGCGGCTATTTTCTTTGAACCATTGCCAGGGGAGAGAAATAAGCTGAACATAAACATCCAGTAACAACAACAGTAACTGATCAGCACTAACAGCATTAAAAGAAGAAGCAAACAGAGTTTACATACCCAGCACAATGGGGGATTTTTTAGGCAATGAATTCGATTTTAAACAAATTTCGCACTGTTTTAGAATAAATTTTAAAGTTGGATCATTTCACAGGGACTCTGAGTAGATGAGGAAATTATGTGTTTAGCCACTGTAATGTGTATAACCATAACCTGTAACATAGGACAATATTTTACACGACAAATAGTGGCGGCAAACACCAAGATTCCTGTGTTTAACGATGATGATTTTGAATAAAACACAAATTATTTAGGAAATTATTGTCTTTTCTTTTTATTATGATAATATTGGTATGACTCAATTATGTATGGAACAAAATATCGGCCAAATGACCGACGCGACCTCGGCGGCACACGTCCATCCGATGGGAGCTATATATAAATCTGAACCGATTTGACCCATTTTCACTATGGGTGTTTCAAGTTGAAATATAAGATATTTTGCAAGATGTGAAGAAGATCTGTTGAAATATGTGGTATCTAGGGTGAAAAGAGTCAAATCGGGAGTGAGTTGGGGGCTATATCTAAATCTGAACCGATTTTCTTCAAATTAAATAGCGTTCGTCCTTATCTCGAAAAACTTTGTTGTGCAAAGTTTCATTTGGTTCTCGCTACAATTGCGACATGTACTTAGATTACAAGAATAGATGTGCAGACAGACGGACGGATGGACAGACAGACAGACGGACATTGCTAAATCGATTCAACAAGTGATTCTAAGTCGATCGGTATAATTAACAATGGGTCTATCTCGCTTCCTTTTGGGTGTTACAAACAAATGCACAAGGGCATAATACTCTCGTGGAGTGTATAAAATTATATCGGGAAATTATCATTTTTTGGTAGAGTATATACCGGAGAGGGATATACCATTGCCAAATTTTCACAGGAAAGACATTAAACTCGCTGAATTATGTCTTCTTTACGAAAAATAGAAGAATTTGCACCTGCGGGAAGAAAAAAATACAAGCGATTAGAGGAATGTACGCACCGAATTTCATAATTCTATCTCTTGTCGTTTCATTTGTACCATTTTTATCCCTTTTTGTCCCATTTCGTCCAATAAAACTTTTATTTTTTTGTGCTTTTACGATATAAAAGGAATGTCCACAACGAACTTCAAGTTAAAATAAAGCAAAATAAAAAAATGATTAAATAGTCTAAATATTATGGGGTATTCTAAGTCCTTGTTGGGGAAATCTTTTTCCCTCTGGGCCGATTTCGCCCACTTTGAATCCCAAATGATCTGCAACCATAAAACGCACTTTTGGAAACTTTGAACCCCTAGCTCATTTCGTTCGTTTGCTAGCGTGCTTTCAACAGACAGACCACATCGACTTAGAATTTTGCCACGACCCCGAATATATGTACTTTATGGAGTGAATATACCCCCATCCTTAGGTAGAGGGTATAAAAAAACAACAAGAAAACTGGATTTTAATGCAATTTGGTACATATATTTTACTATTGCCTGCGGATAATGTGTTATAATATAGAAATTTGTTATATATACCAGAGCTGTTAAATTTCGATTACGATTAGTAATCAATTACATTACTTTTTAAAAAGAATCGTAATGATTATATAATCCACTATTCAACAATTTCTGATTACTAATTGATTACGATTACAAATAATCAAAAAATAATCAGGATTACTTGCGATTACTGGCAAAAGAACGAGAACAGAAAAAATCAAAACTGACATATATTGAAAAGTCAAAAGTTTTGACAAACAGACTACTATGACTCTCATACCGATTTCGCGAGAATCAAAAGTAATCACAAAAAATCAAAAGTAATCTAAAATAGTCAAAAGTAATCTTTTAAAGTAGTCGAACTCATTTTTGATTACTTTTGATTATTTTTGATTATTTTTCAGTAATCGCAAGTAATCCTGATTATTTTTTGATTACTTGTAATCGTAATCAATTACTAATCGTATAAAACTGAATGTAATCGTATTGTAATCATTACTTCTACTTAAAAAAAGAGTAATCTAATTACTAATGATTACGATTACTAATCATTACTTAACAGCTCTGATATATACATAAACATGTTTAAATTTTCGATTTTTTGAAAGGAAACCGTTTTGAATCCACCTTCCCCTTAAAATTAAAAATTTGTGAGAATCCGTTATAATTTCACGATTGTAGTTACAATATTTTAGTTGCGACATTTTCATCCCTTTTTGTCCCATTCACCCCTTAGAAGTACAAATTTCGAAAAAAAACATTTATATTGCGCGTCTGTGTGGTCAGAGGAATGCACATGATGAATTTTACGATTCTAGATGCAATACGTTGGTTGGTACCATTTTTATCCCTTTTGTTCCCACTCAAATTTCCCGCACTACAAATTTCGAAAAATCCATTTATGTTGCAAGATTATGTTGTCAGAGGAATGTACATACCGAATTTCACGAATATAGCTGCAATATTTAAATTCGTACCATTTTTATCCCTTTTTTGTTTCCTCCCTTAAAAGTGCAAATTTCGAAAAAAGTCAATTTTTGTAGCTCGTCTGCATGGTAAGTGCAAGGCACTCACCGAATTTCATGTTTTTAGCTACTGCCGTTTAGCCAGGACGAAGGTTCGATGTTTATCCCTTTTGGTCCCACTGTACGAATTTCGAAAAACTCTTCCTTAGTCCGCCTCTCCGTCATATTTGGGAACTATCCTGAAAACTTTATGACTCTTCAGCAGTTTTATCTGGGCGTTGTCATATCATATCTTTTAGATATTTATTATGAAAATCGCAAAATTTGCACGGACTATTTTTTGCTGCAATGAAAATTTCATTGACAGAAGTTTTCGGATTTTAAAAAAACCCAACATGAACCGGAAATTACAAAAGAAACTAACAGAATCGCATTTTAAGTCATAAGTTTGTCATATAAGCAATTTCACACACATCGAGCTATACATTCAGAAAGCATAGGTACAAAAACCTTACGATAAAATAGATCATACCATATTGGAATAAAGAACCTCCGTCAACAGGCCTGGGACTACGAGGATGTAAATGGTAAGTCCAATATTTCGTTTCCTTCATACTAAATAACTAGCAAAGGTAGTAGTAATTCACTAACATTCCGAAATAATTTGTATTTTTTATTAACAAACATACTTTAATAACTGTTTAATGTAAAATAAGTTCGGTTAAACAACCTCAGTTTTACTTTCAACTTAAAAAAAAGATATTTGAAATCGAATCTTCATTATTTTCTCATTAATTTTATTTTCTGTTAAAATCAGTATAAATATGTCTAATATATAATTTGTTGAAATGATATTTTAAAATTTTGTTATTTTCAACCACGAAAGATAAAGGATACCTTCTCGGGCTGACGCCGGCCGATTTCGGAATAGTCAGCATGGCAGGGCGGGTAAAGAAAACGAAAGTGGCAGTATGAAATCTAATGCTACATATGCCTATTAAAATCGTGACTCACTTTCTCTTCTGAAATTTCATTTTTCACCTTTTCTTTAAAGAGCTACCTTATATAAATTTCTTTTATGTGGACGTACCCAAATCTCACTCCAAGGCAAAAGAACTGCCCCAAGACTGAGCCCGGCCGGGGATCATAAATTAGCCATTTCACGAGGAGGTAGGGCCAAGTGGGCGGGTCGTCACAAACGTTGCAACGTATTACCAAGGTACATGTACAGGTATGACAAACTGAAATAGGGAGCACATAGGGAGCACTGAAATAGGGAGAAACGGAAAGAAGTACAAATAAAATATCTCAAGAAACGAATTAATTCCCATATTGTTGAGTGCAGAGAGTCAAATCAAACATTTAATGAAAAGGAAAAATGTTGCTATCTGAAAGTTTCACCATAAAATGATTTTATGAAATTCCATTAAATTAGTACCATTTTGAATTGTCACACAATTGACCAACTGCCCCACTGTGCAATGACCGATTAACCATCATTCTGCATGGATATCGCTGTCGTGGATGCTTAGAAAGTTTCTGCCTTAAACTGGTGGTTGCTGTTGGTCGTGTTGATATGGTGTTTCTATCGTTTTGTCTAAAATCTCTTCTTAATAGAACGACGCGCACGTACATACACACGTTCGTACAGGTACGTATTTATACTTGTGAACCTATGGAAGATGCCACAAAAAAAAACAACTTTATTTTTATTATGCTTCATTTATATAAATTTGCATTTAAATGTGCAAAAATTAATCAAAAAATCATGCGGCTTAAACACGATCTCACAGCATCAATAACAACAACAACATCAACTTTAACAACAACACAACACCACCAACATCGACACCATGACCGCCAAAACTCAAGTGTTTTGTTTTATTAGAAATTTGTTGATTTGCTTTTGGTTCACACACTCAGAAAAAAAGTTGGCCAAACTCTGTTTAGATTTAAATTTAATCTTGAAGACAGTTTTCGCCCATGTTGACGGTGAACTAAGGCCCCATTAAAGGAGTGTTTCCTGGAGATCATGACTGACTGACAACAATTCCTGGATCAAGAATTCATAAATTCCGTTTCCTATGGAGAGAAGGAAATACTTCGATCAATGTTTCTGACGTCACAGGTAACCCTAAGTTGCCAAATGAATGCCCATTTTCCGCATAGAAAAGAGTTCCTTCCGTTAGACATTAAAGTGCAAGCAGCAGAAATTCCCTTTCTCACTAAGTTCTCAAATGAGTTGAATTTCTTCGAGTGTAGCATTGAATTTGTCGATTTCTGGTCGGGGGTGAAAGAATAGTGGCCAAAATATAGTGTTCACGCCGTTGAATGAAATTCTTCTCATTGCCTTCACACACTCGAGCAATACTCACTCGCTGATGCGTTGCGTTTGGATAAGAACGCCTACAGCCAGTCTTATTAATCATAACATTTGCGTTGTGCTTATTTTTATGGGTTTTTTGTTTTGATTTTTTGCCAACTCTGAAGTAGTCAATTCGGATATGTCTGGAGTTTTTATTTTCTCCATAGGGAGGGTGTCTAATGATTTGAATGTTTTACCACCCGAGGTGTGTTTGAGTGATCGAGATGATCTCCATCTCTATCATCATCAGCACCAGACCACAATCTCCAGAAGACCAGAATCATCGTCGATGCTCAAAATAGTGTCAATAACAGTTTGACATTGATTTCAAGTATTTAGGCAAACATCGTTCCCAATGAAATGTGAGATGGATGATGTTTCGCAATCTGCGATAATATTAATTAGAGGGGCACCTCCAGAGCAAATATGTGTCAGAATAACACAGAATAACCTGCACACGTTGATGAGATTTCATTTCATAAGAGTCTTCATCGCCATTACGATGAAGACTTTTACTAATAAATACTTTAAGGGGCTGAATTGAGGTAAAGATGGATAGGCATGTGGTATAAATGGATTTCTCCAAATTTTGTATTCTTAGGCTGAAACTGAGTAAAAGGGTTAAACATCTTAAAACCAAAGGACTAAAATTACTTGTAATGATGATTTTGCTCGAAGAATCATTTTTTCTGACGAAGCTCATTTTCATCTTGGCGGATATGTACAAGCAAAAAATGCCGCATCTGGGGGTTGGAAGGGTACACAGTGTACGGTTTAAAAATTTTAGTACAAAATCGATATATTTTAAGTCAATCGCTACTTTGTCACGACATTTTGCCTAATATTACATTTTGCCTTATATTACGAGACGCACTATATATCGTCCTCTCAATATAACAATAGCCTATATGCTCATATGCTATTGGTTTTATACCCTCCACCTAAGGATGGAGGTTTGTTATTCCGTTTTGTAATATTCATCGGAGACTCCATAAAGTATATACATTCTAGGTCGTAGTAAAATTCTAAGACGATCTAGCCATGTCCGTCTATCTGTCTGTCCGTCCGTCTGTCTGCCTGTTGAAAGCACGCTAGCCGCCGAATGATATGAGCTAGGAGGTTCAAATTTTCCCTAAGTGTCTTATGGTTGCAGATCGGAGGGGATTGAAAGTGTGCGAAATCGGCCCAGAGGGAAAAAAATTTCCCTAACAAGGACTGAAAGTACCTCCTAATATTTAGAATACTTAAGCAATATTTTTAAATTTTTGCTTTATATGCACTTGAAATTTGTTGCGTGCATACCTCTTGCGTGCATAGCGTAAAAGCACCAAAAAGTAATTACACGTTTTGGTGGGCGAAATTGGACAAAAAGGGATAAAAATGGTACCAATGATACGACGATATGAAATGACGATATGACATAAAATTTGGAACGTAAATCCCTCTACTTGCGTTGATACGTAAAATAGAGGGATTTTTCCCAAATGGGAAAAGATGGATAAAAACGGTACCAACCAAACCGCTGAAGTTGAAATAATGAGATTCGTTATGTACATTCATCTGACTATGAAGATGCGAAATAAAAAGGATTTTTTCGACATTTGTACTTTTAGGCGGAAAATGGAGCGAATGGGGATAAAAATGGTACCAACCAAACGGTTAAAATTGCACCAATCATACGGCTGTAGCTAAAATCATGGAATTAGGTGTGCATATTACACGCTGTAACATATTGGATATTCAATATTACAACTTTTCCTATCAAAATGGTACAGACATTCAGCCTGTAGATGGAATAAAGTAAAATGGGTAAAATCGGGCTTGAGGGAAATTATTTCAACCTAATAAAATTTGGGGAACATTCTTGAAGATTTCTGACTAATAATTATATTAATATTTGTGTATAGCAGAGGACTATTAATATTATAATAACGAAGAATCATTATATGGTGCACTCAGAATAATAGCATTCCTAAATCTGAGTAAAATCCATACTACAATTTAGTTAAACAATTTTACTACAGTTCAGTAAAAATTTCTTAAAAGGTTGGAAAATTACTAAATATGAATAAAGTTTCCCTCTTTCAAATCCATATTAAATAGTTCATTTACTAGAAATAGAGTAGTAAATTTACTTAAACACTTTTCTTTGGATTTAATAAAAAATGCTTACAATTGAGTAAATTCAGACTTATGTGGAAGAATATTTCCAAGTTTTCAAGTAAGAAAAAAGCTCAGAAATTTTGTATTGAAAAAATTCCATTTATGAAATTTTGGCTTAAAAATGTGTTTTTTCCTAATATCATGTTAATATGTTTACTGAATTTATGTCGAGTGCGGCAAAATTGTCCTCAGTTTAAGTAAATATTTTCTTGATTTTAGTAAAAAGAAATTTTAAGAAAATTTTACTAAGATTTAGTAAAAATTTACTTGGTTTGAGTACAAATTTACTTAGTTTTAGGAAAATTTTAAATTTAGCAAAAATTTACTTGGTTTTAGGAAAAATTTACTGTAATTTTCCTCAGTTTGAGTAAATTTTTACTTGATATGAGGAAAATGGAACTAGAATCTAGTTTAAAGCATGTACTACTTCCAAGGAAAAGTCTGAACTTGATATAAGGAAATATTGCTTTAGCGCTATACGAAGTTCAATTTTCCTGAATTTTAGTTCATTTTAACTCATTATAGGGTTTACTTTTTTCTGGATTTTCAAATTAGTACTTTTGGAATTAAAATAGGATGGACATACAACCAACCGTAGCACCCACTATCTACCAATATTTATGGTATTTAAGCTTTTTTTGAAGACTGCTGTCTTCTATTTACTTTTTGTATTGACTTTATTATTTCGATATATGTAGTATAAACATATCGACAGCCTTGACTTATAAGCGTGGTATGAAATAAAAAAATTATATTTATTTATAAAATTTGGTTGGCATTTTTCTCTGTGAAATGCAATTCATGGTGGAGGGTATATAAAGTTCGGCCCGGCCAAACTTAACGCCATTTTTATACCCTCCACCTCCAGGATGGGGGTCATTCCGTTTGTAACACCTTGAAATATTCATCGGAGACCCATAAAGTATATATATTCTGGGCCGTGGTAAAATTCTAAGACGATATAGCCATGTCCGTCTGTCTGTCTGTTGAAAGCACGATAGCGGCCGAACGAAATGAGCTAGGAGGTTCAAAATTTTCCTAAATGTGTCTTATGGTTGTAGATCGGTTGGGATTGAAGTGGACGAAATCGGCCAGAGGGAAACATTTTTCCCTCACAAGGACTGAAAATACCCCTAATATTTAGAATATTTCAGCCTGTTTTTTGAACATATTAGCTTGTATTTACTTGATATTTGCAATGCGCATTCCCTTTATAGCATAAAAGGGCACCATAGAGTGATTTTTATTTGTAGGGGGCGAAATGGGACAAAAAGGGATACAAATGGTACCTATCAAACGACAACAGATAGAAACACGAAATTTGGCGTGTACATTCCTCTAATAGAGTAGATACATAATATAAAAGTATTTTTTCTAAATTCGTACTTTTAAGGGGTTAAATGGGGATAGAGGGATACAAATAGTACCAACCTAACGGCTGCACCTAGAATAATGAAATTCGATATATACATTCCACTAATTGCGTAGACACGTAAATTAAAAGAACTTTCCAAAATTCGTACTTTTTGGGGTTCAAATGGAAAAAGGGGATAAAAATAGTATCCACCAAATGACCGCAGCCAGAATCATGAAATTCGGAGTATAGATTCCTCTGACTGCGTAGACACGAACAATAAAACGTTTTTTCCAAATTCGTACTTTCAAGGGATACAATGGCTACAGGGGATAAAAATACTACCAACTAAACGAATACAGCTAGAGTGATGAAATTTAGTGTGTACATCCCTCTAATTGTGTAGATACGTAAAATAAAGAGTCGTACTGGTACCAACAAAATGGCCGCTGATAGAATCTTGGAATTCGGTGTATACATTCCTCTGGCTGCATAGCCACGTAAAATCTTTTTTTTTCCAAATTCGTACTTTATGTTGTTGCTTTTACGACAAAAAATGGTAGAATCATGAAGTTGTCTTATACTGCGTACGTGAGAGATAAGGTATTTTCAAAATTTATACTTTTGAAATTAAAATTGGATGGAAATACAACCAACCAAGCGACTGTAGCTGAAAATACACTCTCTATACACCAATATTTAGGGTATTTATGATTGCTCCCTTATATTTACTTTATTAATTGAAGTGTTGTTTCCATTATATATACGTAGTATACAAATATAGGTAGCCTTGGCTTTTTAATTAAATTTCTGATTTTCATACAGTTGAAATTTGTTGCGGACATTCCTCTTGTAGCTTGGAAGCACTACAAAGAAAATAAAAGATTTAGCGGGAGAAGTGGGACAAAAAGGGATAAAATATGGTACCAATGATACGACAACATGAAATTCTGAAAGACGTAAAATAGAGGGATTTTTTGAAATTCTTACTTTTAAGGGATATAATAAAAAAGAGGGATAAAAATGGGACCACCATACCGCTGAAGTTGAAATCATGAAATTCGGTGTATACATTCTGATTATGAAGACTCAAAAAAGGTTTTTTTTTTTCAAAATTTGTGCATTTGGGCGGATAATCACTTATCTTATCACTTTGTCTGTATCTGAAAATGCTTCTTTCTAATGGCGACTGACTATCGCCTAATATTTAGGCATGTTCACTTTCACAATTTCAGCATTTTATTTATATATTGTAGTCGATTTTAAACAGTGCGCATAAGTATACATTATAGTTTGAAATAGTAAACAAATATAGTAATGTGCATAAAAATATCACAATTTGCGTAATATGGTACTGTGCTTCTATGTAAAGTCGACATCCTTTAATCTGCTGGTAATAATGTGGAAAGCACTCCGTGGTGGAGGCCCGAGATTCGGCCCGGCCGAACTTAACGCTTTCTTACTTGTTATATTTGTATATATATGCTACATAATACCAAAATTTTCTATTATATCGTAATTTTAGATTACATTTTACGCAGTTTTCAATATTAATTTTCCATGAAAGTTAAGTTTTTATGAAATTTGTGGTTTTAATTATAATGAAGCGCAACTACAAATTCACTAATTATAGTTACTTTGCCAAAAAAGTTATATGCACCTGACTTTTGTATTTGCGTATTAGTTTTTAATGATTTCACCACGACGCGAATACCTAGAAACTGGGCCTGATGATATCAAATAAAACAAATTAATAATAATAACAATTACAAATAAAAAGAAATGCATAAAAATTCATAACCGCAAACGAGTGTGTAAAATGTTAACCACCAATTCTTACTAACAATGCCACGGACAGAAAGATGGGCAGACGGACAGACAGAACGACACAAAAACACCATAACCGTGCATTCCGATGAAATTTATGACGGCATAAAATAATTCCAGACTAACAACCAAATCCAAAATGAAGTGAAAGGAAAGGAAATACTAGCGCGCATGCCATGCAAATGGGTGGACGGACGGACAATGTGTGCTTGGATGTAGCGTCCGTCTCGT
This sequence comes from Polietes domitor, assembly GCA_947397865.1. NCBI lineage: Eukaryota > Metazoa > Arthropoda > Insecta > Diptera > Muscidae > Polietes > Polietes domitor. The sequence continues at coordinate 126,773,742 of OX377618.1, forward strand.
AGCCGATCTAACCACGGGTAATTGTGTACTTATGGCCCACAACAACAACAACAACTAGGTACAACAACATCGGAATCCGCGCAATAACAACAACAGCATCCATATAATGATGACCCAAATTACTCTGTTAATAAATGGCTGTGCTCGGTTGAGGCTGCTGCTGAATTTAAATTTGGCAAACAATAAATTGTAGCCGGGATCAGCTGCATCCAACCAACCGGGGCTTTTAATCAAAATGCACTCCAATGCACCCATAAATCCACAAATACTCACACACACAAACACATTGCCTCTCCTCGTGCTATGATATGTGGCCACTGGTCAGTGTTGACTTAACAGTTTAACGCATTTCTTTGGCAGCAAAACAAAAATTAAACCAAACAAAGAATCAATGGCGAGTATAAACTTCGACAGAAGTTTGCCTCGATTCCTAGAAACCTAGAATGTTGAATGTGGTCGTTCGTTTTGGGTGTTTATCGTGTCGTGGAGCCGCAGACCGGAATAACAGAAGACCATCAACCACGGCAACAACTCCAACACCTCCAACTGCGCTCACATGCGAGTGAGTAAATCAAACATGGAAATCCAAAGAAGCGGCTGCCAGCGACGACGACACTAGAGACCCTTTGAGTTGCAGGTGGAATGCATGCAGACCTGTTGCGGTTATTGTAATAAGGTCTAAAGCTACACTCAGAAAAATAATGTGTATAAATCTGAGTAAAATCTATACTCCAGTTGAGTTCATCAAATTTACTCCAGTTTATTTAAAATTAAATTCATTTAATAGAAATTATGTACTAAAGCATTTCTCTGAATTTAGTAAAATTTCACACAATTCGAGGTTTTTTGAAAGAAAATAATGAATACAATTTTTGTGTAGAAAAAAATCTATTTAGGAAAATTAAAATAAAACAAGTAAAAAGGCGTTAAGTTCGGCCGGGCCGAAGCTTATTCACTTTCTGAGTCGATTTAGCAATGTCCGTCTGTCGCAATTGTAGCCAGAACCAAACGAAACTTTGCACAACGAAGTTTTTCGGGACAAGGACGAACGCTATTTAATTTAAAGAAAATCGGTTCAGATTTAAATATAGCCCCCATACGAATTTCACTCCCGATTTGACCCTTTTCACTCTAGATACCACATATTTCAACAGATTTTCTTCAAAATTGGCAAAACATCTTATAGTTCCACTAGAAACACCTATGGAAAAATGTGTTAGATCGGTTCAGATTTATATATAGCCCCGATACAAATATTATTCTCGATTTAACGAATTGGACCAGGTCATATTAGCCTGTGATTAGGAAACATACAAAAAAATTTTCCCATTTTCACTTTTTTACTGAATTGAATTGTATTCCGATAGAAAGTGGAATGTATCATATAGTCGGCCCCGCCCGACTTTAGCCTTTCCTTACTTGTTTATAAATTGCGAAGCTTCAATATTCATTCATTACCTCATATAAAGGGTGATTTTTTAAGAGCTTGATAACTTTTTTTAAAAAAAAAAACGCATAAAATTTGCAAAATCTCATCGGTTCTTTATTTGAAACGTTAGATTGGTCCATGACATTTACTTTTTGAAGATAATTTCATTTAAATGTTGACCGCGGCTGCGTCTTAGGTGGTCCATCCGCTTAGTCCAATTTTGGCATTTCCACGTTTTTGAGTAACAGAGACCCAATTGGTGCGAACGGCGACGAATCGAAAATTGGTGGTCATCATTAACACTGGCCGATACAGCTGCGATATTTTCTTCAGTTCGCACTCTACGTAAGCGTGTTGGTGGTTTAATGTCCAACAATGTAAATTTGGTGCGAAATTTAGTCACAATAGCCCTAATAGCCGCTTCAGTGGGTCGATTAAACTGACCATAAAATGGAAGCGCGCAATGAACTTTCTTAACAGAGCACGCATTTTGATAATAAAATTCAATAATTTGCAAGCGTTGTTCGTTTGTAAGACGATTCATGATGAAATGTCAAAGCATACTGAGCATCTTTCTCTTTGACACCATGTCTGAAATCCCACGTGATCTGTCAAATACTAATGCATGAAAATCCTAACCTCAAAAAAATCACTCTTTACAAGAAGATATTGCGGCCTTCCACGCAATTGTCTCAATCCTAGGAAAAATTAAATCGTTTTCAACTTCTATAACCTGCGCGAATTCCACTATGACTTTATCTACAGTACTACATAGACATGTTCTCCGAGACTGAGTGTAAATATATAAGTCGGTTTAATCGACTGGAACTATCTTACTTGTTTATATGAGTTTTGCATACTCTGAAGATAATCATTTCACTTTTCCTTAAATCAAGAAAAATTTTCATCTGTGTACACACACAAACAGGTCAAATTTACGTAGTTTTAACAAGACAAATTTGCTCAGATTTAGAGAGTTCCTTTTTTAGGAAGTGTTTTGTTTAGATTTAGTAAAAAAGCATAGTCTGGTATTATATTTAGGGTATTTTAACTGTAATTAATGGGTTTTTTCTGAACGTAGTATGCTAAAGGAATTGTTGAAGTCAAAGTAGGCAATGCGGAAGTATGTCGAATATTCTTGCGTTCTTCAATAAAAGTTATGTTCGATACATAATGAAAATGTTTCGGTTTTATTAATTTGGTATTTATTTGAAATTTTTTAAATATAAATAGCTTGCACTACAGCACTACTAGTGTGCGTTGGGAAGTATCCAATAAAAAACTTTAAATCATTGCAATAGATTAGATTAGATTTTATGTATTGAGTGACTGACTGATCACTCCCCAGACCAAACGGCAGGATTTTTCGAAATTCGTACTTTTAAGGGTAAAATGGTGTAAAAAGGGATAAAATGGTACCACAGCAATGACCAAATGGCTGGGCCTAGAATTGAAATTTGGTATGGGTATTCCTCTTGTGGCATGGAGGCATCCCAAAAAGTGGCTTATGAAAAATTCGTACTTTTGGGGTGTTAAATGGGGCAAAAGGGACAAAAATGGTACAAACAACAAGGCCGAAGCTAGAAGTATGAAATTTGGTGTGTACATTTCTCTTACAGCGTATAGATCAGATATGAAGGGAGTTTTTCGTAATTCGTACTTTTAAAGGGTAAAATGGGGCTGAAAGGGATACAAATGGTATCACAACAGTGACCAAATGGCTGGGCCTAGAATCTTGAAATTTGCAAATTCATCTTATAGCTTTAACGCGACCAATAAAATATTTTTTAAAATTCGTACTTTTTGGGTTAAAATCGGGTAAAAGGGATAAAATGGTACCAATCACACGAATGGAGCTGGAATCATATAATTCGGTGTGTACATCCCTCAAAAAGCTTAGAAATGCAAAATGAACGAATTTTATGAAATTCGTACTTCAAAAGGGTAAACTGGGAAAAGGGATTAAAAAAGTACCAAAACACGGATGACGCTACAATTATGAAATTCAGTATGTATATTCATTTGACAGCGCAGATCACTGATAAGAAGGAATTTTTCAAAAAATTTACTTTTAAGGGATTAAATGGGATAAAAATTGTACCACAGTCCACATCAAACGGTTGGGCCTAGAATCATCATCACTTTTATAGCAAGAGTGCGACCTAGAAAATATTTTTGCAAAATTCGTACTTTTTGGGGGCAAAATTGGGTAGAAAGGGATACAAATAGTACGAATCAAACAGACGTATCTGGAATCATTAAATTCGGCGGGTATATACCTCAAAATGCTTACAAACGCAAAATGAAGGTACCAAGAATACGGTTGACGCTACAATAATGAAATTCGGTCTGTATATTCGTTTTATAGCGCAGATCACTGATAAGAAAGAATTTTTCAAAACTTTAACTTTCAAGGCTGCCACGGCTGAAGCTAGAATTGTGAAATTCGGTGTGTATATTCATCTGACCGTGTAGACGCGAAGCATTACCTAATTTTGTCGAATTATTGGACGTTTATAGTAATTTTTTGTAATATCTCAAAACTTTTTCATATTTGGTGTTAGTATTTTATAAAAGTAAAATCGTAAGCTTGTCTTAGAAGCACTAATTGGTAGAATTATTGGACGTTTTTATTTCTTGGAAACATTTTGTTGGAGGTGTAATGAAAAATAAATAGTAGGAATTTAATGCAGGCGATGGTTTTCACAGGCAAAATGCTCAAAATTTTTTCACAAAAATGAGCGCTGCGGCGGCAATTTCCTTCCGATGTTCATCATTTAGGCATCTTTCGAAATGTATTGACTACCGCTATTTTTTTAAATACTAACACCAAATAAGAAAAAATGCTCAGTTGTTACTATTAAAAACACAAAAATAATATAAAGGTCCAATAATTCGAGCAATAATTTACACTAAGACGAGAATAAAAATTTATATTTAAAGCGCTTTCAAGGGTCTATAATGCAGCACAAAACAAGTAAGGAAAGGCTAAAGTCGGGCGGGGCCGACTATTTGATACATTCCACTTTCAATTCAAATACACGTCAATTTGGTGAAAACGGGAAGAATTTATGTATGTTTCCTAATCATAGGCTAATATAACCTGGTCCAATTTGTCAAATCGAGAAGAATATTTGTATTGGGGCTATATCCAAACTTGTAATGAAGTGACTAACTTTCACAATAAGTTCTTCCAGTTCAAGTATTAGGTGTTTCTTGGGCGAAAAAAGTCAATCCGGGATCTAAATTTGTATGGGAGCTATATGTAAATCTGAACCGATCTGACCCATTTTCACCATCGGTGTTTCTAGTTGAAATATAAGATATTTTGCAACATTTTAAGAAGATCGTTTAAAATTTGTGATTTCTAGAGAAGAAAAAGTTAAATCGGGAGCGAAATTTGAGTGGGAGCTATATATACATAAGAACCGTTCTGACCTCTTTTCACCATGGGTATTTCTAGTTGAATTATAAGATGTTTTGCCAACTTTGAAGAAAATCTGTTAAAATAGGTGGATTCTAGAGCGGAAAAAGTCAAATTGGGAGCGAAATTTGTATGGGAGCTATATATAAATATGAACCGATCTGACCCATTGTTACCACAGGTGTTCCTAGTTTAAATATAAGATGTTTTGCCAAATCTGAAGACAATCTGATACAATATGAGGTTTCTGGAGCGGAAAAAGTCAAATTGGGAGCGAAATTTGTATGGGAGCTATATATAAATCTGAACCGATCTAACACATTTTTACCACAAGTGTTTCTAATTGAATTATCAGATGTTTTGTCAATTTTGAAGAAAATCTGTTCAAATAGGTGGAATCTAGAGTGAAAAGAGTCAAATCGGGAGTGAAATTCGTATGGGGGCTATACCTAAATCTCAACCGATTTTCTTCAAATTAAATAGCGTTCGTCTTTGTCCCGAAAATCTTCGTTGTGCAATGTTTCGTTTGGTTCTAGCTACAATTGCGACCTGTATCGTGATTACAAGAATAGATGGACAGACAGGCGGACATTTCTAAATAGATTCAAAAAGTGATTCTAAGTAACACCTTTTGGGTGTTACAAACAAATGCACAAAGACATAATATTCTCGTGGAGTGTTATACAAATTACACGGGAAAAACAAGATTTGTAGGTGTATTTTCAGGAGCGTTTAGCTCACAGACGGCTTGATCTAGGAACGAAATATTTCGCAAATCATTATTTAACAATCCAAACTTTATTTTCGTGATGACTGGAAATTGTTTTTCCATTTGTATGGATCGCGCCCCACACTAATATATAAAGGGTGTTTTTTATTGGGGTATAGAACTTTAAGTTGGCATCACTTTTTTAACTGGCGGCCATTTTGTCAGCTGTCAAGTGATTAATATTTAGTTTGGTTTGCCATTTCATCATGAACAGGTTGACAAAAGAACAACGCTTGCAACTCGTGCAAATTTATTTCGAAAGTAATGGTTCAGTTCGCGAAGTTCACCGCTCCGTCCATTTTATGGTCGACATAAAATGGTCCATCAGAGCAATTAATTCGGTTAACCATGGATCGTTTTTGCACTACGTTTACTCTATGTGATAATACGCATCCGCAGAGACGTCGAACAGTGCGCACCGAAGAAACAATTGCCGCTGTAGAGCAAAGTGTTGAAGAGGACCCGAATGAATCGATTCGCCACCGTGCACAGCAATTGGAGAAAGTGGTTGAAAATTGGACCTGTAGAATTGGCTATATTCGAGCCAGCCGCGGCGGCCACATGCCCGAAATCATATTTAAACATTAATGGCATAAAATTATCCTTCCAATAAAGCCAAATTGATGGACATTAAAACGATTTTCTTGTGTTTTATTTCAATTCGAAGTTCTATACCTCAATAAAAAACACCCTATATATATATACATATGTGTGTGTACATCATTCAGTATAATATAATAAGTTGTTGAATTCAACTGGTTTACAATTACAGATCAATATCCTTTTTCTTTCAAAACTGTTCTTCTTTTAAAAACTGTCTATATCTTATTGAGTTATTTAAATAATCTAGAAGATTATTCCACGATTCATCATATTGGCCATATAATCGATTTCTTCCCAATAAGCGTTTTCCATGTCGCGTTAATTGCGTGTTTTGCCTGTTCGTTCCTCTCCTCTATATGTTTAGCAAAACTAAGTTCTGGAGTAAATGTAACACCTAGATATGTAAATTCGGAGGTTATCTTTATTTCTTCTCCATTATATGTCGATTTCTCGTTTCAACTTAGTTTTCCGCCTCCACGAAATGACATCATTTGCGATTTGTCTAGGCTTACTTTCAAGTTTCATTTCATGCAATATATTTCCAAATTATTTATCATTGCTTTCATTACTTCTTCAGCAAGCATGACAATGTCATCAGCGTACATAAATTTTCGAATGTTAAAAAAATCATGAATTTGTAGACCGCCTTGGATGCAACTCTGCATGTCATTGATGTATAACGTTAACAGTATCGGGGAAACGAAGCAACCCAGTTTTACTCCTGAGGAAGTTTGGAAGAAGTCTGAAAGCTCTTCACCAGTCCATACCACATATTGTGTGTCTTTGTAAATGATGATTTTTTAAGAGCTTGATAACTTTTTTTTTAAAAAAACGCATAAAATTTGCAAAATCTCATCGGTTCTTTATTTGAAACGTTAGATTGGTCCATGGCATTTACTTTTTGAAGATAATTTCATTTAAATGTTGACCGCGGCTGCGTCTTAGGTGGTCCATCCGCTTAGTCCAATTTTGGCATTTCCACGTTTTTGAGTAACAGATACCCAATTGGTGCGAACGGCGACGAATCGAAAATTGGTGGTCATCATTAACACTGGCCGATACAGCTGCGATATTTTCTTCAGTTCGCACTCTACGTAAGCGTGTTGGTGGTTTAATGTCCAACAATGTAAATTTGGTGCGAAATTTAGTCACAATAGCCCGAATAGCCGCTTCAGTGGGTCGATTAAACTGACCATAAAATGGAAGCGCGCAATGAACTTTCTTAACAGAGCACGCATTTTGATAATAAAATTCAATAATTTGCAAGCGTTGTTCGTTTGTAAGACGATTCATGATGAAATGTCAAAGCATACTGAGCATCTTTCTCTTTGACACCATGTCTGAAATCCCACGTGATCTGTCAAATACTAATGCATGAAAATCCTAACCTCAAAAAAATCACTCTTTACATGTTCTCTATGAGCCGCACAAATTTATAGGATATCCCTATTTCGTAAAGTTTGTATATTACGGCTTGTCGGGACATCATCTTATCGAATACTGCACGAAAATCAATAACAAAGTATAAACTTTCTTCTTTTTTTCTTACATATGAAGGGTGGTTAAATTTTAAGGGCCGATGTTGAATGTGAACCACACCTAAACGTCAAATTTTTATTTGCATTTCATTTGGCATTTCTCAATTTCAGACTAACTCGATTAGTCAGCAACAATTCAAGAGCTAATTGATGAGATAATTCGGCACATTAACGGCATAGTACCTCAATTGTGCCTCAGCGTCATAGAAAATTTGGACCACCGGATGGAGAAAGAAATGGCAATAATTTGTGTTTTATTCAAAATCAACATCGGCCCTTAAAATTTAACCACCCCCCCCTAAAATATCATCTCCTAAATCCAGCTTGATGTTCTGTTAACTTGATATTCTATCCAGTTCGAAAATCTTTGCCCATCATCGGTTCATGACTAATTTGCCTCGATAGTTTGAAGGTTGTCCATAGCTTCCTTTTTTATGGATGGGAAAAATAATAGTTTATGTAAAACTATCATCGATATCACAACTTTCATATATTCGCTTATATGTTCTGATAAGCTGTAGCAAAAGGTTTTCGGGTTCGTTTTGATAAGATTGATATGGTATTCTGTCCACCCCAGGAGCTTTGTTTACTTTTACCTTTCTTAACTGTGTCTTAAGCTCTTCCACGATGAACGGTCTATCTAAAGACTAGACTTATATACAGTTGAACTTCGATTAACCGTGATGCTCGGGACCGGGCTAATCATGGATAACCGAAAATCACGGTTAAAAGAGGTAACATTTTACATGTATAAATTTTATTATTTTTATTTATTTTTGACAAAAACATGTAAATCTGCGTCTATAAATAACTTATCATATCTCTAGGAATACATACATTTATTTAAAAAAATCTTTTTATGGAAGTCTGTCTTATGCTTTTAGCTTTGATTGTTCTTCCAACAAATGACAATTAAAGTTTTCTAAAAAACCTAACAAAATACTACTAGCCTCTATTGTCTGAGCCAATGTAGGCGTTTCGTCCGCATTTCCTCCATCTGATTCCTCGGAATTTGAATCAAGCTCATCTTCTTGGCTTTGGGTAACCATGTCTACGATTTCGTCTTCAGATATAATAGCAAACGGAGCGACATCAGAGTCGCACACCATCCACTTTTCGTCATTAGCACCAACAAGTTTTTGAACGATCAGTTTACGGTAGTGACATTTGAAGCTCCGAATTACTCCTTGATCCATAGGCTGAATCAGGGACGTGCAATTTGGTGGGAGATATTTTACTGTAACGTTTTCAGATATCATAGCATTTACATCTGGGTGTGCTGGACAGTTGTCTAAACAGTTGTAAAAGTATTTTACAGTTATTTTTGAGACCGATGCGCCGTTGATGTTCCATTGCTTCTGGTACAAAATTTTGATTAAACCACTCCAGAAATAGCTGTTGTGTTACCCAAGCTTTCTTATTAGATTTATAAATCACAGGAAGGTGTTCAACGTTTTTTAAAGCTCTTGGATGGGCACTTTTTCCTATTATCATCAATTTACACTTCTGAGTTCCTGCAGCATTTGATTCCTTGTACGCTTCAATAGAATATTCATTACCACTAGCCAAAGAACTCTGAGGCAAACACCTCCAAAATAGACTGATTTCGTCTGCATTGTAGATCTGTTCAGTTGTAAGTTGTTCGTTTTAATGATTTCATCCAAGTCGTCCACAAACATCGTAGCAGACTCATATCAGCACACTCCTTTTCTCCCGTAGATTTCAGTCGACGGATTCCATGACGTTTTTTGAATTTATCCAACCAACCAAATGAATAAGTGCACTCTGAATTCATGTCTAACTTCAAATGGAACATTTTTGCCTTTTCGACAATCATTTCGCCTGAAGTTCAGAAGCAAATTTCAGTTTAAGTTCATACAATATCTCGATTTCAGTTAACTTACCTGAAATTGGAGTTCCCTTAAATCTTTCTTGCCGAAACCATTCATATGTTGCGAAATCAACTTTTGGATTTTCGGATGTTTTTAGTGTATATCTGTGTTTAAGGCCAAGCATTGAATCAGTATCGGAGCAAAATTTTAAAATCCGATCTTTGTTTTTTATTAAATCGGATACAGTTTCAATGCCAACTCCATATTTTTCAGACAACATTTTAAAAGGTACTTTACGTTTTGAGTATTCATTAATCAGCTCCATTTTTTCTTTAATTGAAAGAACCTTTCTTGCTCTTTTCGCGGATTTAGTTTTTGACGGTGGCATGATGTAAGGAAAACACGTCTTGACAGATCAAATTTCACACTGATGAATGAATATGAAATTTGATATGAAAATTACACATTCATGAAAAAGGGGAATCACCGAATTTTAATATGAGAGATGTGTGTGTAGTATACGAAAAAACAAACAAGCAGTCACATGGACATGTGCATCACGGATAATAGAGGTAAATCACGGTTAATAGAGGTAAAAAATCAACCACTCAGCTTCACGGTTTATAGATAATCACGGTTAATCGAAATTCAACTGTATATATAAATAATATATATTTTCGTAGTTGTCTGATGGTGCCCCCATTTTTCAAAATAAGTTTTAAAATGCTCTGCTGACACAATAGAACTAATTTGTAGTTTTTTGTTCCTAATTTCGTTGACACACTCCCACCATTTCTTACTAATATTTATGTTGTTAATTCTTAGTACTAGATCTTGGCAATATTTCGTATTGCTATTGGAAATGCTCTTATATCTCCCTTGTTCTCGCAAGTACATATTTTTATCAGTTAAACTTCCTGTATGTCTATACCTATTCGACAATTTAAAGGCAGCCGTTCTAGCGTCATTGGACTTCTTATTATAGCATTTTTGCTTAGCTTCGAATTGTGCTCTTCTTGAATTTGTGTTTTTTTGTTGATTGTTTGATAACTTTACTACGTTCATCCAACGAGGTGTTTGGTGTTGTTTTTTAAGGATTTCAGTAGAGTTATTAAGCTTTGTTTGGAATTGACCTCTCTGTCTATCTTGCCACAGCTCCAAATTTCATCTTCAACTCTAAAGCTATATACATATATTACTTAACAATTCATGACTGAATCTCTCAACTTGCTCATATATGTAAAACTTTTATTTTCATCACCTTTCCTTTTACAATTTAGTATCATCATGTTATATTCATTCATGAATTCTGTTATTTGTAATCCTTTTTGATTAATTGTGGAATCTTTCGACTTTCGTGTTTTACGTCCCGAGTAGAAAGAACTTTCATATATTCTGTCGATATCTTGCTTAAATTCGCCTTTTCTATTTTTCACATCTCAAATAACAATTGGGTTAATAACTACTGCATTCAGAAAAATGTCCACAAGTTTTTCAAGTTCCATATCCCAAGTCGCGGGCCTTAAATAAATTGTGGCTTTATTGTTACAGAATTTAAATATATAAATAAATAATTAAATGTAGTCGTATAATTTGATGGTCTCATTGCTATAGCGAATGTGTGAACGGTCCCTTGTTTTGATGAAACAAACAATGTTCGTCGAAGTAGACTTTGATATTTTACTCTCAATTTGGAAAAACATACTAAAAAAATATCGAAAAAAATCAGAAAAAATAACTTGTTTAATTTTTTAATTGCTAGCTATTCCAAGGAAGAAAACAAGCCTATTTAAGTAAAATTAAATAAAATTTGGTTAAATGTAGAAGTTTAAAAAATACTTTTTTTATTTTTATTCATTTTTGGTCTGTAATCAGTATTTGATTTCAAGTGGGACATTGTCCTGATTCACGATCATTTTGCTTCTTTATACACTCCACGAGAGTATTATGTCTTTGTGCATTTGCTTGTAACACCCAAACACCCTAGATAGACCCATTGTTAATTATACCGATCGACTTAGAATCACTTTTTGAATCGATTTAGCAATGTCCGCCTGTCTGTCCATCTATAGTTGTAATCAAATTACAGGTCGCAATTATAGTCCGATCTTAACAAAAAATGGCACAAGTAAGTTTTGTGGATCAAGGACAAACGCTATTTAATTTGAGGCATATCGGTACAGATTTAGGTATAGCTCCCATACAAAAGTCGCTCCCGATTTGACATTTTCCGCTCTAGAAACCACATATTGTAGCCGATTTTTTTTAAATTTGGCACAACATCCAAGAATCCAACTAGAAACAAGTTTGCAGGAAGCGGGTAAGATCGGTTTAGATTTAGTTATAGTCCCCATACAAATATCGCTCTCGATTTGACCAAATATAGAATAGAAACCAAATATTTTACCCGATTTTCTTCAAATTTAGCTCAACACGTTATAATCTAACTAGAAACAGCTATGCTGAAAGTTGGTAATATCGGTTCAGATTTAGATATAGCTCCCATACAAATGTCGCTCCAGATTTGACTTTTGCCGCTCTAGATACCACATATTGCACCCGATTTTCTTTAAATTCGGTACAACATCTAATAATCCAATTAGAAACACCTATGCTAAAAGTGGGTAAGATCAGTTTAGATTTAGTTATAGCCCCAATACAAATGTTGCTCCCAAATGTTTAACCGATTTTGACCAAACTATGCATATTATATTTCACCTATTTCGTTCCAGGCTTCAATATACCCCCATATAAATATCCTTTCCGATTTAAAATTTTTGTCAAACACATACATTTACAGGACACAAAAATCCTTCCCGTTTTCACTTTATTGCCGAATTGAATTGTATTCGGACAGAAAGTGGAGTATATCACATAGTCATGGTTGGCATGGCATGGTTTATTACTTGACTGCGCACTACCACTACCATGATTTCCTGCCCATGACGTTCCTTTTCAGGTGGATTCCCAGCGACTTTTCAACCAATATCCTAACTCTCAGTTTCCGAATACCCGCCAAAAATAACAACACCAAGTAACAAAACACTCATTGTCATATGAACACACCAAGCATCTCATTGAGTTGAGATATGTAAGTACGTGTGAATGTTTTTATTTTTCTGTTGCATGGTGTAATCTGACTCTGCATACAAAGCCATTCAACCAATACATCATAGTTTTGGAGTGGGGTAGACAATATTAAACAGTCGAAAAAGGGAACAAGTCAATAATACGCAATTCACCGCTAACTATGACAGCCAGCATGTTGGCCATTTCCTTTAAATCCCAAGAATTCGGACGTCGATGGAGCATTCGCCTCTGCAGAGGGTCATTTACGGGCTCCACCAAAAAACTCTCTCTCTCACACACACTCAATTGCGCATACACACTCCCTCATACACTATCCACGTTTATGAAACCAAACCAAATGTTGATGTTTGAATTTCGGTATGTGTTTGTGTTTGAGTTCCTCAGGTTGTTTTCCTGGCAATGAGTTCAAAATTTACATAATACAAAGTAGGTCCAGTACACGAAACCGCAGAACAACGCGACGCACTGCGTTCGCAGTGGTATTCCAGAAAACGCACACACTTGAGAAGTGGCAGCAGCTGCCGCCGCCGCATAACATGTCTTCTCCATCATCTGCAGCATCCATTGTTTGTTAACATGAACTTTAGGATGACCATTACATGGCCACAAGAAAAGTGTGGGTTTTCACAAATTCCATTTAGCAGACCGAGAACCTCAACAGCCAGCCGCATGATATCGATTAGAAAAGCTAAAGCCCAGCGAAATACTATGAAAATGGACACCACAGAAGAGCATGCGAGTACTTAGGATGTGTTAGGAGATGGAGGGCAGTATAATAATGATGAAATTAGTGCGAGAAGCATGCTTTTGCTTAGGGTGTTGAGAATCACAATATCTAAGATGTTAGTAATTGTATATATTTTTTCTTCGGCGATTAAAATGTGGCTCGAGCTTTATCAAACCGTATCGAAAAGTTGCAATATGAGCCAGTATAAAGGCCAGATTTAGTATTTTGGGAGAACGAGCTCATTTTAGTCGGGAACAGGGCCGTGCGCAGGATTTTCTCCTGGGAGGGATTTTCATCTAGTTTTACAAAAAATAAAGCAGGTGAAAATTACGTTAATTATTGTAGTCATCTTTCAATCAATGTTCAATTTTTTCTCGTGAAGTCTAGTCAGTCTATGACGCAATGATAAATTACATTAATTTGATTACATTGATTACGTGAGCGTTTGGAAACCATTCATATTTTATTACCAGGATCTTCGAGAAATATTTTGATACATTCGTCCATCTATCAGTACACTCAAAGGAATTTGTCAGTAAAAAAAGCAGAAAAGTCTTTTCTGCTGATAAAAAATGAGACAGCAGATTTGTAAACAGCTGTTTCTAGCAATATAGAAAAAAACTATAAGTATACCTAGCAAAAAATATCATGACGGAGAAGTGGTTAAACATGGGTTCAAGTGGTGAAAAGATGTTATGGAAGTAATTATTTTTTGGGCGAATCATACAGAATTTTAACATACGGTTGTCTTTGAGAGGAATGGGTTCATTTACAGATCCCAGTCACTTCGTTCGAATGAGTGCTTAGAAGCTCTGCAAGTGTGATGCTTACATGACATTTTTTCACAGGTGAAAGTTAGTCACTTTTGGATACATTGTGAGAGTTGAATCATATCTCTGAATTAATGAAAATGAACTGAAGTAATGCAGATTTTGCATTACTTCGGTTTAATTTTAATAAAACACCACTTGTACAGGCGTATTTGGCAATATTTCATTTTATCACATTTTAAAACCAACAGTTTAGTTTTAAGTTACACTCACTAGAAAAGGTTTGCGTACACTAATATTTTTTAGTAAAATTTCAACTTTTTAAGCTTGGAATTATTTTTGTATTCACGTTTTTTATAATTGATATTAATTGATACCTTTCTGCATTTCCCACCAATAAAAATGAAGGGAAGTTATATTCGGCTTTTTAATACAAAAGTTCTGGCCGCCCGAGAAGTCTTACTGAAAGAGAGGAAAGGACCGTAGTTCGAACTGTGAATTAAAGACGCAGCACAAAACTGTCTTATATAAAGGAAATGCTCGCCCAAAAGTATACGAAGAGTCTACACGTTGATACGATCAGGACAATTTTGAATCGGGCTGGATTTCAGAGACACTTTGCACGGAAAAAGCCATTCATTTCAATCGTTAATAGAATGAAGAGAATTGAATTCGCAAAAAAGAAAATAAATAAATTACCATCGAGAATTTTGGAAACATGCCCTCTTCTCAGATGAGAGTAAGTACTGTATTTTTAGGATCAGAGGACGTAAATTAAATTACCCTCCAGAATTTTGGAAACATGTCTTCTTCTCAGATGTGAGTAAGTACTGTATTTTTAGGATCAAAGGACGTAAAATTGTGTGGAGAAAAGGGTGTACTGCTATGAATAAAGAGAACTTAGCACCTACCGTAAAACACGGTGGTGGTGGAGTAATGGTGTGGGGGCGTATGCCAGCTAGTGGCGTGGGTCAAATGGAATTTGTTGAATCTACAATGAATGCTGTCGATTATTTGAACATTCTCAAAAGAAATGTGAAACAGAGCGCTGCGAAATTGGGTCTTGGAAGTGGATTTTTATTTCAACATGATAATGACCCCAAACCGCCTACGTTGTCAAGTCCTGGCTCTTGTAAAGGGTGTTTTTTATTGGGGTATAGAACTTTAAGTTGGCATCTCTTTTTTAACTGGCGGCCATTTTGTCAGCTGTCAAGTGATTAATATTTAGTTTGGTTTGCCATTTCATCATGAACAGGTTGACAAAAGAACAGCGCTTGCAAATCGTGCAAATTTATTTCGAAAGTAATGGTTCAGTTCGCGAAGTTCACCATTTTATGGTCGATATAATCGTCCATCAGAGCAATTAATTCGGTTAACCATGGATCGTTTTCGCACTACGTTTACTCTATGTGATAATACGCATCCGCAGAGACGTCGAACAGTGCGCACCGAAGAAACAATTGCCGCTGTAGAGCAAAGTGTTGAAGAGGACCCGAATGAATCGATTCGCCACCGTGCACAGCAATTGGAGCTGCACAGCAATTGGAGAAAGTGGTTGAAAATTGGACCTGTAGAATTGGCTATATTCGAGCCAGCCGCGGCGGCCACATGCCCGAAATCATATTTAAACATTAATGGCATAAAATTATCCTTCCAATAAAGCCAAATTGATGGACATTAAAACGATTTTCTTGTGTTTTATTTCAATTCGAAGTTCTATACCTCAATAAAAAAACACCCTATACAACAACAAAAGGCTACAACACTCCCTCAATCACCGGATTTGAACCCCATAGAACACGTTTGGCACTCCTTTGAAAGGCGTCTCCACCAGCATGAAGGTATTACATCAAAAGTAATGCTGATGTACGTACAAAAGGAAGATTGGGATAATATAACTGCTGAGGGGACCACTAAGTTGGTGGATTCCATGCCCAAAAGACTACTGGAGGTGCTGAAAAGAAGAGGCTACCCGACAAGTTACTAAACAAATTTTAATTGTTGAACGCAGACTTTTTCTTGTGCCTTATTTTTATGTAACGATACCAAATTCTTGATAACTTTTGAATTAAAAATCCGAATATAACTTTCCTAGTATAATTTTTATTGGTGGAAATTGCTAAAAGGTATCAATTAAAAAGATTATATAAAAACTTGAATATAGAAAGATTTCCAAGCTTATAAATTTGAAAATATTAGTGTACGCAGACTTTTTCTAGTGAGTGTTCATAATATAGGGTCCGCCATCTAACATTTTTTCAACTATTCAACCGTTGGACTATTATTTATGGGGTGCCCGAGACAGCCATTTGAATGAAATTATTTTCCATTACTAACCGGAAGGATTTTACTTTCAAATAAAAAAGAAATTTGAGAAAATATTCAGTAGTTTTTTATAGCATTTTCAAAAAAAAAGTTTTTTGTAGGACCCTATATAAAAATATTGTTTTCAAATTCGTACTTTTAACGCGTAAAATGGAAATAGAGGGATTAAAATGTTACCAACAAAACAGCTGCAGCTAGAATAATGAAATTCGGTGCATAAATTCCTCTGATGTCGGAGACACGTAAAATAAAGGGATTTTTTTCGTACTTTTAAGGGGGTAAAATGGGGATGCAAATGGTACCAACCAAATGGCTGCAGCTAATATTACGAACTTCGGTGTGTACATCCCTCTAATAAAAAGATATTCGAAAGTCATACTTTTAAGGCGATAAAAATGGTACCAACCAAATTGCCGCAGCTAGAATTCGGTGTTTACATACATAGACACTCAAAATGAAAAGATTTTTCAAAACTCGTACTTTATTTTTTACTTTAACGGAAAGTGATCAAATTTGCCACCACACCATATATTTGAACTAGAAACATCTATAGTGAAAATGGTCCAGATTTATATATAGTTTCCATACAAATGCCGCTGATTTTACTTTTTCTGCTCTAGGAAACACACATTTTAATAGATTTTGATCAGAACAAGTTATGTTTCATCTGGAAACATACATTGTGAAAGTGGGTATCATCGATCCATGATATGGGACAAATTCCAAAATCCTCACCGAATTGAATTCCATTGGTGTAAAAGTGTATACAGTTGGCCCCCCACCCGACTTTGGCCTTTCCTTACTTGTTTTTTTTTTATAAACCCAATCCTCGTACACCGACCAATTACGTTAAACTATTCTTTTTGATGATAATATTTCTGAACGATTCCTCAAAAATTGCTGACGTCATCCAGGCGCTTTGGTGTTCTCTAAAGTTTAGAGGATTTTATTAAAGTTCGTAAAAGAACGAGGATTTTTAGAATTTCCAATACAGGCCAAGAATGTCTAGGTGGTGATGATTCTTTTAAACTTTAGTCCAGCTGGAGTCTGAAAAATAGCACTGCAATTGTAAATGTGATCTGCAGTCAATTCAAGTTCCCTAATTTTGTTTTTGAAATGAACTCTCCGGATTACTTGAATGTTTTTCGCTATATATATTTATTTTCAGCATTTGTTTTTAAGAATTAAAAGCCCATTAAATAATTGTTTTCCTATTCTGGAAATTCAGCAGTTTCAGAGGTTTTCCACACGCGACAAATTTTTGATTCTAATGTAATCAAAACTTCGGAGAGTACTTCGCTGCCATTCCGACTTCATGACCTCTACCAACTCCTTTCTGAACCGTAGGCAAGCACTGAGTTTAACAATTGGAGGAATCGCAAATGATTTTTTGAAGGCGGCAAAGAGGTGTACAGCACATTCAAGAGGTATGTAAAAGCCGCCTTGTTTACTCTGTAATGTTGAATAAATCTAAAAAACGATTTATACAAAAAGTATATGCTGCTAAGAATACTTACAGTATATCAGGAAACTCCAAAGGATTCGATACATCTCTCAAACTTCGCCGAAGAGCTCGCTGTTCTATACACCCTTCTTGTTCTTCTAATAAAATAATAATTCTCATTCTAAACATTTAATTTATATTTTATACCTGAAAAATAAAACACTTTTTTTATTCTTCTTCTTGTTTTTTACGTTCACTGCGCACTGATAACTTATTAATTTTGAACAGCGATTAATTTTCTCTTCATTCGAAGTGAACAAACTGTTCCCTATTATTCACGATAGAATTTTTCACTTCGCATGAAGTGAACAAATTTAGGGAACAAATATTCCAAATATTATTCGCGAACACAGTGCAAGATAACCTGACATCTTGATTCAACAAATTTTTGCCGTAAAAGTACAAAGTACGAATATGAAAAATCTTTTTATTTGTTTTATTTGTGTCTATGCAGTCAGAGGAATGTATACAATTCTGTGTATTATTATTATTCTAGCTACGGCCATTTGGTTGGTACCATTTTAATCCCATTTTTCCCCACTTTACCCCCTTAAGAGTACGACTTTCCAAAATTTCTTTATGTTACGTGTTTTCGCCATTAAAGGGATGTATTTCATCATTCTAGCTGTATCCATTTAGTTTGTGTTATTTTTATCCCCTTTTTCAATTTCGCCCCTTTAATAGTATGACTTTCCAAAATCTCCTTAATTTACGTGTCTACGCAATTAGAGGGATGTACATACCGAATTCCATCATTCTAGCTGTAGTCGTTTAGTTGGTACTATTTTTATCCCTCTGTACCTATTGTATCCCTTGAAAGTACGAATTTTTATTTTTCGTATCTACGTAGTCAGAGGAATTTATACTCCGTCATTTGGTTGGTACTATTTTTATCCCCTTTTTCCATTTTAACCCCAAAAAGTACGATTTTCGAAAATCAGTTTATTTTACGTGTCCACGCAATCAGAGGAATGTATACACCGAATTTAATTGTTCTAGGTGCAGGCGTTTGGTTGGTACCATTTTTATCCCTCTATTACCATTTTACCCCTTAAAAGTACCGATTTGGAACAAATACTTTTATACACCGAATTTCGTGTTTCTCCGAGCTCATTTCGTTTAGATGCTAGCGTGCTTTCAACAGACGGACGGACATGGCAAGATCGTCTTAGAATTGTATGACGATCAAGAATATATAGACTTTATAGGGTCTCACGTTGATATTTCAAATTGTTACAAACGGAATGACAATGTTAGTATACCCCCATCCTGGAGGTGAAGGGTATAAAAATAAGCCATAATAATATGATTGAGGCTAAGTTCAAGAAAGTCAACAACAAATATTTTTTTGTTTTTTGAAAAATAATTTTAATCAAAATCTATCAATATCATTTTAGTGAAGGGCTGTATGTAATATTTTTTGATGCATTTTGGAATCATAAACTCGAAAACGTTTAAACATTTTGGATATTTGTATGATTTGTATAGTTGACCTGTTTGATTGTTATGTTCTCTGTTATTGTGCGGCTTAATGAATAATATAAATAAAACTTTTAGAAATAGATTAGAAAATTATTGTACAAATGGTAAATGAAGAATGATTTTGACAAAATCTAAGCTCATCTGGATTGATGACGATCGGTTTCGGACAACGATATTGAAACAGAAAAACACGAAATTATTATTTTCTCAGTTTCTATTTCCTAATTAGCTAAGGCTAAGTAGTTTCGGTGTTAGGTCTGGAGGTTAGACAAATCTCCCAACTTAATAGATCACCTCCACCAGCTGGAAGGTGCATTTACGTATACATACATACGAGTATGTAGTACGTGTAAATGTAACCAAATGTACAGACAGAAAGAAAACGTTTGTGTTTATGCATTTTAATTTTTTGTTTAACAACAATTTCTGTGTTCTTTTTTCACTCTTCGGCTTGGTTGTTGGTCTTTATTTTGGTTTCGAAACTTCCACGTTCTCAGCGTTTTTTGTTTTGGTCGTTGTTTTTCAATTTCTAAATCATGTCGCCACCAAAGGAATTACTCGGAGTTACTTGGTTATTGAGTTGAAAAGTAAATGCCCTTTCCGTCTAATACCGTCGGGTGAGGGGGATTGGTGGTGTGAGGTGTCGTCGTCGTCATTGCTGTTTGTTTTATTTTTATACCCTCCACCTCCAGGTTGGGGGTATACCAACTTTGTCATTCCGTTTGTAACACCTTGAAATATCGACCTGAGACCCTATGAAGTATATATTCTTGATCGTCATAAAATTCTAAGACGATCTAGCCATGTCCGTCCGTCCGTCTGTTGAAAGCACGCTAGCATATAAACGAAAGGAGCTAGGACGTCCAAATTTTCCATAAATGCGTCTTATAGTCGTAGATCGGTTGGAATTGTAACTGGGCGAAATGGGCCCAAAGGGAAAAATTTTTCCCTCACAAGGACTAAAAATACCCATAATATTCCCTAATATTTTGCAGTATTTAAGCATATTTTTTCAATATCTCTCCTTGTACTTACTTGATATTGGGTATGCGCATTCCCCCTATAACCAAAACGCGTACCATAAAGTGATATTTATTCGTAGGGGGTGAAATATGGCAAAAATGGATAAAAATTGTATATATTAAACGACAATAGCTAGAAACACGATATTCAAAAATGACGAAGGACAAAAATGGTACCAACCAAACGGCTACACCTAGAATAATTAAATTCGGTGTATACATTCGTAGACACGTAAAATAAAGGGATTTTTCGAATTTCGTACTTTTTAGGGTCATGAAATTCGGAGCTAGAGTCATGAAATTCGGAGTATACATTCCCCTGACTGCGTACACACGAAAAATTGAAGGTTTTTTCCAAATTAGTACTTTCAAGGCATACAATGGAAACCGAGGGATAAAATTGGTACCAATTAACGGCTACAGCTAGAATGATGAAATTCGGTGTGTACATCCCTCTAATTGCGTAGATACTTAAGGTGGTAAAATAGAAAAATGGGATACAAATGGTTCCAACCAAATGGCCGCAGCTAGAATCATGGAATTCGGTGTATACATTAGGTTATTTTGCACTATGTTCGTGAGATAATGGATTTTCAAAATTTGCTTTTTGAGAATATAAATATAAGAATATTTATGTTTTGAATTGACTTGAAGTATTATTTCGATATATGTAGTGTAAACGTATTGGTAGCCTTGCCGTGCAGTAATAAAAATATTATATTTATTTATAAAATTATTCTTTCAATATTTGTATTTGTTTTGGTTTGGCTATATTAAAAAAAAAGTATATTTTCCTTTAATATTACTGCACTTCTACGAAAATCGACAGCCTCTGTGGAAGGCAATCCATGGTGGAGGGTATATAAAGTTCGGCCCGGCCGAACTTAACTCCGTTTTTACTTGGTTTACATGCTGTTGTTGTTTATGTGTAAAAGAAAATACCAACAACATTTAAATATTTACCTGTTGCATTAATTTTCATGCTCCTCCTCAGTGCATACCTCTGGTGAGGAATTTCTGGACTCTGAGAGTGAGCGAGTCCAGGCTGATGTTTGCCCGGTTTTGATTTGAATTTTCACATTGCGTAAAGGTGTCACTTTTAGCACCCGCTTGCCATTCATTGTAATTGAAGTCGCCTGCAGCCAGCCAGCCATTGACCGTTGGCAATTGCTGCCAGTGGATTCTTGTTACAACGCCTCTATGGAGCCTAGTTACATGTGTTGTGTGTGTGTACATGTATGTGCGACGTGTTTTTAATGGAATCTTGGGGAATATTTCCTATATCTTGGCCGAGAACAAGAACCAATCGATTTTGTTATTTTAGAAAATTATTGATTTTGTAAACAGCGGCTGAAGAAGTTCGTGTCTTAAGTCTTTTGTTTCGGTCACTGGTTTTTGAGAGTGTGTTCGAGGAAATATCTTCGTCGGATGAATCCATGGCAGAAAGAGAGTGGCATTTGAGTTTATTAAATTTGGGTTAATACTAGCATTGGTAGAGGGAATTTCTGGTAATTTCTGGCGATAGGGATAAATACCAATTTGAGAGGCAAAAAACCCATTTTGAAGTAACGTATTTTCAGAAAGTAATAATGGCAAGTTGTAGCCAACTCTTTAAAATGGCAAACTATAAAAATTTGAAACCAGGTGGCAACTCGTTTTTTCAAACAATGCTGCCAAAGTTACTACTTTTTCTCTTGTTTCATTTTTGATATTTCAACCTAAAGTAATGACGAAAACACATCTGTTGTAAAACGAAAAGGCACAAGCTAATAATTTTTTTTGTAAATTAGAAAACACTAACTCAGATATGTAAATTAATCAAAAATTAAAAAAAAAATAATGTTATTGTGAAAGCAATGCACTACGACAAAGTGTGTTGTGTTTTTCGTGTATGTTTACGAGTCGTTCCTGCATTTCTTGGAATAGAACATTGTTTATCCGGACGTATCCGCTGAACCATATATGTGAGAAGAAAGGTTAAAAGGTGCGCTGTAATATGCCGGTAAAATGGGCTACCATAAATTATGAAATTTTCTTAATATGGTCGAAATGCTATTGATCTCCGCGAAATTTCACAGAAGTGTTTATAATTAATGCATAGAATCAACTGACCAGTATGAAAAGACTAAAGTTGGTTGTGGCCGACTATGTTATACACTACATCACTCCTTCCGCCTATACCAGATTTCAATAAAAACGAGTGTTATAATATCAGTGGGTATAGTTTATACAGTCCATATAAATTAACCAGTGTACTATAAATTCATATTTATCCAAATTTAACGTAATATGTAAACTTGTATGAATATATGTTTTGAAACTCCTACAGGTGCCACGATGGCGCCAAACACCAATTTTGAGGCAAAAAGTAATAATGTCAGCGTGCTGCCAACAATTTCAAATCAACAAAAATGGAAAATTGGAACCAGGTGGCAACTCGATGTTTGAAAGGATTAGCAACCATCATGACAACTGCAATACATTTCAAAGGTTAACCTGTAAGTGTGCGTGGTAGTAGGTTGATCAACTTAAAATTTTACTAGACAGCTTCACTTATGGTGCATAAGTACATGAACGGAATTTAAAGGCCTATCTGTTTCCTAATGTATTTTCCTTCAAAAAACCAAATATCAGCCCACTGTAAGTGTGCGTTGCTCAGTGGTTCAGAATCAAAATCCATCGGCCAAAATTTAATAACTTTTGTTCTAGTAGACAAGGATTATTTGAGATATTAGCATTAAAAATCGGGAAATCGGATATATTTTAGAAATTGGTCCAAAGTTGACTACTTTCGTATTTTTAGATTTTTAAGAAAATTAAAATTGTTGGTTGTATGTATTGTTGGTCTGTTATGTTGTATGTGTTGTCATTTATTTTGGTTTAAGACCAAATGGGTCAGATCGGTTCAGATTTACATATAGCTCCCACACAAATTTCTCTCCCGATTTCACTTTTTCCACTCTATTAACCACATATTTTAACAGATCTTCTTCAAATCTTTCAAAATATCTCATATTTCAACTGGAAACAACCATGGTGAAAATGGGTCATCGGTTCAGATTTACATATAGCTCCCATACAAATTTCGCCCCAAAAAATTCCCATACAAATTTCGGATAGACTTTTTCCGCACCAGAAGGCACGAATTTTCACAAAATGAGCTTAACACGTTATATTTGAACTGGATGAACGTATTGTGAAAGTTAGTCTCTATATTCCATGTTTGGATATAGCACCGATATAAATATTTCCGATTTGACAAATTGGACCAGGTAATATTAGCCTGTGATTAGGAAACGTACAAAAATTCTTCCCGTTTTCACTTTTTTACCGAGTTGAATTGTATTCGGATAGAAAATGGAGTGTATCATATAGTCGGCCCCGCCCGACTTTAGCCTTTCCTTACTTGTTTTTATATGAAACTGTGGTTTCTTAGTTTTATTATGACGAATATATCTGCTAAATCAGGTATTATTTTGGTTTTTTGGGCATAGTATCGGCAAATGAACTCTTATTGTTATAAAATTTAGCATGAGGATAAATTAAATTTGCTCATCTTTTTATCTACGTACCTACTTTTCAGAAGTTAATGACTAAATAGCGCTTTGGAAATAAAAAATCCGACTTTTTGCACTAAATGTATCCTATCTTCCAAGGGTGCAATTTCGTGCAGGCAAAAGTTACCCTACAAAAAAGGGGAACCCTTCAACCTTCCCAAATATGTATATATTTCGTTAAAGGCTTTTGAAGGAAAAAAGTTGTGTTGGCCCAAAATCAGACATGTGTTCGAAATGGATATTTTTTACAATATTCATTACAACCAAACTATATTTGCCACAAAGATAGTTTTGGCGTCATAATAAAACCACAATTTCAAATAAAGAAAAAATTGACTGTAAAGTCTCTTAAGATGAGTAAGACGATTCGACAAATTTAAAAAAAGAAATTATGTTTTTTTTTTCAATTTTGAAAATCAGAAAACGTGAAAATCTGTAATACAAAAAAAAAATTTTTCTTCGCATTATGAAAAATTACGTAAAAATGTGTTAAAAACATAAAACCTAAAAAATAAAAATTTTAATTTTCTTTAAAATCAAAAAATACGAAAAGTCTAATTTGGATCGATTTCTAAAATTTATCCGATTTCCCGATTTCTAATGCTATTATCTCAAAATAATCCTTGGGTCCTTGTCTAATTTTGGTTTTTTACAAAACTCAAAAATGTCTACTAGAACAAAAGCAATTGAATTCTGTCAGATGGATTTGGATTCTGAACCAATGTGAGTTGCAGTAGGTTGAGAAACTAAATGTTTTTCTAAACAACTTTTGTAAGCAGTATACGTATATATACGAAATTTAAAAGGTTTCCTAAGGTATTTTGCCTCCACAAATCTACTACCATTCCACTGTAAGTGGGCGTGGCAACACAAAATTTTTATAGACAATCTGCCCCATCGTGCAATGTGAAGACCAAACAACACTACCACAGCCCCAGAAACATGAAGATTGTAAGTGGGTGATACTGATCCTTGTTCTGATATAGCCCCATACAGATATTCTTCCCAATTTCATATTTTCCTCTGGAGAAGCAAATCGATTCTTCATTATTGCTGAAAAATGTTGAAAATATGAAGTGAAATCAAATTTTAATTAAATTTCTATGGAACTACTTAGACAACCCTCTCAGGCAGAAAAAAAAATTGGTTCAACGACATCACACTAATCGATGACTAAGCCAAAGAACTAAATGGTTGGTAATCCGAACAGAATGATGTGGATGCGTGTTTAAAATTCCGACATTCTTTTCCTGAGAAAAGAAAACTGACTTTGCATTCTCATGGAGATGAGTAATAAAATTGCGATTAACAAAATATTTTGATATTTTGAAGGGTAAAACACCATCAACAACATCAAAAAAGCCAGCAGAGGCTAACAACATCTTCAATGGCAAGCAACGGGCAGACAGACAGCAGACCAAAAGACACAATTCTTAACGACGATACGATGCCAAGATACATTTTTCTATGAGAAAACAATGAGGTCTCCATAGAAACGAAGAAGCTACAAATGTTCTTAAGAGGCTTATGGCCCCAAACGACTGGTCGCACCATTCTTTCGTTCTGATGCTGAACGTTTTGTTGATGCTGTTCTTGGAGTTGTTGCTGCTGTTGTTGTTTGTTTTGATCCATTATTTATCATTTGTCATTTGGGCGTTATTTGATACACCTCTCCAGCGTTGTTCATCCTCTTTCAATTCTTTCTAAACGCCAAATAATGGAGGCAAAAAATTAGAAAAGAATTGTAAAACAACAACAAACAGACGATGATATTCGATTTTGCGACCTTCACTTTTGCCGGAGAAA
Source organism: Polietes domitor (assembly GCA_947397865.1). Classification (NCBI taxonomy): domain Eukaryota; kingdom Metazoa; phylum Arthropoda; class Insecta; order Diptera; family Muscidae; genus Polietes; species Polietes domitor. The sequence continues at coordinate 126,799,620 of OX377618.1, forward strand.
GTTTCGATTTCGAAAATAAAAAATATTGGCCAATAAATGAATTTGGCAATGACAACGGCTGCCACAGACATTTCATCTCCATTAGCCTTAATTCTTCGCCCTGTGGATGGTTGGCAGGGCGGATGGTTGGCTGGTTGGAAAGAACAAAATCCATATTTCACGGTTCAAATTGTATTAAAGCGTAACACATTTTTCAAGTGAAACTATTCTAGATTGAAAGTTGAAATCGTAACGTATTCATTACTCGCATGCTTGTGGCCCGATACGAGCATGTTCTAAACCTGGAATTCAGATTCACACACTTGTCTACTTGTCGATCCATTTAATGTGCCAAACCGCATAGGTCATGTCGAGGAGAAATGATTTTTTTGGTCACAGAAAAATCTGGCCATGGAAAGGGTAAATTGTGTCAGATCACTAGCTTTGGTGTACACATATGGATTTGTGTCCCAGCAAAAAGAGAGTGAAAAAGCGGTTCAACATGTAATTAGGAATTAGCATTTAACGTGGAGTTGTCATAGGATGGATGGATGTCCTTTATTTTGAAAGACTTAAAAGATATTTGTAAGTGCTGCAAAGGACCCACTTTTTCACTAGTTTCCATTTCTGTGTTAAAAAATCCGCCGCTACCGAGGGTAGAACAGCAGACCTTCTGATTGCTACTACGGAAATTTAGCAAAATATTTCTTTAGTATGAATTAATATCCCAACAAAAGAAAATTGGATATACTTCCGTAGGAAGCACATTTTAATCTCATCCAAATGTGCATTTTCCCGCTCTTGATGAAGTTCTTTTAAACAACTTCCAAAAATGTTAGGAATATGCGAGTGTCCCGTAACATTTTTAACGAATAGCATCTGCACAAGTGGATGGTAACGAATTTTTGTTATGGGTTCTTACTTTTATAATTGTTAGCATAAAGATAATATTTAATTTTGTATAATTTTAACAATTTAAACGATTCGCTTAACAAATACAAATTTATTGTCATACACGAGAGTATTATGTCTTTGTGCATTTGTTTGTAACACCCAAAAGGAATGGAGATAGACCCATTGTTAATTATACCCATCGGCTTAGAATCACTTTCTGAGCCGATTTAGCAATGTCCGTTTGTCTGTCTGTGCATCTATTGTTGTAATCACGATACAGGTCGCAATTGTAGCCAGAACCAAACGAAACTTTGCACAACGAAGTTTTTCGGGACAAGGACGAACACTATTTAATTTGTAGAAAATCGGTTCACATTTAGATATAGCCGCCATACGAATTTCACACCCGATGTGACCCTTTTCACTCTAGATACCACATATGTCAACAGATTTTCTTCAAAATTGGCAAAACATCTTATAGTGCAACTAGAAACACCTGTGGTACAAATGTGTTAGATCGGTTCAGATTTATATATAGCTCCCATACAACTTTCGTTCCCAATTTAAATTTTTCCGCTTTAGAATCAACATATTATAACCGATGTTCCTCTAAATTCGCAAAACACCTTATATTTCAAATGGGAACACTTGTGCTATAAATATGTTAGATTGGTTCAGATTTATATATAGCTTCCATACAAATTTCGCTCCCAATTTGAATTTTTCCGCTCCAAAATCTACATATTTTACCAGATTTTCTTCAAAATTGACAAAACATCTTATATTAACACTAGGAACACCTATGCTTAAAATGGGTCACATCGGTTCAGATTTACATATAGCTCTCATACAAATTTCGTTCCTCCAGAAACCGCATATTTGCAGAGAATTTCTTAAAATTGAGCATAACACGTTATACTTCAACTGGAAGAACTTATTGTGAAAGTTAGTCACTTCATTCCATGTTTGGATATAGCCCCGATACAAAAATTATTCTCGATTTGACAAATTTGGCCAGGTCATATTAGCCTGTGATTAGGAAACATAAAAAATATTTCCCGTTTTCACTTTTTTACTGAATTGAATTGTATTCCGATAGAAAGTGGAGTGTATCATATATTCGGCCCAGCCCGACTTTAGCCTTTCCTTACTTGTTTTATTAATGTACTTCAATTCATTTTAATTTTTTATTAATTACTAATACTACAAAATATAAGTAACATTGAGTAGTGTTACTTTATTTAATGATTGAAATGATTGCCAAACAAAACACAATTATGTACCACAGTTGGACAGTTGGCATAGTTTACATGTGTTTGAGCACCAGTCAGTTTAAGTGATATACAAACTTCCAAAAATGGTTCCCTCCATCTCCAGGATGGGGGTATACTACCTTTGTCATTCGTATATATACAAAATAATTGTTCTAGATAAAAGGCCAAGCCGTATTACTTAAGTGCAATCAATCATGTTAAGCTGTAAACATTTAAATATTCATTTAATAAAAAAACTAATAATAAATAATTTATCGTCATAAAATTCTAGACGATCTAGGCATGTCCGTCCGTTCGTCTATTAAAATCACGCTAGAATCTAAACGAAAGGAGCTAAGACGTTCAAATTTTACATAAATGCGTCTTATAGTCGCAGATCGGTTGGGATTGAAACTGTGCGAAATCGGCCCAAAGGCAAAAAATTTTCCCTCACAAGGACTAAAAATACCCATAATGACCCCTAACATTTTAGAGTATTTAAGCAAATTTTTTATATGTCTGCTTGTATACTTACTTGATATTGGGTATGCTCATGCTCACTCTAACAAAAACGTGCACCATTAAGTGATTTTTATTCATAAAGGATGAAATGGGACAAAAAGGGATTAAAAGGGCAACAGCTAGAAACACGACATTCGGTGTGCACATGCCTCCAATTGAGTAGATACATTATATAAAAGTATTTTTTTTCAAATTCGTACTTTTAAGGGATAAAAATGGTACCAACCAAACGGCTGCACCTAGAATAAAGAAATTCGGTGTATATATAGACTGATTTTCCGAAATTCGTACTTTTTGGGGTTAAATGGATAAAGGGGGTAAATGTAACACTAACCAAATGACCACAGCTAGAGTCATGAAATTCTGAATATACTCTAAATAAGGAAAAATAAAAGGTTTTTTCCAAATTCGTACTTTCTGTACCCATTGTGTACAGATTGATAAAAATAGTATCAACTAAACGACTTACAAGAATGATGAAATTCGCTGTGTGCATGCCTCTTATTGCGTAGACACGTAAAATAAAGAGATTTTAGAAAGTTGTACTCCTTAAAAAAGGGGATAAAAATGGTACCAACCAAACGGCCGCAGCTAGAATCATGGAATTCGGTTTATACACTAAAAAGATTTTTCCAAATTCGCACTTTTTACTTTTACGGCAAAAATTGGTTGAATCATGAAGTTAGGTTATTTTTCACTATGTAAGTGAGATAATTGATTTTCAAAATGTGTACTTTTGTAATTAAAATAGAATGGAATTACCAACCAACTGTAGCACCCACTATATTATGGTATTTAAGCTTTTTTGAAAATATATATAAGAATATTTATTTTTTGAATTGACTTGAAGTATAATTTCGATATATATATAGAGTAAACGTTTTGTAGCCTTGCCTTTTAAGCGGTAGTCGAGTTGGTAGCGTGCTCGGCTATCAGCGTGGGGGTTGTGGGTTCGATTTCCACAAGAGGCTCTGGTTTGTCGCTGCAATAACTAGATACAATGGTCTTATTCACCCCGGCTCAATCCCTGAGCCCAAAAATTAGAATATAAATTTACTTTGTTTTGTAATTCATAATAAATAAATAAAAATATTATATTTATTTATAAAATTATTTTGCCAATATTTGTATTTGTTTTGGTTTGGCTATGTTAAAAAAATTATATTTTCCTGCACTGCACTTCTACGAAAATCGACAGCCTCTGTGGAATATATAAAGTATATAAAGTTCGACCCGGCCGAACTTAACGCCGGTTTTACATGTTTTTTCGAAAAGGCGACAATATTATTTCGTTTTTAAATTTGTTTTTGCTTCATGTTGTTATAAATTTCTGATATTTATTGTAAGGAAGACATAATCCAGGCTCGTTAAATGACCTTTTTGAATCATTTTATCTAACGGTCCACTCCAGAATTGGCAATGTTTAATACAAACAATTGTTTTTCAATTCTTAAATCGCAAAACATCGATTAGAATATATTTAATACATATTTTTAACCTTTAACTTCTTAGTCAGAAAGTAGTACTACATCCTTGCGGTAAATAAAGAATTGTGGACCATTTTAATAAAAATTCCAAATTTTGGTACATATTTTCCCCACTTATGGAAATTTGTGTATTTTGTTGACGAAAATGTTGTTAATATTTTTTAGAAGCCATTTATTTTAAATAATTCAAATTTTTTTTATACCCTCCACCTCCAGGATGGGGGTATACTAACTCTGTCATTCCGTTTGTAACACCTTGAAATATCGACCTGAGACCATATAAAGTATATATATTATTGATCGTCATAAAATTCTAAGACGATCTAGCCATGTCCGTCCGTCCGTCTGTTGAAAGCACGCTAGCATCTAAACGAAAGGAGCTGTAACGTTCAAATTTTCCATAAATACGTCTTATAGACGTAGATCGGTTGGGATTGAAATGGGGCGAAATCGGCCCAAAGGGAAAAATTTTTCCCTCACAAGGACTAAAAATACCCATAATAATCCCTAATATTTAAGCGTATTTAAGCATGTTTTTTGGATATGACTGTTCATATTTGCTTGATATTTGGTATGCGCATTCCCCTTATAGCAAAAATGTGCACCATAAAGTGATTCTTATTTGTAGGGTGTGAAATGGAAATGGGATAAAAATGGTACTTCTTAAACGACAATAGCTAGAAACATTCTGCATTCCTCTAATTGAGTAGATAAATAATATAAAATTATTTTTTCCAAATTCGTACTTTTAAGGGGTAAAATGGGAATAGAGGGTAAAAATGGTACCAACCAAACGGCTGTACCTAGAATAATGAAATTCGGTGTATACATTCCTCTGATTGCATAGATAAGTAAAATATACGTATTTTTTAAAATTCGTACGTTTTGGGGTTAAAATGAAAAAAGGGGATAAAAATAGTACCAATCTAATGACCGCAGCTAGAGTCATGAAATTCGGAGTATACATTCCTCTGAGTGTGTAGACACGGAAAATAAACTGATTTTTCGAAATTCGTACTTTTTGGGGTTAAAATGAAAAAGGGGATAAAAATGGTAACAACCAAATGGGCGCAGCTGGAATCATGGAATTCGGTGTATACATTCCTCTGACTGCATAAACACGCAAAATAAAAAGTTTTTTTTCCAAATTCGTACTTTTTCTTTTACTGCAAAAATTGGTTGAATCATGAAGTTAGGTTATTTTGCACTATGTACGTGAGATAATGGATTTTTAAAATTTGTACTTTTAGAATTAAAATAGAATGGAAATACAACCAACTTGAGCTCCCACTATCTACCAATATTTATGGCTTTGAAAATATAAATATAACAATATTTATTTTTTGAATTAACGTATAAGGTAATGCTACCAATCATTACTTTATAAGCGTGGTTTGAAATAATTAAAAAATTATATTTATTTATAAAATTAATTTTTCAATATTTGTATTATTTTGGTTTGGCTATTTTAAAAAAATTATATTTTCCTGTAATATATATTACTGCACTTCTACGAAAACCGACAACCTCTGCGGAATGCAATCCATGGTGGAGGGTATATAAAGTTGAAAATATATTTTTTTTAATAAACCAAAACAAATATGTCTTTGTGCATTTGTTTGTAACACCCAAAAGGAAGCGAGATAGAACCATTGTTAATTATACCGATCGACTTAGAATCACTTTTTGAATCGATTTAACGATGTCCGTCTGTCCGTCTGTCCATCTATTCTTGTAATCAAAGTACAGGTCGCAATTGTAGCCAGAACCAAATGAAACTTTGCACAACAAAGTTTTTCGGGATAAGGACGAACGCTATTTAATTTGAAGAAAATCGGTTCAGATTTGGATATAGCCCCCATACGAATTTCACTCCCGATTTGACTCTTTTCACGCTAGATACCGCATATTAAAACTGATTTTCCTCAAACTTGGCAAAACATCTTACATTTCAACTAGAAACACCTATTGTGAAAATTGGTCAGATCGGTTCAGATTTAGATATAGCCCCCATACGAATTTCACTCCCGATTTGACATTTTCTGCTGTAGAAACCACATATTTTAACACATGTGCTTCAAAATTTGCAAAACATATTATATTTCAACTAGAAACACCCACGGTGAAAATGAGCCAGATCGGTTCAGATTTAGATATAGCCCCCATACGAATTTCACTCCCGATTTGACTTTTTCTACTGTAGAAACCACATATTTTAACAGATCTTCTTCAAAATTGGCAAAACATGTTATATTTCAACTAGAAACACCTATGGTGAAAATTGGTCAGATCGGTTCAGATTTACATATAGCCCCCATACGAATTTCACTCCCGATTTGACTTTTTCTGCTGTAGAAACCACATATTTTAACAGATGTGCTTCAAAATTGGCAAAACATCTTATATTTCAACTAAAAACACCCACGGTGAAAATTAGCCAGATCGGTTCAGATTTAGATATAGCCCCCATACGAATTTCACTCCCGATTTGACTTTTTCTGCTGTAGAAACCACATATTTTAACAGATCTTCTTCAAAATTGGCAAAACATCTTCTATTTAAACTAGAAACACCCATGAAACAGACCAAATGAGCCAGATCGGTTCAGATTTAGATATAGCTCACATACGAATTTCACTCCCGATTTGAGTTTTCCGCTCCAGAAACAACATATTTTCTTCAAATTTGGCAAAATATCTTATATTTGCATGAGAAACACCCAGGATGAAAATGAGTCAGATCGGTTCAGTTTTATATATAGCTCCTATAAAAATTTCGCTCCCGACTTGATTTTTCCGCCCCAGAAACCACGTATTTGCATCGAATTACTTAAAATTGAGAACTGGAAGAACCTATTGTGAAATGGGTCACTTCATTCCATGTTCGGATATAGCCGTGATACAAATATTCTTTTCGATTTGACAAATTGAACCAGAACATATTAGCCTATGATTAGGAAATATACAAAAATTCTTCCCGTTTTAACTTTTTTCCGAATTGAATTGTATTCTGATAGAAAGTGGAGTGTATCATATAGTCGGCCCCGCCCGACTTTATCCTTTCCTTACTGGTTTTTTATTTAGCGTAATGATGTGATAATACTTTCTGAGTAAAAAGTCTGCATAGAGTTGCTAATCTCTCTTATTAATATGTGTGTGTGTTATCCAAAGTAGCCTAACTTAATCAGTCTCTTGATATGTATCACTTCTTATCGCTCTTGTAATATATTATCACTCTTACAAGTTGCCTCTTTCAGTACCCACTTATGCATTAGTACTAATTATGTATTTTTTCATTCTCACTCTCTCTCACTCTCTCCAATCACAAGCTATTCTTCAATTCTCCCTATTTTAATTAGTTTAATCTATTATTTATTTTAGAACATAAGAAAATAATGTTTTAAAATGAAGTTATTATTTTTTGTGAATTAATAAAGTTGTTTTATTTTAAATCATAAAATAACATAATTATAGGCGCTAACAAAAATACTAAAGACTTTCATATCGTTGCTTTGCGATTTGTCAATTTTATCAAATAAAAATATTTTATATAAAAAAATTGACAATTTTGGAGAGGATATGGAAATGGGACCTTTTGTTATTTTTAGAAGTTTATAACTTCTGACTGAATATTTGTAAAACCGACACTCACACATGTGTGATGGCAAATATTGAAGCCCTCAACATGATGATGCACATAGTGCATCCTTCATAAACCCCCTGAGAAATAGTAACCACAGTAGACTACTACACTCCCGCAATTTTCTAGTCGACCAGAATGGGATAGCGGAATTTCGTTGACGGGATACGAAACCAAGACATACACGAACGGAAAATGAGTTGTGGAGTTGATACAGCTGTCTTCTCCGAGAAAGCGCACACATCACTCTTATTAAAACTTTCTGAGTATTGCAGTATATTTCAGACAGATATACTGGTCATGAACGAATCATACAACATATCGTATAAAAATATTTGTGAGAGTCAAGCAGCTCTCCTTGAACTCGATTCCAACATCACCAAATCAAGACTTGTGAAATACTGTACTTCGACTTGTGAAAGACTGTACGACCTTTGCTAAGCTAGGTCGTATGTCAAGAGTAGTTCTCACCTGGATCCCAGGTCATAGAGTACTTGAGGAGAATGAAGAAGCAGACGAACTAGCTACAGCAGGATCCTCTTCTAACAACCTCGAGATGGCGTCAGTCGCAACGTCTCTGAGGGTCGTTAAAAAGGACTAAGGTGGGCTACGATTGAAGCAAGTAGACTATGCAAAGGCACCTGGCCACAAAGCAACAATCAACGAACAAAGTTCTTGATCAGTCAAAATCTACAGAACTTGTCAATACCAATCACGGTGTTAACTGGCCAATTGGAAATCATGTAAAGCGATAAAAACTTCAATACAAGACCATTGTCGCAGTTGTATTTGCTTGTCTACCTCGTCTACGGCTGCCTTGCGGATTCCAGTCGAGGGCATTTCGACTGATATTGTCCTCGGTTCTATTGGTTCCAGATCCGTTATGGACCATAGGACGGTGTTGAAGATTGTAGTCGGCCAGAATATATAATACGTATATTGAACAGCGGTTAAAGAAGATATGTAGTGACCGTATTTCTTTTGTAGCCGCGTTCCATGTTTCACAGCCATTCAAGATGACCGATGACCGCTGGCGTTGAACGCACTAATACAATGTAGACTTATAAATTTAGTTCGACCGTTCCTTCATAACCTCGTCGAGGCGACAGAGATAACTAAAATACCCCAATTTATCAGGCTGGATGTAAAAGCGCAAAGGAATAACCGATATTACACGAGTAGTGTGGTTATCGAAACGATATATTAACATACTAATTGAAGCAAAGGAATGGTTTCTAGTCACCTAGCTGACCAGTCAACAAACCGGCCTACGTATAAATAAATATGATTTTTTTATGATTCTTATGCATTACCCTCGCCCTTTGCCTTAGTTGAAGTGTTTGGGCAAACATAGGTTCGTGTCTTCAGTCTTTCGTTTTATCACTGACAGCAGATAATTCCCATGCAAATATCATTCAATTGCGATCATAAAATAAATCAATTTGCAAAATTTAAATATAAATCGCTTTAACACATTGGAATGAAATTAAAACAAATTTATGCTAAACACAGAAAAACGAAACAAAAGCAAAATGTGTCATCGCTCTAAAAACAGTCACAACGGCAATAGATGTGATCACACCGCCATGATCGTACATAGATACATATATGCCTATAGTCTACTCATGTAGTCTCATAAATATGTACAGCAGACACACGTTAATAACCACCACCATTTGAGTTGAATGATTAGCAATAACAACACCAGCTAAATATATTTACTAACAGATTGAGCGAGAAAAAAGCACACACACACACACTAACAAAAACTTAAATTTAAATAAATCGAGATCCGAAAAAACATTTCGAGATGCCACAAACTGGTTTACATGCCGTTTCTTTACTACGCCTCACGCTCATCTGCCAAGCACCGGCAGGCTGATGAGGCGAATGGGCCAGAGAAATGATGATGTATCAGGTTATTGAACCGCACCGAATAACTGTTAAGCAATTTTCATTTTTGTTAGCCAAGTTAATTTATGCTAAACAATTGGCATCATGCCTTCATTAAGATCACAATGACAACGGCAGCGACAACGACACCGGCACCTCAGCGCACCGGCGTTGATGATGTTAATGGAGGAGAAGCTCACAAGAAGCACACCCCAAGATGCGTATTAAATGAAATTAGTTTAAAATTCCACCACATAAATGTGCGATGACAGCAGCATAGTGCTGTTTCATAATTTATTGAAGTCTTAATCATCTCCAGATGCGAGTGAGGATTTAATTACGAACCGTATAAAATGCAAATTAAAGGGTGATGGAAATAATAGCGCCGACTGACTTGACTGGCCAGTGGCCGCCACTTTGCACGCGGATAGCTGTCATATCTGAACAAAATATCTATGAGTTATTCGCGATACTCGATATGCGATATATTTCGGCTGAAACGATGTGTTGATGTTCATATTATTTCATTTAAATAAATTTGATTCGCATTTAAAAGACATGTTATGATTATTATTTTAACAACATAAATATTAATGTTGTTGTATCTTTTAACCATTTTCCATCCATACTTTTTGAAAATGTCATAAATTTTCTGCATCTACACCAATTGCTATATCGCTTTTCTTTGCCACTCGTATATACCCTCGACCATAGAATTGAGAGAATATGGGCAAAAAATGAATAAATGGAATCAAAACCATAATATGTGGATTAAATTTTACGTCTAAATTTTATATATTTTCAATACGTGTGCAACTTTTTGTGCCTAAATTTTGGATAATGAATTCAAAGGTGAGTAAAAACATCATATTTAGAGAAAGTTTAGAAACTTCTCTACATTTCTTGGCTCCCCACAAAATGAGTCGGCCTAATATCAAAAATCGGAAGCAAGAATAAGAAAAGTAAAGTTATGGTGATGGAAACGTAGTTTACTGTGGATTACGAGCAGTCGATATCCAGCCACACACAAGGGCTCGTCTACGAAAGGGGTGCCTTGACCATATATGCAAACATACCTAAAACAGCAAAATACCTTTGCACCCTTTGAGGACTGCTCCACGCAACTGCAACAACAGATGGAGACCCTGAAGATTCTGAAAATTCTAACGACAATAATGTAACCATTTTAGCTACACTGCTCACTTCAAAGAGGTGAGCTCGATTAATTCAAAGCGGTGCCTTAAGGCACAACTTGAAGCTCCCGTGCTAGCGGTCACGTAAACAAATTACTCGATTAGACTCTGCCGCATAAAAATACATAAAATTCATCAAAGCTGATAAATATGACATAAAGAAGCATTTTAATAAAACATCGCCAATTTAGGAACACAGTTTCCCTACTTTAGGAATTTGGATATTTTTGTGTAATCCAGTAAGTCTTTTCGTTTACATCTCTTTGATGAATTTTAAGTATTTTCGTTGGACCTCAATTCGTAAAATTATGAGAGATATGTATTGGAACTTGTGTTTTTGCAAAAAATTAGTATTAATAAAAACATCAATAACTCAGTCAATTATTAACGGATTTTTGTAAGCACTCCTTACTAAAGGTGTTATTTAAATTTATTTAAAATTTAAATTTACAAGTTGTATGGTTACCAAACAAAATAATGTGCATAACATTACCAAATTTGAAAAATGTCTAAAAATTGTGTTTACCGGACAAAATAACTTTGCCGGATAAAATAAGTTTTCTTAAATAAGCTATACATCTATCGAAAGCTGCAGGTTTCTTCAAATCGATGAGTACAAAAGTACAAATCGGTTGTTAACCAAATAAGTTGAAAGGTTATAAGCGTACAAAGATACGAAAAACCGATTTTTTCAAGATTTTGGGGGTGACTAAAGAGAAAATAAATATAAGAAAATAAATATTCTTATATTTATATTTTCAAAAAGCTTAAATACCATAAATATTGGAAGATAGTTGGTGCTACAATTGGTTGTATTTCCATTCTATTTTAATTCCAAAAGTACAAATTTTGAAAATCCATAATCAGACGTACATGTGCAAAGTGCAAAATAACCTAACTTCATGATTCAACCAATTTTTGCCGTAAAAGAAAAAGTACGAATTTAGAATTTTATTTTGCGTGTCTATGCTGTCAGAGGAATGTATACACCGAATTCCATGATTCCAGCTGCGCCTATTTGGTAGGTACCATTTTTACCCCCTTGACATTTCTACGCAATTAGAATTTCATCATTCTAGCTGTAGTCCTTTAGTTTGTACTATTTTTATCCCTCTGTACCATTGTATCACTTGAAAGTACGAATTTCGAAAAATCCGTTTATTTTCCATGTCTACGCAGTTAGAGGAATGTATACTCCGAATTGTATGACTCTAGCTGCGGTCATTTGGTTGGTACTATTTGTATCCCCTTTTTCCATTTTAACCCCAAAAAATTTCGAAAAATTCGTCTATTTTCCGTGTCTACGCAGTCAGAGGAATGTAAACTCCGAATTTCATGACTCTAGCTGCGGTCATTTGATTGGTACTATTTTTATCTCCTTTTTCTTTTTAACCCCAAAAAGTACGAATTTCGAAAAATCTGTTTATTTTAAGTGTCTACGCAATCAGAGGAATGTATACTCCGAATTTCGTTATTCCAGGTGTAGCCGTTTTGTTGGTACCATTTTTATCCCCCTTTTCTATTTTGACCCCAAAAAGTACAAATTTCGAAAAATCAGTTAATTTCCAGTGTCTACACAGTTAGAGGAATGTATACTCCGAATTGCATGACTCTAGCTGCGGTCATTTGATTGGTACTATTTTTATCCCCTTTTATCAATTTAAGCCCAAAAAGCACGAATTTTAAAAAATCGGTGTATTTTACTTGTCTATGCAATCAGAGGAATGTATACACCGCATTTCGTTATTCTTGGCACAGCCGTTTGGTTGGTACCATTTTTATCCCTCTATTCCCATTTTACCCCTTAAAAGTACGAATTTGGAAAAAGTACTTTTATATTATGCATCTACGCAATTAGAGGAATGTACACACCGAATTTCGTGTTTCTAGCTGTTGTCGTTTAATATGTACCATTTTTATCCCTTTTTTGTCCCATTTCACCCCCTACAAATAAGAATGACTTTATGGTGCACGTCTTTGCTATAAGGGAATGCACATACCAAATATCAAGCAAATATAAACAGACATATTCAAAAACAAGTAAGGAAAGGCTAAAGTCGGGCGGGGCCGACTATATAATAACCTACACCACTCCCTGCATATGTACCTCGCTTTGATTACTAAACCCAGGTATTTCATGGGAGCAATTTTATGTAGTTCATACAAATTATATAATTTATATGCTATAAATTCATCTTTAGTCAAATTTAACGAATATGGTAATTGATCCAATTGTCCGACAGACAAATACAAATTATACAGTAGTATACCAAAGTCATACCAAAGTATGGACATATGGGCATCACCCAAAACAATTCTCATTGCAATTCAATTCGGTAAAAAAGTGAAATCGGGAAGGATTTTTGCATCCTGTAAATGTATGTGTTTGACAAAAAATGTTAAATCGGAAAGGACATTTGTATGGGGGTATATTGAAACCTGGAACGATGTGACCCGCTTTCACCATGTCTGTTTATTGGTGAAATATAATATGTAAAATTTGGCCAAAATCGGTTAAACATTCGGGAGCAACATTTGTATGAGGGCTATATCTAAATCTGAACCGATCTTACCCACAGATGTTGTGCCAATTTTAGAGAAAAACTGGTACAATATGTGGATTTTAGAGCGGAAAAAATCAAATCGGGAGCGACATTTGTATGGGGGCTACATCTAAATCTGAACCGTTCATACCCACTTTCGGAATAGATGTTTCTATTTCGATTATAAAATGTTGTGCCAATTTTAAAGAAAATCTGGTACAATATGTCGTTTCTAGAGCGGAAAATGTCAAATCGGGAGCGACATTTGTATCGGGGCTATGTCTAAATCTGAACCGATCTTACCCAATTTGTGCATACGTGTTTCTAGTTGGATTATGAGATGTTGTGCCAAATTTAAAGAAAATCGGGTACAATATGTCGTTTCTAGAGCGGAAAATGTCAAATCGGGAGCGACATTTGTATGGGGGCTATATCTAAATCTGAACCGATCTTACCCAGTTTTTGCATACGTGTTTCTAGTTGGATTATAAGATGTTGTGCCAATTTTAAAGAAAATCGGGTACAATATGTGGTTTCTAAAGCGGAAAAAGTGAAATCGGGAGCGACATTTGTATGGGGGCTATATCTAAATCTGAACCGATTTCCTCCAAATTCAATACCGATGGTCCTTTGCCAGAAAAAATAACTTCTGCCAAGTTTCATGCCAATCGGACAACAATTGCGACCTGTAGAGTGCGAACAAGCTTAGATGGACAGCAGACGGACGGACGGACAGACAGACATCGTTAAATCGACCCAGCTGGTGATTCTAAGCCGATCGGTATACTTAAAGGTGGGTCTAGCTCGATTATTTCTTGGTGTTACAAACATTTGGCGCGAAACTAACTTATAATACCCTAGACCACGAAGTGGTGTAGGGTATAAACATGCTTAAATGCGCTAAAATATTAGGGATTATTATGTGTATTTTTAGTCCTTGTGAGGGAAAAATTTTTCCCTTTGGCCCGATTTCGCCCCATTTCAATCCCAACAGATCTACGACTATAAGACGCATTTGTGGAAAATTTGGACGTTCTAGCTCCTTTCGTTTAGATGCTAGCGTTATTTCAACAGACGGACTGACGGACGGACATGGCTAGATCGTCTTAGAATTTTATGACGATCAAGAATGTATATACTTTATAGGGTCTCAGGTCGATATTTCAAGGTGTTACAAACGGAATGACAAAGTTAGTATACCCCCATCCTGGAGGTGGAGGGTATAGAAAGGACACAACTCCCTGCGGCACAAAAACACGAGCTGGCAAGACTGAGCCAAAAGAGAAAACATGATGAAGAGCATGATGCGAAGTAGCGGCTGGATTGGTTCGTTTCCACCTCCCATGAGGTAGGTAATACGGTTGACTCTCCGAAGGAGAACAACTCTGCGGGAACTTCTTCGACAAATTTAAATGATCCCCTACCCTAAGTAACACTGTGACTTCTTCCTGTGTTCCCTCGAAAAGAGACTCATCGAAAAATCTCATCAAGGGGAGAACAAGAAGTACGCGTCTACAGAGCGGAATCTGGATCAAAAAGAAAGGGTGTTTCCCACAAACACTCTTCCACGGCTTAAGTCGGAGAATGTGTACAAGGGAATGAGCTGTCCTCCTATCTAAAGATGGGCAAAAATCGTCTGGCAGAGGAACTGTACCATGTGGTTATCGTCGCCAACTGACAAAATACCAAAAGACGAAAAATTTAAGGTGGGAGTTTTAGTAAATAATTAATCGTGCAGCACGCCCTTGAAGGGAACAAATAGCTGTATCTTGTAAAGAAGAAAACGTCAACATATCGATGCCTTCAAGCGTGGTTTGAAATAATAAAAATATTATATTTATTTATAAAATTATTTTTTCAATATTTGTATTTGTTTTGGTTTGGCTATATTAAAAATATATATTTTCCTGTAATATTACTGCACTTCTACGAAAATCGACATCCTCTGTGGAATGCAATCCATGGTGGAGGGCATATAAAGTTTGGACCGGCCTAAAAGGAAAAGGTCCTCGAACTGGTGGATATATGTATATATTTCGATATGTTGACGTTTTCTTCTTTACAAGATGCAGCTATTTGTTTCCTTCAAGGGCGCCGAATTCTATGATTCTATCTGCGGCCATTTGGTTGGTACCATTTTTATCCCCTTTTTTTCCTAGTTTACCCCGTTAAGAGTACAACTTTCTAAAATCTCTTTATTTTACGTGTCTACGCAATAAAAGGGATGTACACACCGATTTTCATCATTCTAGCTGTCGCCGTTGGAAGAAACCATTTATTTTTCGTGTCTACGCAGTCAGAGGAATGTATATTCCGAATTTCATGACTCTAGCTGCCGTCATTTGGTTGGTACTATTTTTATCCTTTCTTTCCATTTTAACCCCAAAAAGTAAGAATTTCGAAAAATCCGTTTATTTTATTTTTTATTCTACGCAATCAGAGGAATGTATACACTGAGATAACACATTATTCTAGGTGCAACCGTTTGGTTGGTACCATTTTTATCCCTCTATTCCCATTTTATGCCTTAAAAGTACGAATTTCGAAAATACTTTTATATTAGGCCTGTACGATTGGGCTTACTAGCTTAACTTTTGTATGGAATTTACTCGCTTAACAAGAAAGTAGCTTACTACTCTCTTAGCTGTGTTGCCAGAATTTTCCTGTTAATCCATTTACGAAAAACCAATGTGTAGCAGCGTTGCCAACTTATGAAGTATCTTATCAAGTAAGCCCAATCGCATAGGCCCATTATGTATCTACTCAATTAGAGGAATTTACACATCAAATTTCGTGTTTCTTGCTGTTGCCGTTTGAAAGGTACCATTTTATCCCTTTTTGCATCATTTCACCCCCTACGAATAAAAATCACTTTGTGGTGCACGTTTTTGAGGGGGAACGCGCACACCCAATATTATTAGGGATTATTATGGGTATTTTTAGTCCTTGTGTGGGAAAAATTTTTCACTTTGGGCCGATTTCGCCCAGTTTCAATCCCAACCGATCTACGACTATAAGACGCATTTATATATAATTTGGACGTCCTAGCGCCTTTCGTTTAGATGCTAGCGTACTTTCAACAGACGGACGGACGGACATGGCTAGATCGTCTTAGAATTTTATGACGATCAAGAATATATATATTTTATAGGGTCTCAGGACGATATTTCAAGGTGTTACAACCGGAATGACAAAGTTAGTATAATACCCCCATCTTGGAGGTGGAGGGTATAAAACCTCTTACACACACGGGTTACCAACCAAGCAGCCAGACCAATCATGAGGTTGAAACGTGGGTGCCAGACCGGGTTAAAGTTTACAGAAAGAAAAGAAAATACATTCTGCCGAGCTACCGGGGTGATTTTGTCCCCACTGCAATTTTTAAGGTCCAAAGAAAGTATTGTTATTTAGACTATTTAAACCTGCCGGATGCCTAAAATGTACAAGGAGGCCAAAGCCACAACATAATGTTTGTCTGACATGATTTTTTGTTTAATGGAAGGAACTGGTCATTAAAGGTCATACCGTATCATATAACTGGGATCTTGAGGTAAACCCGAAAAAATAGAAATGTGTTTGTTAACATGGAAAACGAATATCTGTATTTTTAACGATTCAATATTCTTGGGGAAAACGATTAAAATTAACAAAAGGTAAAATATCTGGGAGTGATCCTGCCTTGCAAACTACGTTGGAAGGGTCACATCATGAGTAGTCTAGAACAAGTAAGTAAGCTTCAATCTGCTAAACCGACTTACATATACCCTCACTCTCAGAGAATATATATACTGAAGTTGTAAGTTATAGTGGATTCCATGCACCAGTATAGAAGTATGAGGGAATAAATATTACCTAGGATAGAGACAATTGTGTGTTAGATACAAAAAGGGACGTGTCACCCTAATATCCACCTGTCGGCTTGTTGGATGGAAGAACTCAGCATTTAACGAGTATTCTATTTTATAATATTTAATTAATTTTAAACGCTGTTATAGGCATTCCGGCTAAATTAGGTCAATCATATTCTGTAGAAATGTAGATTGTGGCAGAATATTACGTAAACTAATATTCGTAGGCTTCAAAGCAGATACATTTTGCCGCTGTAATTGAATAATATTTGCATACCATTTGAGTATTTAGTTTTTTTTTATGGATTTGGATTATCGTAAATAAACAAGAAACGACCATTTTTTACTTTGAATATTTACATAGGTTGGCATAAAATTTTTATCGACGTATATTAAATCAAATGATCAAGTATAGATTGAATGACAGAGTTAAATTTAGGTTAAAACTAAACATGTCAAAACATAAACAATCTGTTTATGTCCACCTAAAGATGCCAACCAAACGCTTTGGTATTTTACAGAACGTATTATTATGTTGGATCTCAAGTTTAACGATATTATAAATTTATTGGTGATCAACAATTAATTTTATGAAGTACAATTTGAAGGATATGTAAAATGTCCCGTATTAAACTAATTGACATAGAACAAGTAAGGAAAGGCTAAAGTCGGGCGGGGCCGACTCTATGATACACTCCACTTTCTATCCGAATACAATTTAATTCGGTGAAAAAGTGCAAACGGGAAGGATTTTTGTATCCTTTAAATGTATGTGTTTGACAAAAAAATGTAAAATGGGAAAGGACATTTGTATGGGGGTATATTTAAATCTGGAACGAAATAGGTGAAATATAATATGTATAGTTTGGCCAAAATCGGTTAAACATTTGGGAGCAACATTTGTATTTGGGCTATATCTAAATCTGAACCGATCTTACCTAATTCCTGCATATGTGTTTCTAGTTGGATTATAAGCTGTTGTGCCAAATTTAAAGAAAATCGAGTAAAATATGTGTTTTCTAGAGCGGAAAATGTCAAATCGTGAGCGAGATTTGTATGGGGGCTATATCTAAATCTGAACCGATCTTACCCAATTTCTGCATAGGTTTTTCTAGTTGGATTATAAGATGTTGTGCCAAATTTAAAGAAAATCTAGTACAATATGGGGTTTTAGAGCGGAAAATGTCAAATCGGGAGCGACATTTGTATGGAGCATATATCTAAATCTGAACCGATGTGCCTCAAATTAAATAGCGTTCGTCCTTTATCCACAAAACTTAGTTGTGCCAATTTTTGTTAAGATCGGGCTATAATTGCGACATGTAATTTGATTACAACAATAGATGGACAGACGGACAGACGGACATTGCTAAATCGACTCAAAAAGTGATTCTAAGCCGATCGGTATACTTAACAATGGGTCTATCTCGCTTTCCTTTGGGTGTTACAAACAAATGCACAAAGACATAATACTCTCCTGGAATGTATAAAAATGAAATTTGGATTTGTATAGTAGAACGAACAGTAAGGCCCACAAAATATATTTTTCTCGAAAATTTCTACGATGTGTCTCGAAGGATAATGAAGTATGTATTAATGTTTCAAAGGATATTTTTCGACTTTCCAAAATCACAAATATTATTTGGGCATAATAATCTTTTACATTTCGTACTAATGTTGCGTTTCTTATTTAATATTGCAGAGCATTTCGTTCTACACAATTTAATGATTTCAAATGGATTGAATAAAATTGAAAAAAATAAACTTAAACTGAATCGGTCATATAGAGTTTCAGCAATGTTTACTTTAACGCACAGTTTGCTCTACAAGCGATATACTGCTTCTAAAGTCAACACCATTTTCAATTGAAATTGAGAAAATACAAATTGAAATTCGGAAAAGTAGATTGAAATTGAGAGGAAATTGAAATACAAAAATGAAAATTTAAGTTTGATCGGCAGGGCCGAACTTAATATTCCCTCCACAATGGATTGCATTCCACTGAAGCTATCGATTTTCGTAGAAGTGCAGTAACATTACAGGAAACTGTTAATTTTTTTAAACATAGCCAAATCAAAACAAGTAATGAAAGGCTAAAGTCGGACGGGGCCGACTATATGATTCCATCCACTTTCAACCCCATTGCAATTTAATTCGGTAAAAAAATGGAATCGGGAAGGATTTTTGTATGGACTAATCATGGGCCATTATCTCCCACTCTCATAATGTATGTTCTGCCAAAATGTTTAAAGGTATTTTGTAAATGTATGTGTTTGACAAACAATTTTAAATAGGAAATGACATTTGTAAGGTATAATAAATAAACTGAAATTGAATCGGTCATGCAATGTTTCAGCAATATTTACTTTAGCACACGCTCAATTGCTCTATAAGCGATATACTGCTTCTATAATCTACACCATTTTCAATTGAAATTGAGAAAATGCAAATTGAAATTGAAAAGAGCAAAAAATGAGAAAATTTTAAATACAGAAATGTTAATTGAAATTGAAAATATACAATTTGATATTGACAAATAAACAATTGCAAATGAGAAAATACATATAATAATTTAGATTTCTGAATTTGTTTATTCTCAATTTCAAGTTGCATTTCTGAATTTCAATTTGCATTTCTCAATTTCAATTTTCATTTTTCAATTTCAAATCGTATTGTCTAAATTTCAATTTATAATTCTAATTTTCAGTTAGAATTTTCTCAATTTAAATTTTCATTTCTCAATTTCAACTGATATCTGTGTAGATATTTCTTTATTCTGGGTGGTTAACGAACCCGCTCACTTTCACGGGAGCGTCAATTATTGTCTTAAGGCACCGATTTGATTGGACCGCACCACTCGAAATGGTCTGTTATATGCAGCCTGAAACATTAAGATATTTGATTAATTTGATTTGAACTGGTTCAAGAGCATTTTGCATCTATATTTAATAGAATGCAGATTTTTTTACAAATGGCATGGTGACATTTATTACTTGGCTGCAGACTACCACGATCATGATTTCGACCATGTCAAAAGTCTTTTCAATCATTTTTCAACATCAAACCCGGCTTCAATAAGGAGATGATTCTCACAAACGATCGAGAAGCACAACTCTCTTGCCGAATTTGCGTTTAAAAAATCGCACCAAGTAATAAAGTACAGATGCCATCTTACAAGCATCTCATTGAGTTGCATGTGTAAGTATGTGCAGGCCCGTGCGCAGGATTTTCCCCTGGGGGGGTTTTCACCTACACTCATAAAAAAGTTAACCCTATAATGAGTTAAAATTAACTAAAATTTAGGAAACCAAGTACATTTTTAATAAATATAAGTAGAATTTTGCTGAAATTTTCCTAAATCTAAGTAAATTTTTCATAAAGCCAAGTAATTTTTTACTAAATTTAAGCAAAATTTTCCTAAAACTAAGTAAATTTTTACTAAATCTTAGTAAAATTTTGCTGAAAATTACCTAAAACTAAGTAAATGTTTACTCAAATCAAGTAAATATTTACTCAAACTAAGGACAATTTTGCTGTTTTTTCCCCTCAAAACGAGTAAATTTTTACTTAAGCTAAGGAAAATTTTATTTTATACAAGGAAAAAAGGTGAAATTAAAATAAGTTCATTTTAACTAAAAACATCAAACAAATAGTTTTGCTTCGGAGTATGCAAAACTGATACAAAAAAATGACAACATGAAATATTTCTCAAAAGTTACATGATACCTCTGCCATAAGGAGTTGAGCTATTACTCCATAATTGTAGCGAAGGCAAGATAGGCGCCTTCGCAGTGGTTGTTTAGAATAATTTCTTAAATACTTTAAGAAATAAATCTCTGCAAACGAACGAGAATTGCTTCTTAGATTAACATTCAAGAATTTTTTAAACAATTTCAAATGTTTTTTATAAGTTCATTAATACCTAAATGTATGAAGAACTCGGCATAAATTTCAGTAAACATATTAACTTACTTTTAGGAAAAGACACATTTTTAAATTAAAATTTCCTAAATGGAATTTTTTCCATACAAAAAATTTCAGATTTTTTTCTCGCTTAAAACCTTGGAAATATTCTTCCACATAAGTTTGAATTTACTCAATTGTAAGAATTTTTTATTAGATCCTAAGAAATGATTTTAAGTAAATCTTCTACCATTTGTAGTAAATGAACTATTTACTATGACTTTGAATGGAAATGGAAACCACTCATATTGTATTGCCAGGATCTTCGAGAAATATTTTGATACATTCGTCCGACAGACATCGTCACTAAAAGGAATATGTCTGTAAAAGAAAGCAGAAAGTCTACTGAAAGATCAGATTTTCTGCTGTTAAAAAAGAGACAGCAGATTTGTATCTGCTGCTAAACTCGCTTATGAACGCTTATCTCTTTATATTTAAATTAACAACAGCCAATTAACAACTGCAAACTCTTTAGCAGTGTGAATGGTGATGTAAAATTGCAGAAAACTGCTGTTATGCCAAAAAAAGCAGCTGTAATAGCAGAAAAGTGTCTGCTGATAGGCAATCGCTGCTTTTGTTTAACTATTTGCTTGGAATTACATACATACATATCGATGGCTTATATTCAAAGGTGGCTATGAACAAAAACATAACTTTTCAGGAGAGCGAAAAAACTGATTTGCTCCTTAATTTGAAGAGAAATTATTAATCATTATTCTACAGTTTAATCTAAAAAAGATTACTAATTGCTACGATTAAAAAGTTTTCGAAATTTCCTATTATTCGCGGTTTCATGGTTCATAGCCACTTTTGTATGTTTAAAATTGAGCACTATGAATGTTGAAATAAGCACATAGCCATTTATGTCCAAATATATAAATAAGATTTATTATAAACTCCATAACTTTTTTTCATGAAATCTTGCCAATGTTGTATAGAAAACACATTTTCTGTGATGTACTCAGCGAATTTAAAGATTCCAGCTTCATCCGTCAGATTGGTACTATTTTTATCCCTTTTACCAAATTTTTTACAAAAAGTACATATTGCGGTAGGGCATTGTAAACAAAAAATACAAATTGGATATTTTTTGTTTTATGATTTTCTCGCGATCTAGCCAACGGATCCGACTGAATTTTTGTTTATGTAATAAGAACCAATTTCGCTTGTAACATACATGTAGCCAGTCGCGAAAATCGCTACAATTGATGAAAAATCCAAAATTCGGCGTTGCAATTCGTTATATTTTAACTTTCTTCATTCATAATTCTGAAACTTTTACACAAATATTCCCATGAAGTCAGCAATCGCATTCCAAAGAAATATTTTGGTATTCTGAATATAATGAAAAGTTATGCCGTTTTTTTTAAATATATTTTTCACAATTTTTGACTTTACAGCCTATTTTAGCCTGATAACTGGGGAATCAAAATGCTATTAACGCGAAATGATGGAATTTGATAGTACGACATGCCCTAAATCTAGAAAAATATTTTAAACAAAATCCTTGTAGCGAATTATAACCTTCGGTTTTATGTCGCTCCATTGTTGAACTATTTTATTGACAGATGACATCAAAATCTGAGAATAGTTTGGCATCAAAAACTCATTTTCGAGAAAATGGTTCATAGCCACTTTTGAATATTAGCCCTCGATATATATTTTGAAAAAATATTACACAAAAAACGATCAAATTCCTCGGCGATAAACCCTTCAGTTCCGCATTTTATCTATGATAAATGCAGAAAATTGGATATGCTTTTTGACAAATTATGGGTCTAAATAAGATGTCTAAAGAGTTTTGGTGTTTTTAATTTATATAGGACATGAGTAACAGGATGTTTACTCAAAATCTTTATACGCATATTCCGATTAAATAAACAATATTTGGAAATGTTTCTTCATTTTTATAATCTTAAATATGTATAAATTCGAATAACAAATACAGTTTTTTTGTATTCGATGAAATGCAAGAAGAAACAACTAGAAATTTTAAACCCAAAAAAGAAATAATTGGTATTTTAGAGTTACGTCTTCCTACGTAGATCCAAGTTACTGAATTTGTTGTTTCTCTTTTGAATAATACTTATTACATATGTACAAAAAATACTAACTCCGAAAAATATTTGACATAAGTGATAAATATAACAAAAATTTTAGTAAGTTAAAACTCATTTCTTATTGTTTCGCAACTTTAAAGTAGATTTTTAAATAGAGACCTACTCGCAGAAAAAAATGCATTTCGTAGAAATGAAATTTTAGACATGTGAACATCGTTTTTGAGTTTCTTTTGTGGGAAAAATTAGTTTGTTTGCGGTAAACATGTCATCAGTTGTTGTAAATGAACAAAGAGAAATAAGTTTATGTATATCAACCAATTTTCTTCGTTTGTCGAAATGGATTTGTATTATAATTGCAAACTCTCAAAACATTGGAAGTAACAGAAACCGTTGTTGTTGCATCTGTGATGAAAATTGGACACATCGATTCAGATTTAGATACAGTTCCATAAAAATGTCCAATCGCAAATGTTACATCTTAGCGCTCTACAAGCATCCAGCTAATTAATTTCTTTTTTAAGAATATTTTAGATTTCATTATGATATCATAGTGGTTCTTATCTAATCTTTTTTTAAATTACTAAACGACTTTGTTATTAAATTTCCCATCTTTTATTGCAGTACACAATTAAAAGTTCATAAGATATAGCTCTAGTCGAATGTCAAGAAGTGGTATCGTTTAATAAAAATGAAAACTTTCCGAACAATTTGGTGTCCATTAGCGAAATTAGCATTACACAATCTTGAAATTGTGTTAGTTTAGTTTGTGTGTATTTTTCATAACCTTTGTCCCAAATTCAAGAAAGTGTCCACGATTTTTTATGTCTAGAAGGTTTTAAAAATTATATGTTCGAAATCTCTCTGGGGGGGGGGTTTTGTTCACCTATGGTGAAAATAGGTCAGATCGGTTCAGATTTATATATAGCTCCCATACAAATTTCGCTCCCGATTTGACTTTTTCCGCTCTAGAAACCACATATTACAACAGATTTTCGTCAAAATTGGCAAAACATCTTATATTTCAACTAGAAACACCTGCGGTAAAAATGTGTTAGATCGGTTCAGATTTAGATATAGCCCACATACGAATTTCATTCCCGATTTGACTCTTTTCACTCTAGATACCACATATAATACCACATATTCAAAATTGACAAAACATCTTATATTTCAACTAGAAACACCTGTGGTAAAAATGGGTCACATCGGTTCAGATTTATATATAGCTCCCATACAAATTTCACTCCCGATTTGACTCTTTTCACTCTAGATACCACATATTACAACAGATTTTCATCAGATTTGGCAAAACATCTTATATTTAAACTAGGAACACGTATGGTGAAAATAGGTCAGATCGGTTCAGATTTATATATAGCTCCCATAAAAATTTCGCTCCCGATTTGACTTTTTCCGCTCTAGAAAACACATATTTTAACAGATCCTCTTCAAATTAGGCGAAATATATTATAATTGTCCTAGAAACACCCATAGTGAAAATGGGTCAGATCGGTTCAGATTTACATAGAGCTCCCATACGAATTTCACTCCCGATTTGACTCTTTTCACTCTAGATACCGCATATTACAACAGATTTTCTTCAAAATTGGCAAAACATCTTATATTTCAACTAGAAACACCTTCGGTAAAAATGTGTTAGATCGATTCAGACTTATATATAGCTCCCATACAAATTTCGCTCCCGATTTAACTTTTTCCGCCCCAGAAACCACGAATTATCACCGAATTTATTCAAAGTGAGCATAACACGTTATATTTGAACTGGAAGAACTTATTGTGAAAGTTTGTCACATTTTTCCATGTTTGGATATAGCCCCGATAAAAATATTCTTATCGATTTGACAAATCGAACCAGGTCATATTAGCCTATGATTAGGAAACATACAAAAATTCTTCCCGTTTTCACTTTTTACCGAGTTGAATTGTATTCGGTTGGAAAGTGGAGTGTATCATATAGTCGGCCCCGCCCGACTTTAGCCTTTCCTTACTTGTTATTTGCTGGTTCATGCTTGGCATTTGCAATATGCTCGAACAAAGTTGGGAAATATTGAAAACTTACTTCCAAAATAGTGAGCCTTTGACACAAACTGTAAGAAATTTACGTTGCCAATTTTTGAAAAGAGATCGGCCTTCAGTTCAGCCTTCATGGAGCTCATTTTAATCTCGGTGGCTATGTCAATAAACAAAATTTCCGCATATGGAGTTCAGAGAATCCACACGTGACTATTGAGAAGCCAAAGCATCCACAACGAGTCTCTGCTTGGTGTGGATTTTGGGCTGTACTGAAAAATTGGGTTGATCGGAAGAGGTACTGCCGCGCCATCGTGGTAGTCAAATGCAGGGTCGTGCGCAAGAGGGGAGTTTTGGGGGTTCAAACCCCCCAGAGAGGTTTCGAACATATAATTTTTTAAAACCATCTAGACAATAAATATGGAATTTTTAAGTTCTTTTTAAATTAACTCGTCTGAAATGATAATTTTGCAGTAAAAACACGAAAATTACAGAAAAAATCGAGGACAATTTCTTCAATTTCGGACAAAGGTTATGAAAAATACGAACATACTAAACGAATTGTCTCAATTTAAAGATTGTGTAATGCTAATTTCGCTAATAGACACAAAATGGTTCGGAAAAGTTTCATTTTAATTAACCGATACCACTTCTTGACATTTGACTAGAGCAATAATGTTAATAATCAAAAATTTTTGGAGATTAAAACAAAATTTAGTAATTTTAAAGAAGTGTAGATAAGAATCACTGTGATATCATAATGAAATCTAAAAACATTCTTAATAAAAGCAAATAATTTGCTTGATGATAACCCGTAGCTTAACTATGAGTGCCAAACTATGGACAAATGTGTAGTATATCTAATTGGAATGAAATCATTGAAAAACAATTTACCTCCAGATTAATTATTTTGTAAAAATATATTGGCGAGATGAAATTCTTCGTTTCTGCGAAAAAGTATTGGAGTAACCTACGAATTTTGGTGTTTGGGAGTTTGTAATGATAATACAAATCCATTTCGATATCGAGGGCTTATATTCATAAGTGGCTATGAACAAAAACACAACGTTTCATGAGAGCGAAAAAACGGATTGTCTCCTTAATTTTAAGAGTAATTATGAATCATTCTTCTACAGTTTAATCTAAAGAGGATTACTAATTGCTACGACTAAAAAGTTTTCGAAATTTCCTATTATTCGCATTTTTATGGTTCATAGCCACTTTTGCACGTTTAAAATTGAGCATTGAATTTTGAAAGAAACACATAACCATTTATGCCCAAATATATAAATAAGACTTATTGTAAACTCTATAACGTCTTTTAATGGAATGTTGGCAATGTTGTGTAGAAAACGCATGTTCTGTGATTTACACAGCGAATTTAATGATTCCAGCTTCATCCGTCAGATTGGTACCATTTTTATACCTATTTCCAAATTTTTTACAAAAAGTGGATATTGCGGTAGGGCATGGTAAACAAATAATACAAATTTGATATTTTTGGAAAATTGTCATTTTCGCGACAAATATGGCTAAAATGTTTTTCACACATGACTTTTATTGATTTATGATTTTCTCGCGATCTAGCTTACGGATCCGACTGATTTTTGTTTGTGTAATAAGAACCAATGTAGCGTGTAACATATTTGAAGCCAGTCGCGAAAATCGATGCAATTGTTGAATAATCCAAAATTCGCGGTTGGAATTGTTTATATTTAAACTTTCTATGTTCAGGATTCTGAAACTTTTCTGACACAAATATTCCGAATGAAGTCAGCAATCATATGCCATAAAAATATTTTGGTATTATCGATATGATAAAAAGTTACGCGGGTGTTTCTAAAGATAATTTTCACAATTTTTGATTTTGATAAACTTGGGAACCAAAATGCTATTGACCGCTAAATGATGGAATTTGATAATGCGATATGCCATAAATCTAGAAAAATACTTTAAAAAAAATCATTGTAGCGAATTACAACCTTCGGTTATATGCTGCTCTATTTTTGAACTGTATTATTTATATTCTCATTTTCGAGATAATGGTGCATAGCCACTTATGTATATTAGGCTGGGTCGCAAATGGAAAAACAAGTTCCAGTCACCCCACGAAAATAAAGTTTGGATTGTTTAATGATGATTTGCAAAATATTTCGTTCCTAGATCAAGCCATCTGTGAGCTAAACGCTCCTGAAAATAACCCTAAAAATCATGTTTTTCCGGTGTAATTATGTTACATTTTCCCCAAAATTTTTTTTCTGGAATAATAGACCCTTGAAAGCACTTTAAATAAAAATTTTGATTCTTGTCTTAGAGTAACTTATTGGTCGAATTATTTTACGTTTTGTGGATTTTCACAGTGACAACTGAAAACTTTTTTGTATTTGGTGGTAGTATTTATAAAAAATAAATATTTGCATTCAATACCTTTCGAATGATGCCTAAATGATGAACATCGGAATGAAATTGACGCCGCATTGCTCATTTTTCTAAAAAGAGTTTGAATTTTTTTGCTCTGTAAATCTCTCTCCTGTATTAAATTATTTTACAAACACAAATGACAAATGACGTCATTTTTCGTCCTCTTTATTTTTCATTACACCTCTTACAAAATGTTTCCAAGAAATATGAGATTGTAGCTGTCACCCTCAGGACTGGGTGACAGCTGAGCGTTTAGCTCACAGATAGCTTGACCCAGTGACGAAATATTTTGTAGATCATCATTACACAATCCAATCTTCATTTCTGGGGGGTGACCACTGCAATTTATTTTCGTGACCCATCCTAATGTATATATGAATGAAAACATATTTCTCTTTGTTCATTTACAACAACTGATGACATGTTTACAGCAAACAAACTAATTTTAATTAAATATTATAAAAATGAAGAAACATTTCCAAATATTTTTATTTAATCGGAATATGCGTATAAAGATTTTGAGTAAACATCCTGTTACTCATGTAACTCCTGTATAAATTAAAAATCCCAAAACTCATTAGACATCATATTTAGGCACATACTTTGTCAAGAAGCATATCCAATTTTCTGCATTTATCAAAGAAAAAATGCGAGGCCTGGAGAGGGGTCAAGCGCCGAGGAATTCGATCGTTTTAGTGTAATATTTCTTCAAAATATATATGTATGTATGTAATTTCAAGCAACTATTGAATAAAAAAGAAGTTCTAAACTTAGAGAACAAGTCTGTTAATAAAAAACAGCGATTGTCGATGCTGTCTAGCCGCAGACACTTTTCTGCTATTACAGCAGTTTTTTTTGCATAACATCTGTTATTCTGCAATCTTACGTCACCATTCACACTGCTAAACAGTTTGTATTCTGCTAAAATTGGCTGCTGTTAATTAAAATATAAAAATAGATAAGAGGTCCTTTTATATTAGGTTGGGACAATATGCGTATCATTAAAAAGACAATCGCAATATCTGTCCGTGGTAATAAATTACTTTATAATAACTTCTTTTCAAAAGTGTTGTTAATATGTATATTTAAGTGGTCATACTGTTCTGTACATATGCTTAAAGTTTTTTCTTTATTGCTAAAAACAGCAAACAGCTGTTTACCATCTCAGCAAATCTGCTGTCTATTTTTCAGCAGAAAATCTGTTATTTTAGTTGGCTTCCTGCTTTCTTTTACTGACAACATCCTTTGAGTGTTCTGATAGATGGATTACTGAAATGCAATTTTGCCGATGAATGTATCAAAATATTTCTCGTAGATTCTGGTAATAAAATATGAATGGTTGCCAAAAGCTCACGTAATCACACATTTATCGTTGTGCAATAGACTGAATAGACTTCACGAGAAAAATTGAACATTGATTGAAAATTGACTAATATAATTAACAGAATTTTCACCTGCTTTATTTTTTGTAAAACCAGGTGAAACTCCCCCCGCCCAGGGGAAAATCCTGCGCACGGCCCTGGTCAAATGAATGATATTGTGTTCCATTACCAAGCAAAAAGAGAGTACCCGAAGAAGTAAAGAAGATGTTAATCTTGTGATTCGGAAGTAGTGAAAATAGTGATCGTCAACAATGAATTTAACATGGTGTTCTCATAGAAAAGACTTAAAAATTAAGTGTTGCAAAGGAACCACTTTTTCACATGTTTCCATTTCTGTTTTAAAAATCCGTCGCTAACCACCTCAGCTGCCATTTGTTGTTACTGGTGAAAAAAACTAAAGTAAACCATTTTGTTCGGTCGAACTGGCTTAACAAAATATTTATTTAATATGATTATAACGCAATATAATTATAATAAATACTTATTTAATTTAGTATTAAATAAATTAACACTAATTAATTTTACCGATATTATGTGGTATTAATAATTAATAAAAAAATTAAATATTTGAATTACATTTATATTTGTTCAAGCAAAAATGTTGAAATTGTTAAAATTACACAAAATTAAACATAAACATAATTTATTTAAAGAAGTAAAAAATCGTTCGTTTGTGAGAATCATCTCCTTATAGAGACCGGGTTTGATGTTGAAAAGTCGCTGCAAAGCCACTTGAAAAGACTTTTGACTTGGTAGTCTGCAGCCAAGTAATAAATGTCACCATGCCAAAAAATCTGCATTCTATTAAATATAGATGCAAAATGGTCTTGAGCCAGGACAATATCCCAGTTCAAATCAAGTAAAAAATATTTTGCCCGAACCTTACCTCTTAGACCCCATACTAATAATTCGTTCCCATTCACTTTTCAGATGCTATTCGTATATTGTTACGGTTACATATTATCGACTTTTTTGGAAGTTATTTAAAAGAACTTCTCCAAAATTGGAAAAAATTCACATTTGGATTTTGAGATACGATTTAAATGCGGAAGTACTGCCATTTTTTGCTGGAGTAGTGAGGAGTCAACGTTAAATTTGTAAATTAATTTGCATGCATGGACACTATCTCGGTTTCAAGCAAATACTAAATATTTTTCAAAGTACTTCGAATATCCCCACCAAATCCCCAAAATATTTTATGAAATCCCCACAAAAATCCCCTGTCTCCATTTCATAATTTTTGCCCTTTTCACCATTACAAAATCCCCATGGTTGGGGACAAATCCCCACATGTGACCAGCCTAAAGTCTTAATGTTTTCACTTGAACGTATCTCGGTCTAGTTTCATGAATATACAACATTCAATAGACTCTATCCGTTTTGCCTCAAACTCTGTAATTAGGCTACTTCCCATAAAAGGCTTTCTACAAAGATCTTTTAATTAAGTAAGGATTTCCGGCTGGAAGACGCTGCAGCTGTCAGGAAGTCGGAATTAACATGCTCGATCAGCTTTTACTAGAAGACACCGCTGCCAACTCTACAATCCATTTGGATCCGTCCTAGTATACCTCAATCTCATATTCGATAAATGTATCTCCTTCATCCCACTCTATCCTTGAAGAGAATTTGACCTCGATTGCATTTGTAAACGTCATCTTGGAAGTGCAGTAGTCAGATGGATTTTCAAGTATGTGAGTATGTCCGCATGTTCTTGTTCTCCACAATCCAGTAGTATATGTAGTCGGCATTATGATGATGGAGTATGTACACCATAGTGTTATATAGTTATAGTTACGAGGATACATATTTATAATTAGTACCCCTTTTTGGTAGGAGCCACTGTGAGCTTAGTGTAGTTATTCGGCTTACCCTTAAAACCTTGCAGATCGCGCCAATATGGGGAGTGCTGGTATGTGTGTATGTACATATCTGAAAGATTACAAATAATAATTCCGAAATTAAAATTCTTCATAATTTTAAGGGCATTTTTATGACATCATTACAAATGCCATAAAAAAGCGTCTCTGAAGTAATAAAAATATGATTTTTGCTTTAAAACTTTGGTTTACGGAAACCTTGACCTTGTCCCATAAAACCAGCGGCGAAAGATTCAAGCGGCCGCTTCGAAATGACATTCAAAGAATTTCTTT
Organism: Polietes domitor; assembly: GCA_947397865.1. Lineage (NCBI taxonomy): Eukaryota > Metazoa > Arthropoda > Insecta > Diptera > Muscidae > Polietes > Polietes domitor. The sequence continues at coordinate 126,830,878 of OX377618.1, forward strand.
CGAAAGGGAGCAGCGGCAGCAGCAGCAGCAGCAACCTTAACATGTTGGCATTTGGTTTGTTTTACACTTTTGGGGGCTTTTTCAAATTGAAATTGAAATATTGACAACAATCTGTTTTTTTTTTTTTCTTTTTTTCTAAATTCAAATGAATGTTTACAGTCGCTGTCCGTGCCTTATTTCAATTTTATGACAGTCGTTTATTGAAGAACACATAGTTGCTGGCGTTTGTCGTTTGTTGTCGTAATCAATGATTCATTGAATTCATTCATAAAGCCACACACACAACCAAAAGGTGTTGTTGTTGGTACCAGAAGGTACCTTTGCGAGTACTTGTGAATGTCAGTGCGCTGCGCTGCGAGACAGCACGACAGTTACAGACAGTCAATAATGAAAATAAAAAATAAATTTAACTTGAATACTCGGTACTTCATTAATGAATTTATAAAAATATACCTGTTCTTTTTTGTTGTATTGTTTTGTTTTCTATAAATATCTATAAAATTGGCTTTAGAGCCGCACAGTGGTTACAGCGAGCGATTGCTGGTAAATTTTAATTTGAGATACATGACGGATTTTGCAACCAAAAAGGAATTTTTCGATGGTTAATTTTCAAAAATCTAATGATGCAGTTCTAAGAAAAATTCATAATGAGTAGGTTGAGTAAAAAATAATATTTTATCTTAGAAAAAAATGCAATGAAGTCACTTAATTATTTCCTTTTAATTAAAACAATGTTATTTGGATTGCATATGTAGTTTTGTAGATATCAGCGAATTAAAATGGATTTAAAAATTCTGCATTTTCAGTTTTCCTTGGAAAAAAGAAGTTGACATAATTAAATTTATGACAAAAATTTACAAACTTTTATTAATCACTGAGCAAACTCTGTGGAAAGTTTCAAGACATTTGAAAATAAAAACAAGTGAAAAGGTGTTAGATTCGGCCGGTCCTCAGTATTACGGGCAGAATAGAGGCTGTCGACTTCACGTACAAGTGCAATAAAATATTACGAAAAATATGAAATTATATATTGCTATATTTGTTAAATAAATTGTTATGTTTTATTATTATAATTTTGTAATAAAATTAATTAATTGATTTAAAGACCACACCCATTTATAGGGCCTGTCTACAAATATGTTTTTTATTGCTTGATAGTCCTTGATATATTGGATTGTTTCTGCGGTCACCCCACAGAAATGAAGATTGGATTGTTTAATGATGATCTGCAAAATATTTCATAGCTGGGTCAAACTGTCTGCGAGCTAAACGCTTATAAAAACACCTCTAAAAATCATGTTTTCTCGTGTAATTTTTTATGTTGGTTCTATTTCGAATCTACACAACCGGAGCGAAATATAAACCGATTTCCATTATTATAGCTGTTTGATTGGTACCAATTTTATCCATTTTTTCACCGTTTCCCATTAAAGGTAATTTTTTATACCCTCTACCTCCATGATGGGGGTATACTAACTTTGTCATTCCTTGAAGTATAGACCTGAGACCCTATAAAGTATATATATTCTTGATCGTCATAAAATTCTTAGACGATCTAGCCATGTCTGTCTGTCCGTCTGTTGAAAGCACGCATATAATTAAAATTTTCCATAAATGCGTCTTATAGTCGTTGATTGGTTGGGATTGAAACGGGGCGAATCGAAATCACAAGGACTAAAATACCCATAATAACCCCTAATATTTTAGAGTATTTAAGCATATTCAATATGTCTGCTTGTACTTACTTGATATTGGGTATGCGCATTCCCCCAATAACAAAAACGTGCACAACAAAGTGATTATTATTCGTAGGGGGCGAAATGGGGCAAAAAAGGGATAAAAATGGTACATACCAAACGACAATAGCTAGAAACACGAAATTTGGTGTGTAAATTCCACTAATTGAGTAGATACATAATAAAAAATTATTTTTTTCCAAATTCGTACTTTTAAAGGGTAAAATGGGAATAGAGGTATAGAAATGGTACCAATAAAATGACTGCACCTAGAATAATGACATTCGGTGTATACATTCCTCTGACTGCGTAGACACGAAAAATAAAAGGTTTTTCCAAATTCGTACTTTCAAGGGATACAATGGGTACAGAGGGATAAATATAGTACCAACTAAACGACTACAGGTAGAATGATGAAATTCGGTGCGTACATCCCTTTAATTGCGTAGACACGTAAAATAAAGAGATTTTAGAAAGTCGTCGGAGTTAGATAGGAAAAAGGGGATATAAATGGTACCAACCAAATGGCCGCAGCTAGAATCATGGAATTCGGTGTATACATTCCGCTGACTGCATAGACACGCAAAATAAAAACATTTTTCCAAATTCGTACTTTTTACTTTTACGACAAAAATTGGTTGAATCATGAAGTTAGGTTATTTTGTACTATGTGCGTGAGATAATGGATTTTCAAAATGTTTACTTTTGGAATTAAAATAGAATGGATAGGTAGTGAGTGTTACAGTTGGTAGTAGCACCCACTACCTACAATTATTTATGGAATTTAAGGTTTTTTTGGAAATATAAATATAAGAATATTTATTTTTTTGAATTGACTTGAAGTATTATTTCGATATATATAGTGTGGTTTGATATAATAAAAATGTTATATATATTTATAAAATTATTTTTTCAATATTTGTATTTGGTTTGGCTATATTAAAAAATTTGTATTTTCCTGTAATATTATTGCACTTCTACGAAAATCGACAGCCTCTGTGGAAAGCAATTCATGGTGGAGGGTGTATAAAGTTCGGCCCGAGCGAACTTAACGCTGTTTTTTCTCGTTTTTAAATTCTTGATTTTCCACGTTCATACAGCCATAGTAATAAACATACCGAATTTCTTCATTCTAGCTGCGGCCATTTCTTCGGTACCAATTTTATTCCTTTTTCCACATTTCCCCCACTGAAAGTACGAATTTCGAAAATGACTTCATTTTACGTATAAATGCTATTAAAGGGATGTACACACCGAATTCCATTATTCTAGCTGTAGTCGTTTTGTTGGTACCATTTTTATACCCTTCACTTAAGGATGGGGGAAATATTCACTTTGTCATTCCGTTTGTAACACCTTGAAATATTCAAATTCTGTCTGTTGAAAACACGCTAGCTTCTGAATGAAATGAGGTTCAATTTCACCTAAATGTGTCTTATGGTTGCAGATCCGTGGGGATTGCAAGTGGACGAAATCGGCGTAGAAGAAAATTTTCCTAATTTATTCTTCTATTCCCATTTTACCCCTCAAAAGCATCAATTTGGGAAAAAGCTTTTATTTTACGTGTCTACTCAATTAGAGGAATATACGCACCGAATTTCGTGTTTCTAGCTGTTGTCGTTTAATAGGTACCATTTTTATCCCATTTTTGCCCCATTTTACCCCTTACAAATATTAATCGCACATAACAAATATCAAGTAAAACAAAACATGTTTAAGTACTCGAAATATTAGGGATATTTTCTGCCCTTGTTAGGGAAAATTGTTTCCCTTTGGGCCGATTTCGCCCATTTTCAATCGCAACCGATCTACAACTATTAATTTTAATTTTGTTCATTTTAAACTCTGTGCAAAATTTCAAGACATTCGCACTGAAACGAAAAATGTTGTGTGAAAATTTAATTTTGAGTTATATGGGCGGTCACGTACCGCGTGGGCGTAGTCGATTTTGATGAAACTTCACATTTTTCTTAAGTGTGTTCAGAAACTACTCGGTGACTAGATTCAACACTCCTTTTAGTTTTTGTCATTCCACTGTGCGGTACATTGTTGTTTTTGGTCTTCGCGTTCACATTATTTGCAATATCCCGTCTTCTTCGCGTCCCCAAATCCCTGTTGCTTGGGGCAGGTCAGGAATTTGTCAAAATATCTTTGTTTTATTTAATTAAAATTATCAAAAAAACTAATTTCACAAATATTTGGAAAATGTTTTAACTTCTGCAGCATATAAGACAAAAATTGAAGACAAGAAAATCGAGTTTTTTTTAAATGTCGAGGTTCGGCTAAAAATATACGGCATTTTGATATTTTCAAACTGTGTAACTTGTGGTGATCAACTTGCTCGCCTTTTTAGCATTCTTGTATTTTATGTATCCTTGTATTTTATGTATGGGATGTGTTCAGATTAATTTAGAAATTTATAATTTATAATAATCCACTCTAAAACACTGTCTTGTCATGTAATTTTAAATTTAATGTCTGTTTTACACAAAAACAGACATAAAAATAAAGTTATTCACAAATGAATGAATGACAACGACGATGAAGATGGGAACGATGATGAGGATGACTACGAAGGTAATGCTGCCGCCTGCCTCTGGTCTATTGATATTCCAAAAAAAAAACAGATCCGCAATGTGATGTTTATATTAAATTCATTATCAATCACTGAGTTGAGTTTTTTCTTTCTTTTTGTCGGCACGACTCAACCAGCCGCTGTTGTTAATAACACATTAACTTGTAATTATTTACAAAAGAAACGAACAGAAAGCGAAAAAAACAATAGACGCCACCTCGAGAGATGTTACTACTATATATTATCATCATTATTTATTAGTTATTACAAATGATGGGTATTACAACTAATTTTCTTGAAACTCTATTAAATATGAGGGCATTTAAATTGTTGAACATTGTTTCGCTAATACGGGTACATTGGGGAGAATACTAAATGAGAAACCAATAAGAATGGGCTAAGGTCGATTAACCCAATATTTTCCAATGCTGCACAGTGGTTCTAAATCGATTGTGAACAGTAATACAAGTATATATACGGAAGTATCGAAAAATATTTTATTGATTATTTTGAGCACTAATTTAGTTTTTCTACATAAATGGGAAATTATGGGATTCACTGCAGATCGGATCAAAAATTAAAATATGTTAATATAAAATGCTGTTTAGAAGGCGGTGGCGCTCATGCGCACGTTTCCACGCAACGCGAGGTGGAAGTTTGGCGTGAGCGATAGGGACCAGAGTTACAAGCCGACCCATAATTATCGGCGGCGGCGGTGCTGTTTAAAATGGGCGGCGCACAGAGGGTTGAAATCGCCAAAAAATGGAGATTAATTCAAAAATCAAAATTTATTTTTTTTAGAATTTTTTTTATTATACGATTAAAGAATATAAAATTCTACATCACTGAAGAAAATATCAATGACATGTGCTGTTTACTATCCCAGTTGCACTGCCTGAAAGTCAAGAAAATTTAGAGATTTACACGATCAGTTGTGAAAAGTTAAAATTGACACATTTTAAAAGTTAATATCATTTTGCTCAATGATAAAAAGTAACACTTTGATTATGGAATCTTCAAGTTCAGTTATTTTAGAGTATTTTTACAAAAAAATGTTTTAACGAAAGTATTTCAGAAATATTTTTAAAAATTGTTGAAAATATGTCTAAATTTAAGGTATTTTTAAAATATATGTGGAGTTTTAAATGTGAATTCTGTAATATACCGCCAGATGGTGAATTTCTAATTAAAATACAATGTGTTAACTTCAATATTCCGCAATTACATATTGCGCGTTTTGCGCCAATTCTAGATGAATTAAAAATTTCTGTAACAGTTTAATGCCGGACACATTCGAAACATTGTCCTTAATGAGCAAATGTCACCAAATCTGGTGGGACATTTGTATGGGGGCTTTGCCAAACAATGGACCGATGTCACCGAATTAAACTACAGCAGTTTCTAGGTACAATATAACGTTATGTGCCAAATGCGAACAAAATTGGGTAAACAATTTTGTTGCTAGAGCGGAAAAGTCAAATCTGGAACGACATTTGTATGGGAGCTATACCTAAATCTAAACCGATGTGACCCACTTTCACCATAAATGTTTCTAGGTGAAATATAACGTGTTGTGCCAAATTTGAACAATATCGGTTAAAATATGTGGTATTTCTTTTACTGATTATGGTATAAATATTGAAAAAATATAAACATTACCTGAAGCGAAGACTTCCACGAATTAATCTCCATTTTTGGCGATTTCAACCCTATGTGCGGCGGCTTTCGGCTGATTTGCCGGCTCGTTCTGTCATTCGATCACCCCCTATTTATTTGACAATTTTGGGAAAATTGAAGAAAGAATTTGTATTGGTTTTTAACACCTTTTCTTTTATTTTTTGACAATGTTCCCATAATTTAATATTATTATTCCATACAATTATTTTTCGGGAGTGGGAATCCATTCCTAAAATTTATAATATGGATGAATTGGGATATTGTCCTGGCTCAAGACCATTTTGCTTCTATATTTAATAGAATGCAAATTTATTTACAAATGGCATGGTGACATTTATTACTTGGCTGCAGACTACCACGATCATGATTTCGACCATGTCAAAAGTCTTTTCAAGTGGCTTCGCAGCGACTTTTCAACATCAAACCCGGCCTCTATAAGGAGATGATTCTCACAAACGAACGAGAATCACAACTCACTTGCCGAATTTGCGTTTAAAAAATCGCACCAAGTAATAAAGCACACATGCCATCTTACAAGCATCTCATTGAGTTGCATATGTAAGTATGTGTATATGCAGGTATAGTTATCCAGCAATACTTCTGCCGTGCCAACGCTCATTTGTGTTAGTTTTTTCGTTTGCATTTTTTGGTCTGTAATCAATATTTGATTTGAATTGGGATATTGTCCTGGCTCAAGACCATTTTGCTTCTATATTTATTAGAATTATATCTCAAGACCATTTTGCTTCTATATTTAATGAGCGTTGGCACGGCAGAAGTATTGCTGGGTAACTATACCTGCATATACACATACTTACATATGCAACTCAATGAGATGCTTGTAAGATGGCATGTGTGCTTTATTACTTGGTGCGATTTTTTAAACGCAAATTCGGCAAGTGAGTTATGATTCTCGTTCGTTTGTGAGAATCATCTCCTTTGACACACTAATGAAGCACAATAGGGGAGCTGTTGTTTATTGTTAGTTATATTTTCTAAGTCTAAGTCTAAGTCGACAGTTATATTTTCTTTTGTAATTTTAAGTGGTTTGTCTATTTTGGTAGTAAAATTTGACTGAGTTAGAACTCCGTCAAATCTCGGCGGCGTGGTTGAAGTCGATTTGAGCCGATGAAATCGGTGGCGGCGCGGCTCGTGTAGAAACATGCGGTGGCGGCGGCTTGTCGGCTAAAAATCGGTCGGCTTGTATCTCTGATAGGGACTACTATTTTCTAAATTACATAACTTTTACATGATATCTGATTTATCTTTAAATTTCTTGTTTTCCCACAAGAATCGGCGAAATAAAAGTTGAAAATCTTCGCAAAGAAGAATTTACTTTACATATGAAACTAGTAAAAAAATGTTCTAGAAATAGGCCATTCAAATTCTTTGTTTCCTTAATATTTTTTTTAATTTTGAATCAAAAGAAGGCATCAATCACTTGTGATTTAAATATCGAATTTTATGATGCCTTCAATTCTGACGATTAGTCTAGAGTAAAATATTTGTAAAATGAAAAAAAATTTGTAAAATATTTTGACAAAAACATTCGTTTTTAATCTGTAATTTGTCAGTATTTGAAAAAAGCACGCAGGTGTTACTAAATGTTGATATTTTAAATCATATTGGACATACCTAAAATTTTTTTCGGGAATTCCCGGGATTCCCGGGAAATGAAAAAAGGCCGGAAAACCCCAAACCCTAAATACAAGTTACAAACGTTTTAAATTATTTTTGGAATACCACATATAGAAATACACAATTGCTAAAACGGGGATAATCTATCCCGAAAATGATGTTTTTAGTAAAACTAGCACAATTTTGATAATATTTTCCCATAAAAGACAGCGGTAAGTGAAAAAGCTGTAATAGTATGAATGGTATCATTTTAAGATCTTACCTTCTTAAAGAAAGCTTCAGAAGAAGTGAAAAATATAATAATCTTGTGATTCGGTAGTTACGAATATTGGGCTCTTATTCAATGAATGTAACACAGGGTTGTCAGAGGGGGGAGACCTTTATTTTGAAATCTTAAAAGTTATTTTTCAGTAGTGGCAAAGGATCCACTCTTTCACTACTTTCCTTTTCTTAAAAAAAAACTACTGCGGCACTCTAACCATCTCAGCTATCCTCTGTTGTGAGTGGTAAATAACTAAAACAAACCACCTTTAGGTTAATATGATCTAATATTTAATACAAATAAATATTAAATTAGTATTGAAACAAATTATTAGTTGTGTTACTATTTATTTGTACATGTATGAATGTATAATTTCAAACCAATTGTTGATATTTACATTCATACAGCCTGTTAATATTCATTATGCCACATGTTGATATTTACTTTACTTGTTCAATATTGTAAGCTACTAGATTATCTAAATTTGTGTATAAAAGGCAGAGTAGTTGCTCTGGAAATCAATTCACATCGATCTATAGAAGCGAGCATTTGCAGTTATAAGCGACGGTGCCTCTAAATAAGAAGTGAAAAGTATTGTTATAAAACCTTCGAGCTGTTTCCTTTCATGAAACCATACAATCTTAGGAACAAGATTGTTTCAGTATTAAAATAATTAATACTATTTAAGACTTTTGATTTGAACAGAATAGCGACCCCATACTTGTGAAAGGGCATATTGACCGGACCCTATTTGCAGAATAAACATATAGTCCAGCATTTTGTAGAATTGACAAGTGTGAACATAACAAAATATTAGGTTTATATGAACTAACTACCAAATACCATTTGGGATAATAAAATGTGTAAGGCATTGAAGGAGTGACTTAAGACCCTAAGTATGTTTTAAATCCATTTCACGTCCGTCTGTCTGGCTGGTGAGCGTACAAAATATGGAGGATTTTGCCACGACTCTTATTTTACCTGCCACACAAATCACCACTACATACTTTAAATTAAACTTTTTCTTTCTTTTTCTATACGGATGATATTTTCATATATACTGCACATACCTGAATATTGGCGATATTGTTACACCTCTTCTGGTACCTCCCAAGCAAAATGGTATAAGCTTTGGTCAAAATAAAACTGTAATTTCCATACACCTAATCGAATATTTTGGTAGGTACTAATATCCCTTTTTATCTCAAATTTATAAATAACCATCTATGTTAGTAAGTGGGTACCATTTTTACCCCTTTTTACCCGATTTCGCCCCTCAAAAAGTACGAATTTTGCAAAAATATTTTCTTGATCGCATTCGTGCTACGAAAATAATGTTCGTTCTAAATTTCAAGATGCTAGTTCCAGATTTTTGGTCTGGGCGGTCGTACAATTTTTATCCCGTTTAATCCTATAAAAGTACAAATTTCGAAAAATCCCTCGTTATTACTCATCTACGCTGTGAGACGAATATTCACACCGAAGTTCATGATTATAGCGTCAGCCGTGTTGTTGGTACCTTTTTTCATCCCCTTTCTCCCACTTACCCCTTTAAAAGTACGAATTTCGAAAAATTCATTCATTTTGCATTTCTAGACATTTTGAGGAATGTACACGCCGAATTCCATGATTGCAGCTCCGTCTATTTTATTGGTACCATTTTTATCCACCTTTACCCGATTTCGCCCCCAAAAAGTACGAATTTTGCAAAAATATTTTCTTGATCGCATTCGTGCTATAAAAGTAATGCCCGTTCCCATTTTCAAGATTCTAGGCCCAGCTTTTTGGTCTGGGCGGTGGTATTGCGTACCAAATTTCAAGATTCTAGGCCTAACCGTTTGGTCAATACGGTGGTACCATTTTTATCCCTTTCAACACCATTTTACCCTGTAGAAGTACGAATTACGAAAAAATTCCTTCATATCTGATCTGTACGTTGTAAGAGAAATGTACACACCAAATTTCATGCTTCTAGCTTCTGCCATGTTGTTGTTACCATTTTGTCCCTTTTTTCCCATTTAACCCACCAAAAGTACGAATTTGGCAAACGCCACTTTTTGGGATGACTTCATGCCGTAAGAGGAATGTCCGTACCAAATTGTCTTAGATCGGTTTGGATTTATATATAGCTCCCATACAAATTTCGCTCCCGATTTGACTTTTTCCGCTCTAGAACCCACATATTGTATCAGATTGTATTCAGATTTGGCAAAACATCTTATATTTCCACTAGAAACAACCATGGTGAATATAGGTCAGATCGGTTCAGATTTATATATAACTCCCATACAAATTTCGCTCCCGATTTGATTTTTTTTTGCTCCCGGATGGACTATTTCCGCCCCAGAAACCACGAATTTTCACTGGATTTCTTCAAAGTGAGCATAACACGTTATATTTGAACTGGATGAACTTATTGTGAAAGTTAGTCAATATATTCCATGTTTGGATATAGCACCGATATAAATATTTCCTATGTGACAAAGGATGTTGAAAAGGTAATATTAGCCTATGATTAGGAAACATACAAAAATTCATTCTTTTCACTTTTTTACCGAGTTGAATTGTTTTCGGATAGAAAGTGGAGTGTATCATATAGTTGGCCCCGCCCGACTTTAGCCTTTCTTTACTTGTTTTGTCTGGGTACTATTACCGTGGCTCTATTTAATTGAATATCATTTGATATGTAACATTTTTATTCCATTTGACTAGTTTCGTCCCCTAAATGAATACAAATTTTGAATTTGTATCTCTTTCTGCTTAAAAATATTGCACTTTTAAGGGGCGAGCTGAACAAAATGGGATAGAAATTGTACTAACTAAGTTATTGCAGCTAGAATCATGAATTCTGGTATGTAAATACCTCTGACCACATTGGAGAGCAGTAAAATGGAATTTTCCAAATTGTTTACTTTTAAGGAATGTACGGGACAATGGGATACAAATGGTGTACATCCCTTGAATTACGTAAACGCGGAACTTAAATGGATATTTCAAAATGTGTACTTATAAGGAGGGTGCGGGCGAAAAGGCATACACGTGGTACGAAATAAAGTACAAGCCTTTAGGGGAGAAGCGCGAACACATGTTACCTATAATGATTTTTCAAAATGTGTATTTTTTGGGAGAGAGGTGCAAAAAGTTATAAAATGGCCAGATGCATCTAGGAACATGAGATTGAGTTTAGCTAAAATAGTGCAATTCGACAAACACATTCCTTTGACTGTGTGTGAGTACTATCTAATAGGAGGTATCCAAATTACTATTTGATCCGAAATTAAATGCTAATGGAGAGCACGTGTATACCATCAGTGCTAGAATGTGGTAGGGTGGAATTTCAAAAATTTCTCCAACTATCACTTTTTTCAATTTCCAATCGTGAAATTCTCGAAAAATCAACATTCACGAAAGAGTTTTGCATACCACCAGCAGACGCATTACAAATAACTCCAACCTTCGGGTAATAGCCCTCATAATGATGAACAGATGAATAGATGAGCAGATAAACAGATGAACAGAGACAAGTTGAGTTTTCGTTTTTATGACATTGGCAAAAATTGGCATTTGCCAATGTTTGTTTAACTCCAGTGGCCCATTTTTTGAATGCGAAAGATCTGTGTTAACCGCTCAAAATTGCGTTGCGTTGCGCTCAATTTTTTATCATTAGTTTCCAGTTAAACGACGTCGAGCGTGTTTGCGGTTCTGCGCAATCAACCATCGCCATGCGATGAACTCAAATGGTGGTGTTGGGAAATTCTATTCAAAAAATAACGTTTATCTGTGATTGACTTGACGTCAACGAGCAAAAATTAAATTTGTCAGCAAACAATCGAATACTTGAGGTGACAACCTGAACTGTGAAAAGTCCGGTTATCCGCTACCAGTCAACGTAGCTCTAGGACAGTTATTACGGTCAGCTAGCTAGCTTCTTGCAATTAATTAACACCCCTTCGAAAATTCGAATCGCAGAGTGGTGTCAAACAAAATAGAAACTTTAGTTTGGGATTTTGTTTCTGCGACGCCAGAATTAGATGGAAGAGGTGGAAAGGAATTTGAAGTCCGTCTTTTTTGACCAGAATATCATGAATTTAACACGGAGTTGTCGCAGCAGACAATACCTTTATTTTGAAAGATAAGTTAGTTTTCCCTAGTAGCAAAGGATACACTTTTCATTAATTTCTATTTCTACTTTAAAAACAAATTAGCCGCTACCCGGGGTAGAGCAGCGGACCTTCTGGTTGCTATAGCGGCACTCTAACCATCTCAGTTATCGCCCGTCGTGAGTGTTGGTACAAACATATGTCTGAACTTAAAATTATTATATTAGACCCGTAAAGTAGTGGAGTAGGGGATACAAAAAATCCGTTGTATACACACCTTGACCACATAGACGAGCAAAATAAATTAATTTGTCCAAATTCGTACTTTTAGTGACAGAATGGATAAAAGTGGTGCCCAGCAAAAGGATGGTGAGAGGAAATCATGATTTGTTTATTGGTTGGGTGAAAATGTGGAAAATATATGAAAGTGACACCAACCGAACCACTGCTTCTGCATAGGAAAAATATAATGAAATATTTAAATAAGCCATTTATGTATTAACTAGCAGTGCCCGCTACTTCGTACGCGGAAAATCCAGTTATTTGTTTTATCAGTTTTATCCATCTCTGTTTCTATCGAATTTTATTTTGGTGGATATCGATAAATCTAAAATAGTAACTTGGAAACCTCCTATTGGATAGCACTCATACACAGTCTAAAGAAAGTGATTGTCGTTGTGTACTAATTTAGCTAAACTTCCTTCCATTTACGTAACGAATTTCACGATTCTAGCTTTACAACTTTAGTTGGTACAAATTGTATACCTTTTTATCTCGCTCGCCCTTCAAAAGTACAAAATCCATTTATGTTGCTAGGCTACGTTGTCAGAGAAATGTAAAAACTGATTTTCAGGAATACTTAAATTGGTACCATTTTTGTCACTTTTTGTCTCGCCCTAAGAGTACAAATTTCGAAAAATCCATTTAGATTGCGCTTCTATGTTGTCAGAGGAATTTACATACCAAATTTCACGACTATAGGTGTAATACTTTAATTGGTACCATTTTTATCCCTTTTTTGTCCCGCTCACCCCTTATAACTAAACATTTCGAAAAATTTAAATTCGCGCTTTTAAGTTGTCAGAGGAAATTTACACACCAAATTCCACGAATATAGTTGCAATACTTTAGTTGGTACCAATTTTATCCCTTATAAATATAAATTTCGAAAAATCATTTTATGTTGCAAGTTTACGTTCTCAGAGGAATTTACACACCAAATTTCACGATTCTAGTTGTAATACTTCAGTTTGTACCATTTTTATTCCTTTTTGTCCCGCGCAACCCCTAGAAAGTACAAATTTCGAATAGTCCTATTTTACTGCGCTTCTGAATGGTCAAAGGAATTTACATACCAAATTTCACCATTCTAGCTGCAATACTTTAGTTGGTACCATTTGTATCCCTTTTTGTGCCGTTCACGCCTTATAAGTATAAATTTCGAAAAATTTAATTTTACTGAGCTTCTACGTTGTCAGAGGAATTTACATACCAAATTTCACGAACATAGCTGCAATACTTAAATTGGTACCATTTTTATCCCTTTTTGTTTCTTTCCTCCCTTAAAAGTACAAATTTCGAAAAAAAAACTCTATTTGTAGCTCTTATGCATGGTCAGCGCAAGGAACACATGTTTCTAGCTACTGGTTCGAGATTTATCCCTTTGTGTCCCATTTTACTCTCTAAAAGTACGAATTTCGTAATTTCGTTTTCTGCGTCATATTTGGGAACTACCCTGAAAATTTCATGACCCTGGCTTCAGCTGTTTGGCTGGGTGCTGGTCAATGATAACTCAGTCAGTCAGTAACACAACTCTTTTATAAAGGGTGGTTAAATTGTAAGGTCCGATGTTGAATGTGAACCACACCTAAACGTCAAGTTTTTTCTGCATTTGATTTGACATTTCTCAATTTCAGACTAACTCAATTTGAACCATGGAAAGATACACAATCGGCAGCCTACTGGCCGATTTTTTTTTTGAACCATACCAATATTATCAGAATAAAAAGTAATGACAATAATTTCCTAAATAATGTGTGTTTTATTCAAAATCAACATCGGCCCTTAAAATTTAACCACCCTTTATATACATTGAATGATATTCTTCTTCACTTACCAATACACTGTCCAACAAATTAAGACTTTTCGAATGGAACAGAATAGCAAACATATAATTCTGAAAGGGGGTGGACCATTTTTGCAGAATAAACTTATAGTCCAGCTTGGAGGGTCTGAGTTTCTTTTAACAGTGGGTCAGAGTTTTCATTTTTGGTCGAAGGAAGCATTATGAGAGTATTCTTATTATCAGAACTTTACATTTTGTGGAATTTTATCAGGATTATTTTGCTATTTAAGTGTGAAGAGTTTTATTTGCAACTTTGGTGACCCCCATTGCAATTTCCCGCAATTTGTTTAATCCTAAAATGTTAGACACTCACGAGAGTATTATGTCTTTGTGCATTTGTTTGTAACACCCAAAAGGAAGAGAGATAGACCCATTGTTAATTATACCGATCGTCTTAAAATCACTTTTTGAATCGATTTAACCATGTCTGTCCGTCCATCTATTCTTGTAATCACGATACAGGTCGCAATTGTAGCCAGAAATTGGTTCAGATTTAGATTTAGCCCCCATACGAATTTCACTCTTTTCACTCTAGATACCACATATTTTAACAGATTTTCTTCAAAATTGCCAAAACATCTTTTATTTAAACTAGGAACACCTGTGGTGAAAATGGGTCAGATCGGTTCAGATTCATATATAGTTTCCATACAAATTTCGCTTTCAATTTGAGTTGTTCCGCTCTAGAAACCACATATTTTATCAGATCTTCTTCAAATCTTGCAAAATATCTTATTTTTTAATTAGAAACTCCCATGGTGAAAATAAATCAGATCGGTTCAGATTTAGATATATCCCCCATACGAATTTCACTCCCGATTTGACACTATTCACTCTAGATACCACAAATTTTTACAGATTTTCTACAAAATTGACAAAACATCCTATATTTCAACTAGAAACACCCATGGTGAAAATAGGTCAGATCGGTTCAGATTTATATGTAGTTCCCATACAAATTTCGCTCAATTTGAGTTTTTTCAGATTTTCTTCAAATTTGCAAAATATCTTATATTTCCACTAGAAACACCAAGGGTGAAAATGAGTCAGATCGGTTCAGATTTATATATAGCTCTCGGCTTGATTTTTCCGCCCCAGAAACCACGTATTTTCATCAAATCGAATTTCATCAAATCGAGCATAACACGTTATTCTTGAACTGGAAGAACCTATTGTGTAAGTGGGTCACTTGATTCCATGTTGGGATATATACGATACAAATATTCTTCTCGATTTGACCAATTAGGTCAGGTCATATTGGCCTACGATTAGGAAACATACAAAAATTCTTCCAGTTTTCACTTTTTTGTCGAATTGAATTGTATTCGTATAGAAAGTGGAGTGTATCATATAGTCGGCCCCGCCCGACTTTAGCCTTTCCTTACTTGTTTTGAAATGCCTTTTTTATTTTTTTTTCTCTTAAAAAGGGGTAAAATTTGTCCATAAGAAGAGGGTTAAGATCTTCCCCAAAATTGATTCTCATTCTCTCAGACATTAACATAGAATACTTCAACCAAAAAATTAAACAAACCTACTGGACTGTAAGTTTATTCTACAAAAATGATCTACTCAATATGCCCTATCAGAATTATAGGATCGTCAATCAAAAAGTCTTAATTTGTTGGACAATGTTATTAATTAATTGAATGATATTCTTCTTTTCTTTCCCTTATTATTGTTGTCTTTATTGACTGGCCTTTGTTTTTAGCTTAAGAAAATTTTCAATATCGTGTCTATATAATGTCAGCAGAATGGCCCCACTGAATGTAAATTGAATGTAGCATCTTAAGTTAAATCACCATAATATTCGCAGTGTTGTTGTGATGCAAGTCCATTTTTTAATGGACGCTCTTGTGTCGGAAAGTAGTCTTTCCACCATGGCCATTTAAGGCCATAAAAAGAAACCATAAAAGTATGGCTTGGAATGGATTTAATCTGTGAAATAAAACGAAACCGAATAAAATGGCACTTAAAATATATGGACTGCAAATATTAATTGGAAATAGAAAGTTATTGAAAAAGTTTCAGTCTGTTAAAGCGACTTAAGTCTATGCTAACTTGCCGGTTATAAAGGGGTGTCTCAAATGTATGATTTGAGAACATTTAAAATTTTAATTGTAATAACAAGTAAGTAAGCCTCACTCTCAGAGAACATATAGACGGAAGCTATAAGGAATTAAGCTTCCAGCTTCCACATTTATATTTCCAATTGTAAAAACATGATCAAATATCCAGTCGTAGTGGATTCCAGACACCAGTATAAAAGCTATGAAGTATTTAATTTTACCTAGGATTGGGACAATTGTTTGGGAGATACAACAAGGGGCGTGACTAAAACGTAAATATTTTTAGGTTTAAAATGATCATAAAAACATTTTAAGTATCAAATTGCATATGATTTGGACTACCCGTATGGATGTTATGCCGTCTTTTATTGTAACCAAAGTTTATGTCACACTGTGTGGAAGGTATCAGAGGGGTTGTGGAAATATCGCCCATATTCTATGCGAATGTAATTTCTATAAAAGCATTGCCAAATATCAAATTTCACAGTATTCCGATCATTCGTATAGAAGTTATAACAGCATTAATTGTACGTAGTTTAGGGTGATTTGTGTGGGTGGTACTGGAAAGAGGCGTGGCACAAAACCCCCCCCCCTATATTTAGTACACTTAAAGTGATTACATAAACATTATCAAAATATAGTTGATTCTGAATAACCATGTTGAAGATACATTGATTTTAATTTAACATTGGAATATGGGCTATTTGTGTGAGAGGTAGCAGAAGGGGTGTGGCAATTTCCCCATCTTCGAACTTAGACTAAGTTTGGGAAAAATATTACGATGTGCAAAGTTTGAATTGATTTCTTAATTCCTTTCACCAGCCAGACGGACGGACGGACATGGCTCAATCAACTTAAGAAGTCGTGAAATAGATTTGATACAAACATATTTAGGGTCTTAAGTCACTCCTTCACTGCATTACATTTTTTTCTGTCCCACATGATATACCTACTGTAGTGTGAGGGTATAAAAACATAAGGCAACTCAACTAACTCTTAACTTCCAATAAGTAATTATTTTAGAGAGAAATTCATTCACATCGGCATACTTTCCACCACTGTTTGTTTAAGTTCACTAGGAGTATTTTCTCATTCCAACTTAACACGGTCCCAAAGCTCCTCTACATTGTTAGGCGCCCGATTGTTTATCCTAATCGGTTTTTCAACATGGACCACAAATTCTCTATCGGGCAAAAATTGCAGATGATGAAATAACACCTGCCAATTTTGTGTGGCCTCCGTCTTTTTGGAAAGTGACTTTCCCGGGAAATATTAAAAAATATTTAATTATTTTTTTGAGCACTAATTTTGATTTACTATATAAATTGAAATTTTAG
The DNA here is from genome assembly GCA_947397865.1 of Polietes domitor. NCBI lineage: Eukaryota > Metazoa > Arthropoda > Insecta > Diptera > Muscidae > Polietes > Polietes domitor. The sequence goes on from OX377618.1 coordinate 126,848,394, forward strand.
ACATATTTCAAATTCATATATTTACATTCCTGACAATAATTTGCTTCACTTCAAACTAAACTTTTTAAATTCGCTAAGCACCCTTTTTTGCGAAACCCAGCTAGGGGAATAAAAATGTTTGTGATGATATTTGCATCATCTTTATTATGAAACAATAATATTATACCGACAATACTATGGCTGACATAAAGTCACTCAGTACCGCTCGTCCCAGGTTTGTCAGATTATTTTGTACCTCTATCGCCAAATCAATTGTCAAAAATAGCCAAAAACCGCCAAACTTAAAAAACTTTATTATATTTAGTTTTTGTAAAAAATGTATGGAATTCAGATATTTTATTTGAATTGAATATTTACAACATCTCATGATAAAGAATTAAAACATATTTATTGGTATTTATTATTCTTAATAAAAGTTAAAAATTTTCTTATACCGTGACTTAGTTTGGGTAATTCATAATGCAGGGATTACTGGCTAAAAAACAATTAACATAAAAAAATATACTTTTCTCTTTTATGAGACAGTTTCTAATATTAAGTTTATCTCCTTCTCCTGTTTTCGTTTACCAATGTTTTCTAAATATTATTTCAGGTATTTTAAGTGGAACGAAAAAGAAACAAATCTCAATAAAAGCATATAAATGAATTTCGAAAAATCTGTTTTAGTAAAAAAATTCAATGCATACATTCGTTCAAAAATGGCGTTTTCGGTTGTCTACATTTTTTACAGTTTTTTAATTATTATTATTTCTCAATTCTAAAATGTATATGGTTTGTTTATAATCGACGGGAATACGGCTATTTTTTACTGTTTAAGAAAACCACAAAAGATAACAAAATACAATCCTCGATAAACGATTTTACTAATTGTCAGTTGGTCATATTTAAAAAAAAATATTTTTTCGTCCTCAAATATTTTATAGAATGCAAAGAAATCGGAAATCATATTTTAAAAAGTTTTCAGTTTGACATGAACGCATATCTATGACTTTCATACAAATTGTAATATATTTCTCTACAAAGTAAGGCCAATAAAAAGCGGACATGTCGCCAAATCGAAAATAAAGTCGCCAAACATATTTAAAATTCGCCACGTTTGGCGAAAAATCGCCATATCTGACAATCCTGCCTCGTCCTATCTGGTTTAACATAAAATTTCCTGTTTTCCTAGAAGAATCGACGAAATAAAAGGTGAAAATCTTCTTAAAGAAAAATTTACTTCACATATGAGACCAGTATAAAATGGTCTAAAAATAGGGGTGCAATTGAAATTGTTCACCTGGAAACTTTCAAGAGAAATCTAATTGGAGTATAAATATATCCTACGGTATATTTGAACGCACCTTGTAGGATCTATGACTGGACTGTTTAAACTTTTTATGAATTTATTTAATTAATCTTAAATTTTGTTTAATATTTCTATTGTTTTTACAGTTTAGAATATTTCCCCTGTTTCTGTGAAACATTTTCGTCTCCAAATAAATTAATCTTCTAAATTAAATATGTCATAACATTCTTCGTCATACGAGTTAATCATTTTTTTAAATTTTGAATCTTGTGCATATGATTTATTTCCTATTTTATGACGCATTCAATTCTGACGAGTAAAAAAAATTGTAAAATATTTTGACAAAAATCGTTTTTAATTTGTAATACGTCAGTATTTAAAAAAAAGAGCACACCAGTTAATGTTGATATTTTAAACCTATTGGCCATAACTAAAATAAATTATATTTTCATTATTATTGAAATATTCATCGGAGACTCCATATATTCTAGTCGTGGTAAAATTCTAAGACGATCTGGCCATGTTCGACTGTCTGTTGAAAGCTAGCAGAGCCGTCGCACGAAATGAGCTAGGAAGTTCAAATTTTCCCTAAATGTGTCTTATAGTTGCAGATCGGGATTATATATAGAAACAGAAAAACAGAAAAAAACATCGAATTCGGTCCAGAGGGAAAATTATTTCCCCAACAAGGACTGAAAATACCCCCTAATATTTGTATTAATAAAGCATTTTTTTATTTCTGTTTTATATACACCACAAATTTGTTGCGTGCATTCCTCTTGATACGTAAATGTACAAAAAGTAAAGAAAAGGTTTAGCGGCCGAAATGGGAGAAAACGGGATAAAAAATGGTACCAATGATACGACAACAGCTATAAAGGTGAAATTTCGTATGTACATCCCTCTAAATGCGTAGATACGTAAACTACAAGGATTTGTCAAAAATTTTAGTTTTAAGGGATACAATTGGAAAAGAGGGATAAAAATGGTACCACACAAACGCTGAAGTTGAAATCAAGAAATTCGGTGTATACATTCATCTGACTGAGTAGACGCGAAACATAAACAATTTTTCTAAATTTGTACTTTTAGGCAGAAAATAGGGCAAAAGGGGATAAAAAATGTACCAACCAAAAGGCTGCAGTTAGATTATTGAAATTCGGTGTGTACACTGCTCTGACTGTGTAGATGCGAAAAAGAAATACATATTTCGCTATTCGTAACTTTAGGATCAAAACGGTATAAAATTTCTACCAATCAAACGGCTGTAGTTAGGATCATGAAATTCAGTGTTTACACTCCACTGTTTTCGTAGACACGCAAAATATGAGTATTTATCCAAATTCGTATTGTCAAATGAAAAAAGAATAAAACTGGTACCAAGCAAACGGATGTACCTAAAATCATGAAATTATATATGTATGTATGTAATTTGGATCCAAAACATAATAAACGAATCTTTGAATTTTGTACTTTTCAGTCAGTTTGTCTGCAGCTGAATAAAGAAATTGCAATTGGGGGAAATGTTGCTCCCTAATGAAGCCTGACAATACACCTAATATTTAGGGCACATTTTTGAAGATTGCTGCCTCATGTTCACTTTTTGATTACAATTGCAGTATTATATTAATATATGGCAATGGACTATTGTTATTATAATAATGAAGCAATACAATTTATTTAAAAGAGTGTACATAAGTATGCCTAATAAATTGAAATAGTAAACAAATATAGTAATGTGTATAAAAAATATCACAATTTTCCTAATATGGTTCCGCACTTCTATGTAAAGTCGACAGCCATTAATCTGCTGCTAATACTGTGGAATCCACTCCGTTGTGGGGGGATATATTAGGCTGGGTCACCGTCCATACAAATGGAAAAACAAGTTCCAGTCACCCCACGAAAATAAAGTTTGGATTGTTTAATGATGATTTGCAAAATATTTCGTTCCTAGATCAAGCTAGATAAACGCTCCTGAAAATGAAATATAAACGTCCAATAATACGACCAATGAGTTATTGTAAGAAAAGAAAAACAATTTTTATTTAAAGTGCTTCCATGGGTCTATCATTTCAGAAACAAATTTGGGGCAAAAATGCATCATAAAAAAATTACACAGGAAAAACATGATTTTTAGTGGTGATTTCAAGAGCTCTCAGATGGCTTGACCAATCTGATCTTGACAATCCAATCTTCATATCTGGATGGTGACCGCAGCAATTTATTTACGTGACCCATCCTAGAGAATATAAGACTCGGCCGGCCGAATATGCTTGTCGAATTGCTTCATTTTAGCTGAACTCACTTCGTATGTATCATTTTCTACCCGGTTTCGAACAAAAAATTACAACCGCAGAAACTTTTATATCCTCGATCCGGTCATTTTTTAACTTTTTGCATATCTTTCTCGGAAAGCACATATTTTGATAAATCACTATAGGTAACATGTGTTCTCGTTTTTCCCCTAAAAGCATGTCCTTTATTTGGAATAAAGTTTATCCTTTTTGTACCGCATCCTCCTACAAATTTTTAAATATCCATTTATGTTCCGCGTTTACGTAATTAAAAGGCTGTACATCTTTTTATTACTTTTTGTCCCGCACGCCCCTTAAAAGTGCAAATGCACTTCTACGTGGTTAGAGGAATTTATGTATCAAAATTCTAGCTTTAAAACTTATTTGGCACCATTTTTCTCCCGCTCACTCCTTAAAAGAACAAATTCCAAAAAATGCATTTATGTCACAAGTCTTCGTGGTTGGAGGAATGTACACGTCGTATTTCACGATTCTAGCTGCAATATTTTAGTTGGTACAATTTTTATCCCTTTTGGTGCCACTCACCCCCAATAAGTACAAATTTCGAAAAAATCGATTTAGATTGCGCTTCTACGTTTTCAGAAGAATTTACACTCCAAATTTCACAACTGCAATGCTTTAGTTGGTACCATTCTTATCCCTTTTTGTTCCGCGCACCTCTTAAAGTACAATTTTCAAAAAATCCAATTTTACTGCGCTTCTACATGGTCAGAGGAATTTACAAAACAAATTTCACGATTCTAGCTGCAATACTTTAGTTGGTACCATTTTTATCCCATTTTGTGCAGTTCACCCCTTAAAAGTAAAAATTTCGAAAAATCCATTTATGTTGCAAGTCTACGTTTTCAGAGAAATTTACACTCAAAATTTCACAACTATAGCTACAATACTTTAGTTGGTGCCATTCTTATCCCTTTTTGTTCCGCGTACCTCTTAAAGTACAAATTTCGAAAAATCCAATTTTACATGGTCAGAGCAATTTACATACCAAAATTCACGATTCTAGCACAAATACTATAGTTGGTACCATTTTTATCCCTTTTTGTACCACTCACCCCTTATAAAAAAATTTTCGAAAAATCAATTTTGATAGCGCTTCTACTTGGTCAGAGGAAATAACGTACCGAATTTCACGATTCTAGTTATAATACTTAAGTTGGTACCATTTTTATCCCTTTTTGCCCGCTCGTCATAGGAACTTACACCACAAATTTCACGACTATAGCTGCAATACTTAAGATGGTACCATTTTTATCCCTTTTTGTTCCTCGCAACCCTTAAAAGTACAAATTTTTAAAGATCCATTTTTAATGCCCTTATACATGAAGAGAAATTTACATACCAAATTTCGCGACTATAGCTGCAATACATAAATTGATACAATTTGTATTCCTTATTGTCCCGCTCACCCCTTAAAAGTAAAAAACTTCGAAAAATTCATTTATGTTGCAGGTCTACGTTGTCAGAGAAATGTAGATACCGATTTTCACGAATATAGCTGCAACACTTTAGTTGGTACCATTTTTATCCCTTTTTGTCTCTTTCCTCCCTGAAAAGTACAAATTTCGAAAAATTCCTATTTGTAGCTCATCTGCATTGTCATTGCAAGGTACACAGCGAATTTCATGTTTCTAGCTACTGCCGCTTAGTCAAGACGAAGTTTCGATGTTTATCCCTTTTTGTCACCATTTTACCCCCTAAAAGTACGAATTTCTTAGTCGACGACTACGTCATATTTGGGTACTACTCTGAAAATTTCATGACCCTGGCTTAAGCCGTTTGGTCTGGGGGATGGTCAATGATAAGTCAGTCAGTCAGTAACGCAACTCTTTCATATATATATATATATATCTTTTATATATATTGAGTTGCTTTTATATAAGTTCACATAATACTTGAATGTGTGAAGAACTTAACATACATTTTTGTAAAAACATTTTTAGTTAAAATTTCCTAAATGGAATTTTCTCCTACAAAATCTATGAAATTTGTCTTCGACGCAAGTAGGAATTCACGGAATTGTAAGCAATTTTTATTAGATTCAAAGATGTGTTTCTAGTAAATTTATTACCCGATTTCTAGTATTTTATTGAAAAATAGTACCAACCAAATGACCGCAGCTGGAATCATGAAATTCAGAGTATACATTCCACAAAAAATAAAAGTTTTTTTCCAAATTCGTACTTTCAAGGGGTACAATGGGTACAGAGGGATACAAATAGTACCACCTAAACGACTGCAGCTAGAATGCTTAAATTCGGTGTGTACATCCTCTAATTGCGTAGACACATAACATAAAGAGATTTTATAAAGTCGTACTCTTAAGGGGGTAAAATAGGAAAAAAGGGGATAAAAATGGTACCATCCAAATGGCCGCAGCTAGAATCATGGAATTTGGTGTATACATTCCTCTGACTGCATAGGCACGCAAAATAAAAGATTTTTCCAAATTCGTACTGTTTACTTTTCCAAAAAAAAATTGGTTGAATCATGAAGTTGCGTTATTTTGCACTATGTAGTGAGGTAATGGATTCTCAAAATTTGTACTTTTGGAATTAAAAAGAAAAATTTTGTAGCCCCCACTATCTACCGAGATTTATTGTATAGGGTCCGCCATCTAACGTTTTTTTTTTCAACTATTCAACCGTTGGACTATTATTTGTGGGGTGCCTTCAGCAGCCATTTGAATGAAATTATTTTCCATTATTATCCGGAAGGATTGTACTTTCAAATAAAAAAATAAATTTGAGAAAATATTCAGTAGTTTTTTTAGCATTTTCAAAAAAAAGTTATTTTGCGGACCCTATATTTTTGAAAATATAAAAATAAGAATATTTAGTTTTTGAATTGACTTGAAGTATTATTTCGTTATGTAAACGTATTTGTAGCCTTGCCTTATAAGCGTGGTAATAAAAATATTATATTTATTTATTATTATTTTTTCAATACTTGCATTTGTTTTTGTTTGGTTATTTAAAAAAAATATATTTTCCTGTAATATTACAGCACTTCTAGAAATACCGACAGCCACTGTGGAATGCAATCCATGGTGGGGGGTATATAAAGTTTGTACTATTTACAAATACTAATTTTGGCTCTAATGAACTTTTTAGTATGTAAAGACGACACAGCTGAAAATAATGACCGGATTAACAAAACAAAGAATATTTGGCGTAGAAAGAGACCAGGATGTTCAGAAGTATGAATTTCCCCAGGAAATTATCACAGTGAGCACAGTGTATTGTATCATAATATTTTTGTAGTGGCAAAACAATTAAAAATATTTTATTTTATTTGCCATTTCTGTTTGTTTCTCAAAATGTTTGTTCGTTGTATGTTTGTTTGTTTCATGGTAATTAAAATGAATGCTCATTTAGATCTATCAAATCAAATCAAATCATCATTAGAGATATTCTTCCTGTGTTCAAAAAATTGTTCCATTCCATGGCACTTTAGACAAAAGCAATAAAATATATTGCCAATTAATTGAATGGCCGAATGGCAGCTAGACAAAAAGGTTCGAATTATCATCATAATCATAATCATTATCATCGTCGACATCGACATCGACATCGACATCATCAGTAAATTGCTTAATTATGTATGCAAATATTTGCAATAAATCAATATGATTTTGATGAATTCAAAATGGGCAAACATAATTTCTATGACTAGCTAAGAAGAGCTGCCTGTATGTACATACACACATATGTACAATATGCATGAGTGTATTTATTCTCATTAGAGTAGGTACGATTTTAAACAGAGTCATCAGACTTTGAGGAAATACTCGCGATGTTCACGTTACTCATGCTGATTATCAGCAGTCAAATTGAATCGAATCGGATCGAATGGTCAGACAGCATTATATGGTTTGTATGTTTACATCAGGATTTGTAGCTACTTCAATGCGTGGAACAATGGAAATCAAAAGACTTAAGAAACGAACTTGACTACAGATGTAAGTTCGTCTGTTCGATCAAAAATTTTGTCACAAGGAAAACTATCTTTATCACAGCACACAAAGTAGGCCGCCTAAAAGATAATTTCGAATTCCTAAAATTTTCAGATTTCCTGACATTTTTCAACTAGTTCATGAGCTGATGACTCATCCAATAAAATTGCTGAACAGCTATGAAGGTTGCTGACATTTAAAGACCTCGTATTTGTATAAACTGATCAAAGGAACAACTCAAGAATAATGCTGAGTATGGGCTATAATCAATTCAAATTTGACAACCATAAACCGCATAATTCTATTAGAATACGATTTGTTCTATTAGCAACGCTAGTTCCCACGTAAATGTTGCAGACATATAAATGATGTGACAGGATCAATGGCTAATTGTTTTGGAAGAACAATGATGCTATTTATTTTCGAACAAACATGAACAGAGTATTCAGGCCAAGTTAACGGTTGGAAATATTGTATGAAGATGTTGCTGTACACTTAATAAGATGTTCTGCGGAGGACTCTTATTTTCTTTTCTATGTCTAATATTAACGCACAACCCTGCAGCAGTACAACAGAAAAGAAGATCTTCTATTCTTCTAAGGGTGTCCCAAGAAGAACACAATTTTTAAATCTGGCAACATTCGATATAAAAAAGTTTCACGATTTTTTCTTAAATATCTGTGTTTTATTTAAAATTAAAAAAATTGCGCTCTTCTTGGGACACCCTTTATATACTACATGCAAATTTCCCATAAACAAATTCGTCTCCCTCTGACTGATTCGATATGTTGTTCATACAAGGACGGTCGAAATAACGTCTCACAGTGGTTCAGAATAAAAATCCACCGGCCAAAATTTCTAGCTCTAGTAGACATTTTTGAGTTCTGTAAAAAAAACAAAATTAGACACGAACCCAAAGATTATTTTAAGATAATTATATTAAAAGTCGGGAAAACGGATATATTTTAGAAATCGGCCCAAGGTTGACAACTTTTCGTATTTTTCGATTTTAAAGAAAATTAATTATTTTTATACACTCCACCTCCAGGATGGGGGTATATTCACTTTGTCATTCCGTTTGTAACACCTTGAAATATTCACCGGAGACCCCATAAAGTATATATATTCTGGGTCGTGATAAAATTCTAAGACGATATAGCCATATCCGTCTGTCGGTCTGTCTGTCTGTTGAAAGCACAAATTTTTCCTAATTGTATTTTATGGTTGTAGATCGGTTGGGATTGAAAGTGGGCGAAATCGGCCCAGAGGGAAAACATTTTTCCCTCACAAGGACTGAAAATACTCCTAATATTTAGAGTATTTCAGCCTGTTTTTTGAACATATTAGTTGGTATTTACTTGATATTTGCAATGCGCATTCCCTTTATAGCATAAAAGCGCACCATAGAGTGATTTTTATTTGTAGAGGGCGAAATGGGACAAAATGGATAAAAATGGTACCTATCAAACGACAACAGATAGAAACGAAAATTGGCGTGTACATTCCTCTAATAGTGTAGATACGTAATATAAAAGTATTTTTTTCTAAATTCATACTTTTAAGGGGTTAAATGGGGATAGAGGGATAAAAATTGTACCAACCAAACGGCTGCACCTATAATAATGAGATTCGGTGTATATATTCCTGTGATTGCGTAGACACATAAAATGAAATAATTTTTCGAAATTCGTACTTTTAGGGTGTAAAATGGAAAAAGGGGATAAACATGGTACCAAACAAATGGATGCAGCTAGAACCATGAAATTCGCTGTATACATTCCTCTGACTAAAAGGTTCAAGGGATTCAATGGGAGCAGAGGGATAAAAATGGTACCAACTAAAAGGCTACAGCTAGAATGATGAAATTCGGTGTGTACATCCCTCTAATTTCATAGTCACGTTAAATACATATATTTTCGAAAGTCGTACTTTTAAGGGGTAAAATGCGAAAAAGGGGATAAAAATGGTTCCAACAAAATGGCCGCTGATAGAATCATGAAATTCCGTGTATACAATCCTCTAACTGCATAGCCACGTAAAATATTTTTTTCCAAATTCGTACTTTATTTATTTTATGGTGCGAAATTTAGTCACAATAGCCCGAATAGCCGCTTCAATGGGTCGATTAAACTGACCATAAAATGGAAGAAGCGCGCGATGAACTTTCTTAACAGAGCACGTATTTTGATAATAAAATTCAATAATTTGCAAGCGTTGTTCGTTTGTAAGACGATTCATGGTTAAAGATGTTTGACAGTGAAGTGAAGTTGAAGATGTTTGACAGTGAAACAAAACACGAAACGTGCGTCAGCTGTTTAAACCAGTGTTGCCAAAAAGATAATAGCTAAAAAATCAGTAGACATTTTTCTGTAAAAAACCAAAATTCGACAAGGACCAAAGGATGATTTTTTATTTTGAGATATTAACATTAAAAATCGGGTTAGTAGGAGAAAAATGAGGGAAATGCGTTTTGGAACTAAAAAATCGGACTTTTTGCACTACATGTCTGCTAAATCAGGTATTTTTTTGGTTTTTTGGGCATATTTCCGGCAAATGAAATCCGATTGTTATAAAATTTAGCATGAGGATAAAGGAAATTTATTCATCTTTTTATTTGCACTTTTCAGATGTTAATGGGGGTAAATTGCGTTTTGGAACTAAAAAATTTGACTTTTTGCAAGGTAGATTTTTTCCAGGGGTAGAATTTGGTGCAGGCAAAAGTTACCCTGCAAAAACGGGGAACCCTTCTACCCTACAAAAACGGGGAAGCATTCTACCTTTCCGAATATGTATGTATGTCGTTAAAGGCTTTTGAAGGAAAAAAGTTGTGTTGGTTCAAATTCAGACATTTGTTCAAAAAGGTTATTTTTTGCAATATTCATTACAGACACAAACATAGTTTTGGCATAATAATAAGGCTAAGAAACCACAATTTCCGGTAAAGCAAATTTTAGTGCAAAATCTGTCGAACTGTTGTTCGACAAAGTCAAAAAAAGAAATTCCGCTTTTTCAATTTTCAAAACCTGAAAAACGTGAAAATCTGTAATACAAAAAAAATAATAAAATTTTTTCTTTGCATTATGAACAAATACGTAAAAATATGTTAAAAAACACAAAAATAAAAAAAAAATGAAAATTTTAATTTTCTTTGAAATCAAAAAATACGAAAAGTAGTCAACTTTGGGTCCATTTCTAAAATATATCCGATTTCTCGATTTTTAACATTAATTAATATCAAAATATTCCCTGGGACCTTGCCTACGTCTGTCTACGAGAACAAATGTTATTGAATTTTGGCCGATGGATTTTGATTCTGAACCACTGCGCGTCCTAGCTCATTTCGTTTAGATGCTAGCGTGCTTTCAACAGACGGACGGACATGGCTAGATCGTCTTAGAATTTTCGTTTTAGCTGCGAATCCTTTCTTTGATTAAACGAAATCTTTCGTTTTAATTCAAATTTTCGTTATTTAGCGAAGTACTTTTTATCCATTTTTTTATGATTCAATAACAAAATCAAAACTTTGATATTGAAATCATGGAGGAACAAAGACAGGCTTGTCTCAAGCAACGAGCTGCTGGATGTCTCTTAACTTTTAAAGCCCCCAGCTGCTCCCACCAAAGGTTTCTGTTGCAAAGGCCGATAGGCTTTTTACTCTTAAATGTCCAGAGCTGAAACTACTGCTGAATGAAGTTAAAATATTTTGCCCTAGTAATTCTGTTCTATTTAATACAAATATTAACATTAATTTCATTGATTGCAATTTTACGATGTGAAAGGCTTGTAAATATAACAGTATTTGCCCACAGTTTTGTGTAACACTTACTTATCTCCTTAGTTGGTCTCCAATTTAGAATTGGTTGCTCTTCAATATCATCGTCAAAATGTCAACTCGTGCTCAGATTCTGACGTAATTTCTCATCATCAGAGCGTAAGCTACAGCTCGACAACCCCACCATTATATCCATCTTTTTATTGTTGTTTGGAACCCCTCTGGTTTACCTTGAAACTCACTTCGCGTTGCTACCCCTCCTGCGGACAAAGTCGAAGAAAATGACCATTCGGAATTCCGGTTCTTCAGCAATTTCATTTACAAAACCTTTAAAGCGCGAAATTACAGCATTATTAAATGAAGTTAGATGTTTCTATTTTTTATATTCTTCTATTTTTAGCCAAGAAGTTAGTCAAGTTGAAAAGTTTTCAGTTTTTACTTTCACTAAAATAGCAGAGCCACACAGACGGGCAGACAGACGGACGGACGGACGAACGGAGAATCAGGCGGATGGACGGACGGACGTACAATCATTTAATGAACTCAGTTGGAAACTTTTGTGCGTTTTTGTCTTCTTCTTCTTCCTCTTCTTTCTTTGTTAAAGTGTAGTATTATTAAAGCCATTCTTGTTAGTCTTGTTGTCTGCGTTGCCGAACAGTAGAGTTGTTGTTAGCCATGATTATGGGTTTTGAAAATTCTTATTCTTGCCGAGGCGAAAGTCTTGGCCAGAGCTTCGGAGCTGATGTTCGTTGGTTGGTTAAATTGTTGCTGCTTTGGTTTGGGATTACTATTGGTTTTATTGTTAAACTCTTATTATGTTGTAATCATAAAGACGACAACAACGACGACAAAGAAGAGCAACAAATAGCTGAAATTAAAACGGCTTAAACCATCCAGTTGGCCATCATTGCTTTCATTGGTTGAATCCATAAATGTTGTGGAACAAATGTATTCAAAAGCCACCGAATCAAAAGAATATTTCTTTCGGTTTATTTGCTATGAATGGGAGCGAATAAAGATCTATTTTGTTTTCCTTTTTTTGCTAGAATGAGAAAGTTTTAGGGGTTAGGTCTAAACAAAACCGTGATGGGGGGTCAAGTAGCCGCTTTGAAAAGGAAAAAGTTCAGAAATGTTCGTTCGTCTGGAATAGCTGCGGATTAAAGCTGAGGAATGCAAGTGTGGTCTGAACGATTTGGGGACAATTTGAAGCGTGCATTTGGTTTCTTCAACAAGAACTCAAGTTTATGGAATTTCTTGGCCAGCTATTTGTGGTAGAATGAACAGACCTTTTTTATATTATTAAAACAGTTTTTAATAGAATTCATGCTGTTTTTATAACCAACGGAATATCATTCCTTCCATTCAATTGGGTGTGGTGTTCGGATTGTTTAAGATATCGATTTTTGAACAAATATTTCAGACACCATCAGAAATCTTGATGAACAGTTGCATTTAGGGAACAGTTAATTGGAAATAATTTTTATGGGCGCCCCAGTAAGTAATTTGTTCTTAATTCGACGGTATGCAACAATAAAGAAAACGAGTAAAAAGGTGTTAAGTCCGGCCGCACTGAATCGTGTGAATCACCAACATGGAGTGAATATCGCAGTATTACCGGCATATTGAAGGACTTTGACTTTGCATAGAAGTGTAGTACCGTGTTATGGTTTTAAATTTATGGTAGAAAGAGTCATCAAAATGTTTAGACAGCGTGATATCTCTGCGTACCAAAATAATAAAGTTTGGTTAAATTTAAGGGCCGATGTTGATTTTGAATTAAACACAATTTATTTAGGAAATTATTGTCATTTCTTTTTATTCTGATAATATTAGCATGGTTCAATTATGTATGGAACAAAATATCGGCCAAACTGCCGCTGCGACCTCGGCGGCACACCTCCATCCGATGGTCCAAATTTTCGATGACGCTGAGCCATAATTGAGGTTCTATGCCGTTATCTCTTGAATTGTTGCTGGCTTTTCGAAGTACACCTTTTCTTTCAAATATCCCCAAAGAAAGAAGTCCAACGGTGTCAAATCACATGATCTTGGCGGCAAATTGTCATCGCCACAACGTGAGATAACACGGCCATTAAATTTGTCGCGCAAAAGAGCCATTGTTTACTTAGCTGTGTGGCAAGTGACACCGTCCTATTGAAACCACATATCGTCCACGTCCATATCTTCCAATTTGGGCCATAAAAAGTTCGTTGTAATCTCACGATAGCGAAGACCATTCATAGTAACTGTCTGACGGCCTCATTTTGGAAAAATACGGCCCGATGATGCTGCCAGCCCATAAACCGCACCAAACACTTGGATTAACATTAGCTCAAATGCGGCAATTCTGCTTATTGACGAATCCATTGAGGTGAAAATGTGCCTCATCACTGAAGATGATTTTCTTCGAAGTGCACGATATGTATTTTGATTTGAACGCCCATTTTCATAATAAGACTGAATAACTATAAGGCGTTGTTCGATTACTGATGTTGTTGCTCTTTCCATTGTTAAAATTGAGTTAGTCTGTAATTGTGAAATGTCAAATGAAATGCAGAAAAAAAACTTGACGTTTAGGTGTGGTTCACATTCAACATCGACGTGTATTCAAATAATGTGCTTAAGCACATTAGTTGTTCTTGTTAGGAAAATACTTATCCCCATCGATCAAATTATATACGCAGCCAGAAGAACGTATATACCGAATATCATGATTCTAGCTGCTGCGGTTTGGTTGGTATCATTTGTATCCCCTTTCAACCGATTCCGATTTTTATACCCTCCACCTAAGGATGAAGGTATATTAATTTTGTCATTCCGTTTGTGACACCTTGAAATATTCATCGGAGACTCCATTAAGTATATATATTCTGGGTCATGGTAAAATTCTAAGACGATCTAGCCATGTCCGTCTGTCTGTTGATAGCACGCTAGACGCCGAACGAAAAGAACTAGGAGGTTGAAAATTTCCCTAGATGTGTCTTATTGTTGTAGATCGGTTGGGATTGAAAGTGAGGGAGATGGTGACAATGATACGGCACAGCCAGAATGCTGAAATTCGATGTGTAGACTCGTAAAATAGAGGGATTTATAGAAATTCATTCTTTTACGGTATACAACTGGAAAAGAGGGCTAAAAAGATACCAAATCTCTGAAATTGAAATTATGAAATTCGGTGTAGACATTCATCTAACAGTGTAGAAATTTTTTCGAAATTTGTGGGGCGAATAGGGACAAAAATGTTTCGAACCAAACGGCTGCAGCTAAAATAGTGAAATTCGTTGTGTACATTGATCTGACAGCGTAGTTGCGAAAAATAGACAGATCTTTCGATATTAGTACCTTCAAGATCTAAATGGGATTAAATTTGGCACCAACCAAACGGCTGTAGCTAGAACCAAGAAATGTAGTATCTACACTCGTCTAACTAATAAGATGATTTTTCCCAAATTCGAACTTTATTTATTATAGTCGTCCTTGTATTTCAAAGAGTCCAAAAATAACCCTTGAATTTAATATCAATCTTACGACATTTTTTATTTTTATACATTTTAGCTTATTTTATTCTCTACAAGATATCAGAACTAATAGCTGTTTTTCCAAACGATTTCAGCAAGACAAAATTTTTGTTTTTACGGTGTCCACACCTGTACAAAACTGATATTTTGGGAATAATAGTGGTAACGATGGGTTGACATATTATTAAAAAATAAAATAAAATATTATTAAAAAAAAGTCAAATGATCATAATTCTGGCAGGAATGTTTGCAGTAATTTTCGAAAGATTTCACTGAATCTGATTATGACATCAGAATTGTCCTATCCTCAAGAACGAGTAAGCACAATGGCTCACACTTTTGTGGAATTACCCTATAATGAATAATTTCCCCTGGTTTTTTGAAATCAAGGTTTTCGAAAAACCATAAAACATTGCAGAAAAACAGGGTTATTGATCACTCTAAGCTGGAATCAAGAAATTGCAAATGAGCAAAATTGGTCCTGGCGGAAAATGTTTGAACCTAGTAACGACTGACAATACACCTAAAATTTAGGGCAAATTTTCGAAAACTGCTACCTCATGATCACTTTTGTGTACCTTCCACCATAGGGCTGGTTTATACTAACTTTGTCATTCCGTTTTTAACATCTTGAAATATCGACCGAGACCCTACTTTATATATTCTTGATCGTCATACAATTTTAAGATGATCTAATCATGATATCATGAATACTTCTTATAGCTGTAGATCGGTTGGGATTGAAAATGGGCGAAATCGGTCGCTTTACCCTCACAACGACTGAAAATACTGCTAATATTCCGATTATTCCATCATGTTTTTTGAATATGTAACGTGAACTGTAAAGTGCTTTTTATTTGAAAGGGCAAAAAGGGATAATAAAATGTTTGATAAATACCTATAAAGCAACACGATATTCGGTGCTCACCTTTCTCTAATTGAGTGGATACATGATGTAAAAGTAATTTTCCAAATTCTAAATTTGCTAGGAGGGTAAAATGAAAAAAGGCTATAAAAGTGGTACCAACCAAACGACTGCACCTAAAATAATGATATACGGCGTATACATTCCACTGGTTGCGTAGACACGAAAAATAAAAAGATTTTTCCAAATTCGTATTTTCAAGAATACAATGGGAAGAAATGGATAAAAATGGTACCAACTAAACGGCTACAGCAAGAATGATGAAATTCGATATGTACATCCCTCTAATTGCGTAGACACGTCAATTAAAGGGATTTTCGAAAGGGTAAAATGAAAGGGTAGGGTATAAAAATGATAAAGATGGCCGCCGCTAGAATCATGGAATTCGGTGTATACATTCCTCTGACTGCATAGACTCGCAAAATAACAACGATTTTTTACTTTTACGGCAAAAATTGGTAGAATCATGAAGTTAGGTTATCTTGCACAATGTACGTGAGAGAAGATGGCTTTTCAAAATTTTTACCTTTGGAATTAAAATAGAAAGGAAATACAACCAAACAAAGGCCTGTAGCTGAAAATGCACCCACTTTCCCCAATATTTAAGGTATTTAAGCCTTTTTGGACGTAGCTTCCTTATATTTACATTTTGAATTGACTTGAAGTTTTATTGCGTTATAAGCGTGGTTTAAAACAATTAAAATTATATATTTATTTATAAAATTATTTTTTTTTGCAATATTTGATTTGGTTTGGACAGTGCGCATAAGTATGAATTATTGTTTGAAATAGTTAACATATATCGTATTGTGCAAACAACATATCACAATTTTCCTGATATGATTACGCACTTCTATGTAAAGTCGACATCCTCTAATCTACCGGTAATACGGTCCGGCCGATTTTTTTCTTCAAAAATATCCAAAATCGAATTATCTCTATTTGAAAATATCTTTTTTTTAAATCTGACTTATAGTTTCGGATAATTCTCATAGAATTTCACAAAAATAAATCAAAATGGAATAAACTAAAATAAATTAAACAAGTAAAAAAGGAGTAAAGTTCGGCCGGGCCGAACTTTATATATTCTCCAGCATGGATTGCATTCCACCGAGGCTATCGATTTTCGTAAAAGTGCAGCAAAATTACAGGAAAATATAAAATTTGTATAGCCAAACCAAAACAATTACAAATATTGAAATTGTTAATTTTATAAATAAAATGGAATATTTTTATTATTTCAAACCTAAGGCACATACATATCGAAATAATACTTCAAATCAATTCAAGAAATAAATATTCATATAATTATATTTTCCAAAAGCTTAAAAATAAATAAATAAAATAATTAAATATTGGTAGATAGTGGGTGTTACAGTTGGTTGTATTTTCATTCTATTTTAATTTCAAAAGTAAAGTGTGATTTTTTTGAGGTTAGGATTTTCATGCATTAGTATTTGACAGATCACGTGGGATTTCAGACATGGTGTCAAAGAGAAAGATGCTCAGTATGCTTTGACATTTCATCATGAATAGACTTACTAACGAGCAACGCTTGCAAATCATTGAATTTTATTATCAAAATGCGTGCTCTGTTAAGAAAGTTCAGAAAGAAAGAAATTGTGTTCAGCGACGAAGCTCATTTTTGGCTCAATGGGTACGTAAATAGGCAGAATTGTCGATTTTGGAGTGAATATCAGCCAGAAGCATTGCAAGAGCTACCAATGCATCCAGAAAAAGTCACAGTTTAGTGCGGTTTATGGGCTGGTGGCATCATTGGACCGTACTTCTTCAAAGATGATGCGAATCGTAACGTAACTGTGAATGGTGAGCGCTACCGTGATATGATATCCAACTTTTTTTTGCCCAAAATGGAAGAACTGAACTTGGTTGACATGTGGTTTCAACAAGATGGCGCTACATGCCACACAGCTCGCGATTCTATGGCCATTTTGAGGGAAAACTTCGGAGAACAATTCATCTCAAGAAATGGACCGGTAAGTTGGCCACCAAGATCATGCGATTTGACGCCTTTAGACTATTTTTTGTGGGGCTACGTCAAGTCTAAAGTCTACAGAAATAAGCCAGCAACTATTCCAGCTTTGGAAGACAACATTTCCGAAGAAATTCGGGCTATTCCGGCCGAAATGCTCGAAAAAGTTGCCCAAAATTGGACTTTCCGAATGGACCACCTAAGACGCAGCCGCGGTCAACATTTAAATGAAATTATCTTCAAAAAGTAAATGTCATGGACCAATCTAACGTTTCAAATAAAGAACCGATGAGATTTTGCAAATTTTATGCGTTTTTTTTAAAAAAAAAGTTATCAAGCTCTTAAAAAATCACCCTTTACAAATTTTGAAACTCCATTATCTCACGTATATAGTGCATGATAACCTAACTTCATGATTCAAGCAATTTTTGCAGCAGAAGTAAAAAAGTACGAATTTAGAAAAATCTTTTAATTTTGCCTGTCTATGCAGTCAGAGGAATGTATGCACCGAATTAGAGATGGGCGCGTGAGTGATTTTTGACTCACGTTCACGCACGCTCACGTAGGAAAAAAATTGAATCACGCACGAAGAATTTTTCTCTACTCACGTTCACGCACGCTCACGTGAGTAAAAATAATAATGCTCACGATCACGCGTGAATCACGTGATTCACGAAAATCACGCAAATAATTTCCATAAAGAATATAATATATGCCTGACATTCCAATAGAAAAATTCTTTTTTTAAGAAATTAAAAATATAGTAATTTAAATGTGGTTAAGAAGTATATACCCAAAGAGAGAGCATTCAAAGAGCACTCAAAGAAGTGAAAAGATGTTTATCTTGTGATTTGGAAGTTGTGAAAACTGAGATCTTCACCAATGAATTTAACATCGACTTGCCATATATTATATTATATATTTGAAAAATATATAAATATTCTTAAAGTTCCCATTCCACGAAAAAGTATTTAATTTGACTTTGTTCGCGCGCAGGTATTAAAGTTACAACCTATGTATAGATCGTAAATCTAATTGAAAATATTCAACTAACATTCAAATATATGAAGGTAAAGACGGGCGAAATAAATAATAAAATGAGAGAAAAATATTAATAAATATGTGCGAATAACGCAAAAATCACGTGAGTCGCGCTCATCTCTACACCGAATTCCATGATTCCAGCTGCGGCCATTTCGTTGGTACCATTTTTAACCCCTTTTTCCTATTTTACCCCCTTATGAGTACGACTTTCTAAAAGCTCTTTGTTTTACGTGTCTAAAAATACTCTAATATATTAGAGTTTATTGTGGGTATTTTTAGTCCGTGTGGGGGAAAAATTGTTCCCTTTGGGCCGATTTCGCCCACTCTCATTCCAAACCATCTACTACTATAAGACGCATTTATGACAAATTTGAATGTCCTTTGAAGCTCCTTTCGTTTAGATGCTAGCGTGCTTTCAACAGACGGACGGACGGACATGGATAGATCGTCTTAGAATTTTATGACGATCAAGAATATATATATACTTTTGAGGGTCTCAGGTCTGTATTTCAATGTGTTACAAATGGAATGACAAAGTTAGTATACCCCGATCCTGGAGATGGAGGTTACAAAAATAAAATATGTCATTTGCAATTGAAAACTGAGAGCATTCAAAAAATAGTAAATGTTTTAACAAATGTTTTTTTATTTTTATATTCGAACTTTGCATTTCGTTTTGAACTTATGAAAAGTTAATTGAAATGTTTAGAATTTATGTTTCTAATTTGAGGAAATAAATTGGCCATTATTCAATACGCCGATAGGAAATTTCACATGAGAGATGAGTATATCGCTGGAATGCCGACTTCGACTTCCATAGTTTACGGCGCAAATAATGAAGCCAGAAATTTCATGTCAACAAAATGATTTACTTTCTTCAATCGACTTGTAAATCACCATGAATCACTGGGCGTTTAATTTGCAATTCCGTTTCAATTGCAAGATTGATGGTCAAGTTAACAATAAAAATTAAGAAATGTTTTGTCTCGATTGGTTTGTCTTGACATCATAATTTTGTTTATTGCAATTTGCAATCCTCAATATTATATCATATTTTCTGTTTTGTTGTCTGACGCATAAACGAAGCAAACGGATGGTTTGTCGACTCGCGATAAGGCGGGATTGAATTGCTAAGAACATGGATTAATGCCACAGACACTTAAAGACTGCCCTTAGCGAATGCAAACCGCGCTGGAAACTGTCAGCGTTTAAGGTGGAATAGTATGTCAATTGGGATACGAGCTATTAAACGTCCTGAAATTTGAATTGAATATACGCGTCATCCTATATTCATCTAAATTTTGCTTGCACTGGATGGACTGTATAAATTCGTCCCAAGCATTGGTGGAGAGTGCATGAAATACTTGGAAATAGACAGAATACATTACGGAGTAGAGTAGCGAAAAGTAGGAAAAATTTTTCCCTCACAAGGACTAAAAATGCCCATAATAATCCCTAATATTTTAGCGTATTTAAGCATGTTTTTTGAATATTTCTGTTTATATTTGCTTGATATTTGGTATGCGCATTCCCCTTATAGCAAAAACGTGCACCATAAAGTTAAAACGGGTTAAAACGAAAAAGGGGATAAAAATAGTACCAATCTAATGACCGCAGCTAGAGTCATGAAATTCGGAGTATACATTCCGCTGAGTGTGAAGACACGGAAAATAAACTGAGTTTTCGAAATTCGTACTTTTTGAGGTTAAAATAAAAAAGGGGATAAAAATAGTACCAATCTAATGACCGCAGCTAGAGCCATGAAATTCGGAGTATACAGTCCTCTGACTGCGAACACACGGAAAATAGACGAATTTTTCGAAATTAGTACTTTCAAGGGATACAATGGTACAGAGGGATAAAAATAGTACCAACTAAACGACTACAACTAGAATGATAAAATTCTAATTGCGTAGAAACGTCAAGGGGGTAAGAATGGTACCAACCAAATGCAATCATGGAATTCGGCGCATACATTCCTCTGACTGCATAGAGACGCAAAATAAAAAGTTTTTTCCAAATTCGTATTTTTTCTTTTACGGCAAAAATTGGTTGAATCATGAAGTTAGGTTATTTTGCACTATGTACGTCTGATAATGAATTTTCAAAATTTGTACCTTTGAAATTCAAATAGAATGGAAATACAACCAACTGTAGCACCCACTATCTACCAATATTTATGGCTTCGAAAATATTTTTGAAAATATAAATAGAAGAACATTTTTTTTTAATTGACGTAGCCTTGCCTTATAAGTGTGGTTTGAAATAATTAAAATATTATTTTTATTTATAAAATTAATTTTTCAATTATTGTATTTGTTTTGTTTGGCTATATTAAAAAATTATATTTTCCTGTAATATTAATGCACTTCTACGAAAACCGACAACATCTGTGGAATGCAATCCATGGTGGAGGGTATATAAAATTCGGCCCGGCCGAACTTAACGCCGTTTTTACTTGTTTTTAATATGTCTGCTTACATTTGTTTGATATTTGGTAGGCGCATTCCCCTTATAGCAAAAACGAACACAACAAAGGTCAAAAAAGGGATAAAAATGGTACTAAAAAACGACAATACATAGAGACACAAAATTCGGTGTGCACATTCCTCTAAAAATATTTTTTCCAAATTCGTACTTTTAAGGGGTAAAATGGGAATAGAGGGATAAAAATGGCAACAACCAAACGGATGCATCTACAATAATTAAATTCGGTGTATACTTTCCTCTGATGGGTAGATTTTTCAAGGGGGTAAAAAGGAAAAGGGGGATAAAAATTGTGCCAATCAAAGCTAGAATCATGGAATTCGGTGTATACATTCCTCTGACTGCAGAGACAAAATTAAAATTAAACGATTTTACCTATTTTTTATTTTTTACTTTTATATGGGTAGAATCATGAAGTTATATTATTTTGCACTGTGTACGTGAATTGAAATAGGATGGAAACACAACCAACCAAACGACTGTAGCTGAAATTGCACCCACTATCCCTCCAATATTTGGAGTATTTATGCTTTTTTGAAGATTGTTGCCTTATATTTACTTTTTGAATTGACTTAAAGTATTATTTCGATATATATAGTATCAACATATTGCATTATAAGCGTGGTTTAAAATAATTAACATTGTCAATAGTTTTATACCTTCACTCTACAGAGGGATCATTTGGGACAAAAAAGTGTAACGCATTGAAGGAGTGACTTAAGACCCAAAGTATGTTTGGACCAAATCCGTTTCACGACTTTTTTAAGATGTTTGAGCCGTGTCCGTCCGTCCGCCCGTCTGGCTGGTGTACACGATAACTCTCGAAGGGAGTTAAGGAATCAATTCATCAATTCAATCGATATAACTTCCACATGCATATTCGGAATCAGCTATATTTAGGTATTTGATAAAATTTTTACAAATACTTTAAGTGTACTAAATATGGCGGGTTGTGTCACGCCCCTTCTAGTACCTCCCACACAGATCACCCTAAACTACGTAAAATTAAAGCTGTTCTAACTTCTGTACGGATGATCGGAATACTATGAAATTTGATACTTGGCAATGCTTTTATAGGTTTTACATTCATGTCGAATAAGCGCGATATTGTCACACCCCGTCTGGTACCTCCCACACAAAATGGCATACGCTTGTTTAAAATAAAACAGGCGTAACATTCACACGGGTAGTCAAATTCATATAAAATTTGATGTTTGAAAATGTTTTATAGCCACTTTAAACCAAAAAAATATTAACGCTTTAGCCACGCCCTTTCTTGCACCTCCCACACAATTGTCTTGATATTTGATCATGATTTTACAATTATTTTATAAATATGCTAAGAACCTTTGGAAGGTACTCGCCACACAAATCATCCGACCCTTAGGATAAGATCTCTGAGAGTGAGGGTATATATAAGTCGGTTTAGTCGACTGACGTTTTCATACTTGTTTTGTCAATATTTTTATACCCTCACTCTGCAGAGTAGGATGGTATGTATATATCATTTGGGACAGCAAAAAGCTTTTGGAGCCATGTCAGTCCGTCTGGCTTTGAACTTAGTTTAAATTTGAAGATGGGTGAAATTGTCATGCCCCTTGTAGTACCTCCCACACAAATGACCCATATTCCTATGTTAGATTAAAACCAATGTAACTTCCGAGTGGATATTCGGAATCAGCTATATTTTGGTATTTGATAAATATTTTATAATCACTTTAAGCGTACAAAATATGGCGTCTTTTGCCACATCCCTTCCAGAACATCACCCTAACCCTCCTATAGTTATATATATTTAGTGAATACCCTTAATATATATCTTACCTATTCTTTGCACTAATTCATCATTCTCTATATCGCCCAATTTATCGTCTTCTTCCTTATGCTTTATTTTACCTTTATCCTTACATTTATAGATTATCAAATATTTCGTTTTAGTATTAAGAATTATCAAGAATTCCTCTTTGTTTTTAATACCTAATTTTAGTACTCTTTTAAACCGTTATTTTTCAAAGCATATCTTTTAGAATATAAGTTCAGATCAGACTGAAGTCGAATTGAATTGTAAGTTGTCCTTTGAAGAGTGAAGTTATGACAAAATAAAATCAAATATGAACTTTAGCTCTCGTGTGTTTGATATCAGTGTCGAAATCAGTTGCAATTTGATATTTGAAAATGATTTTATAATCACATTAAACCTGAAAAGTATTTAAGATTTAGCGCCGCCCCTTCTAGTATCTCCCACACAATTTTCCCCATCCTTTTAACACTTTATAAATTCTATAACGGCGTCTTAAATCCATTT
Organism: Polietes domitor; assembly: GCA_947397865.1. Classification (NCBI taxonomy): domain Eukaryota; kingdom Metazoa; phylum Arthropoda; class Insecta; order Diptera; family Muscidae; genus Polietes; species Polietes domitor. The sequence goes on from OX377618.1 coordinate 126,871,999, forward strand.
CTATATTTTTTTTATAAAATTCCAAATTTAATTAATTAATTAATTAATTATATTCAATTAAAGGTACTTAAGAGGGTAATAAAACAGGTAATTTTCACTTTCACATAGAAATAGTACAATAGAACAGTCTCCAAAAAATTGAGAAAAATATTTTTTCTTTTTGTGATGTTGATTAGTGATCGAGAGACTGAGTTTCTATGAGTTTTGAATGTAATACTATTCGATCAAGTAATTTCTTCTTAAGAAGGAAATCTTTGTTTTGGTAATGGAAATAAGGAGAACCACACTCAACCATGCACACATTTGACCATATACGTATTTCATCGTCTTGTGTAGAGGCAACTCATCAGTGATCCTTCTGTATGGAGTGCTTGTGTTAACATAAAGTCATAAGTTGTATATATATCTACGTTATATGAAAATCACATCAGCGTATTATATGTGTACACTAGGGCGTACCTCAAAAAAAAAGTTCGCCGTACACCTTCGAATATGAAGTATTATTGAAAGGTAGTTTCAAAGAAATTTTTTTTATTTTTTTATGCCGAACGTAGGGGTCGCGCTTTTACATTTTTCTATATAACTTCTGCATTTATAAACGGATTTTAAAGTGTGATACATCGATGTTTTTGTCTCGACGAGGCCGAAGTCATTGAGCTCAAGCACCCCCTTCTGGTACTTACCCATCATATCTCAGTTGCTACTACTCTAATGTACCACTCTAATATCAGAAAATTAAAGCTCGCATAAAATCATGAAACTCTTCTGACTTCAAAGACAAAAAATCGGCCTCGTCGAGACAAAAACATCGATGTATCACACTTTAAAATCCGTTTATAAATGCAGAAGTTATATAGAAAAATGTAAAAGCGCGACCCCTACGTTCGGCATAAAAAAATAAAAAAAAAATTTTTTGAAACTACCTTTCAATAAAACTTCATATTCGAAGGTGTACGGCGAACTATTTTTTTTTACTTGTAACCTGGTACGCTCTAGTGTACACCCGAAAACATCACCGCAAAGCGTTTTGAAGAGTGTTGTTTTAAGGAATTAAATTTAACGTATGGCATATAATTTGTGTGGAAGGTACTAGAAGGTTCGTGTCACATGGTCCAGCTTCCATATTCATAAAAAAATTGTAAAAACATGATCAGATAACAAGTCATAGTGGATTCCATGCACCACTATATAAGTTATAAAGGATTTAATATTACCTAGGATAGAGACAATTGTGTGGGAGATACAAAAAGGGGCGTGGCTAAAGCGTAAATATTTTTTAGGTTTAAAGTGATTTTCAAATATCAAATTGCAAATGATTTTGACTACCCGTATATGTGTTATGTTGGTTTTTTGGTAACCAAAGTTTATGCCACTTTGTGTGGAATGTACTAGAAGGGGTGTGGCAACATCGCCCATATTCCACGCGAATGTAACCACTAAAAAAGCATTGCTAAATATCAAAATTTCACAGTATTCCAATCATCAGGATAGAAATCATAACAGCTTTAATTTTGTGTGGGAGGTTCTGGAAGGGGCGTGGCAAAACCAGTCATATTTAGTACACTTCAAGTGATTATAAAAACATTATCAAATACCAAAATATTATAGCTGATTCCGAATATCTGTGTGGAAGTTATATGGGTTTTAATTTAACATTGCAATATGGGCTGTTTGTGTGGGAGGTACCAGAAGGGGCGTGGTAATCTCGCCCATCTTCGAACTTAAACCAAGTTTGGGAAAAGTATTACCATGTGGAAAGTTTGAATCGATTCCTTAACTCCTTTCGACAGTTATCGTGTACACCAACCAGCCAGACGGACGAACGAACATTGCTCAAACGCCTTACGGATATGTTCCAAACATGCTTAGGGTCTTAAGTCACTCATTCAATGCGTTACACTACTCTGTAGAGTGCGGGTATAAAAATGGAAACAAAATTATTATGGTTTATTATTTAATAGATAATATTGTGTGAAATAAATGTAGAATTTATGACACAAAAAATAATCAGAATATTTTTTGTATATCTAGGATCATAATTGGCTTTTTTATTTTCTCATCCTGTTGACTCTTAAAAGGACCACAAATTTCCAAAGGATACAAGTTTTCAAAAATAATTTTTAATACTTATTCGCACCCTATGACACGGATTAAATGTCAAATCAAAGGAGATAACATGTGCTAGAAATACTTTAAGTTTCAAGTTTCTATCTGTGTTAGTTTAGTTTTAACAACCATTTAAAGTTTTGTCTCTTAAAAAACAAGCTATGAATAAACTAGAAAAACTAAGGGGTACATTTTAAATATATGTTACATGTTAAATATATGCTGAACTAATACAGATAGAAATACAATTTTGAAGTATTTTTAACAGATGTTGTACTAGGGTTCGAACAAGTATATAAAATAAAAAATTGAAAAATTGTATGCTTTGGAACTTTTATAGTCCTTTAATGGGGCAACAGTGTGAGGAAATGTAAAACTAAAAACGCCAAGTAATTCTACTACGTATATCATCCGGTACAAGTGTTACAACTTATTTTAAAAATTATCGTACGGTGTTATTAAATAGAACATTATATTCTGTTATCTAATTTCTAAAGCCGTCGAAAATTGGAATTTAATAACAAATTTAAAACGAAGGAATGTTTGCATAAAAATATGATAATTTTCCTAATAAGAACTGCACCATCTTGAAAGAGTGGAGCTTTATCGTAGGGTCCAATAGAAGAGTCTCATCAGAATCATAGTCATATTTGGCAATGGCCAACCATTGATAAAAAGCACATTCATTCTGCTGCACTCGGCAAGCACACCAGCAGCAGCAACATATCCACATGAAAAGCGTTGCGGGTTTGCCTAGACCTTAATGTGTAAGAGGTCAAAAACCTCTAATCGTAGCATACATATGTAATACAAAACACGAATATGGCTTAAACTTTGGCATCATTATTAGCACCGACCACTGACCAGACCAGGCCCGACCAATCTAATCAATATCAATAAATAACTCTTCTGATGTCAGTACGACGAAACCAAACCAAAGCACCGCCACAATCGCCAACAATGCGAGCGAGCGAGTACTACACAAATCTTCAGCCCTGACCCTTGTTTGGCGGTTTTGGCCAACAACAACGCCAACGTTTCGCCGCTGACAGCAGCAAACTTATTAAGAAAATTATTTCCTTTTTTCTGGTCAGATCGGATCGGATCTTTTTTTATTAATTTACCACACACCACACGAGTGATGTGAATTTGTTGATGTTTGTTATTGTTATTGTTTTCATCTTTTTGGCCAAGATTATGTTTCCAGTCAAAAGCATATGAGAAACAATTAATTGCTTATTAATTTAATAACTTTAATAGAAACAAATGAGATCGTACATATTTCCCTTTTGATACGTTGCTCGCATCTCCGCCGCTCGCTGCTCGCCGCCCGGCGCACTAACACTTCTCACCTCTCGGGCAACTTGTCGTGATTCGATTTCCGAAAAATGCGAGTACCGCCTCGCAAGAGTTGTTGGACTATCGCACAATGGTTCGAAAGCAGAACAAAGGTGGTCAGAAGTCCGAATCTGTGTAACTGTATAAATAGTGTATGTCTTTTGTCCTTATCTAATTGTATACAGTAGAGAGGGTCCAATTATATGGGGCAACGATGACAGCATTGGTGGCCAATTTAGTTTTCTCCACCCTGACACATAGCGACCGTTAGATCTATGATAGATATGAAAACAAGTAAAAACCATGGATTGCATTCCACAGATGCTGTCGATTTTCATAGTGTAGTAATATTAGAGGAAAATAAAATTTTTTAATATAGACAAACCAAAACAAACACAAATATTGAAAAAATAATTTTATAAATAAATATAATATTTTTATTATTTCAATCCACGCTTATAAGACCAGGCTACCAATACGTTTATATATATATATATATATAATACTTCAAGTGAATTCAACAAATAAATATACTCATATTTATATTTTCAAAAAAGCTTAAATACTATAAATATTGGTAGGCTACAGTTGGTTGTATTTCCATTATATTTTAATAAAAATTTTGAAAATCTATTATCTCATGTACATAGTATAAAATAACTTAATTTCATGATTCAACAAATTTTTGAATCAAAAGTACGATTTTGGAAAAATCATTTTATTTTGCGTGTCTTTGCAGTCAGAGGAATGTATACACCAAATTCCATGAATCTAGCTGCGGCCATTTGGGTGGTACCATTTTTATCCCTTTTTCCAATTATACCCCCTAAACAGTACGACTATCTAAAAATCTCTTTATTTTACATGTCTACGCAATAGGAGGAATGTACACACCGAATTTCATCATTCTAGCTGTATTTGTTTAGTTGATACTATTTTTATCCCCTGTAGCCATTCTATCCCTTGATAGTACGAATTTGAAAAAAACCTTTAATTTTTCATGTCTACGCAGTCAGAGGAATGTATACTCCGAATTCCATGGCTCTAGCTGCGGTCATTTGGTTCGTACTATTTTTATCCCCTTTTTCCATTTGAACCCCAAAAAGTACGAATTTCGAAAAATCCTTCTAATTTTACGTGTCTACGCAATCAGAGGAATGTACACACCGAATTTCATTATTCTAGATGCAACCGTTTGGTTGGTACCATTTTTATCCCTCTATTCCCATTTTATCCCTTAAAAGTACGAATTTGGAAAAAAGAATTTCATATTATGTATCTACTCAATTAGAGGAATGTACACAGCGAATTTCGTGTTTCTAGCTGTTGTCGTTTGAAATGTACCATTTTTATCCCTTTTTGCCCCATTTCACCCCCTACGAATAAAAATCGTTTTATGATGCACGTTTTTGTTATCGGGGGAATGCGCATACCCAGTATCAAGTAAGACAAACAGACATATTGAAAAAATATGTTTAAATACTCTAAAATATTAAAGGTTATTATGGGGTTTTTCAGTCCTTGTGAAGGAAAAATGTGTCCCTTTGGACCGATTTAGACCAGTTTCAATACCAACCGATCTACGACTATAAGACGTAATTATGCAAAATTTGGGCCTCCTAGCCATGTCCGGACGGACGGACATGGCTATATCGTCTTAGAATTTTATGACGATCTAGAATATATATATTTTATAGGGTCTCAGGTCGATATTTCAAGGTGTTACAAACGGAATGACAAAGTTAGTATACCCCCATCCTGGAGGTGGAGGGTATAAAAATGGCGTCCCTGGAATCCTAAAAATTTATAAAAAAATTGGATATGTAGCCCATATGTTGCCTAATCTGAATAACTAAATTTCCTCTTGTTCCCACTGTGCAGTAAAGTGGGATTTAATTTTCATTGAAATACCAAAAAAAAAAAACGAACAAAAACATCCAGCCAACAGCACTATTCTTATTTACATTTCAAATTATGGTTTTATTATGGTCTAATATCTCGCAGCGAATAGTTTTGAATGGTGCCGAAGATCGAAATGACGATGACGATGATGGTGGTGTTCGATCGCTGGTGCTGCGTGTTGCTGTTGATGATGATGCTGGAGTTGGTGTTTCTCGTTTCCGATTGGAGGTACCACCGCGATGTTAAACAGCATCTTTTAATGCCTTTTGAGACCGTGACTAATTGCTGTTTAGTATGAAAATTTATTAGAATTCCTAATTTAACACCACTCCAAAAGAACCACCTGAATGTAGCAGAAGATAATCGGTTGAAACCTTTGAATATCGAAATAGAAAAATAACTACTTCCGCTCCTGAAATAATTCCATCTACAGACAAATAAATGATGGTACTCATGTATGAAGTGTATGATAATAATTAACAACTTTACACCGAATAAGGGCGAATAGGGTCCAATTATGGAAAGTGTAACCGGCAGTTGGGCAAAATGTTACCGGCCTTTCAAACCAGCAGTTGTGCCTATTCAACATGTCCAAAATGTGGCGGGGAAAAAAGCTACGAAAAACGGATCCTACAAATATGTACTTAGAATCTATAGAAATCAATGTTTTATCTTAATCATCTGATAATCGCAATATATTATCTAAATTATAAGGGGAAAATTACATAAAACAAGTAAAAACGGAGTTAAGTTCGGCCGGGGCGAACTTTGTACACCCTCCACCATGGAATGCATTCGACAGAGGCTGTCGATTATCGTAAAGTGCAGTAACATTACAGGAAAATGCCATTTTTTTAATACAGCCAAACCAAAACAAATAAAACAAATAAGGAAAGGCTAAAGTCGGGCGGGGCCGACTATATGATACACTCAACTTTCTATCCGAATACAATTCAATTCGGTAAAAAAGTGAAAACGGGATGAATTTGCGTATGTTTCCTAATCATAGGCTGATATGATCTGACCCAATTTTTCAAATCGAGAAGAATATTTGTATCGGGACTATATCTAAAGGTGGAATAAAGTGACCAGCATAATAGGTTCTTCCAGTTCAAGTATAACGTGTTATGCTCAATTTGAAGAAATTCGGTGAAAATACGTTTCTGGGGAGGAAAAAGTCAAATTGGGAGAGAAATTTGTATGGAAGATATATCTAAATCTCAATCTATTTGACCCATTTTCACCATGGTTGTTTCTAGTGGAAATATAAGATATTTTGCAAATTTTGAAAAAGATCTATTAAAATATGTGGTTTCTGGGTCGGAAGAAGTCAAATCGGGAGAGAAATTTGAAATTTATATCTGAACCGATCTGACCTATTTTCACCACATAGTTCTTCATAGTTATACCCTACACCACTTCGTGGTCTATTATAAGTTAGTTTCGCGCCAAATGTTTGTAACACCAAGAAATAATCGAGCTAGACCCACCTTTAAGTATACCGATCGGCTTAGAATCATCAGCTGAGTCGATTTAACGATGTCTGTCTGTCCGTCCGTCTGCTGTCCATCTAAGCTTGTTCGCACTCTACAGGTCGCAATTGTTTAAATATAAGATGTTTTGCCAAAAGACAATTTGATAAAATATGTGATTTCTAAAGTCGAATTGGGAGCGAAATTTGTATGGGAACTATATATAAATCTGAACCGATCTAACACATTTTTACTACAGGTGTTTCTAGTTGAAATAAGGGTTTTCCAACAAGAGGTGTTATTTTGAATCACCCGGTATTTCGGTAGCTGTCACTTTTGAAGCTTTTATTCTTTGACATTTGACGGTGAAAAGAGAAGAAGTTTAAGTAAGAAATGGGTCGCAGATCTAAACAGAAGACTTCCGGTGGTGCGGTCGCTTCGAAAAAATCTAAGAATATTTTCAAAGTCAGTGATGTAAAACAAAAGAAGAAACCCAAAGAAGTTTAGGGCAAATTGAAAAAGATCAAGGAAAGGCTGTCACCAAGAAACAGGAAAAAGCTGATGCCAATTTCCGTGAACTTCACAAGGATCTGATGGTCAAGAAACCCCAAGCTTCCACCTCGAAACCTTTGAAGCCTGCCAAGAAAACAGCGGCAAATACAAAAAAATGTCTCAGATAAGTTGGGAAATCTGAAATTCTAAAATGTACAAGTACATCAACCCCGGAAACAACGTTGTTTTCGTTTGTTTAAGGCCTTTCATTAACATCCAAACTACTACTGTAAACTTTCTTTAGTTTTAGTTGAGTTTATTTTAGTTTTAGTAATATATTTGAATATGTACCTATGTTGAAAAAGAAACATATTAATACCAGGAAAAAAAACGTTTAAGTATTAAATGTTCATATCGGAGAAAAATATAACCCCACCATCACCGCAATAATGACAAATAGAAACTACACCACTAATGAAAATGATCCGGAATTCCATCGAAAAAATCATCTTGACTGATGAGGCCCATTTCCACCTCGGTGGCTACGCCAACAAGCAAAAATGTCGCATCTGGGGCTCGGAAAACCCAAGAGTTATTGTTGAGAAGCCTCTCCATCCTCATCGAGTGACTGTTTGGTGCGTTTTATGGTCCGGCGGGGTCATTGGACCTTACTTTTTCGAAAATGAGGTTGGATCAACAGTTACGGTGAATGGATTGCGCTATCGAGAGATGATTAATGTTTTTTATGGAGGGAGTTGGATGGTATTGGTTGGACAACGTTTACTTTCTCTTTTACGGGAAAAGTTTCCGGACCGTGTTATCTCTCGAAGAGGTGATCACAATTGGCCACCGAGATCTTGTGATTTACCACCTTGCGACTTCTTCCTTTGGGGCCACGTGAAAGATAAGGTCTACGCCAACAGCCCAGTGTCGATTCAAGACCTCAAAGATAGAATTCTTTATTATGAAATAAACATCCGATCATTTATCTCAAAAAATGAAATTTTTCTTTGAATACCAAAATAACAGCTTTTGTTGGAAAACCCTGTATGTGATTTTTTGCCAATTTTGAAGAAAATCTTTTAAAATATGTGTTATCTAGCGAAAAGAATCAAATCGGAAGCAAAATTCGTATGGCGGCTATATCTAAATCTGAACCGACTTTCTTCAAATTAAAAAACGTTCGTTCTTATCCCGAAAACCTTCGTTGTGAAAAGTTTTATTTTGTTCTGGATACAATTGCGACCTGTACTTTGATTACAAGAATAGATGGACAGACGGACGGACGGATGGACAGACAGACAGACGGACATTGCTAAATCGATTCAAAAAGTGATTCTAAGTCGATCGGTATAATTAACAATGGGTCTATCTCCTTCCATTTTGGGTGTTACAAACAAATGCACAAAGACATAATACTCTCGTGGAGTGAATAAAAATGGAAGTAAAATGTTGCAAGTTAATGTCTGAGAGAATTTTTATTGTCAGAACAATATTGTGCAATTTTGTGAGGATAACCATCTAGCTCCACCCTTTATGGGTGAATTTGACTCTTTTTTGACAAAATAAGGGTCTTTCAAAAGGACATTAAGGATCATATAGAGAACAACAAACTATTTTATTGGCATATGATTGCTGTGTAAATAGGACACATTTGCTGCAGATTCGTTTCGGAAGTAAGCATTCGTTTGGATATATCGCACAAAAATTACAAAACAAAAATGTGTATATGGCAGATCATTTTAGCCATATCTTTCGCGAAAATAAATTTTGCAAAATATCCAATTTGTATTTCTTCTATATTTTTGTCAAAAAAGATCAATCTTCAAAAAACCAGAAACAGGACGAATGGGTAATTTGTTCTATAAGTTAGAGTGTGATTTTGATAATTAAGCATGAAGAACTGCGGTATCTTTGGTGATTCCCACTGAAATTTTTCGGCCACATTTTTCGTAGAATATTTTAATTCTTAAATGTCCTTTTTGAAAAGACTTTATTTATTTTCTCAAAAAAAAGGATCGAATTGACCTGTAAAGAGAGGAGGTGGAAGGTTAAGATCTTCCTCATAAAATTTAATAATACATTTCTGACAATAAGAATTATCTCAAACATTAACTTACAACATATTTTTCGCTTAGTGTAATGCTCCTTTCGAGCAAAAAATTAAAACATTGATCCACTGTAAAAAGGAACTCATACCAACTGGACTATAAGTTTATTCTGCACAAATGTTCCACTCAACATGCCCTTTCAGAATTATAGGGTCGCTACTCTGTTCCAAAAATACTGTTGGACTGTGTTATTAATACAACATAATATCAGTAAAATTAAGCAGTGTTATTATTAGAACATATTAAATAACTACTTTGTTAGCTCTCCTATTGCCAGTTCTGCCAAACAAAAAGGTTTATTTTAATTATTCACACCTCACAACAGAGGACAGCAGAGATGGTTAGAGTGCCGTAGTACCAACCAGAAGGTCCGCTGTTCTGCCCCCGGTACCGGCGTAATTTTTAAAACAGAAATGGAAACCAGTGAAAAAGTGGTTCCTCTGCAACTCCTTCAAAGTAAAAATAAAGTGTTTCAAAATAAAGGTGAAGATCCCAACTTTCACTACTTCCGAATCCCCAGATGAGAATCCTTCACTACTTCCGAATCCCCAGATGAGCATGTTTTCACTTCTTAGTATGTAAGTGTTTAAAAATAAAGGGCATCCCTCCTCATTGGTGAAGATCCCAACTTTCACTACTGCCGAATCCCAAGATGAGCATCTTTTTTACTTCTTCAGGTGCTCTCACTCTGCTGGGTTCATGTAATTATTAGTTTTGATTGAATTAAAATATGTAAAATTGCATTTTTATCTTCCAGGCGATTTTTTGGCGGCATCATCTTTTGCTCGAAGATAACCTGTAGCTTAACAATCTAGTTGGAATGAAATTATTGAAAAGTAATTTACCTCTAAATTAATAATTATGTAAAAATCTATTGGTGAGACGAAATTCTTCGTTTCTGCGAAAACCTTTTTTACATAGACATTTTTTTAAGTATATAAAAGAAAGTTCAATACTTTAATTTTTACATAAAATACAATTTGCTTTTTTAAATTTCTTTCAGTTCAATCTCTCTGAGTATATAAATATCGGGTGGGACATTTGTATAAGGGCTATATCAAAACATTAACCCACATATTCCACTTCCACAACAGATGTTCACAGGTCAAATATAATAAGTGTGGCTATTCGTATATTCCGTTTGCATTACGTACGGTTTGTAGAGCTCTACGATGTAACATTTGCGATGCGACATTTTAATGGAACTGTATCTAAATTTGATCTGATGTGATCTATTTTATCACAGATGCAACAACAACGGTTTTTGTTACCTCTAAATGTTTTGGGCGTTTGTAATGATAATAGAAATCAATTTCGACAAACGAAGACAACTGTTTGATATGAACATATTTCTCTTTATTCATTTACAACAAGTGCTGACATGTTTACTGCAAACAAACTAATTTTTCGCACAAAAGAAACTAAAAAACTATGACCACGTGTCTAAAATTTCGTTTCGACGTAATGCATTTTTCTTCGCGTGTAGGTCTCTATTTTAAAATCTACTTTAAAGTTGCGAAACAATAAGAAATGAGTTTTAACTTACTGAAAATGTTTGTCATATTTCTCACTTGTGTCAAATATTTTTCAGAGTTAATATTTTTTATTTTTGTATATATGTAACAAGTAGTATTTAAAAGAGAAACAACGAATTCAGTAACTTAGATCTACGTAGGAAGACGAAACTCTCAAATACCAATTATTTGGTTTTTTGGAATTAAAATTTGTAGGTGTTTCTTCCTGCATTTCAGCAAGTACAAACAAACTATTTGTTATTCGAATTTATGTATAACAAGTAAAAACGGCGTTAAGTTCGGCCGGGCCGAACTTTATATACCCTCCACCATGGATTTCATTCCACAGAGGTTGTCGGTTATCGTAGAAGTGCAGTAATATTACAGGAAAATATAATTTTTTTAATATAGCCAAACCAAAACAAATACAAATATTAAAAATTAATTTTATAAATAAATATAATATTTTAATTATTTCAAACCACGCTTATAAGGTAATGCTACCAATACGTCAATTCAAAAAATAAATATTCTTATATTTATATTTTCAGAAATATTTTCAAAGCCATAAATATTGGTAGACAGTTGGTTTTATTTTCATTCTATTTGAATTCCAAAACTAAAAATTTTGAAAATCCATTATCAGACGTACATAGTGCAAAATAACCTAACTTGATGATTCAACCATTTTTGCCGTAAAAGAAAAAGTACGAATTTGGAAAAAAAAACTTTGTATTTTGCGTGTCTATGCAGTCAGAGGAATGACTACACCGAATTCCATGATTCCATTTGGTTGGTGCCATTTTTACCCCATTGACGTTTCTACGCAATTAGAATTTCATCAGTAGTCGTTTAGTTGGTACTATTTTTATCCCTCTGTACCATTGTATCCCTTGAAAGTACTAATTTCGAAAAATTAGTCTTTTTTCCGTGTCTACGCAGTCAGAGGAATGTATACTAGGGCGTACCTCAAAAAAAAAGTTCGCCGTACACCTTCGAATATGAAGTATTATTGAAAGGTAGTTTCAAAAAAAAAATTTTTATTTTTTTATGCCGAACGTAGGGGTCGCGCTTTTACATTTTTCTATATAACTTGTATTTATAAACGGATTTTAAAGTGTGATACATCGATGTTTTTGTCTCGACGAGGCCGATTTTTTTGTCTTTGAAGTCATTGAGCTCAAGCACCCCCTTCTGGTACTTACCCATCATTTCTCAGTTGCTACTACCCTAATGTACCACTCTAATAATCGAAAATTAAAGCTCGCATAAAATCATGAATCATGTTTGAGCTCAATGACTTCAAAGACAAAAAAATCGGACAAAAACATCGATGTATCACACTTTAAAATCCGTTTATAAATGCAGAAGTTATATAGAAAAATGTAAAAGCGCGACCCCTACGTTCGGCATAAAAAAATAAAAAAAATTTGTTTGAAACTACCTTTCAATAATACTTCATATTCGAAGGTGTACGGCGAACTTTTTTTTTTTTACTTGTAACCTGGTACGCTCTAATGTATACTCCGAATTTCATGACTCTAGCTGCGGTCATTTGATTGGTTCTATTTTTATCCCCTTTTTTATACCCACCACCTCCAGGATGGGGGTATATTCACTTTGTCATTCCGTTTGTAACACCTTGAAATATTCATCGGAGACCCCATAAAGTATATATATTCTGGGTCGTAGTAAAATTCTAAGACAATATAGCCATGTCCGTCTGTCTGTCTGTCTGTCTGTCTGTCTGTCTGTCTGTTGAAAGCACGATAGCGGCCGAACGAAATGAGCTAGGAGGTTCAAATTTTTCCTAAATGTGTCTTATGGTTGTAGATCGGTTGGGATTGAAAGTGGACGAAATCGGCCCAGAGGGAAAAAATTTTCCCTAACAAGGACTGAAAATACCCCTAATATTTAGAGTATTTCAGCATGTTTTTTGAACATATTAGCTTGTATTTACTTGATATTTGCAATGCGCATTCCCTTTTATAGCATAAAAGGGAACCATAGAGTGATTTTTTTTAGGGGGCGAAATGGGACAAAAAGGGATAAAAATGGTACCTATCAAACGACAACAGATAGAAACACGAAATTTGGAGTGTACATTCCTCTAATAGAGTAGATACATAATATAAAAGTATTTTTTTTTTAAATTCGTACTTTTAAGGGGTTAAATGGGGATAGAGGGATAAAAATAGTACCAACCTAACGCCTGCACCTAGAATAATGAAATTCGATGTATACATTCCTCTGATTGCGTAGACACGTAAAATAAAACAACTTTCCAAAATTCGTACTTTCAATGGATACAATGGCTACAGGGGATAAAAATAGTACCAACTAAACGAATACAGCTAGAATGGTGAAATTCAGTGAGTACGTCCCTCTAATTGTGTAGATACGTAAAATAAAGAGATTTTACATAGTCGTACTCTTGAGGGGGCAAAATTGGAAAAAGGGGATAAAAATGGTACCAACAAAATGGCCGCTGATAGAATCATGGAATACATTCATCTGACTGCATAGCCACGTAAAATATTTTTTTTCAAGTTCGTACTTTGTTTTGTTGCTTTTACGACAAAAAATGGTAGAATCATGAAATTGTCTTATACTGCGTTCGTGAGAGATAAGGTATTTTCAAAATTTATACTTTTGAAATTAAAATAGGATGGAAATACAACCAACCATACGTCTGTAGCAGAAAGTACACTCTCTATCCCCCAATATTTAGGGTATTTATGATTGCTCCCTTATAATGAGTGATTTTTTTGAGGTTAGGATTTTCATGCATTAGTATTTGACAGATCACGTGGGATTTCAGACATGGTGTCAAAGAGAAAGATGCTCAGTATGCTTTGACATTTCATCATGAATCGTCTTACAAACGAACAACGCTTGCAAATTATTGAATTTTATTATCAAAATGCGTGCTCTGTTAAGAAAGTTCATTGCGCGCTTCCATTTTATGGTCAGTTTAATCGACCCACTGAAGCGGCTATTCGGGCTATTGTGACTAAATTTCGCACCAAATTTACATTGTTGGACATTAAACCACCAACACGCTTACGTAGAGTGCGAACTGAAGAAAATATCGCAGCTGTATCGGCCAGTGTTAATGATGACCACCAATTTTCGATTCGTCGCCGTTCGCACCAATTGGGTCT